>JACCIE010000079.1:0-600000 GCA_018906755.1 Sycophaga agraensis
ATCGCTCCCCTCCTTCAGGCATTGAGACTCTCGCGGCAAGGACCACATGGGACCTGAATGGAAAGATCCTTGATATTTTGTACAAAAGATGACGTCCGCCACTTGATCGCAACGTTAGTCAAGCCGAGGGAGGCGGCGCTGGTAGTATCGCCCTGAAACCCTACTCGTTCCTGGTCGATGTTCTGGGTTCCAGCGGGTGTCCAGCTCCCAGGACGCCCGATGCTGTGACAGGGGTGGGTGTGGCAAGGTGGTTTAACGAAGGGGTCTTCGGAGTAAGAAGTTAACCGGGGCTAGGTGGCGATGATAACAGCTTGTCAGGTAGCGAGAACGTGATAGGGACGCTTAAATGCTCGACACCTCTCTCCCACGCGCGTTCGGCGGACGGCTTATAAGCCCTCAGGGGGCCGACTCACTATTGGGTGAGCGCGACGGCCTGTTGGCCACCTGGCGGCGTAGGCGCCGTGTTTTTTATCTGCCTAGGCGGTCGTGGTGCTCTCGGCCACTCGTCCGTGCTCCCTTGGGGCAGCTTCGCTCCTCATTCGTCCCGTCCTCGCTTTTCTTCTTTCTGCCTCTGGCGCCCTTCCTGAGCCGTGTGGGCTCGGCCGCGCCGCGCCCGCCGGTGTGCCCTCCGTCACAATTTTATAAAAACACACACCACGCTGCAGAATTGTGCCCCCGACCCAAGGTCTCGGTCTCTCTTCTTGGGCACTATAATCGTTTCCTATTATATCTTCATCTCCGTGAGTGTGCGACAGTGGTGACGTCACAGATTTGAAATTCGTTATTTTATTTATTTTTATTGCATAAAATTCATCAATTACTAATGTAAATTTATACTAAATATGAAATAGAAATATCAATTAAAAATATAAATGTATACTAAATATAAATAATAAATTTAAATTTATGCTAAAGATTAATTAGAAATAAAAATTTTACCTTTTTGAATTTCTTCAGTGTTGAGCTTGAAAAATTTTAATTTATGAAAAGACTTATTTATATCCTATTAAAAATAGTCATTTTGGCCACTGTTCCCCTCCTTGACGTCTTTATTTTAACTAATATTTAATAAATAACGATATTAACAAAACATAAATTGAATTCAATTGCAAAATTTGACTGCAAAACTTAGACTGCATAATCCTAGTTCACATGTGGCTATTCTACACTTTAAACGCTATAGTAAAAACGTTAGTATTATTAAAGCTAGTATTATTGTTGTAAAAAATGGATAATTGTAATATTAATAGTGAATAAAACACAAAAAATTATAGCATTTAAGCAAAAAAATTTTACTTGTTGCTCTTTCAATTTCTCGTGTATTTAGTTTGCAGAAGAGTAAGTGTCTTATTTATCAAAAGAAATTATTTTTAATTTACTTTAAATTGCAAATTTTGCGTATATTTTAGGACAGAAATAAATTATTATTCAACAAAAAATTATAAATAATAGTAAATTAAATTAATTTTTAAGCTTTGCCGATTAAACTTAGACTGTAGTAAATCAGCAGATCACGTGCGGCTATTCTACGCTACACTAAAGAACACCAATTTCAAGATTTTAATACGATTTTTGTTTCCAACCAAGTCGGGTCTCTACGTAAAAGAACAAAAGTTTTCTAAGTTTTTTGATGCACTAGGATCATCTATTACAAGGACTATCAACAATAAAGTCAGTAATATTATTCAAAACTACATGCAGTGCATGGATTGTATAAGGTACGCAATTCTAAATGTTAAAGTAGAAACATTTATTATATTTTTTCTGAATGATTAAGTAATGCGTTTATACTTATTTTTCTAAAACTTAAGCTGGTCACAGGTTTGGAGATCAATTTGAAAGAGTAATGCCTCTTATTCGGCAATACAAGAATCAAGATGCCAATTAAAATTTCAGGATTATATTATCAATAACAAGAGTTAATTTTATATCAGATAAGTATTCTCCTTTTTATTCTTAATTATTGTTTATTCAATTGCAATTGAATCTAAACTAGTCGCATGAGGTGTAGCGGATAAATAATGCATCGCAAAAATTAAATAAACGTACAAAACAACATAGTCAGTAATTATAACTGTCACACAAAAATACATTCAATCATGCAAATTTATTAAAATAGTTAATGATACAGGGCGGTATATACATAGATATATATTGACATTAACAATTAACTTAAATGAATATAAACACATGTTAATTGTGCATACGTTTCCATGGGTTTAAGTAATGAAGTTTCGGGATAGCTTTATTTCAAAAATATAAATCATCAACACGAAGTCTAGTCAAGAGTTGGATTTAAAAATTAATTGCAGAATATTTTCTATGCTCATCCTTTCCTCCATCAGGATCTGTCATCTTATACCTAAGATTCTCGTACGAAAGTAATTTTCTATGATTAAAATCTATCAATTTTCCAAAACAAATTTACGGTTCTTGCTTTTACGACAAATGTATAATTTTTGGGCAGTGCTTTAAACTAATTGAAGAAGACTCATATTACCACTTTTAAAGTATTATGTATGACATCTAATTTTCTATGATAAAAACCCTCAGTTTTTAAAACAAATTTACGGTTTACCTGAGATTCTCATACGAAAGTAAATTTCTAGGCTAAAAATCTTTCAATTTTCAAAACAAATTTACGGTTCATTGCTTTTACGACAAATGTATAATTTTTGGCAGTATTTAAAGTAATTGAAGATGACTCATATCATCACTTTAAAGTATTGTGTATGGACCGAATCTTAACTAGTCGAATCAGGTCCAGAGGATAAATATGCTCACAAAAATTTAATAAACGTACAAAAGAACATAATCAGTAATTATAAAAGTCACACAAAATACATTCAATAATGCAATTTATTAAAATAGATAATGATACTGGGGGATGTAGATATAGATATATATTTACAGTAACAATTAAACTAAATGAATATAAACACATGCTAATTGTGCACCACGTTTCCATGGTTTAAGTAATGAAGTTTCGCGGTAGCTTTATTTCAAATAATAGTAATCTTTCGCACGAAGTCTAGTCAAGAGTTGGGTTTAAAATTAATTGTAGAGTATTATCTATTCTCTCCTTTCCTCCATCAGAATCCGTGATTTCATACCTTAGATTCTCATACGAAAGTATTTTTCTATGATAAAGACCCTCAGTTTTTAAAACAAATTTAGGGTTCTTGCTTTAAACGAGAAATGTATAATTTTTGGCAGTATTTTAAACTAATTGAAGATGACTCATATCATCACTTTTAAAGTATTGTGTATGGATCGAATCTTAACTAGTCGAATGAGGTGCAGCGGAAAAATAATGCATCGCAAAAATTCAATAATCGTACAAAAGAACATAATCAGTGATTATAAATTTCACCCAAAAATACATTCAGTCATGCAAAGCTATTAAAATAGATAATAATACAGGGCGGTACATATATATAGATATATTTACATCAACAATTAAACTAAAAGAATATAAACACATGTTAATTGTGCATACGTTTCCATAGGTTTAAGTAATAAAGTTTTCGGGATAGCTTTATTTCAAAAATATAAATCATCAACACGAAGTCTAGTCAAGAGTTGGGTTTAAAAATTACTTGTAGAATATTTTCTATGCTCTCTTTTCCTCCATCAGGATCCGTGATTTTATACCTTAGATTCTCAAAGGAAAGTAATTTTCCATGATAAAAATCCTCAGTTTTTAAAACAAATTTACGGTTTTTGCTTTTACGACAAATGTATAATTTTGGCAGTGCATTAAACTAATTGAAGAGGACTCATAAAGCGCAGCACCTTGACCCGTCCCCTGCACGTATCATGTGCAGCGAAGCCCTCACCCTTGATATAAACTTGGCTGGGGACAGAGCAATCCTCGGGAACCACGAGAGGATGCCCACAAGGTTCTGTGTCCTTGGACCCCCGGTATGTTAGTGGCATATGCTGACGATCTGCAGGTTATAGTTGAGGGCAACTCCCGGCGCGAAATTGAAGATAAAGGTAAGGCGGTCGTTGACACCATTTTTAACAAATTTTAACCTCCAGTTTTGTAGCACTTTTATGAAAGCGACGATTGCCCTACTATTTCCCAATTGGGATCCCGTCGAACTTGGATTTCGTGATCCTGACTGCGTTACCATAGCTTCCCCATATTCTTCATCATTATCCCTAAAATCTCGACGCAAATGTGGTCCATGGCTAAAGTCTAAATCTGTTTCGTCGTCATAGATATTTCCATCTCGAAAATCATTTACTAAAGAATTGGGGTTCCTCGACACTCTGGGAGCTACTGACGGTAACGAAATCGCCGGGTCACGCCACTCTGGAGGTACTGGAACTCGATATTGGGGTCTCTCTTCTTCCGTCCCACTGGACTGTCCTACCGGACTCGCAAAAGAAACGGCAGGTCGATTCGAACTGGCGAGATTTGTATTACCTCCAATCGCTGTATACGTAGACGAAATTTGATTGTTCGTGCTTGGCCCGAAACTTGGTACACTCATCAGAATTCTAGGAGGAGGATTCCTATGACTAGTTTGTAAGGGCATATGCTGACTGGGCAATAACTCTCTATTAGTCCTACTAACGACAGATAAATCCAACGCTTGAGGATTCGGGTCCAATGTTAGTACCGAATCGCCAACGTTTCCTTCAGCAATCGATTGGTCTTCTATATTTCCTGACCAAATCGGCGGAGAATCTACCACTGACGCCTGATCCCCTAAATCATCCACCGAAGGATACCACGAGACATCTTCGTGTAGACCTGCGGCCCTAACATTCGCCCTAAATAGTCGCTCCGCCAAAACTCGATCGGATCCGACCGAACTTAAACCTAACAGGTTCAATTCATCCCGAATTTCCGATGCAGGACGTCTAACAATGTCCCTTAACAATGAACGTAATTCTCTCGAACTATCTAATAATCGGCTCATTAAAACGGCATAATCCTCCATGTTGTATCAGAATAACTAACAACCCAAGTAAAATAACTCGATTCTAATATCCCAAATATCTCGATGCACAATTCGGAAACTAGTAACAGAAAAGAAACCAAGTATTTTAATGTATTTATCTCGACTTTACAGGAAAAAAAAAAACTGTTAAACAACACAAAAAAAAATTTTGTGCCCAACACTAAAATAAATAAAAAAAAATTTACACCAACTTAAACCAACTTAATATAACTTTTAATATCTCGAATTAGAAATTTAACCACTAACTCTCGAATTGGGAAACTGTCGCAGTCAACAAAGAAAGAAAAAAAAAAAAAAAAAAAAAATAAAATTTGTCGATAGTCGTATAGGAAGGACCAAAAAAAAATTAATTCTGTGGAGGAGTCGGCCTTTTCCCCCTATCCTTTTACACTTTTATTACGCCTAGCCTACCAAATAACTAACCTCAATTCGCTTACTAAGGATTTTACCCACTAAATACAATATATTGCCTAATAAGAAATAAATCCAATGATAAAATCCTTCGTAAAATTATTTATGTTCCTATATTTTATGTCTCCATTGGTTAATCCTTATAATTCTTGAGTCTTGAAAAAAATGGTATCTCGATTTTTTTTTTTTTTTTTTTTTTTTTTTTTTGTAGCAAATCAGAACCTAGAAAATTATAATTATCTCGACACTCGCGAAGAAAAAACAAAAAAATTGGTTAATTTGAACGGCAAAATCTCGACACTCGCGTGAATCCTTATTATTCGTAATTTGGTGATACTTCTGGTATGATGTTTCTGTAAACCCGAAATATCTCGACACACGCGAATAAAAGAAAATTGGTTAATTTGAACGGCAAAATCTCGACACTCGCGTGAATCCTTATTATTCGTAATTTGGTGATACTTCTGGTATGATGTTTCTGTAAACCCGAAATATCTCGACACACGCGAATATCTCGATAATGGTAAAATTTCAACACCCGCGAATAAATTTCAAATATCGGATATCTCGGAAGAAGAAAAGAAAAAAAAAAAATATTCTTGAAAGTGATGAAAGGAGGATCTTATGGTAGAGCTGAAAACGCGAAATATCTCGACACTCGCGAGCTGAAAAAAAAAAAAAAAACTCGCGAAATATCTCGATAACGCTGCGAATGAATCTTCTTAAAATCTTCAAAATCTTCACACAATAAGTCAAGAATAATTTCCTCTTGCAATAACTACGCGCTAAAACTCTAAATCCTATCTAAAATGGCCGACTTTCTACTAAAGGGAGGGAAAAAGGCTCTCCACAGAACAACAAAATGGCGGTTTTGCCGCCAAAACGTGAATTTGTCAAATAAGTTCTAAAACAATAAATTATACACAAATAATTCACAAGTTGTACATACCGCGATAATTATTGAGGAATTACCATAATAACACACAAAAAAAAATTATTCTAACTACTCTCTCTCTTTCTCTCTGCCAAAATTCCTGGAACTGCTGCTCCTGCAAGAAAATATATCTCGACCTACAAAAACAGTCAATTCCCCACAAGGGATGCCATTTGTGACGTGGGATCACAAAAAGTTTAAATAATTTGAATATTAAACGGATACAAATTTTAAATTTTATTTTCCCGATCACCTCTACCCTAGGCGCGTCGCGTGCAAATTGCGAATTCACCAATGTAAGGGGGTTCAATTGAAATAACTTACACCGTTAATTAAATTTAATTTATAACAACATTTATTAAAAAAAAAAATATATTGATTCTACAAATTCTCCAATACGGGTGTGTAACAAAAAGACGTTTAACCGATATCTACGGAGATATCAAATTTAACAATTTAATTCGACTCGACTAAATTGTATACCCGGGAAATCACGAACATCTCAAAAAAAAATAAACAATCTATACAACATCTCGATTTAGCTGCATCAACCTGAAAAAGGAAAATCCCGAGCTAAAAGGAAATTTACGAATCTCGAAAATATCACTAATTCTGGTCCACCGGCTATTAGAGAGAGAGAGAGAGAAGACAGTACAAAAATAACTAAAAAAAACTCACCAGCAATGCCAAATGAAAATAATAATACTTTAAACAATAAAACAACTCTAAGTTCCCGGCCCACGCACCTTCTTTAATTTATTTTGGAATGTACTCCTAATCTCCGAAAATAAAAAAATAAACTGGTCTGAGCCTCGACTTTTCAGTATCGGTTCCTTCCCTTTTCGAGATCGGGCGACGAGTGACAAGTCAGTGTGTGTCCCGCTTTTCACCGGCTCGGAAACTCGATTTTCCCTCTAAAATCCATCTAGCATCTTTGTTATGCATATTAGGCAATAGTATTATCCTTGTCTCGTACATTTAGCAAGAATACCCTATTGTTCCCGCCAATTTAAGAAAAGAGGGCGTTACCATCAATTATCCGGCCGCGCGACTATTTAAAGGCTTGTTACTTTTCTATATCATAAGAAGAAAGAAAACACCACCAAAATTCTCAAAAATATAAAAAAAAAAATCCCAAATAATTTAATAAAAATTTATCAATTATTATCATAAATCAATTAATAGTTATCAATAAACTATCCTCCAAAAATCGTCTTTTATTCTCTCTCTCTTTCTATTCAATAGCCAATACTTGACTATACCAAAAATTCGGGTAAGGAAAATAATAACTACGCACGGTATATATATACTAGAACTATATTTAGATTATCACGATAAAGAAGACAAAGACGGAACAATCTCGACATTTCTATTAAATTCTAATCCCTGGGGAGGATTACTATTCGCCTCCTGGTGAGCAAAAAGAGACTACTTGATTGGTCTTCGACATATTTTCCTATAGTCGCATCCATGTACTTGCACCTTACTTGCAGCTATCTCTGTTTACTGTCACCAGCTGATTCTCCCCAGTGTTTTCCTCAACAAATCAAATAAATTTTGTTATTAGCTGGGAATTAAGTTTAATTGTTTGTTAACCTGCAGCGATGCAATGTCCTATCTTGCTCGTCACCCGATTTCAAGTATGTATTAGTGAAATCTATTAATGAATTATTTTATTTATCCCAGGAGGACGACCACTCGTCATACCTCCCCCCTAAACTAATGATACCGCGAAGCGTGGGCATTAGTTTACGAACAACATAGAACCTTGCATTGCTGGTGGTCTGCTACTCTTAATATACTTTAGCCTAATGAATTAAAATTTCCTCAATAATATCAATTAAATAATAATCTTTCAAAAATTACATGAATGTCAACTAAATAACACGGTAGTCTAAGTCATTCTTTATGGTTAACGTAAGTCAAAAATAATACAGACAACAAAAAAAAATTCAGTCATGGGATTCACTTACTGGATATTCATCCTTTTCTCGATCATCACGATATCTCGATCATTTTCCTTATCCTCTCGTATGCCTATCACCTAATTTAAATATACCCGTCACCGAAAACTAATATTAAGAATAATAACAACAACAAAAAAAAACTTAAACAACAACAAAAAAAAAACCCTCTTTCCTCAAGGACGTCTCGCCGGGAGGCCATCTCTCATTAGGGATTCCAGACAAGAAGTCTGGACGGCGATGGGGAGGTGCGAAATAGATCGCATAAATTCAGTTAACTCCCCCATCGACGACCCCACATTAGGAGACACAGTGGTCCTGGGCGTGTCCCAACGAGACCGACGTAATCGCCCCTCGCGGGCATTCCGGCGACCCTCGTTATCACGGGACCTAATCGGTCCAACCGAAAAATTCGTCCGACCGGACGACGGAAGTCTTGACCCGGAAACACCAAGGTCACGCACCCGCAGATAGTGAGCGTGAGGCTCCGCACAACGGGGACAGGAACGGAGATCCACTCCCCGACGCCCACAATTAAAACAAAACCGCGTTCGCGGTGCCACGCAGGACATTCGCGTATGCCCTTCCCCCCAACAATTAAAACATCCGAAGATGGGGGGGTCCACGGTTGGATCGTCCGGTATCTTTACCAAATTCCCGAAAAGGGCCCCTTGCGTGCGCATACGGGGCGTGCGCATTCCCGATGGCGTAACGGCGGGCCCGTCCCGCGGCCGACCCTCCCCGAATCCATTTCCCGCAGAACCCACCGAAACCAACCCCGACCCGAGAACCCGCGAGGCTGACGAGCACATCACCACGTCCGGGGGGGAATTCTCTGGACAAAGAACCTCTTCCACCGGGCCCCCCATTGACTCGCCACTCCCCACGAATTCCGGCATTTCCGTCCTGCTCTCGGGCACTAGATTCGATGGTCCCGGGTGAGAAGGCGAGAACGGCTCGTTCACGAGACGTGTCGGCTCCACCGACGATTCCAGATCATCCAATGACATTTGGCGGGGCCCTTTAACCCGCCGCCAAACGCCATCTTCCCCTCGCACGTACCTCCGGTCCGGTCTCGCAAACGGAGGCAACCCCGCCGGTGGAGGCATACCACCTCTAGCCCTCCATTCCTCAGCCTCCGCGGACGAGGCGCCTGTGTTCCCTACAGCCGAGCGTCCTGAGGAAAGCTCCAACCCCTTTAAAGTTTCCCCGACCATACTAACGGAGGGTGATTCCACCGTAGCAACTGGGGGAATTCCATCGTTTAACCCGGCTATAACCCCCCGGGTCATACGAGAGGATAAGGCCGTCTCTCGGAGTCTCTGCTCTTCCGCTACTTCATCCACAGAGTTTTCCTCCCTTATTAAACGCTCCAGCTCTTCAACATAACCCGAAGAGGTGGATAGCGGGGTTATTTGTTCGTTTTCCTCCTCCACCCTTTGAGCAGCCTCAATTTTCAATTTTAAATTGGTACGAGCCATCTAAGAAATTTGTACATTATTTAATGATATAATACTACGATCGGACGTGACAACGCTATAACCACCATCCACCAACATTTACAAATCAACAATCACCTTCGCGGCGGTATAAACCGCTTTAAATCCCCAACATGAATCTTCTCGATACGCCGATCGTTCCCGGTTTCCAACACATATACGGTGGGAGACAACACTTTGGAGACAACAAACGGTCCTTCATACTTCGGGGCCAATTTCGACGAGAATCCCTGTGCCGAATTCGATAGGACCTTCACCTTACGCATAACCTGATCACCGACATTAAACGTGATATGGCGCCTACCTCTATTATACCGCTTAGACTGAATTTGCCTACTTTCATCATTATGTCGCCGTACCAAGTCACGTAACGCATCTAACCTCTTCAACCTATCTAACCAAACCTCAGCATTTAATTCTTTTAGAGGTTCATTGGCTTCTAATTCTCGACGCAAACTCTTCGGTTGTGCTGGATGACGACCGAAATTCAGGAACGCGGGTGAAACCTTAGTGCTAGACTGAATGGCCGTATTAATTGCAAATCTCAATTCGTGCACATGTTTATCCCAATTTCTATGCTCATCCTTAGCAAACATTGAGATCATTGTCTTTAAAGTTCGATTACTTCGTTCCACCGGATTGGCCTGGGGATGATACGGGGGAGTCGTAACATGATTAATTCCATACTCTTTCAACATTTCATTCAAATGCTTATTCATAAATTCTTTACCATTATCAGTTAGGAAATAATCAGGAGTTCCCCATCTAAAAATTACCAGTTCTTCTAGTGCTGCCGCTACGCTCTTTCCATCCGCTGATCTCAAAGGCTTCATTTCTACCCAACGAGAGAATAGATCCTGGAATACAACCATATATTTACATTGTCCCTTGCTCTGTGGAAACTCCATTAAATCCGAAGCCACTACCGTCCAAGGCTGCTCTATTACTCGTTGACCCATCAAACCTTGCGGAGCAGACTGCATTACTTTATATCTCTGACAATCTGGACACGAAGTAACGAACCGGCTAACATCATACCATAGACCAGGCCAGTAATATTCTCGAGCAATCCGGTCATAGGTCTTCTCTATTCCTAAATGACCTGCCGAGATATCCGTATGTGCATCCGTCATAACCCTATCTCTTGCCTCTAGAGGAATAACTAATCTCCATCTCTCTTCTGGAAACAATATAGGATCTAATAACGGATCTGTCCGGTAACAATATAACATGCCATTTTCCACCTTCCAATTCTTAAAAACCTTTGGCGATGACAACACTTGCTCCATCCTATTTAAATACCATTCATCTTGCGACTCTTCCAAAGCGGATATCTCTTCTTCGACCTCGAAACCCCTCGATAACGCGTCCGGTACATGATGCATAGCACCCTTACGGTGGAGTATCACAAAATCCCATTGTTGCATTTCTAATGCCCAACGAGCAAGTCTTCCTGTAGGGTCTCGAAGGTTCTGCAACCACCGAAGAGCACTATGATCCGTGATGACCCGAAAAGAATACCCTTCCAAATAGGGCCGCATTTTCTTAATCGCCCATAATACCGCCAAACATTCCTTTTCAGTGGTAGAGTAATTCCTTTCTGATCTCGTTAAAACCCGGCTTACATACACGATTGGATGTTCTCCGTCTTCGAATTCTTGTGACAAAACGGCTCCTATCGCATAACTACTAGCATCGCATTGGACTGTAAACGTTCTGGAAAAATCTGGCCTAGCTAGAACCGGTGCCTGAGTTAGAGCAATCTTTAACTTTTCAAATGCCTCCTGTTGTTCGGGTTCCCAAATCCATTCTTGTTTATTCTTTAACAGCTTCAATAAAGGCAATTTGATGTCGGAATCCTTGTCTATGAACCTAGCGTACCAACCAACCATTCCAAGAAATCTCCTCAATTGCTTCTTGGTATGGGGCGCCGGATAATCGAGTACTGGCTGTATTCTCTCTGGGTCAGGACGTAACCCTTCACTATCTAATAAATACCCTAAATAACGCACCTGGCTACAGCCAAACTCACACTTCTCTCGATTAACCTGCAACCCTGCCTCACACACTCTTTTCAACACGAACTCAATCCATTTTAAATGATCCTCGAAACTGTCGGTGGCAATAATTATATCATCCAAATATCCAAAGATAAATGGTTGGAATTCCGGCCCAAACAATCCATCTATTAATCGCTGAAAGGTCATTGGCGCATTTGTCAACCCGAATGGCATTCTCATGAATTCAAATAACCCAGATCCTGGCACCGCAAACGCCGTATATTTTCGACTCGAGGGTTCCATAGCCACCTGGAAATACGCTTGCTTCAAATCAATTTTTGAGATGTATCTAGCCTTCCGTAATTTATCTAAAATAGAGTCAATGCTGGGAAGAGGATAAGCATCCCGTTTAGTCCTTTTATTTAGGTCTCGGAAATCAATGCAAAACCGATAGCTTCCATCAGGTTTCTTCACAATTACCGGGGCGCTATTCCAATTACTAACAGACTCAATTATTATTTTATCTCGATACATCCTTTTGACCTCTTCCTGCGTGACCTCCCACATTTTCGGTGACATTCTACGAGGTCTATGTCTAACCGGCTCATTTCCTTCAACCTCGATTCGGTGTTCCACTAATTTAGTCAATCCGAACTCCTTGGGTTGATTCTCCAGTCCCCTTTTAACTACTCTATCCAACGCTGTTTTCTGATCTCCTTCTAACACTGAGATCCCTGCGCATTCAGCTATTAACACCATATCTTCTTTAGAACTATCATCAATAAACCTATGCCATTCATTATCTCGAACCCTCCACAGATTTTCTACAGCTTTAAACTCGATATACCATTTTAAACAAAAATCCATCCCTAACAACAAATCATGATTTTTGAAATTAACAGCCCGAAACTTCAGTACTTTATTAATCCCATCAACATCTAAATTTACCTTCAAGATACCTATCACTTTAGTGCAGTTCCCGGTGACACCCTTTACCGTCACACATGTTGGTTCTAATCGATCAACAAACCTAGTATAAACCCTCGGACCTACTACAGAGATCATAGACCCAGGGTCAAACAAGGCTTTATATTCAATTCCAGCTAGATTTACTCGCATATACTTCCTATTCTCCATACATATTTCCTCCACACATTCTTCAAAATCTATTTGGCTTACTCCTGGGAGCGGATCTAAGCTATCTACGATAGTTCCACCTCCCCCCAGGTCATTACATGCCACTTTACTGGCCATGTACTGACCAACTAATGAACCCGTATCCTCAACGACACTCAAATCAGAAGAATGAGGTGGGGAATGTACATTTGGCATATGCTTCTTTAAAATCCCTTTTAAATAATGTGTTTGGGTTTCTAAACTACTAGCTGTTTCCAACAGATTTTCACCCGCACTCTGACTCGACAAGATACTTGATTGTACATCTCGACCTAACCCATTATCATTAATTAGACTCGTATCTCGACTTAAAGGTACCCTACCAATTAACCTATTATCAACATCTAAACCTACATTTGACGATAAACGACAACCAGTACCAGTTGTTAATTCCTTCTCAACCGTCTGGTCCTCGTTGTTTTCACGATTTAACCTCTCCTTCACGCTACTCTTTAAATTCATTATTGAATCATTTATTGTATTATTCAATCTGTCCATCCAAGTCGATGCCTGATAAATTGCCCTAGTGGCAGATTCTTCTGCCTGTGCTTTACTCCTTACCTTTCCAACAAAATTCTTCAACCTGGGTAACGCTGTCTTCACCCAAGTATTTATCTCGGGCAGATTGTTACTCCGTATAACCACCCTATTCTGCAAATTTCCCATTGAAGCGCTATCAGCGACCTCCCTACCAGGTCCCGAACTCCCAGCTTCATTCTCTTTACCAGCTTGGTCATTCCGACTACTATGACTGTTTTCCTCGGTTCTGACCGGCTGGCCGCACGGAACAGAGTATTTCCCGGCCGCATCTTCCTTTCTAGCTCGATAATTTAACTCTATATTTCTATCCATCCCACACGCTAGATCTTTAAATATCCCATTGTTACGCTTCTCTATCCGCATCCCATCCGTTTTCTCCTTATCGGCTTGGGATTCATTGCTATTCACTTCTTCCCTAATTATATGCATCCCGGCCGTCTTCTGCGTATCAGCGCGGGATTTTTCCTTCAACTCATCTAAATCCACTAATTCATCCATCCCGGCCGTTTTCGACGTATCAGCGCGGGATTTTTCCTTCAACTCATCTAAATCCACTAATTCATCCATCCCGGCCGTTTTCGACGTATCAGCGCGGGATTTTTCCTTCAAAAAACGCGCCCCTATTACTTTGCAGGAGGTTTGGGGCGAGGAATCGCTCCTGCGACATCGTTTCCCAAATTTCTTTCTATAAATTCTCGAACCGCCTTACAATTGCTACAGGTTTTCAATTCCACTCCTAAGGCTCCACAACCCTGGCAGCTTAACTGGCGTTCTCTATTCGGGCAACGGCTAGACATATGGCCAAATGCCCTACACGAAAAACACTGCCTTCTAGGACAGGCAGACACCATATGGCCTTCTTCGCCACAACTGTAGCACGTGCTGGGTTTTCTGTTTGGCAACGGGTTGACCCTAATTCCAGTACTGCCGGTGGTTGTACTTCTATTTCCTCGATAAGGCGGCCACGAGGTATTATTCTCACTGTACTGGTTATTATTATTAGTTCTGAATATTGGCGCTTGAACCGACTCTTGTACATTAGCTATCTCCTGTCTTGCATTTTCATATGATAAGCCGGGTGCAACCGGACTAACTTTCCTTATGCTGGGACCAGGGTTTGAAAAATTTTTATGTCGTGCTTTACGATTATTTGTTCCTGGCGTTTCGCCACTCCTCTCCTCTACGGTGCTTACTCTGACTTTAAAACTCTTATAAGCACCACCCGGAACTAATACCTTATCTTCTGGAGGTGGAGGAGCATAACGACGATCCAGGTCCTTAGCTTTCTCAAACCGCCGGCCCCATAACTCGAAGCTATCTACACTTACCAACGACTTATCTAACATAAAATGCCGATAATCGGGTAACAAATTTCTATAAATTATTTTCATTTGAGTCTTCAACGATGGAGGTTTCCTAAACAATCCTATTAGGTGCCGTATGCTCATCAGGAAATTATTTATAGTCTCCCCCCTAGCCTGCGTCCTCGCTCTCAACTCCGCCAAGAGATCTTCGCTATCCACATCCGGTATATATTGTCTTTTGAACTCTTGTACGAAGTCCTGCCACGAGTAAAAACTAACCCTTTTTGTTCTAAACCACAAATCTGCGCCTTCCGTGAGGACGCAGGGTAATGCCCGCAGCGCCTCATCATCACCAACATCTACACAATCCCTACAATCATTCAAACGGGCTAGGAAATTTGCTGCATCTTCCTTTGGCCGTCCGGCAAATTTTAACCTCCAGTTTTGTAGCACTTTTATGAAAGCGACGATTGCCCTACTATTTCCCAATTGGGATCCCGTCGAACTTGGATTTCGTGATCCTGACTGCGTTACCATAGTTTCCCCATATTCTTCATCATTATCCCTAAAATCTCGACGCAAATGTGGTCCATGGCTAAAGTCTAAATCTGTTTCGTCGTCATAGATATTTCCATCTCGAAAATCATTTACTAAAGAATTGGGGTTCCTCGACACTCTGGGAGCTACTGACGGTAACGAAATCGCCGGGTCACGCCACTCTGGAGGTACTGAAACTCGATATTGGGGTCTCTCTTCTTCCGTCCCACTGGACTGTCCTACCGGACTAGCAAAAGAAACGGCAGGTCGATTCGAACTGGCGAGATTTGTATTACCTCCAATCGCTGTATACGTAGACGAAATTTGATTGTTCGTGCTTGGCCCGAAACTTGGTACACTCATCAGAATTCTAGGAGGAGGATTCCTATGGCTAGTTTGTAAGGGCATATGCTGACTGGGCAATAACTCTCTATTAGTCTTACTAACGACAGATAAATCCAACGCTTGAGGATTCGGGTCCAATGTTAGTACCGAATCGCCAACGTTTCCTTCAGCAATCGATTGGTCTTCTATATTTCCTGACCAAATCGGCGGAGAATCTACCACTGACGCCTGATCCCCTAAATCATCCACCGAAGGATACCACGGGACATCTTCGTGTAGACCTGCGGCCCTAACATTCGCCCTAAATAGTCGCTCTGCCAAAACTCGATCGGATCCGACCGAACTTAAACCTAACAGGTTCAATTCATCCCGAATTTCCGATGCAGGACGTCTAACAATGTCCCTTAACAATGAACGTAATTCTCTCGAACTATCTAATAATCGGCTCATTAAAACGGCATAATCCTCCATGTTGTATCAGAATAACTAACAACCCAAGTAAAATAACTCGATTCTAATATCCCAAATATCTCGATGCACAATTCGGAAACTAGTAACAGAAAAGAAACCAAGTATTTTAATGTATTTATCTCGACTTTACAGGAAAAAAAAAAAAACTGTTAAACAACACAAAAAAAAAAATTTTGTGCCCAACACTAAATAAATAAAAAAAAATTTACACCAACTTAAATCAACTTAATATAACTTTTAATATCTCGAATTAGAAATTTAACCACTAACTCTCGAATTGGGAAACTGTCGCAGTCAACAAAGAAAGAAAAAAAAAAAAAAAATAAAATTTGTCGATAGTCGTATAGGAAGGACCAAAAAAAAATTAATTCTGTGGAGGAGTCGGCCTTTTCCCCCTATCCTTTTACACTTTTATTACGCCTAGCCTACCAAATAACTAACCTCAATTCGCTTACTAAGGATTTTACCCACTAAATACAATATATTGCCTAATAAGAAATAAATCCAATGATAAAATCCTTCGTAAAATTATTTATGTTCCTATATTTTATGTCTCCATTGGTTAATCCTTATAATTCTTGAGTCTTGAAAAAAATGGTATCTCGATTTTTTTTTTTTTTTTTTTTTTTTGTAGCAAATCAGAACCTAGAAAATTATAATTATCTCGACACTCGCGAAGAAAAAAAAATTGGTTAATTTGAACGGCAAAATCTCGACACTCGCGTGAATCCTTATTATTCGTAATTTGGTGATACTTCTGGTATGATGTTTCTGTAAACCCGAAATATCTCGACACACGCGAATAAAAGAAAATTGGTTAATTTGAACGGCAAAATCTCGACACTCGCGTGAATCCTTATTATTCGTAATTTGGTGATACTTCTGGTATGATGTTTCTGTAAACCCGAAATATCTCGACACACGCGAATATCTCGATAATGGTAAAATTTCAACACCCGCGAATAAATTTCAAATATCGGATATCTCGAAAGAAGAAAAGAAAAAAAAAAAAAAAAATATTCTTGAAAGTGATGAAAGGAGGATCTTATGGTAGAGCTGAAAACGCGAAATATCTCGACACTCGCGAGCTGAAAAAAAAAACTCGCGAAATATCTCGATAACGCTGCGAATGAATCTTCTTAAAATCTTCAAAATCTTCACACAATAAATCAAGAATAATTTCCTCTTGCAATAACTACGCGCTACAACTCTAAATCCTATCTAAAATGGCCGACTTTCTACTAAAGGGAGGGAAAAAGGCTCTCCACAGAACAACAAAATGGCGGTTTTGCCGCCAAAACGTGAATTTGTCAAATAAGTTCTAAAACAATAAATTATACACAAATAATTCACAAGTTGTACATACCGCGATAATTATTGAGGAATTACAATAATAACACAAAAAAAAAAATTATTCTAACTACTCTCTCTCTTTCTCTCTGCCAAAATTCCTGGAACTGCTGCTCCTGCAAGAAAATATATCTCGACCTACAAAAACAGTCAATTCCCCACAAGGGATGCCATTTGTGACGTGGGATCACAAAAAGTTTAAATAATTTGAATATTAAACAGATACAAATTTTAAATTTTATTTTCCCGATCACCTCTACCCTAGGCGCGTCGCGTGCAAATTGCGAATTCACCAATGTAAGGGGGTTCAATTGAAATAACTTACACCGTTAATTAAATTTAATTTATAACAACATTTATTAAAAAAAAAATATAGTGATTCTACAAATTCTCCAATACGGGTGTGTAACAAAAAGACGTTTAGCCGATATCTACGGAGATATCAAATTTAACAATTTAACTCGACTCGACTAAATTGTATACCCGGGAAATCACGAACATCTCAAAAAAAAAATAAACAATCTATACAACATCTCGATTTAACTGCATCAACCTGAAAAAGGAAAATCCCGAGCTAAAAGGAAATTTACGAATCTCGAAAATATCACTAATTCTGGTCCACCGGCTATTAGAGAGAGAGAGAGAGAGAAGACAGTACAAAAATAACTAAAAAACTCACCAGCAATGCCAAATGAAAATAATAATACTTTAAACAATAAAACAACTCTAAGTTCCCGGCCCACGCACCTTCTTTAATTTATTTTGGAATGTAATCCTAATCTCCGAAAATAAAAAAAAATAAAATGGTCTGAGCCTCGACTTTTCAGTATGGTTCCTTCCCTTTTCGAGATCGGGCGACGAGTGACAAGTCAGTGTGTGTCCCGCTTTTCATCGGCTCGGAAACTCGATTTTCCCTCTAAAATCCATCTAGCATCTTTGTTATGCATATTAGGCAATAGTATTATCCTTGTCTCGTACATTTAGCAAGAATACACTATTGTTCCCGCCAATTTAAGAAAAGAGGGCGTTACCATCAATTATCCGGCCGCGCGACTATTTAAAGGCTTGTTACTTTTCTATATCATAAGAAGAAAGAAAACACCACCAAAATTCTCAAAAAATATAAAAAAAAATCCCAAATAATTTAGTAAAAATTTATCAATTATCGTAATAAATCAATCAATAGTTATCAATAAACTATCCTCCAAAAATCGTCTTTTATTCTCTCTCTCTCTCTATTCAATAGCCAATACTTGACTATACCAAAAATTCGGGTAAGGAAAATAATAACTACGCACGGTATATATATACTCGAACTATATTTAGATTATCACGATAAAGAAGACAAAGACGGAACAATCTCGACATTTCTATTAAATTCTAATCCCTGGGGAGGATTACTATTCGCCTCCTGGTGAGCAAAAAGAAACTACTTGATTGGTCCTCGACATATTTTCCTATAGTCGCATCCATGTACTTGCACCTTACTTGCAGCTATCTCTGTTTACTGTCACCAGCTGATTCTCCCCAGTGTTTTCCTCAACAAATCAAATAAATTTTGTTATTAGCTGGGAATTAAGTTTAATTGTTTGTTAACCTGCAGCGATGCAATGTCCTATCTTGCTCGTCACCCGATTTCAAGTATGTATTAGTGAAATCTATTAACGAATTATTTTATTTATCCCAGGAGGACGACCACTCGTCATATTATATAAAAATATTTAAAGTTAAAATAACTAAAATTGATAGAAAACATACACAAAATGAAACAAATTCAATAGAATAATTAATCCTATATTCTTGCAGTAGACTGCAAGAGTGCTCCTGATTCCCTGCGAATGCCAGATAGTATCGACAAAAGAAGAGTCTACCATCGCAAGCCTTCGGGCGAAGGAAAATCTGGTTTTAATTGATTCTTGCTAATAGAAGTAGTTTCAGGAAGGATACATAAAGTTGAAGCTCTAGAGGACGAGAGTTTGTGGGAATCCATTAGAAATTTAAAAGAAGAGTCCAAATCTTACTATAGCTGCCCAGAAAAGCCGGCCTTGGAAAACTATAGCAACCCGCACAGCTAACTGCTACGGCGTCCTCTTAAGTAATTTCTTAGTGCAGAATACAGAAGCTGTGGTAAAATTGAGAGTCGTACAAAAACGGAGTACCCGATGATTTTTGGAGTAGATAGGATTCTTCCAGAAATGGGATTTTAAAGTAGAGTTTAGCAGAAAGCAATGACGCATTTCGAAAAGAAAACGGAGAAGCTTCTTGAAAAGTGTGATCAAGGGCCAGAAAATCTAGTTGAATATAGCATCGTATATGAGCAACTAGTTTCTGTGAAGGTACTAGTAATGAGTATTATGCGAGAGGATGGTAAACTGCGCGGTTATACAATGCTCATTGAGCTCATTGAAATGCAACAATGGGGTTTCGAATCCGAGTACACCGAAAGTTCCCTGAACAAAGTTTAGGATACAGTTGAGAGGGAACATTGTCGATGAGCGGTCTGAAGACCGCTTCTACTTCTAGCGAAATGATTAGGGATGTAGAAAACGGAGAGCTATCCTCCTTCTAAGGGTTGATGGGGAGCCCAAAAATGGCGTGAAACAGAGGGGTAATCGGGGACCACGGGCATAATAGGCTATCTCCGCGGTATTTATTGCCACATACCCTATCAACCACGCAACCCTACAGTCGAACAACTCCTGGGAGCCTGTTATTGTACGGCTACCTGAAGGACAAACACCCCGACCTCCGATTGCGACATTTAGTCGAAATTGCAATATTCTTTGGAAGAATAAACAACATTATATGTAATCTTTTATTTTTTTAATATTTAGTTTAGTAATCTGTGGTACCTTGTGTGTAGTTCATTTTTTTAAATAATAATAATTAATAATATAAATTAAATTTTTATTTTCAGTGATCTTAGAGTAATTCAAGAAGATTTTATAAGTCTTCAAAGTTACCTCAATAAATCCTACAATTCTAACGACTTCTATATAAAGGATGTAGTAATAATGAGTGTATATATAATTGATGAATTATCATTATGTAGTCATATACAATCTGTACCTAAAATAATTAATGAAATATGGGAAATAATGGGTGAATCTGGCAAGGCCATACGTAATTCATTACTTTGGATGATTGACAATTTAAAAAATACCTACCAAAAGTTATCCGAGATTACTAGTGCAATTCTCAAAGGAGATTCTATAGATCAAATTACTAGTATTGTTGAAAAGCTTGTAGTTAAATATGACATGCTTATTAAGGAACTACATGTATCTTTTATTAAATATGTTGAATACATATATATAAAAATCTATCAGTCAATATCACTTCAGGTATGTATTTATGCATAAAAAAATTTTTTCTGCGAATTTTACAGAAAACAGAATGTTAGAATTTAGAAATATTTCTTTAGACATATTATATTATGCCACAACTTGAAAATTACAGAAGATGTGTAATACAGTGTAATAATATAAAGTAAGATATTTTATGTAAACAAGCGATAAAAAAGCCTATAAATAATAATTCTACTGGGGAATATGATAAAAGAATCGTTGGACATACCTTACAATTATCAATACTAGTGAAATAAAATAATTTACGAGAAGACTATTTAAGAAAAATGGATCTAAATATTATGTATAGTTATAAAAAATCGTGACAAATAATTCATACAACAAATAGTGAAATAAATATACCAAAAGTAACTCATACCTATCTTAACATGAAGCCAAAGCAGGTAACGCCGATAGAAATGATGTATACATCCCTTTTTACACCTTAGACAATCAATTGCTATATTTACGACTTGTTCAAGTGCAAGGATAAATTTAGCGGATAAGTCCACCCATTTAAGTATCACAGATAGGATGTTTAATAAAAGTTTACTTAAAAAACAAACGTAATTTTATCGACGTTGTGTTTACCATTTTCTCCTCGCCTCTTTCCTTGGAACCAGGGAGAACTTCATCTGAAGATTCCCCTGCTGCCCGAACTTCTAAATATACATAAGGTAATTTTGGCGTTGCTCCATGCAGACGCCATGCAGACGGTTCTATTCAAGTTAGTTTGGAAAGGAGATTCATTTGCAAATTAAAAATTCACGCATGACGGCAGCCCGACTCAGCTTATAGAGGAGGATCAAGGAAACATTAAATTATCTTTACTACAGAGGGAGACTGATGTGAAGAGCTTCCTATATATATATATATATATATATATATATATATCAAGGAACGAACAGTATAGTACAGCCCAGAAATGGGCCATCTGGCCGCTTCATTCATATAAGTTTCATGACGGATTGTCTGGAGTCGTTACCCTCACAATTTGTTTCACTTGTGTATTGGAGAAGCAGAGGTTAATAACTGTAATGGGTAAATATACCTATTATAGATCATGTTATTGACTTTCCTCATATCAGTTCATTGCGAGCAGACGTGCACTCCAGGCTCACCAGAACATGTGTCCGTGTATAGGTGGTAAAGGAAAAAACATGGCAAGCGGATGCCGCTTTGTTAAACGGGATGGACACCGTTCATAGACTTCGGTATAACCGAGCTGTCCCATTCAGGAGACTGTTAGAGTTTGCCTAGAAGGAGGTCGAAAAATTATTGGAAAGGGGATCATAGAGCCCAGCTCCAGCGAATGATGTTGTGCGTCCGAATGATATAGTCGAGGCAGACAGAGATAAATTAGCGGTAAATACAAATTTTGTTTTCGAATGTAGCATTTTAGAGTATCAGCTTTATATAACCATTTCGGCCCATCCCTATCGTCTACTTGCCCCCAAAGCCAACTGCAAGGGTCCCCGTCACGGGGGCTGGGAAACGCTGACTCGCTAGCGGGTCAGTAGGCTAATTGCAGCTCTAGAACCCTCGGCGTGGTGCACCGAGGGAGCTAGGGCCCGAAATCACCAAGGACGAAAATCACGAAGCAAAATGCCAAATGTAAATTATGAAGCACAAAATGTATGAACAGTCGTTGGCCGAGGGGAAGCCAAGCAAGTGAGCCAAGCCCTCCTTTGGAAGGGTACAGCTCTAAGCTAGGTCCCCTATTCGGATTATGGGGGGGCATACCTGGACCGCTAGTTAAGTGCAGTGGAACGGGACCTCTGCCCGCCACAGGGGTTAAGTGAAGCTGAGATGGATCGAGTGTAAAAGGGCTGGTAACTCGAGGCGTTCCAGGTGGCACCTGGGTGGGAAACGCTAAGGGGTCAGTCGTTGTATTGTCCGAGGCCACCCAGAGGGGGGTGGACGCTTGATCCCTGTGCGGTAGCCCCTGGCAGGCGACAAACGAAAAAGCATAGTAGGTGATGCATAGCTTCGTACTAGAATCCGAAAGCGACTGAGGACCCTGGCAATCGAACCACTAACTTTAATGAAAAATGTCAAAAGAAAAGAATAACATTAAAGTGCCCAAAACCTCGGGAACCCCAATCCCACCAACAAGTAACGCAACGGCAACAATAAGCGCAACAAGAGCAGTCAAAAGAAGAGCAGAGAAGGATAAAAAGCCCACGGCTACAAAAGAGCCCAAAATAAGTAAGAGCGCAAACAGTGAGGAAAAGTACACAATCAACAATGGTAGCGCATCTTATGAAAGAATGTATGTGGAGCCAGAAGTCCAGAGAAAAATCCTGGACGATGTACCGCAATATGCCGCGGACTTGGAAGAGAGCATGAGAATGCTCATTAACAAGTTGAGTGACAAAGACAGGAAAATAACCAGAGATGGCCTAAAAAGGATGATGGTCCTCGTAGGAGGTCCATCGGAGGTCCTCGCTATCGATAAGGTGCGCAAAACTTGAACAAAGGCACGAATGCACCAAGATGGAGCTCCTAGAAGCAAAAGAGGCCGCAAAGAAAGAGATAACCTTTGCGGAGGTAACCGCAAGGCCGGAGATCACAACACCAAAGAAAAACGAGGCGAGAGGATGGAAATGTGTCGTAATCAAATCGAAAGAGAACATCTCCTCAGAGCAGACCAAAACAGCACTACAAAAGGTCTTCGACCCTAGGCGAGAAAACGTAAGAATCAGAAGGTGAAAGCGATCACTCGGCAATTTGTGGTCGAACCGCTCAAAAAGAAAAGCCCCAGAGTAATCATATATGACGTACCAATAGAGGTTTCGGCTGAGGACCTCAAACGAACAGCTTTCGAACAAAACAATGAGACAGAGGACATAAATAGATTTAGGGAGCAGTTTAAGCTGAGATTTAAAACAGGCAGCAGAGATACTGCTGGCGTTAACTGGGTAGTAGAGGTTTACCCTCGAAGGAGGAGAGCCCTACTAATTAAAGAAAGAGTATACATGAACTAGGCCGCATGCAGAGTCAAGGACTACAATGCCTTGACTCGTTGCTTCAACTGTGGCGGATTCGATCACATTACTAAATATTGCGAAAACAAATAGGTCTGTAATCACTGTGCAAAAGAGGGACACAAGGGGCAGGACTGTTCTCATAAGGACGGAGACCCAACGTGTAGCAAGTGCCTGCGGAATAAGAAGCCGGCCACGCACAAAGCGACGGATGAAAACTGTCCGCTTCACAAGCAGGCAGTGCAGAGGAGCATAAACAGCACAGATTATGGGGACGAGTAACGCAAGCATTAGAATTATGCAAATAAATGCCAAGAGGCAATTGAAAGTGTTCCATGAATTGAGAGAACTGGCACATAAAAATAAAACAGATATCATCATGATGCAGGAACCGCATTATAACCGGGCGGGAGAAATCGACAGGTTTGGCCTCGCAATGAGGACAGTAAGTGAAGGTAGAAAGCCGGGAGCGGCGATAATAATCATCAACAGAGACATAACGGTCACGAAGATGGCCCACCTATGCACCCTCCACCTAATAGTAGTGGAAATAAAATATAAAATGAGAACAATGTTTGTAGCGAGCGCTTATTTCCAACTTAGCCACGATATTGAACCACATCTAAGACATATGGACAGGGCCCTAGCTGCGCTTTCACTAGGAGATATAATAATCTGTGCGGATACAAACGCAAAATCGCCATTATGGGGCGAAAGAGGCACAGACCACGAAGGAGCAAACGAGAGAAAGCAATAGCAGTATGGGATCTAAATGTCCTCAATAATATCAGGGAAGAACTCACTACCTCAAATGCAAGAGGCGAGGGCTACCCGGATATAACGCTCGTCACATACACGATGTCAAACCAAGTCACAAACTGGAGAGTACATCAGGGAGGGACGTCTAGTAATCACAAAGTCATAACAATGGAAATAGTAGAACCCGAAGACGACTCTAGACCGGAAGTAACGAGGGGCTATAACATTGGGAAAGCCAGGTGGGACACTTTTAGAAGGATTCTAGAAAGGCAATGGGCTGAAAAAAAACCGACAGAACTCTAAAAACAGTCGGAGGAATAGTCGGGTACACTGAGTACCTAACTAACGCAATTAAGAAGGCTTGCGACTCCTCGATCCCCAAATCAAAGACACAAGGGAAAGGTAACCCCTGGTGGGATGCAAAGCTAGAAAAAATGAAAGAAGGAGTACGCAGGGCAAGAAGAACGGCTCAAAGGCAAGGAAACGAAGAAGATAGAAATGCGCACATGAATAATTACAGAGCCCTGAGAAGAAAATATCATGAAGAAATAAACAGGAAAAAAAGAGAAAGCTGGAGAAGATACGTCACGGTTGAGCAAAACAGAGACCCCTGGGGAGTGGCATACAAGCTAAAAACAGGGAAAATTAAAATCAAAGAAGCCCTAAGCAACGTTAAAACGGCCCGGGGCATGTACAAAATGAGTTGGGAGGAAACGACAACCGAGATATTGAAAGAACTGTTCCCAGATGATAGAGAGGAGGAAGAAACGCACTGGCAGTGGTAGGTGAGAGCGGAGACCGACATGCCTCCAGGAGGCAAAGTAAATCCATGCACGATTGGGGAAATAAAGTACATCCTAAAAGGGATGAAAGGAAAGAAGGCCCCAGGGCTAGACAACTTCGACCTGTCGATTGTAAGATCGGCAGTCGAGGTTGTTGGATCAGACATAGTCAAATTATACAATGTATGCCTGAAGCGTGGAGTATTCCCCAACGTATGGAAAACAGGAAAGGTTGTGACAATCAAGAAAGCGAGAGAAAAAGACGGGAGGAAGGCGGCCAGCTACCACCCATATGCCTGCTGCCGGTCCTAGGAAAGCTCCTAGAAACAATAATGAAAAGAAGAATGGACGAAAGCATAGATCGAAAGCTGTCCCCAAGACAATATGGCTTTAGAGCGGGGAGATCCACAGAAGATGCCATTATTAAGCTTAAGGAAATAGTAGAAGATAGAGAAGGAAAGTACGTTCTGGAAATGATGTTAGACATTAAAGGAGCATTAAACAATATGTGGTGGCCAGCCGTGCTCCACGAGCTAAAAAGAAAGGGTTGCTCGGGGCAGCTGTACAGATTAGTACAAGACTACCTGAGAAACAGGAAAGTCAAAATAATAGATAGTCAAAACGAAAATGGCAAAATAACAAATAAAGGATGTTCCCAGAGATCGGTAGGCGGTCCGGACTTCTGGAACGTAACCTTTGACAGCCTCCTATGGGAACTTGAGGAGAAAAATATAGAAGTAGTGGCATATGCGGACGATCTGGCAATAATCATAAAAGGAGACTCTGGACGAGAACTAAAGGAAAAAGGCCAAGAAGCAATAAACACAGTAGTAAGCTGGTGTGACTCTATTAAGCTTGAGTTCTCCCCGACTAAATGCGTAATATTGAGTGTCAGAGGGCACTTTAAAGAATATAAGCCCACAATCAAAATAAAGGGCCAAAGAATGAAGCTAGTCTAGGAGGCCAAGTATCGGGGAGTCACATTCGGTCAACGGAGTCCCAAAAAAGGGCTAGACATAAGTCCGCATATCCAAAATGTAACAAACAAAGCCAAAATATTCTTCTGGAGCTGGGCAAGATTGCCAGAGCCAACTAGGGGCTAAAATACAAGGCCATGAATATCCTGTATAAAGGATTAATAGTACCAACTATCACGTACGCTGCTGCGGGCTGAACCGACAAACTAAGATATAAGGATATAAGATCACTAAAAGCAGCCCAAAGACAAGCCCTTATTAGGGTCGCGAACTCGTAGAGAATGGTGTCCACTGCAGCATTGCTAGTATTAACCGGCAATGTGCCGATCCTCTGAAGTGTTAGAATTAGAGATGTTACAAATAACGCAGGACGAAACAAACTAGGTTCGAGACAGATTAGAGTAGTCGAGTTAGTTTCGAGCCAGACAGAATAGGAATGAAATAAACTAGGTTTCAGCCAGACTAGAGTAGTTGAGTCAAATTTGAGTCGGATAGAATAAGTCGAGCCAAACAATTTGAAAGAAATCACTGCAGTGATCGTAAAGCAGGTTCTAATAGGGAAACGTAGGAAAAGTGGTTCGGAACCTACTATAAGCAGTATGTCCCTACAACAATTTACGCCAGTTAGAATCGGAAGAGATGATAGGAAAGTGTATGTACAAACAGAGGCAGAGACCTTGATGCATCGATAAGACGTAAAGTCAGTTACGATGTAGCCATTAGGCAGTAGGGCGTCGGTTTTTTTTCCCTATCGCCTACTAAAGGTAGCACACTCCAG
The DNA here is from genome assembly GCA_018906755.1 of Sycophaga agraensis. Classification (NCBI taxonomy): domain Eukaryota; kingdom Metazoa; phylum Arthropoda; class Insecta; order Hymenoptera; family Pteromalidae; genus Sycophaga; species Sycophaga agraensis. The sequence continues at coordinate 27,138 of JACCIE010000079.1, forward strand.
GTCTCCTCGAGGGTTCTGTCATTCACCCACCATCCCCGCACATCCCAGGCCATCAAAAAGGTCGTTTGTCAATGAATCCTCACTCCCCAAGGGTCATCCGTGAATCCACTCATTATATCTAGAGAAATCTGGATCCGACACGGCGGAATACGAGGTCATATGGTGGTCTTAGGCCCAGCAGCTGCACGCCTGGTAGGCTGGTTTAAGCTGGGTCAGAAACGTACGGCTCCGCTAGGCGTCGGTCGAGACAAATAGCTACGGTTTCCGTATCTTCAACGACTATTCAGAAGACCGGTAGCAGATCCGGGTTACTACCGATCGATACAGCTACTCGAGAGGTCCTGGTCACCGATCTAGCAGCGGTAGCGAAATCCGGAGCCTCCGCTCATAAAAGTAGGCAGCTGCCTTATATATCGTAGACGCATTGGAAAAGGTCCATTGACGCCTCTGGACTTTCCTCAAGTGGAGCCGGGAACCTCCGGTAAAATAACACCCCTCGTTATATGGTGCTAAGTGCCCGGGACGAGAGATTACACCGGGGTAGGTTTTGTCCGACTCGTCGCGAATAAATATTATATTTCAAAACTTTAATTCCACGCATGTAAAAAAATTAGGTATGCTCAGCTGGTATTCCTTGATTAAAATTATTAAAGATCAAATAAGATTGGATTTGGGAAGACGAAAAAAAAGCATTTTAGAAATTAAAATTGATTCTTACTGAAGCTTCGGTGTTAGCTAGTCCCGTTTTTTCGCGAAAATTTACCATGCAGTGCAATACAAATTATTTTGTAATAGGAGCAGTACTAACGCAAGTATTCGAAGACAAGGAACGTCTAATCAGCATATTCTTTGTCGGTAGTTACCAACCATAGTACTCTGAAGTGGTTACAAAATCTTCATGATCTGACTTCATAATCTTCGGGTAGGTTGTCCCGCTAAATTCTGGAAATACAACAGTGAAATTCCGATATGTCTTATAGAAAGGAGACCAATCATCATATTCTTCAGACGTTATCCAGAGAATTCGGGATAGAAGAATAGATTGCGTCAATATTTCAATCCTTAAATCCCAGTATTATATGGTGGTAAAATGAACACCTCAAGGTTTGATGGAAAAAAGAGTAATAAAACATCCGTGATTCGTCATCGCAACCGATTTGATGGAGTTCCTTAAGTAGTAAGAGACTATTTAACTATATAGTAGATCTCAGGAATTTTTTTTAAGATGGGTAGTGCCAAACCCATTACATTCTGCAGACGATAAAATTGTAGCTCATGCATTAGATTTCTTAATGGCGTACTCCGAATTTCTTTCTATCTAATAATTTAAGGAGTTTTTAAATAAAGTATTAGCTGAGTTATTAAAAGAAAATGGAATTAAACATGTAACTAGTTTGTTATAGCACCTGCAAGCTAATTAGGTTACAGGAAGTAATAGGACATTGAAAACTACGATTTCTTTGCTTGATGGAAATGATCACAAGAGTTAGGCATTTATCTTATTAATCTTCTTTTCTAAATTTTGACAGACACTTTGTGGTGTTGAAAAGCTTACGTATAAAAATTGAATAGAAAGAAAGCCATGTGGTGCTAGAGTTTAAAGCTTAGAAAAATGCACTGTGACGTTTTAAAACTTTGTGTGATTAAGTAAGGAAAAATAATAAAATTTACAGAAAAAAAAACAAATAAAAACGTCCATAATGGACGTCGTGATGTAACATTACAAGTTGGGTGCTTCACGTTACAAGAAGTAAAAGTTTTATTCAACGGCGAGCATAAAGCTATCTATGCATCATTTATCATTTATATTCCTAAGACTTATTTTGCCTTATTTACAGAGTTATATAAATATAGCCAGTATGCAATATAAAAAAACTTTAAGGTATTTAAAAGTATTTTATATGACGAGTTTGTTTGTTTGTGTATATATCTTTTTATTGCAGAATCAAAAAATAAAGTATTTTGATTAAATCATTCCATCATTTAAAATGTACAAAAAATATTATTTATTTTTTAAATAATTTTATTAATACACGAAAATTATTAAATATTTAAATAACGATTCAAAAAATTAAAAGATTAATACTACGAGTATATAATATTAATTTGTTTTTAGTGGCATCGATTTCTTATGCACATCGAACCGATCTTCATTAGATTAGCTCACTACTTGGAAAGCGTAATATGGAAGGCCATTCAAGAATTTTTTAATTTTCTTTATGATCGAAAAATTGAATTCATCAGTTCTCCATACTATGACCAATTTTCTAATTTTACACAGGATATCGATAAGTTTTATCAGGATATTAAAGCTAATGACATTGTTACCAATATACAAAAGTATTCTACTTTATTTATGCAATTTATAAAAGAACGCTATTTCGCATTTGTACCTTTTGGTAAGGAATTAAAAAACGTTGTAGATGAAATAATTATAGAACTTATAGAGCTACAGAAGTTACCAACTATCAAGTATGCCTTAGATAGAATACAACAAATTTATAACAAAGTAAAATACTTGTATGATTATTTCGAAGTACGAAATAAGATAGAAAGCATTATCATACTAATAGATTCGAAACTCACAGAGATTAGTCAAACAGCTCTGCAAGCTGACAATTGTTATAGACAAGCAAAGACTAAATTTATTTATGATACAAATCAAGGTCTTACATTACTGGAACAAAAGCTTCCTATGTCTTGGCATGCTTTTAATCAGACTCCATCTTTTCATGAGATTCCTGAGATCAAAACAATGATGAATATCGGATCATACTTTGTCACTTCAAATATGACATTTTGGAGTCTTTATTACAGAATAAAACCATTAAGTGAACTGGCAAATTGGTTTCCCCCCTTCAAAGGTAAGAAAACGTCTATAAACAGAACACTAAATAAATAATTCTTTTGTATTCACACCGTACAAGTACAAATTTATTTTTTGCATACCGTAGTTCAATAAGTATAATCTTCTATACATGTAGTACAAAGTAATTGATTCATATATAATAAATTTGATAGTGCATGTCGATACTGCTGGATTTTATATATAAATGAAATAGTGTTGCTGTTGAACAAAAAAGATGCAAAATGCTATTGGTTAAAAATTATTCCAAAAAATCTTAATTTACATTCGAATAGTGTAAGCAGTAGTTATAAAAAGTCGAATATCCAAAATTTTATAAGATGTTCGGTTGCGTCAAACTCTCGATGCCAATAGCCTCATCAAGACCAATGTCCGATTTAATGGTCTTGCAATGAAGGGAAGATTGGAACAAAATAGTAGTTTTGTTAGTTGGCATTAACTGACACACTTTTTCAAATAGTCCCGCAAAATATAAGATTCATGTAGATATATTTATTTTTACCAATATTCTTTCTGTTTATAATAAGTCTTTGGTTATTATTAAATTCCTGCGAGTACGAAGATTGATGTGCATAATTTTTTCAAAAACTATAATTACCTGTTCCAACTAATAAATCTTTTAAAGAAAAAGCATATTCACCGCATATTGAAAATTCTATCTCTATTTGGATTAAAAGACTTTCATTTAGTTGCATACGTATTATAATCCATGCTTAATCTCTCGTTAAACACTAAATTTAATTGATTTCAATTCTACAGTTACTCGTAAGCCAATGTATTTGAATTTATTGGTAGATATATTGTTATATAATCTAATGATTAATAAGGATTAGTTAGAGAACGGGATCTAATTCAGTTGAATACGTATATTCCACAAATGTTCTTATCTTCTTTCTCCAAGAAAACGATTCATCCATAAAGACCAAGTGCTTAGGTACAAAGACAGCCATTAGCCTGAGTCCTAGAGCTCCGGAGCCCGGAACACCTAAATAATTCGTCTGCTATGGAATAGTCCAGTGCCTGAGACCTTTTGTGGGGAATATGAAAGGCCGTGCCTGATTCCGTAATGCATCAAGCTATAGGCAGAAGTTCCGCAGCTCATGCGTTATTACCGGTTCGGTTCGTTACAAGAATATTGGTTAGATAACTAGAATTCATAGGAAATTGGGGCACAGTGTACTATCAAACTACATGGGAGATGCAGAGTTTAAGTGGGTACAGTGATCGGGTACCTACTCATGCTACAGGCTGTAAAGGATTTTGGGATGCTTGGAATCACGCTATGTCGTTCAGATAGTGTCACCAATTTATTAGGTACGCGAGTTATATGATCGTAATGAAATGCATCGACGTTCAACTACTTTATCTCTTCTGTGCATGCCCTTGAAGAATCACTAGTGGTAGACAAAATTTTCTACAACGCAACAGTATAATGCCTTAAAAGATAAATCATTGTCTCGGCGTGTGAACTGTTGTACCATCAACCAATCTATCTCTGTCGGGCGAAAGAGAGAGTCGTCGGGCTGGTCTGGAATCAGATGAAGGAGAACAGAGTATTTTGCGCTGGAAAGCCTCGATCGTGTCGCGAGTTCGCTATGAGAAGTGCTAAAGAGAATCTTGACGTGTGCTGTGAGAAGTGCAAAGAAGATCGTCGAGACTGTGAGAAGTGCCGAAGGAAACAACGATACAGGTGTGTGAGTAATTCCGAGTAGTATCAGAGCGCTGTGAGTGGCACTGTGGAAATTCCCGACAGGCAGGTGAGAAGCGCCGAGTAGTGTCGGAGCTCTGTAAGAAGAGCTGGTGCGAGACCCATCGAGAAGCCTGGATAGAGGGCAGCAGTCCCCGAGAGTCGCCAATACCTCCGTGACGAGGAATATTAGGGAGCGGAGTATGATCAAAAGCGAGTAGAAAACACTCCGTTCGAGAGTCACCTACGCAGCCATGGCCAACAAGGAAGGTCAAAAATTACCGAGCCCAGGCTCTAAGGTGCAGGGCCCTAATGATATCGAGGTACTACGACAATAGATAGAGAGGGAGCAGGCGGCGGAGGCCGAGGCATGTATAAACCTACAGAACCATGCAGCCACCCTGCAACAACAAATGCAGCTCATCCTGCGTCAGGTCGTGGGAACCTCACAGTCGTCAGCCGTGACGTCGCCCGAGGTCGGAAATCAGCCGCCATAATCAGTGGGTGGTCAGAGTATGAAACCTTATTCACTGCTAAACGAGCCCTCACGGAGGCGGCTAAAGACTGGTTGCTTAAGCGACACGAAATCAAGACGTGGGCAGCCCTGCGAAGCGGTCTGGAACTCGCATTTCAATTCGAGGTGGACATGCCGCGGATCCTCCAAACGTTGAGGAAGGGGCAACCGAAGAGTGATGAACCGCTCATACAGTATGTGCATCGAATGCAGCGACTAGGTTGTATGAGACAATGAGGCGTACTGCGAGCGAGAATCGGTGGGGCGAAAGGGGCGAATTCAGAGGATCGACCACAGATGGAATTGCAATTGCACCTGTGAGGGTCACCGAGCCGCCGAGTGCCCGATAAAGGAATCAGTCCTACCTTCTCCTTGTGTGGGAAACCGGGGCATGTGTCGAAACACTGCAGAGAGCCCGGTTCGATACCGTAGCGAGTGAACTGCATATACGAGAGTGGACGATCCAAAAACCAAGCAGAAGAAAAATCAGCAGGATAAACAGACGAAAACAATTGGAGAGCACCAGATGATTAGAAGAAAACGCGGTGTGAGAGTGAGAGTCATAATGGATGTTGCGCGAGGTCTGTATGCGTATGCATGGAAGAATGAATGTAAAATTAATTAGGGTTGTAGGAATTTATGAATGAAAGTAGACTAATCTAGCGAGTGAGAGATGCGATAAAGGGGTGTGAGATGGGTATGATGGAAAGAAAGATTATAACAGGTATGATAGAATGGGATATGTCATGAGGGTGAATGAGCATTTACGACAGGAAGATGTGTTGCGGATTGTCCGAGGGCAGACAATTGTCAGGAAAGCCGATTGTAGAATTAAGTGGATGTACAGATAGATATATGGACAAATTTTATTTATAAATAACTTACAAAAGATTGCACAAAACACACATTTATAAACGTAATATATTAAGTCTACTTATATATAATAATAGTATCACAACTAATAGTTGGTCAAATCGTAAGATGAAGTGTAGTTTTGGCATATATATAATTTGAATTCCTTATTATCTACCAGTCGAGTTGTACACATACACATATCCCACAATAAATACAACTATGGCAGTATATACATATGATGAATGAAATAAGATGAGATCACGCACACCCATATGCAATGAGTGAAATGAATATATTTACAATATGAAGTGAAAGAATAAAGACACACATACTCATTACATACACATACAACTAATTTAGGGCGTAAATTAAAACAAGATTATGAGGACGACTGACTAGAAAAATCTATTGTAATGTACCGTCCCCTCGAATACAAGAAAGCAGTCCGTTCCACAGATGAGCATCTTGAACAAAGAAAGATCTAATTCCCATCTCGGTGCACATCCGACAAACAGAAATCTCTTTAGGTTCACCCCTGACTGGCCGATCAGATGTATCAGGAGAGAACAGATCGGCAAGGTACTCCGACTTACGTAGCCGTAAGATCATGCAGCCCAATTTGATCCTGAAGAGGGTGATATGATCATCCCACCTAGCACCCGTCACATACCGCACACAGGAATACCAGAAAGGTGGAACAATAATTGAAATGTGGAAAGACCAGTGAACGCACTAGTTTAGCACGAAGAGCCTCCGACGTGTACTGCCGGAAAATCGTAAACTGTATAAAATCTGGTCGATTCTTTTGTAAATCAATGCAATGTGTGGTCTCCAAGTAAGACCCGCGTCTAGCTCAACACCAAAGCTTCTGATAGTCTCAGACAAAGACATGACTGTCCCCTTCCAGAGTTCAATAGAATGAACCCGGCCGACTCAATGCCAAAAAGGAATCTGCGAGTTCCAAAAATAATCGCCGACGTTTTTCCAACATTGAGCTTCAAGGACGCAGACGGGACCCAGTTCCAGATTGCCCGGGACACAGCTGTTACGTGTCTGACTTCTGCCTCGAGGTTATCCCTAGAAAAACTTTGGTAAACCTGGAGGTCGTCAGCATATAGAATATATCTTACACCCATATAGTCGAGGGCAAGACAGAACGATGAAGAACACCTAGTGTGGTGGAGAGCAAAGAATATTTTATTGTTCTATCCGAGATGACAAGTTGCTCTCTCCCAGACAAGTATGCCCGTATTCACATTAGCACCCCTCGATTAAATCACAAATTTCTAAAAATAGTACGTTGTTCGACATCACACACCGTCACATGCAAGCGAGAAAATACAACATCCTGAGTGGAGAAGACAGTAAAGGACTGCCTCGCTTCCAAGACTAGATTAGCAGCTTCCATTGTCCTAAGCTGCACCCTAATTGGTGGGATTGACGTTTGAAGTTTTTCACCAACCTCTCTATGTGAACTCGCCGTTCGCTCCCCGAACTGCAACGCGGAGTACCAGATCATCAGGTACAAAGTGGAGCAGAAGTGATGACATCGAGCGCGATATCAGAGGGCAAGACTCCCGTGCTAGCACAGTCAACAACTTCTATGACGACAAGTTCAACCGCTTCACCCACTGCCGAGACGTCCCTCACATCATCTTGATAATTGATTGAAATATGTCGCGGATCCACGAGAGTAGATTCGTTAAGATGAATATCTCTATTGTGATTACTATTGTTTTTTTTATGTTTTCTGCTGGATTATTTACACTATACTTATTACTAAATTGCGCTCTTAATTTTAATAGATTATCGAACATCTCAGTGGCCAGTCCACTGACCTTCACCTTGATTGCAACCCCCATAACCTTCATTAAATTTTTTAAATTACTGATCTCATTGAGGAGCAGTGAGCGATCCCCGCGCAAGGCTACTAGCTCGACTAACTGCGCTTCTTTGATACTTTCCAGCTCAGAGACCTGACTCATAAAAGCCACCATTGTCTCTTCCGCTGTTGGTGCTGATCGATTCTATTCAGGGTGGTCTGAGCCAAGACTCTTTACAAGAACTGAGTTCAGATCGGCCACCGCTCGATCAATGACATCAAATCTTGATCAATGACGCTGGTGATGATGCAGTCTTTAGGCTCATCTTGCAAGTTGCTTCAAGGCGCGTGGCAGCAGTTTGATTAAACGGCGCCTGCCGCACGGTGTCCCGCTCCGCATCCGATGATGAGTGCGCAGACAGGAGAGTGTTTGCTGGACTCAGTCCCGTGGTGCAAGGGGCAGGCCGCTTCGCCTCACTCGATGGACTGGCGGAGCGGCGAAGCGGGAAAGTAGCGCTCTCTCTCTCTCACTCCCCCGCTGTTGTCTCTCTCTCTCTCTCTCTCTCTCTCTCTGTCGGATAAGGAGGTGAAGCGCGCTTAGGCAGCACACAGACGTGACACATATACTTGTGCCACACGCGACGCTGTCGTGGAGCATGCTGGATGACAATGCAGCCCACATTTGCTTCATATCACCAGCGCTCTAACACTTCTCCTCGCCTGCGCACAGACACAGCAGGTTATGCCTTCTATAAGTGCGAATGGAGCTGTAGTGGATGAGGCACGTATAAGTACTACACAGTCACTTACCTGTGCGTGTGCTGCTCACCCAAGCCATTCTCCAGGCACGAAAGAAATAAAAATTTAAAAATCGAACTCCTCGGCACCTAGAAAAGCCACACAGTTAATGATCCGGTTGCATGGAGCCTGCATGAGTTCTCGTGCCTGTGTAAAATATATAAACTCCCTACCAAATATTAATATTGCTAAATGCAATTTGAGTAGGGAGCTAGTAGGTAAACACCTGTCATACCTAGAGATAGATAAATAGATAGATAATTGATTTATTTGTAAAATTTTACAAAATTATTGCACAGCATCATTAGTCAGTTATATAAAATATGACCCGCTTGCTCACGGCAGCAACCCTAAGTTCCGCAACTCAAGCCAGATTGAGCCGCAGTTTTGAGAGTAGAACAGACGACTATGAACGTATTCAATTCTTGCTTGATCCACCCTCTCCTGAACGTCTTTGCGATGATCGAGAAATTCCTCAAGAAATTGTTGCTGTCTCGTCCTCCTATACCGTCTGTAAAGTGCCCTACTTTTGCGTTGCAGGTCACAAAGCTCAAGTCCAATCCAAGGTAGGCGTTTTTCAATCATTTTAATTACCTTTATCAGCACAAATTCATTGATAGCCAACATTAGATTGGAGTTAAGCCACGCGACTGCAGTCTCCTGGCTTCCTAGGAACTCCTATAAAATTGGTATTTTGACCTTAATTCGGGGGAGTTATTATTTAATCGTCTAAGAACATGCTGTCAATTAACAAATCAAAATTATGAAGTGTCACGATGTTACTTATAAGCGTGAGCGTGAGTACGAGGGAGAGATGTGAAAAAGTGTGTAAGCGCCGACCGACTTCTGGAATTGCAAGATGCAATTGGGTCGAATGTGAGGGCAACAGGCCGAAATATAGCAAGTGCTCGGAGAGTCGGCAGCTCCGCTGAAGATCGTGCCGTCGGGCTACAGAACAATATCACACCAATTCGGCAAGCCGCAGCAGCGGCCTAGAAGAGCCGCCATAGCGGCAGGCAGCCCCCCCCACCTCCATACGTGGGCCACCCAAGGAGTAGGGATCCCCTGCAGACTCCATTAGGCGTGCTGTGCTCGGATCAACCGATGTCGTAGCCGACAATATTTAGATGAACACAAAGTCGAACAGACAATGACGGCGAGAAGTAGCGGAAGACGGGAGTTGTCTTACAGGCCATCAAGGAGAGACCAGGACAATATACTACACGGAGCTGATACTCATCAGTAGGGCTCGCGCCTCATAAGATTCGCTCGCCATTGCCGCGAGAGGGCCCAGAGGGGTGGGTCCGCACCTGTTTGCCTCAGCGCGCTGTGACAGATTTGATGCGGCTACCCTAGCGTATAGACGTGTGGCAGATTCATTTTGGCGGTCGTCACATGCAGTCATAAAGATTTGTGTAGCAGTCGTAGAGACGAGTCGTAGTCGAGAATCGCGTCGAGAAGGAATTAAGGAGAGTCGTAGATGTGCCGTAGTACTTAATGCAGTGCACCGATTAGTGCAGTGATGACGGCGCCGAGTGAGCTGACCTCACATAGCTCTTGGGGAAGCTGCTAGCCGCTAATAGAAGCTTGGGACACCGACGAGAGGGAGCGGAGGCTACCTGCGACCTAGGTCACTCCCTCGAAATCTAGTGATAAGCGACGCAACCGACGCCGCTTCAACAGAAAACGGACGACATCCGAGACGCCGTTTCAGCAACCGACAAGCATCAATAGAATCCGCTCCATTCATCGCCACCAGCACCACCGCTAACATCCGACTAGAGGACTCAGCCGATGCCACCAATACGACCGCTAACATCTGACGGGAGGACATAGCCAACGCCGCTCTACAACATAGTGAGCGGGACTTCGTCAGAGTCGTCACCGGTCAGTGGGCTTGGGAGGAGAACCTCCCGTGTGTGTGCGCGGAGTCTTTGGTCGCGGATGGGATGCGTTGCGTCGGATCGAATAGTATTCTACCACATCGGTCTTAGTTAGCAGTGGAGGTCGGACCGTGGTTGCGTAAGTGGTGATCGAGCGCAATCACCATCGTCGGATTCCCACGCGTCTCAATAATGTGGTCAGGACGCTACTCGCCGTAGAGAGCGGATTAGCTTAGGAAAATTCGTAAAGAGTTTAGGCAATAAAGAAATATATATTTATAAAAGCTAGTTCTTTATTGTGTTTTATCCCTTTCCCCCCTCCTCCAATATAGATATTAAGTCGAGAGAATCTCGTGCCTGTGCCAGCCAGCCTCTGCAGGAGAAGAATCTCCACCTGCTAGCCAGGGGCCGTTCGCTTGGCGCCCAATATATTCATAAATTTTAGCGAACAATCCGTTGATCCGTCGAGTGACGAAATGATCTCTTCTGCGGGGTGCAGGAAAGCGACGCGTTACAAAAGTATGCAGACAAAATAAAGAAGTGATTGCATGATTCAAAAGAATATGTGCAATTAAACAGTTAAAACGCAAATTTAATTGCAATAAAAAATACATTTAACATAAATGTCGTAAAAAACAATTTCATTAACGATATAAATAACCTTACCTTTTCAATATGGGGCAAGCTCAAATGAATGAAGGTCTGACGAATATGAAAATAAAATATGGGATATGAGATTGATTCTACGAACGAAACATAGTAGATCCAAATAATATCGGGATTTCTCCTTCATTGCTGCACATTGTAACTACTATTACGAATCCGAAAATAGTTTACAAACTATTTGCAAGACATATTTTTCCATACAGATTTACTGTTAAATCTGCACATAATATAACAGGAGGTACACACTAGTATTGATATGACACAGGAGGTATTTCGGATATTGCACTGATATTCAACGTATAATTGTTAAATCGATGATAAAGATTTACACAATCTAGGAGCAAACATTAATTATCCTGATTGGATATTTAGTATTCCAAAATTTCAAATAAATTATTTAAGAAACATACCAAAAAAATTTACAACAACGAATATGAACTATCACAAAGAAATACAAGTAAAAATAAGAACAGATCATATGAACAAAGAAGAAAAAATCATATCGTTGTGTCATAAGTACAAAAATTGCTTTTATAATGACGGACAGACTATAGACTATTAAGAAACAGAATATGTCGAAGCATTCTGCAAACTGAAAGAAATAATCACGAATACACCTGTATTAGTGTATCCCGATTTTTCTAAAACATTTATCATTACCTCAGATGCCTTGAATGTTGGCATTGGAGTTGAATTGTCCCAAGAAAAACATCTTATATCACGCTTTCTAAGAACACTCAATTCTGCAGAACACATACTTATTAAGCAATCGAGAAAGAATTATTGGCTATTGCAGAAGCCTGTAAACATTTTCGACCGGAAATGTATATGTTATATTTACGGAAAAAAATTTATTATTGAAGCGGACCATAAACCGCTTACTTGTCTCTGCTCTCTAAAAATATCTAATACTCTATTAATTCGATGGAAGATAAAACTCGAAAAATATAATTACGAAATCATGTACAAAAAGAGTAAAGAACACAATCTAGCTGATGCTTCAAGCAGAATATAGATTAATACTCAAGAAGAGAACGACTCACTTTCTATGATACCGGAAGCACCTGACATCGCACTCCGTACATCCGACGGGCTCGACGAAATATTAGACGCTGATAACAAACATAACCATACACTGCTGAAAATAATCCAATTTTTTTATCCGGAGCACCAGCCACTCTCCGGTTGTACCCACCTGCCCGTCGCGTAGGATCGAGGTCGCCCCTGATTATGCCTAGAGCATAAATACGAGATAAAGCCTTTTTAGGCACAAATCTATGGTTTCATCATTATTAATTGTCCGCTTTAAAATAAAATAGACATTTTCCATATCAATAAAAAATTGTTTTATCCGTAATCGATATATTTTCTAAGTATGTTCAAACTGATTATTTATCAGATGGAAATACTGGTACTTTATTAAACAAATTAAGCGATTTTGCGTTTCACCATAACTTCTCAAATAAAATTACTACGGATAATGAAAGTGAGTTAAATTCAGCAGTATTAAAAGAATTCAGTATTAATAAAATTAAGTATTATCAAACCACTATTAATAGACGTATGTCAAGTAGACCAATAGAAAAATTACATTATACTTTAAGAGTAAAAATTAAGTATTTTTGTACATCAAAATCCTAGAGAAACAATGCAAACAGTACAAATTTTACGCCATTTACTTTTTTATACGAATCATACGAAGAGCTACATAAACACGTTATTGAACCAGAAGCAGACACAAAAGAAAAATTGGAAGAGTTACTGAAAATAATCACTATCTGCATTTTCATATAAAATTGACAAAGTTTAAGAACACTTACAATGAGATTTTAATTAGTTATACGATATTGGCATTTAGACGAGAATTAAATCAATCTAACTTATTGCAAAGAGCTAAAATATTATGCAAAGAATTAGAATAAGATTTACAACAGATAATACCACATGATAAAAGAATGAAAAGAGATCTCTTCGGTGGCTTTGGCACTATAATCAAATATGTTTTTAGAAATACGGATGCAAACGATTTAAAAAGAATAAGCAATTACTTAAATTTACTTAATCATCAACAACAGGAAAACGTCGTTATTCTAAACAATTCCGATCATTATTGCGATTACTTTTCCTATGATATTAACATATAAACTGTTCGAAAATTCGACACTTGCGTCAAGTAATTACTCCATAACAATCCAATATGATACCAACGAGAGAATAGTACAAGGGACCCATCGGCTTCAAGAGAGTAGCATAAAAATCTTGGTGAAATTAAACAATCAACTTTAATAATGTCTTTAATTATTAAGGACCATAGATTAAATTTTGAGCCATTCAAAATGCTAATTATACCTACATTATTATATATGCCAACACATCAACCGCTTAAAATCGATTTCTTTACCTCTAGGCAGCGGCGCTATGGACAGCTTGTCCTCTCGCCGCGAATAAACATGAGCAATATGAAAAGTATGTATGTTTATTATTGAGAATGACATTTCCCTCCTCGGGAATTCATATACCACGAACGAAGTTATATCGGCCGTCCGATCTGACGCGGTCGGCCTCCCTTCGAAACTACCGTAAATATCTGCGACAAGGCAGGACCCAGATCTAGGAACTACCGAGGTTCGTCCAGAATCACCCCGCTTCCGCAAAAGCATCTCGTCATACGTATGCTGATAATATGGAGAAGAAGAAACGCGTGACCCCTCTCGATAACAGAAACGGTGACTGGAAGTTGATATTCTTGAGAACGAGCATGTCGTACAGCTACTTTTTTTCATTTTATGGAATGAAGAAATAATATTTATGGATATAGGGAATCCGAGAAGAAATTTAAAAATCGGATTTATAATCTGTATACCAACAGCAGAGGCTGCAAACCAACTAAAGCGAATGCGTATTTTAATAGGCAATAACAGTGTAATTGTCTCTTTTATGAAAATGTTGTAGAGTTGGAAGTTGATATTTTGAGGGCGGCTGAAGAAAGATGCAGAAAGCTTCTCGGTACAAATAAACGACTACGTGGAAGTTGTTGGTGGTGACAATTTGTGGTTTCATACTAAGAGAATATATATCATTTTAATAATTATATAAATTATATATCAACGGTGTTGTCAAGTAACTTATGACATGGTGCTTCCTCTCCGAGGCCGACGTGCCTCGGAGCGGTCCGGAGAACCAGCCACTCTCCGGTCGTATCCGCCTGCCATCGTGCAGGTCCATGATCACTCCGGAGGGGACTCGGCCAGGCTAGCCTCGTGGCGGTCGACGCAGGTTTGGATGCTCTGGTAAGTCCAGTATCATTTCCGTAGAGATCGCCGCGCCCGATGGGCTAAATATCATTCCCACAGTGGTATACAATCGACTTGACGCGCGGTTATCAACAGCATCGCGAGCTTCACTGAGCTTTGTCACCGTGGTCAACTACTGCTGAGAGACCCCGAAGGACATGACGGATACCATCATCGCGCCAAAGCATAGTGAGAAGGAGGACTCAAGCAGCAACGAAGAAGTTTTCAACAACAGCAAGGCATAACGGACACCAAGATCACCAGAGCAATGTGGAAAAGTTAGAAATTCCGTCAGACGTTGGGTGAAATTATAAAGGTTCCGACCATGGTTTCCATGAATTCAGTGTTATATAAATATTCCAGTATTTTTAAAGCTTTTAAGGCTTTAACGCAATTAAGCAGCTTTGAGTCATATGAATGGAATTTCAGTCCATCATTGTAGCTCAAGTGTTGTTCGCGAGCTGTTCGTTGCGACAAATCACATATGAATAGGTTGACGAGCGTTGCCGCAAAGTGCTAAAGGTGTATTGTCCGGCTTCAGTTGACACGTTAAACATAGCTTCAAAATACGCCCACTCGAGTGGATTTCTTAAAAACTTGAGCAGCATTAGTAATTAATTATTGTGTTTTGCAATAAACACAAGGGTGCTGTTCCTTAATCTAAACTGAAACTATTATCCTTTTTGTATATTACACATATAATATTCTATTCGACAATGCATATAATTTTTTTTATGTTGTCGTATGAACAAAATAGATTCCTACGACCTGTATTATTCGGTGCCAACAGAGTTTCCACCACCCATTAATAAAATACAATCGCGCCCTTATGCAGTTTCGGGCGGGTCTTGCATAGATAGATAGATAGACAATTTATTTATTTGTAAATTTTTACAAAAATATTGCACAGTAAAGTTAAAATTGTACCACCGTGTTTACCTTATATCTAAATATTATCACATTTTATCATTTTCGAAAAAAATTGCAACGTCCTGTCCCCCCAAATGCTCCACCACTAGCCCCCTAAAGTGACAAAGGGATCAGGCATTCCTTATGCAGAATGTTATATTGTTCCACAGATGAGCATCTTGTACAGAAAATGATCTAATTCCTGTCTCAGTGCGCATCCGCGGAACAGAAACTTCCTTAGGATCACCCCTGTAAGTAACTAAAATATTTCGTGCAGCTGGCTACTCCGACCCAACTCAATTTATGCCTGAAAGGGGCGATATGATCGTCTCATCTAGCGCCCATCGTATACCACACACAAGAGTTATGTGAGCATCGTAGTCTTGCTCTGAACTCCAGGGATGCATCTAAATAACTAGTAGAGCAGTAATTAAAATAAGGAATAACCAGAAAACGCGCCAGCTTAGTCCGAAGAGCCTCCGTGGTGTACTGTCCGAAAAAGCTTAAGCTATATAAAACCTGGCTGATTCTCTTACGGACTAATTTAATGCGCGACCTCCAGGTAAGATCCGCGTCTAGTACAAAACCAAGACTCTCTACTGTACCAGACAAAGGGAAAACTACCTCCTCTTCGAGTTCAATTGAATTGTACCCTGCCAACTAAATGTCAGAAGGAAAACTATGCATTCGCAAAAAGAATCGCAGACGTCGTTGCCACATTGAGCCTTAAGGATGCAGATGAAGCCCAATTCGAGACAGGCCGCGCTGAAGCCGCTACATGTTTGGCTTCAGCCTCCAGGTTATCCCTCCGCTGCAAGTCTGCGAACAAACACAGCATCAATAGTGTTAGTGCAGAGGTCTACGTTTACTCTTGCCATTAACATAACGATCCTGCCGAATTACAGAAAATAAATCAATTGCAATAATCCTATCCGCGATGTTAGAGTCTAACTAGGTTTTCGTTACACCAAACAGACGGTAACTGCGACGATCATGCAAATAAAGATGAAATCGCTCAGTGTGACTTCCCCTGCTACTTCTAAGAGACGACACATTCATGAACCCTGCCCTTAAAAATTTACCACCTTTTTTACAGCCCACATCCTTACCTCTCCGCCCACTCCCAGAGACTACCAATAGAGCATTCACCCCTCTTCATCCTCACCAGCGCGATCATCCTCACTAACGTGAAAATACATTGTTGAAATGGATGAAATGCAGGAGCCACAGCTTAAAAATTCCTGTCTGCAGGCTCCCTCAGTAGAACTTCCGACGAGTCCATGTTCACAAAAATCTTTCTAATCTCCGTCTCGGAGGCTACAGCACGAGCCCTACTGTCCTCTCTCCATGTAATAAAGCATTTTTCGCTCCGATTTCAAAGTACTTAAAGCCAAGGTCACTTGCATTGCACAAATACATTATTCTGATCTCAACTTAACTACAAATTCATAAATATAGTACTTTGCCTGACATCGGAAGTCTCCGTTCCGGCACGGGTGAAAGCAACAAACTCAAACTCTTGTCTTGAGAACGCAGTAAAAGCCTACCTCGCCTCTAAGACGAGACTAGTAACTTCTCTTGTATGTAGCTGCCCGCTAATTGATGGTATATCCGACTGGAGTTTTTCACCAACCTCTCCATGTGACTTCGCCTTTTGCTCTTCGAGTCGTACCGCCGAAAGCAGGTCCTTGGGTACGAACGAGGATAATACAGAAGTGATGATGACGATGAAAATGTAACAGTAACAATACTTCATACACGAAGCTCTTGATATCCATAGTAACAACAATATGTGCCGGATATTCCATATTCTAACATCTCAGTCTTAAAATACGGAAGGGTTATGGTAAACTCTACTATGTAAGACTTAATAAATCAGGTAATATTGTCACAACTTATAAAATACGTTCCATAGAATTAATACCATGATGCGCAATTCCATGCAACTTCTCGAAATCAAAATAGAATGAAAAGAATGTGTTGGTCAAAATGTAATATGTTTGCATTCAAATAATGCACTTTCCTTTCTTTTTTATCCATGTACTTTTCTGACCATATGATTTTGATAAATATCATCTTATAAAATTATGAATAGTCATTAAAGGAAAGAAATAAACTGAAATTAATACATTATTTTAGCTCAAGCTATGATAGTTGGTGCACATCATTTTAAAACATTCGATGGTCGACACTATGATTTTGCTGGTACTTGCACGTATCTTGTTGCAAAGGATTTTGTTCGCAATAATTTTGCTATCCTATTAAAATTCAAGCGATATGATGAATATACTCTACCGCTCCATCAAATTATTGTATTGGTTGGAAACGATACAATTGAATTAGATGTATATAAAAATGTAAGTAATTCATATTAACTATTGTACACATACACGCATGTACTCACACACATCACTAAATAGTCTATACTAAATATTAATGTGTAGTTTATGGTATTTTGTAAGACTCTTGTAAGACTTTTGTAAGAAGGAAATCTTATAATATTATTTAAAATGTGTATACCATATGGGGCCGCATGTAGGTTGAAGCGACTAATAAAAAGAAAAGAAAAATTAAGTATGAATCTCAGGATACGTATTATGCTTGAGACTGAAACAAATTCGACCATGTGATGTATCTTTACGTACTCTACGTGCAGATAGATAGATAAGTATACTAAAGACTCAACACCACTTAAATCCAAATATCACAGATATGTTCGCCAATAGAAATTATAGATGTGTAACAATATTACTTAAAAGAGAAAGAATGAGTGAGAGGGCAAATAATCCAGCGTATAATTTGATTCTGCATGTTTTGTTGCAGTCCCCAAATACGTCCCTATTCTCTCAACCATTCTTTCTCTTTCAAGCCTTCGTCCTAATACTATTCTATTCTTTTGGCATTCTTCCTTTTCTACTTCGTATCTTCTTACATGCTACCTTCCTACCTTCATTAATACTTATATACTAATTCTTGTCCATGTTTTCAGTTATTTACTACCAAGGAAAAGGCAGCAATGATCTCTGCAGATCATACTTCTCCAGGGAGAAGATCTACGGTTTCTTGATCTGTCATAATCTGTATATTGACATCACGAGTGGGTATGGTCGGATCCAATGAAAGTTACGTAAAAACACCTCTATGTGAGTCGCTACGGAAAACAGACGTTGCCAGTAGCCCAAAACTGTTGGTAGGGATCCTCACAGATACGAGGATATTTTCGTCGATTCTCGTCGATTCAACGAGGGACGCACCTCTGAAAATCGATTGTAGAAGGGAGTTGTTTGCATCCTGTAAAGAGTTTTGCAAGGAAAGGGGGTTGTATTTCTTAATACGTTTGAATTTACTTTATTTACATTGAAATAATATGTTTCTGAATATTTATGTCGTTGCCTTTTGTCTCCAACACATTCGCAGCAACCATCGTCGACCAGCTATACAGACTGGTCCGGGTGGGTTCTACTCAGGATGACCGTAAGGATCGCTGAAAATAGGAGACGCATCTAGACAGAATGGTCTTGTACTGCCAGGGACTCTGAAAGCAAGGTAGCTGCGTGGAAGAAACCATGTGATAGTACTTATTCATCTACTCTTCAATCAATTTTCATCTAAAAATTCTTATTCACTATCAATTTAATTTATTTAATTTCTTAATAATGTGTATTATTATAAACATATATTAAATCTATATAAGCACTGACTAGCAGCGAATAAAATGAATAAAATATTACCTTACAATTCATACAATTGTTAAAAGGAAAATAGTTTAGTTAATTTAATTTTTTCTAATGTACTTCCTCCTTTTCTAGTCTATTTAATACTTTTTCTTCACTTCTCTTCTGTTTTACTTTTCTAATTCACCTTCTCTTGTAACTGTATAATATACTACAAAAAGCTATAAAATTAATAGCAATAACTCTAATTGAAATGACTCTTGCTTTTGAAGTAGTTGCTCATCTCATCTTAGAGGCGAAATATAGCTTTATTGCGTTTAACTGCGTCAGGCAGTTCAACCCATTTTTTTCAAGCAGAGACTATGCTATATTGATATACTCTATATTCTTAGATTATTGACAAAATATTATTTAAATTTGACTTTAAATTCGGAAAGAGCAGGTCTTTTTACTTAAAGATATATTTTTTTTAATATTATGTTATTAGTTTTAAAGGTTTTTGAAACGGAAAACCAATCAAGTACAGAATGACCACTGGAGAAGAAATGGATTAAGAAACTATGATATCATTTGAACTTAAACAAGCTTTAGTACAGGCATAGCAGACTTATCGGGTTTGATAAAGTGTAACACGTTGCTTTCCTTGAAGAGGGGAAAAGGTCCTTTCGTCTTGCGACAGTTATGGCGAGTGGCGTGCTCGCTAAATTTGTATATATAGTCTATTTTTTAATTACGAGATACCACGGGATAGCTGAGACATTTCTAAACATTTTTCTTGCCAGTCGCGAAACTGTCAGATGCACCCACGCGAAGATACAGACGTTTAAAAAATGGTAAAAATCCAGCCCCGCTGCCGAAAATCGCGGCCTCTCCTGCTATAGCGCAGCGAATTTAGAATAAAGAAAACAGTCGTGAACAATCCGTACA
Organism: Sycophaga agraensis; assembly: GCA_018906755.1. Taxonomy (NCBI): domain Eukaryota; kingdom Metazoa; phylum Arthropoda; class Insecta; order Hymenoptera; family Pteromalidae; genus Sycophaga; species Sycophaga agraensis. The sequence goes on from JACCIE010000079.1 coordinate 47,032, forward strand.
TGCATGGACACGCTGTGCGGTGGCACTGTACCGTGTCTCGTCAGCCAGCTACATGTTGGACCGGTATTTGGAAAGCTGCGGGTGGTACACACCGGCAGCAATCTTAGATAGGGTGTCTAGGCCGTAGCACTAGGTCTTAGATAATTTCTTAATAGCATCTTTGATAGCTATTTGACAGCGTCAGAAATGCGCCGAAATTTCGCCAGTGTGTAAACTGCTTGACGACGCGGCTTTCCAATGTATAAATCACGATGTCAGCTAGTAAAATGAGTTTTCGAAATAAAATATCTGAATCGATGCATTCCGATAATACGTTTCAATAAAGCTATTTAGAAAAATTCCAATAATTTTCAATTTCTTCACCTCTATATCTCTAAAATGTTTAAGAATAACATCTTTGTTAGTCATAATTACACCACCAGCAGAATTTCGAAAAAGCATTTAGCAAAACAATAACACAAAATCTCTTGCTAGAGAGAATACTTTGCTAGAGAAAATGAGTGGGAGAGTATTTCAATAGTGTATCCTTATCATACTTCCAAACCAAGGATACACGATTTTCAATGTATAAACATTTATACGGTTACTCAAGCATATTCAAATTCAATTAATAATTATTTTAAACTTTAAAATTCAACAATAATATTATACTCTATTACCATCACTCTCTGTCATTATATCAAAACGTACATGGAAAAAAAAATAATAAATACACACTATATATACGTAGTATACTGTGTCCAATATTATTGCAATGAAATAAACAAAAACAGAAATTTCGACATATTCTTACATTGTAGTCTTCGTGGATAATGGCCATTCGCCTCATGGTGAGAAGGTAATGATTTTCCATTAGTCATTTCGGCATGCTTTCTAAAACGTTCATACAGTTCGTGCATCGGTTAATTAACATGGCGATGTAGTTAGCACGGTCGTTTACTCACGCCTGTTTTATTTCCCGCGACAAGTTTGTTCCCTTGCAACAGTACAAAGGACTTTCAACCTTATCTTCGAGATGACCAGCAAAGTCAATAATTCGCCGCCCGCCTCAAGTACAGTGACCACGTGCTGCACGGCAAGTTTCAAACAGAAAGTACTGTATTACTATTTCTATCTTTTTCTCACCAGCTGATCCTCTCCCCAACAAAACAACAATTTAAATTAATTAATTAATAACGATAATAATAAAATTAAATTCATTATTCTGCTCGTTGCCCAATTTACTTTAATTTTAACATCATACAGCTTTGTATTAGTAATAATTAATTCCACTCACTTATGTTAGCTCATTTTAGACTAATAATAATAATATAAATGAACTTTCAATAAACATTTTAATTCTTTATTTCTTTACTATCATGAAATCTCAATGGTTTGTTACATTAATATCAATGTATACAGCTATTGAATAACTCATATTTATCCATAACTTTCATCCTAATTAATCTTTTCACTTCGTTTCTTTTCCATCATGCTCTAAAAATTATTATTTGCAAGTTAATATAACTTTTGTCATATATTATCATGGTTAACAAATTAATAATAAGAACTCATTTAAATAAATTGTGTTTTAAAAGCTAATCAAGGTCGGACCATAGTTGCGCAAGTGGTGATCGAGCGCGATCACTACCGATGAATTTTCCTACGTCTCGACAACGTGGTTGGGATGCCACTCGCCGCCGAGAGCCGATTAATTAGGAGAAATTCTATTGAATTAGGCAATAAAAAATGATATTTATATTTATAAAAAGTGAGCCCTCTTTTCACTTTTCCCACATTGTAGTTATTAAGACGAGAGAAGGTCGTGCCGATGCCTTCCCGCCGAGGCCAGCGGGACCTTCTCAAGAGAAGAGTCTTCTCCGGCTAACCAGGGGCCGTTTGCTTGACGTCCAATACATTATAAATTTCAGCGAGCACGCCGTTGGACCATTGTGAGGCGGAAGGGCCTCTTCTGCAGCGTGCAGGAAAGCGACGAGTTACAAGCGTGCAAGGTTGGCGGCGACCAGCCTGATGAGTAAACTTAGCATCTGGAAAGATATAAAGTTTATGAAGGGGTATTGCAAAGAGTATCTCGACGTGGTCGCTGCTGTACTAAGCGTGTGCTTGGAGCCTTGTGTCTCGGGACGCGGAAGGGCCCGAGATTTATAGTGAACGAGAGCGCGTCGCACATAATTTTAGAGAGAAAGAGTGAGAGATAGAATGAAGTGAGAGATAGAGATAGTGCCGTAGTGTATACGGTGTGAGTTGAGTGCATAAAAGTGCATAAGGATTAATTGTTTGTTGGTGGCTTGGCTTTACTCCTCCCGTTTTCGATTGAGGAGGCCGTAGCCTATGGAGATTGAGCACAGTTGAGCGGCCGAGTTTTCTCCCGCCAAGCTGAAAGTCGACACTGCTACAGTAAGTAGCGTTTTATTATATTAATTTTAACGTGCGAATAGCCCGCGTTACGAGTGTGTGTGTGTGTGTGTGAGAGAGAGAGAGATATTGCAGGCGCGTGTAAATATTGTCGGGTATTGAAATTATATTGAATTATAATAAATATTAAATATTTATACATTCGCGCGTATTTTATTTTGTTGCCTTTTCCCCTTATTTTCGCGCCCCTTTGCAGCAAGCGCCCAGGCTTGCTCTGCCGTGTCCACGAATTTGCCGCACAACGATTTGCGAGCAGATAAGGTTGGAAAGTCGTGAAGTTGCGTGGTGGCTAGGATCCGGAGCGGGATTTGCCACCCGGTAACTGACATTTACAACGAAAACATTTATCAACGAAACAGCATTATAGTGAAAGTCCGGTAAATTAGTTAATTCAGTCAAAAAAAAATTATCTGGGATTTCACTGGCTGGATACCATTTCTTATCTCAAATCTCTATACTTCGACCTTTTCATTATTCCTCCCGTGTACTCATCACCAAATAATAATAATTATAATAATAATCATAATAATAATAAAAAAAATAATGATTGCTAACATTAAATCTTGAATATATAATAAAAATAAAACAAAACAAAACTCCTCCTAGGATCGGCGACCCGAAGACAAACTTCAAGAGGTCTATGCATCAACAGGTAGATAAGAAATCGATCGTATAAATTTAGTTAACTTGCGCAGGAATGATCCTTCTGGACTGGATAGGTTAAAGAGACCGGCGTATCCCACCAGGTTCGAAGCACCCGCTGTTTCGAAATCTCGTTTAATACCGCGACCCCCTAATCCGAAATCAACCTCCGGAACACTACGCACTCTAATGATGTAACACGTGTCCGACGTCAACTAGGAATACCCACACTACGTCCTCGCATGTAAATCACTTGCGGCTCGGCACACGTCGACCGGGTTTGGGGTGCGACACTAGAAATCTTAATATGTCCTTCTCCTCGACGATTAAAACAACTAAATATGGATAGATCAACCGCTGGATCATGCAGAATCTTAAACAATCTCCGAAAAGAGCTCTTTGAGTGCGAATACGCAATGGCGGAATCTATCATTCCGCTTCAACTGAATCAACCTATCCCGTTGACTCGTCTCTTCACTCCCCTCTTCAGCCAGTCCTACCATCGCTACTTCTGGTACAATGAATCACGAAGTAGGCGACCTTATCACTGTAGCGAGAAATGAGGACTCTGACAGTTTAACACTCCCAGAACGCTCTCTCATTTCTTTAATACGCGCCACGAATTCTGGTTCAATCCGCATATTTTCGGCAATCAAATTTGATGGACCCGGATGAGAAGGCAATAAAGACCCTTGAATCCATTGTGACGAACCGACATATAGTTCTAAATTCCTCCAATCTTCCATGATCCCGGAGGTTCGCGACAGACCATTATCCACCACTATCGTGTTTTCCACTGCTGCACGACCCGAGGAGAGCTCGAAACTACTATAGGTCTCTTCCATTATCTGTATGGTGGGAGATTCCATCTCAGAGAATGATAAAGCAACAATTTCCGAGCTAGATTTCCCTTCCGGTGACCTACGATTTGAGTCTTCCATCGATTCAGGATTATCCTTTCTATCTCCTCCACATATCCAGAAGAGATGGATAATGGCTTAATTCCATCATCGACAATGTCAGCCCCTTTGGAAAATTCTATATTAGTCTTCAGATTGGTTCTTGCTATCTAAGAATAATTAGTATTAATAATCATACCTGTTTAACACACAAGGGACATGATAATTACATAACCAGCTGTCTACTAACATTCACTAAATCAATTACTTAAGTGGTTGAACAAAACATTTTAGATCACATATATGAATCTTTTCGATACGTCGATCACTCCCTGATTTCAACAAAAATACTGTTGGAGACAATACTTTAGAAATAGTAAATGGAAAGCTTTTAATCGAACCAACCAAGCTTCGACATTCAATTCCATCGGAAGTTCACTAACTTCCAATTCATGACGTAAACTCTTCCTTGTACTGGATGACGACCAAAATTCAGAAACGCGGGTGACATCTTTGTATTCAATTGTACGGCTGTATTAATTGCAAATCTCAATTTATGGACGTGTTTCATTCCAATGTCGGTTGTTTATTTTTAGCAAACATCTAGACCAGCGATTGAGGATTCGTTACATCATTAATTTCATACTCTTCAACATTACTATTAAATGTTTATTCATAAATTCTTTTCCATTGTCGGTTAGGAAATAATCTGGAGCTCCCTGAATAAAAATCACTAATTCATCTAGTGCCTCAGCTATATTTTTACCATCTGCTGATCTTAAAGATTCCATCTGAACACTACGAGAAAATAGATCTTGGAACATCACCATATATTTACATTGTCCCTTTCTAAGGGAACTCCATTAGATCAGATGCCACGCAATGATATCCTATAACTTATTGACCCATTAAACATTGTGAAGCAGACTGCACCAGCTTATACCTCTGGCAATTCGTGCACGAAGTGACATACCAGTTCACGTCATACCATGAACCTGGCCAGTGATATTGTCTAGCAATTCGATCACAGGTCTTGTCTACTCCCAAATGATCCACCAAGATATCCTTATGCACATCCAATAAAACCCTCTCTCTTGCTTCAATAGGAATTTCTTCTCTGTAGTGGAATAATTTCTCTCCGATCACGACCATATATGACTCACGTACATGACTAGGCGTTCTCCGTCTTCAAATTTTTGTAAAAATTTTGCTTATCAGTCCCCTTAGATAACGCAACTGCAGAATCAGTAGCGAATACATTTGTTAAGCGGTTTATATGCAGCTATGGAACATCCATGGTCATTTTATCTGATCAACGAGCAGCATAATGCGATGACTTGAAAAGAAATTTAGAATCAAATAAGATACGCTTGAAAGATCGCACCATACACTTGCAGAGTACATAAAAATCTGATTCGATTACGATATGTGGGTCGAATGCCTGGAATTAGCCACCTTTGTTCTAACATAATTAAATTACTTTATATATAATGCGTCAGCAGCCACTCAAAATCAACAGACGATATTGTACAGGGTACCGTTACTAGTGCACGCCTTAATCCGTTATTAATCACGTATCTTAATTACGCTGTAATTTTAGTCAATAAATGATTAGCACATATTAACATTAAAAGTCTATACTTCATTTTATTATTTATGTATATATAAAATCTCACTCCTATAAAGTCCTAGAGTGCGACAGCAATGAATACAATTAATCTGTAATTAATCTATATCTGTCGGGTTCTTGATTTCTCTATCAGTTCATTTCTACACTCGATGTAACAAAACGAAGTATTTTAAGATCAAACAGATAGAATAAATACTGTGCGGTTATATGTGAATCCGAATATAGCGTCATAAATTAATTCACAACAAATTGCGTCACAGCAAAAGATACTGCATCTATAAGTCATTTAGATATCTTAGCAAATATGAACTCAAAATTTGTACATGTCGAAAAATACTTCCGAACACAAATAAATTGTAATTCAGACTTGAAATTTTGAGCGAAAAACACTGTAAAATGCTCTGGAAATTACGACTTAAGCTCTGAATCAGTTTAACTATAATTATATAAAGGGTTGATTGCAATATCAGATGAATTTGTGCACATAATAATAGGCATTCCTATCGAGCTACTAATTACATTCAGTACGTCGAATTACGAGTATCCCGCAAGAATAATACCTAGTTTCTGACTCCTAGAATATGCATTTTTAAAACTAGACGAGCCAAATTTAAATACCTAACTTAACGATATATAAATCTAGCATCACTTGCTACATGCTCCCTTGAGCAACATTGAGCTTGCTCTCTCTCTTCTGGGGCTCCCGTACCTTAGTAACATTTTCGAGGCCTTCCCAAACTCTTTTCCTTTTGAATACAACAACGGATGCCTGATAAGCAACTACCAGTTAGATGGTCTGTAACATCAGCCGAGAATCAACCGTAAGGTACGGTTGAACGTCAGGTGTTCCAAATACTGGAAAAAGACGATCAAATGAACTACAGGTGCAATTAAATACTCTCGACTTGGAACTACATTCTCATGTCATAAGGAATTGCTCTGAAATTGATCAACTAACCAATAGTTAAGATGCGATTACTAACTCATAGTCATATGATAACTTGCTAAAAAAGAAAGGAAAAAGATCGTCAATGCTTATATAATAATCTTGCATGGATATAAAAATTATATGCGTATCTTCAAATGATTAGCTATAAGAAGCCATATCAGCGAAGAGGCCTATCGTTTACTTATGTGCAAGCAACCGTTTTAACAAGACGATGTAATGTCGGTCTCGGTGAAAACCTTCATCATATATTTTATTTTTTTGCTACAGCCTTTTCCAAGAATAAGCAACGTTGTTGAGCATTTCCTAATCCTTAAAAACCGATATAATATCATTACGGTAAGAATTTAGGCGTCGTGGGCCTCGCGTGGACTTATTTTCTCGAGTGTCGAGAGGTCCCTAACTTTTCCGAATTTTCGCGCCCAAAAGATCCACAGTCTTCCCTCTCTTAAAAAATAAAATGATGTTAAACGATAAAGCGGAAGGAGCACTTTGACGCCCATCTACTGGACGTTCGCTCGCGGGGAGGGGAGCCCCTGACATCTCGCTTACCTTCATGGTAGAAAACATGGTAGCAAGAGAAGGGGATCGATGGTCCCATACATGCCTCAGATCACGGCTTTCGTGCACAATATGACAAAGGCAGATTTTAGAAAATTAACTTCCGAACCTAGCGACGGAAATAGCAATCGAAAAACCGAAAATCGTAGCACAGAAATAACAGTTGAAATATATAGTTGAAATGCAGTTGAAATAACGTAATTAGAAAAATTGAAAACCGACTAAAATGTCGCCTTTTGACCGATGAGTTGTTGGATCCGACATCGATCAAGGAGGTGGTTAAATGAAGACGATGGTCTTTTGTTCATATGTTATGCGAAACTGTATCAGTAGCTGGTAATTTTTCTCCTTCAATATAGTAGTAATTTTTGTAGTAATAGCACGACGGTAAGATTTTTTTTTCTTCCGTGTTAAAATGATCTGCTCTTATTTTCACTTCAATTCTTCGTAATGGTTGATGTTTGTTGTTTTACATTATTCTGGCTTGCATCTTAAATAATTTATTTCAAATTTTGGTGTACTAAATATCCAATCAGGATAATTAATATTTACTCTTAGATTATCTAAATCTTTATTTCCAATTAAAGAATCATACCTCGAACGGCACGGTAATATGAAAAATATAACTTGCAAATTTTCTCCAAATTCCAGTAAAATTAGAAAATTAAAAGCGCTTGTGCCTTATTTTATATTGCGTACCAATTCAACATCGAATTTTATATATTTCGGCATTGATAATGGACAATAATGCTCCTAAGTCAATAAATATTTTGTGAATATATAAGGTGAACTAGGGGTTATAAAGCGCGGCACTGAAGGGGAAGTCCCGATATTATTTTGATCTACTTAGTTTCGTTTATAGAATCGATCACTTCCGAAATCATCCGAATTAACAAAATTTTCGTTTTGATATCCATCAATTCGTTCTTTCCTTTATGAAAATCTTCCTGATTATTGAGTTCTTCTTATATAAAATTCAGTGCTTCTGTGCTCATTTCATCTTTTTCCGAGTTTCCTGAAATCAAAATATTATTTCTACGAAAAAAATTATTTGATCTGTTAGTATTTCGAGTGCTTAATATTGGTATCGATTGATAGTTTTATTGTTTACGTTGACAATTGGTATTTGACTCGAAATTGTATCTGAAAGTATTGTCCGAATTTCTACTGGTATAATTTTGTAAAGAGCCTCGCATATTGAAAATGTTAAGTTTCCAGTTATATTAAATGGATTTATATTTTTTGGATTTCCAGAGATGTTTGGTTTTGGCTTAGTTTCTTTCTGTCTTGAGAAATTAAATTAAAAGAAATTAAAAACTGCTTGTTGCTATTTTAGATTGTCAAATATTCGTGATTGTATAAGACAGAATTCAATCTTTTGGTTATTAATAATATATTATTTGGTTATTTTTTCATCTATTGTAATTTAAAATCTCTATTGAATTCTATTCATTTTTATTAATCGCACTATAGGAAGATATAGGCAATTTCAAAGACTTACTTCCTTGTGTGACGATTCTAGACCTCTGTTTACCGATGTACAATAAATTTGATTTAATAAACTGCGACAACAGAGTTGAAATATCAGCTGCTTTCTCTTTAATGATATCCATTTTTTAAATGATTTTCTTTTTCTGCATAGGTAATCGTTGTTAGTTTAAATGCGGTAGTTAGGTTATAGAATTGTTGTATTTACGAGTATATGGTAGAATATAAACAACAAAATATAGGGTTCAACAAAAACTAGGAATACCGATATGAAGTAAGTGTTTTTGGTGAAAATAAAATACTGATTTTAATGGGAAAGTGAACAACATTTTATTCAAAGTATTGACCATTGTTTGGTCCACATTTTTACTGTATTCTGATAATTTGTGGATACCACGCCAATAGAATTGTTTGTCTTTTGAAGTAAATCAATCAGACATTCAATTTTCGACTTCCTCATAAGAATGAAAGTGCTATTCAACTAATGTGTATCCCATAGATGAAAATAACTGGTAGTTGGAAGGAGCTGAATCTGGTGAATACGGCGAATAGAGCAGCAACTTTCAGCCAAGTACTTCAATTATATCGTGAATCAGTTTTGCTTGGTGTGCAGATACATTGTCTTTTCTTCATATTTTTTTTCGATTCTTCATCTCGCTTTCATTCAGTTCATATGGTACTCATTTTTCACACTTTTGGATCATTCCCATAGCTTTAAGCGTTTGCAATTCGATGTCTTCGAACTTATTTGGTAGTCTTTCACGTTCTTCATTCCTCATATCAAAATTATTATTTCTAAACCATTGAAATCATCTTTTGCATATTGTTTTTAATAGAGCACGATCACTATATCCTCGACAAGCATTCGATATGACTCTACAGTACTTTTCTTCAAATAAAAACAACAAATTAATGGTTTCAAAAATTATTACTTTTTGTTGCAAAATTCGACACTTTAACATGATGAAAAAATTTGATGATATTTGTTCAATGACTTGATGTATACTAAATATGATTGATGGTTATTAAGATCTTTAAAGTCAACGTCAAACAGAGGCTAACTCGTAAGATCTATTTATCATCTAAGATGTCATACTGCTGCACCTTCGGAAGATTTAGTTATCGCGGACTAGCGATTCTCAGAGGAGCATAGATAACAAAAGATGAGGCCAAAAGTCGGCGCATCTGGGTACTATCATATAACTCTGTCGATTCAAATACTTTGGATGGCATTGTATCTTTGTTCAGTACAGTTGTATTATTTAAACAATGTATAGTTTGTACTATTCCATTATGTTCACTTTTTTCTCGTGATTTTCCCCATTTTTCTCCTGACTTTGCATTTTTACTTTTATCACCAGTATTCTGATTTTTTATGATTTCTTTTACTTCTACCAGACAAATCATTCTAGCCTTATTTTGTTTCGATGTTAATGACTTATCTTCAGAATTTAGTTCAAACAATATCAACTTTGAACAAATTATTATGTATAACTATTTCAGTTGGTTTGATGTATTACTTGCGACGGATCCCAGGAGAAAGAAAGTTCTCACACTTGTGTGTTATGTTGACAAAATAGGCACATATCCCTACTTGGACTACAATAATGCTGCGTTAACTCGATACGCCAGTACAATAGACCTCGATTAATTTTTTCTTTTTAAAATCTTAGATTGCTTGCGACACGATGGAAACTGTTAATACCTCCGCCAGGAATTCAAATTATTAAATTTCATCTGATATCATGCAGCCCGATCATTCATGCAAATCGATTTTGCCATATAACATAAATGTTGTATTGTTACAGTGTAAAACGTCTACAAAGACTGTACTTCTCTTTCTATCAATCTTCATTTTCTAAAGAGTTTTACACTAACATTAAAATATTCGTGTTCGATATTCTAAACAGGTCAATATCAAAACATATTTAAATATATTACACGAAGGTATATCAATAATAGTACATCATATAGTAGTATAAAACTAATAAATCTGTATTTTTGTTATAAATAGATATTAACAGATAAAATTAAAATATTAATTGAAACATGTTTAGGATATAATACTGCTTACGAGTTTTACATGTAACAATAGTGACAACTGTTTTTAATCTCCTGAAAGTTTGAATTTTTAGAGTAGATTTTCTCTTTAACCAATCAATAAATTTTGATCCATAAGAGCTCAAAATATATGTATTTAATATAGGATTTGTATGCAATCTTGGTTTTAATAAATTTCAATATTAAAGTGTGCATTACTTAGTTTATTTACAAAAATATAAAAATGACAACAATTTTTTTTATTTTGAATTAAATAAAAAATAGAAAGAGTTCGAATTTATTAAAAACAATACTACATCCCAATTATACATTAAATATTCATATATAAGCCCTTTTATAACAACATTCATAAATCAATTCAATAGAACGTCTTTACCAAACATACAATTTAAAAAAATGTATACATTAAAATTAACTCTACCGGTTTCTAATTTATCTCATTTAATAACTAATTCAAATATATTTTACCGAAAAAAAATCAGATTTTGGTTTATTATATATTCTTTTAGATTGATTTCTAAATGGCATTTCGAATTGGCTTAAACTCAAACTTCCAATTGTTAAACTTTTTACGTTCTTTCGTAAATGTAGCGAATGTATGAATGTAATAATTTACAGGCTTTTCTTTAGAATGATTTCCTAAACAATTGGTTATATGCCAACAAAATCGCTATTTAGAGAATAAAATATACACGGGTTATGATGTTACGATAAATAAAACTAATTGTTTTTAAATATCGGACGCTCTTATATATATAATATATGCGGTCCTGGTATGTCCATCGTAATTCCCTGTTTTCGTACGGAGACCCTTATTTTGTGTAATGAAATCGAATCCTTTTAATCATACAATGTCTAGGATATTAGAACGGTATTAGCCACTTGGGAAGATGTCGCATCACAAACGGCTACCGTGATAGGACATCAGCGACTAATTCATGGATCGGATTAATATTTTAACTGGCGCTTAATATGTGTTGTGCGGAGCTGCGCAGAAAATCCTTTTTACGAATGTTTCTTGGCACAAGAGTAGCGAAATGCAAGAATTCGTTTGAATCACAGCATATATTATTCCATTTGTTATCGTAATCTTAGCGGGTTAATTTTTGTTTTATAAATTGACCTACCACTGTTGATACATTTTAAAGGTAATTTTGTGCACGGATTTTGAGTGTACTCGATTTTATTTAAATTTTAATTATTTAAATAATAGAACATTGTCTGTTGTCACGATTTGTCACAAGTCTGTAACTAGGCTGTCTCGCCTAAAAAGACAAAAGAGTAATTAATAGGAGGCAGTAATTGTGCAAAGAGGACCAAAGGTTGTGATCAGCCTGTCTCATCTGAAATGAAAAAAGAAAGAGTAATAGAGGGGAGTAAGATAGAGATTTTAATCTAAATCCATTTAAATCTTCAAATTGCTTTTTCAATTTTTAAAAAATTGTTTTTTGTATATACAGAAGAATAAAAGTCTGTCTCAGTGTTTGTATGTGTCGCAATTCTAAGCCTGCACTGAAGGTACGGGCATTATTTTCATTTGGTGCGCTTATTTATATTAGCTCGTGCGAAACAAAATGAATATTCTGTATTCGTTATTTTAATTTTATACCTTAATTATTAGTTTAATTTATATTTTAATATATATTGCTTTGATATATATTAAAATATGTATTGTATATTTTATTTTATATTATATGTATATATATATCAAGGCCAACGAGCCGATAGGTTAGGTAGACCGGGGAAAAACCTCCGGGAAAGGCTAGGTGGAAAAGGAGGGCGAGAAAAGAGTAGTTTTCCCTGCCTTGATCTGCCTTTTTATAAAAGCAAAGCGGTACCCCTGAGGATTCGTCGTGCTGCACACGCCCATACGATTAAGCCCAGGTAGGGCACTAAACTAATTTATAGAAAAACTGCAATTGTGGAGCCGGTCGCTGTGAAGCCGGTTGCAATTCTGCCAGTGCAGTGCGAGTGAGTGAGAGAGAGAGAGAGAAAACGCTTCTCTCTCACTCTTGTTTATATCAGCGGCGTCGCGCGGGCGAGTGAGAGAGAGAAATATAATCCCTCTCTCACTAACTAGAAGAACGGGCACACGAAGTGCTGCACGGGTGAAGCACGGACCTTCCGTCATCGTAGGACTTATACGCGTATTATACAATTCGATCCCCGCAAGAGGGCGCGCTAGACGCGGCGCGCAATTCAATTCTCGGTTCGCGCGCATGCGCAGTAGAAAATAGCGGTTAGGCGCGGAATTTGAGTGTAATTCGTTACAATTAGATTTACGCCGCAAATCGACAACGAATACGCGTACTTCCCGCTTAATTTTTATACAAATAGATGTATAATTATTGGTTGATTAAAGAACAAGCTCTAACAAATATTTTCTTTTGAGTATCTTATTTATCGCGTCGGCGCCGGCAGTGACCGCCCCGTTTCCTTCTGTCCCTATTCCTTTGTAACCAAGGCGGATCAAAGGACCACGCCGCCTCCGCGGAAGTTCTTCCAGCAACTCATCAGCTGAGTGGCCAGCGGTTTGACGCGCCACGCAGGTTGCGCGGCCGCGGGGAGAGTGTACAAGACACTCCCCCATTGCACGTGAAAGTGGACGACAGAAACTGTGTCGCTCACATTGTACACGGCCGGGTCGGAGATTTTCTTCCCGGATCTTCCCGTTACAATATATATATTAACATCTTTTAATGTTTAGTTTGTAATAACGTATTATTTTATTGCCTAATATTTTTTATTTTTTTATTTTCAAGAGAGGGGGAAGGCTAGTGTGGCTAAGCTAGCTTCGCTACTATCACACCAGTCCTTCTTAGTGATGAAATGGCGATTCGTGCTAGTAGAGTAGATGCAATTGAAGATGATTCCTCAGTAACACTAAGGATCCGGCCGCATCTCTATAATTTGTACGAGATCGAGAAACTGCGATGAATAAAGTGTGTGAGCGCTAATTGGAGCTTGTTATGGGAATCATGCAAGTTTCAAGCTATCCGCAGAAATTAAATCAGAGTAGTCAAGAAAACTGAGGATTAAAAAGGGAAACAACGGGGCGAGCCACGGGTGAACCATAACGCGATTTTTGTATATCACCCTTGCCGGAGTAGACATAGCAGCCCACGGGTGAGTGGGCCCACGAGCCTGGGGCGGCCTCCAGACGAAATCGAGAATGCTCGGGACGTGTACACAAGGGAAGGTGTACACAAGGGAAGAATTTCGCTGTCGTTCAGAACGACTCTCCCAGCGGTCGGTGCTGATTAGCGAAATACTCGCTTGCAGTTTAAAGCGATAGCGGTACGTTGGGCTGGCGGGAATAGACAGACCGAACATCGCGCAAATTATTTTATCACGCCAAAAATTTCGTGTCGTTAATAAGGGGGTAGATATAAATGCTACATAGAAAAATTACGTACATAAATATAGTAATATTTTGATTTATTTTATTTTTAAATTATTATATTATATTCTTTAATTTATAATTACATTTTTTGAGTTTTGTTGTACCTAATTGAATAAATAATTTAAATTTAATTATTTAATCATTAATTACTTTGTTCAAAAAGAAATTGAAGTTGTGATGTATGACTGAAACTTTGAGAATTTAGAGTATCTATAGACATTATTTGATTAAACTGTACATCTGCGCAAGAAAAATTATAAATCTATTTTTGGATTTAACTATATACAAGATAATTAGATATAATTTTCTACAGAATTGTATCTAGATTTTTTATGGATTACCGGGGGCGCAATCAGGGACTTACAGTTTCAACTGCTATCAGGGCAAAATTATTGTTAATTTAAAATATTATTAATAAATTAATATAAACTGTTAAGATAAATGCGATTTTATAAGATGACTATTATTAATAATTACTCAATATTTAGTTTTAATTTACACTAATAGAAATATGCAACTATTAATTTAATTTCTTGATTAAAATAATTTTTATTGAAAATAAAAATATAAAAATTGTTTACAGAGTGCGAAAATTGTGGATCAAAAAGAAAATTTACAATTACCAGCTGAATTGGACAGTGGTAATGTCTTTGTTTATCAGGATGAAAGTATAGTGACTATTGAAAGTAAAAATAAGCAGTTTAAACTCCAGTGCAATTTAAAGTATGATTTGTGCATGATCGATCTCGGAGGCTGGTATTTTGGAAAAACGGCTGGTCTTCTCGGAACCATGAATAATGAACAGATTGATGACATGCTTACTTCAAATGGACGAATAGAAACTGATATTGGTAAATTTGCTGATAGTTGGTCACTCGATGATAATAATAAATGTACTAAAATTAATAACACAAATGAGAAATTAAGATTTTCTGATACGATAAAAGAATTTTGTGATGAACTATTTACAAATAAAAGCTCAGAGTTCAGTACATGCTTCAGTATCGTTGAGCCTGCAACATACCATAATATGTGCAGCAACAGTCGTGATGATCAAAGCACATGCACTGTAGCAATAGCATATTTGCAAACATGCATGTTTTATGATACGTATCTAAGGATACCCGATAAGTGCACTTCCTGTCGTATAAGTGAAACTACTGATACAGAAGTAACTGAAGGTGATTTTCGTAAAATAGAAGGTAAGGCACATAAGTATGGATAAATTAATAAATATAAATATTAACTATATATTCTTAGATATAAGGATGCCCGACGATAATATTTGTCGCTCACGATATCGACCGCATCTCCGAAATTCTCAAGTTTCATGGATCTGACAACAGTGTTTTTTTATTTAATCTGATTACTAGCAATGTAGGTCAACGTCATCGTAGGTAAACCTCGGCTGACAAGATTTAGGAAGGTCGACGATTTCTTGACCCTCTATAAGGACTAGATAGGGATATGTAGCAGGCGGTTAGAAAGGCGGTTAGAAAGGCTATCACTACTCCTAATAATAACTCCAGATTCTAACTAAATATTTAGATTAAATATTTAGTTCAGGAGCACAGTTCTCACTTTCAAAGCTCTTGACCTTCATCTACCTCACTCGAATTCAAACTCCAATCTTTCGATCTCTCCCATGTAATGACTACGTATAAAGTGCCACAGGCATCCCGTTGTGATAGAGTGCAGAATGGCATCTGTCTGATTCGACCTTGATGGAAAAGGAAAGATATACACAACGGGTAATCGCACGCTATTGCAATTATTTTCCTCCTGTAATTGCCGAATTTAAGTATAGGTCAGTGTGTCTCGTGTCTCGTTTGAACTAAAGTTAAAAGCCAGAAAAAAATTGTTTCCAGTAAAACGCCTTTTCAATATGTCGCTCAAATTTTATCATTTCATCTGAGAATTCCTCTCTACGGATTGGCGATAATACACTGCGAAAAATCATTATTGCAAAGCTTGTTTGCAAATATTAATGAAGTGTATGAACAGAGTTTCCTTCAAAGATACGTCTCAACAGTAGTATATGTGGAATGTGTAATATGTTCAACGTTTTTTAAGGTGAATGAGTGCAACATGCTTAAAAATTTTTCTTGTAATTGTGACAAGTTGTTATCCGTGACCGGCACGGAGGTCGAAGTGCCCCTAATAGCCGGAGTGAATCCGGCGTTCGGGAAGGCACCGTCCGTCCGCCTGGTCTCTTCTTATAGCTGCTTCGATGGGAAGGGGGGGAGGAGGGAGTACGTCAAATAATAAGATTTCTCTATTATTTTCAATGTTAAGCCCTTTCGGGCGTTTATTCTCTGGCGATCTTTCTCGCGGTTGCCCAGTTGATGTTTTTCGCAGGTATCGTTTCGCAGGCGCAAGGCAAGTTCCGGAGGCGAGGCAGGCGTCGGGCCGAGGCAAGTGCCGGAGGCAAGGCAGGCGTCGGGCCGAGGCAAGTGCCGGAGGCAAGGCAGGCGTCGGGGCCAAGGCAAGTGCCAGAGGCAAGGCAGGCGTAAGTCACTTCGCTGCGCTTGCGCCCGAGCGCAAGTCACTTCGCTGGCGCGCGCGCCGCCCTTTATTCCGTCCGCGATAGCTGCTCCGAACCGGCGCGGGAGTGCGCGAGCGCGGTGCGCGGCTGAGTCCCGGCGTGGCGCGAGAGAGCCGCGGGCTCTGATTGGTTCGGCGTAGCTTGCCGTCCGTGCGCAAGGCTCTAATTTTGATCGCGTAACAAAGTAAGTTAGTAACGATTGTAAGAAAATTCAGGTATATTAGTTAATAAGCTACAAGATTTGGATGGAAAATACTAAACTCATGTGAAAATCTAATTGGTGTAAATTCAGCTATATTTAGCATGCAGCAAATAAGAGTAGAGAATCAACGAAAGAGAGCAGAACAAAATGGTCGGGGTCGCAAGGTAAGCAGCAGTTCTGAAATTCTCAACAACAAATAGGCAAGAAAATAGGCGACAGAGAGGCGATAGAGTATAGGGGGATGGGTGGTGGCAGAAGTATAAATACAAGTAAGTATTCCTTTGAGTTCAATATAAAATTTTTAGACCAGAAAATTAATAATTTTAATAATTTTTAAAAAATGAAGGAAACATTCCAAAATCAACTGCTTACTTCTATTTACAAACAGAACCTAGCGTTTTTTAAATATAAGTTAATTAAAAAATACATAAAAAATAGTGTTAAAAAGATTCAAAATATTTTATTTACTTTTAAATACATACCGAATAAAAATGTTATCAATCAAGGCGACACGAAACAGTACACAGGAAAGAAATGATATCTCTATATATTATAACGGGCGCCAAGTGTTGGGCCCGTTAAGATCAACAGAAAGAGGTTAGGTGGGAAAAAGGAACAGGTAAGACTAGGCTGAGGAAGGCGGGAAAAGCCAGTTTTCCGAGAGCCTTGACGGGAGAGAGTCGTGACGCGGAAAACGCTATTCCGAAGTCAGGAAAATCGCCCTTTTTCCAAGGAGTCGAAAGATCCAGTGGACCTGCGCCGACGCTGAGGAAAGAAACAGCTTACCCGAGGTTGAGAGCAGTTCTGAGGGAATTCTTCCAGAAGACAGCAACGCCCTTTTTCGCTAGCACTCGAGAGCCCAGGTAGGGCACTCACGACATTATATAAATTAAATTCCGCATTTGTGTAGCCGATCGCTGCGAAGCCAGTTGCACTTTTGCCAGTGCAGTGCGAGTGAGTGAGAGAGAGAGAGAGAAAACGCTTCTCTCTCACTCATACTGGAAACAGCGGCGTTGCGCGGGCGAGTGAGAAATAGAGAGAAATATAACCGATCTCTCACGATCGGACCCTTACCACGTGGTACGGGAGTCGACCGCGAGGCAACGCCGCGATCGCCGCAGAGGGCGAACTAGTCGCGGCGCGCGATTTGAAAATTGGCGCGCGCGCATACGCATTACAGAATTGCGATTAGGCGCGAGATTTAATTGTAATTTCCACGCGAATTCAATTAATTTGTATCCCGGCGTAGAATTGAACTCCTAATTGTACTAAACATGATTTGTTGAAACTAAAATTCATATTCGATACAAGATTGAGAATTTTACATTAACCAGGATTCAAAATGTTCATTTTCCCGCGTCGGCGCCCAGAAACCGTCCTGTTTCCCTTCGCCCTTAATCCCTCGTGACCGGAGCAGTTTAAAGGACCATGCCGTCTCCGTACGAGTTGCAATAGCAGCTCATTAGCTGAGTGGCCAGCAGATAGTCGCGCCACGTTGGTTGCGCGGTCGCGGGGCGAGTACATAAGGCACTCCCCCATTGCACGTAGAAGTGGTCGACACGGTCTGTGTCGCTCACATTGTACACGGCCGGGTCGGAGAATTTTCTCCCCGGTTCTCCTTGTTACAATATATTTTAGTACTAATTAAATTTGTTCTTAATTAGTCTGAAAATTTAATAAAAAGTTTTATTGATACATTTACTACATATCTGTACACTATGAATGCAAATACGAAAAAGTAGTAAAATTGACAAATATAGTCAAGCACTACCTTTTATTTTAATATTAAGGCTTGAAATTTCTAGATGGCTTAGAATTTGTAACAACACGTAGCATTTTCAGTATTTATATTTTTATGCATTTGTTAATTTTTTTGTAATTATCTTGATTTTTAGCCATTTAATATAAAATAGAATTTTCTTATGCAAAAATAATTAATAAGGCCTTGCCAGGCTCCTAAATGCTTCATTTTTAAGCAAAAACGCTTGCTTCAGTTATTAAATATTAAAAAGAATTTTGAATAACATATAATGTAATAGATGTGTAATAAGAAATAGCTAAACAACATAAGGATGCTTAAAATGTTTATATTTTGAAATATATTATATATTTTATTAAATAATATCATTCATAAATATATACGAACATTAAAGGATTAGACGCTATCTTTATAGAAGATAATGCAATAACAAATTATTTACTCCATGGTTCTGTATCACTGAGAAATGATGTAAATTTAATGAAAAATAATTTTAATAAAAAAAATGAGTAAATTTTATTAAAAGTTCTCTAAAAGTTACTATACTGTAAGGGCGAACCACTACAGACTGCCAAATAATAGATATGCACTAAGTAATATATCTTAACCTGTTTCTTTCAATTTTAGTTTATTCTGAAATAAATATTTTTTTAAATATCGACAATTACATGTTTCATAATAACTTTTTTAATTTTTCGAATTTTTGAAAAAAGTGTGTATATGCATCCGCAATAATATATAGAATACAAAAATAAGACAAAAAATAAAGTATTTTTTGTAAAATGAAAAATAAACTTGTGATGGTTCTTGTTCGATGCACGTAGTGGATGCCCGAAAGAGGCTGTTACCGACGAAAACATAAAAAATGTCCACAAAATAATTTTAGATCATCGTAAAGTGAAGTTGATCTAAATAGCTGAGACTCTAAAGATATCAAGGAAACCTTTTGGAAATATTCTGAACAAATATTTGGGTATGCGAAAGCTTTATACAAAGTGGGTGCCACGCACTTTTCAGTCGTAAGAATCCAAATTTTCGAGTTGATATGTAACAATGGATAAAATATGGTTCCGCCATTTCATACTGGAATTCAATCAACAGTCAACCAACTGGACTGTACGTGATGAATCGATTCCAAAGCGTGAAAATACGTAACAGTAGGCTGTCAAGGTTATGGTATCAATATTTTGG
The DNA here is from genome assembly GCA_018906755.1 of Sycophaga agraensis. Classification (NCBI taxonomy): domain Eukaryota; kingdom Metazoa; phylum Arthropoda; class Insecta; order Hymenoptera; family Pteromalidae; genus Sycophaga; species Sycophaga agraensis. The sequence goes on from JACCIE010000079.1 coordinate 66,774, forward strand.
ATTCGCATGGTGTAATATTCATCGGCTATTTTATAAATGGAAAAACCATGAGCAGCTTCTATTACATAGCGTTATTAGATCGTTTGAAGGACGAAATCGTGGAAAACGGCCCCATTTAAAGAAAAAGAAGGTGTTATTTCATCAAGGCAATACACCGTGTCACAAATAAATGAAAACGATGGCAAAATTGCATGAATCGGACTTTGAATTGCTTCTGCATCTGTCATATTCTATAGATCTGGTCACCTTTTTCATGTTATTCTCAAGATTACAGTAAGAGAATGCTCGCTGGAAAAATATTTAGCACGGATAAAGAAGTCATCGCCGAAACTGAGGTTTATTTTCAGAGTAAAAACGAATCATGTAATAAAAATGGTATAGAAGAATGGTAAGACCGCTGTAATCATTGTATTGCTCACGACAGCAGCTATATAATTAAATCAAATTTTATCAAAATAAAATATTTTTTTATGTTAGCATAACTTTTCCGACCGATTATTATGCAAATTATGTAAATATTTGACTGTATTTTTGAAATATTGTCACTTTCTTATGTATTTGATGGTTTTGATTCGGTATGTATTTAAAAATAAATACAACCTTCTGAAACTCTTTAATCAAAAAGCTTTTTATGAATACTATTTTAATGTATTTCTTAATTAACTTAAATTTAAAAACCGCTATGTTTGATTCGTGAACGAAAGTAAGCAGGGCTAGGACTAGTAAGGGCCCTTCATCAGCGAACACTACCATCTAACATACGCCCGGGCAGTCAGGATCAACGAAGGCGCTTCCACGCCTGGCATGCGCTTGGACGGTTGGAGCTTGCAGGACTGCGAGAGCTCAATCCCACCAGGTTGGTCACCTCGCATCGGAGAGCTGCTTGCTCTCGCGTCCTGGAGGTAACGTGAGGGGCGTTGCCATCTTGCGACGCGTATCGACCTATCCGTTCAGACGCCAAAAAAACACCCGACCGAGAAGGCGCATTATTAAAATTATTAAACCGACGCGAGCGATTGTGCACTGATTGCATCGGTCTAGCGTGATGAAAACGCAAGTCTAGCGCGGAGCTAACAGAGAATCAGCTCAAGCGCACACATGCATAGGAATTCCGGTAGATTCGGCGCGAGTCGAAAACGAATCCGAAAATGCGCATGCGCAGTAAAGAGTTAATCGCAATAATTCGATTAACGAATTATTTATGTAGATGCCGATAAATTGTTAATCATTTAATTAAATGAAGTTTGACTCTGGCCCGAAGCCAATAAATAATTATTCATAATTGCAATGTTTCGTCCCCTCAAATGCTCCATCAGTAGCGCCATGAAGCGATAAAGAGTAGACGCATGCCTTAAGGAGGATGGCAGGTTTTTCCACAGATGCGCACCTTGTACTGAAAATGATCTAATTACCATCTCAGTGCACATCTGCAGAACAGATACTTCCTTACGGTTACCCCTGATAGGTTGATGGGATGCGTTAGAAGAGTATGGATCAGTGAGGTACTCTGCCTACTGTAGCCGTAAAATCTTGTATATATCAAGTAAATAAAACATTCGCACCAGCATTCTACTCCCATCCTATCCAATCGATGCCTGAAGGGGGTGATATGATCGTCCCGCCTAGTGCCCGTCACATACCGCAGACAACAGTTCTGTGAGCGTTGTTGCCTCCCTCTGAACTTTAGTGATGCATCTAAATAAATAATAGCAATAATTAAAACGAGAAAAAACGCACGAACTTGGCTCGAAGAGCCTCCGTGGTTTAGACGGAAAAAGTGTAAGCTATACAAAACATAGTTGTTTCTTTTACAGATTATTAAAATATGCGGCCTGCAGGTAAGATCCGTATCTAGTAAAACAGCAAGATTCTTTATTTGACGTACGCGCCGCCTTGCGGTTTTTGCCCTGACATGGGCCTCCGTGAATTCGGACAACAGTTAAATTCGCGAGGTTCCATAAGCGTTCAACTGTTTCAAAAGTGATATCTCTCCATTGCACTTAGTTGAGCTATATTCTGAGCCAGTAATATGGAAAATAATTATCAGGAGACTCGCTATGCGCGCGTTCGAACCGGGATTGCCCTCGGAACCCCCACTGTAAGGGAGGATGGGATATTTTCCCATTCTAATAAATAAGGTGCAAACTTACGCTCTCGTAGATTCGGCCGCTACACGCTGCTTTATAAACAAAGATTTCCTCCCCACGTTTGTTGCATAAGAACAAATCTTATTGCGCATACCGCGCATAAGGACGCTGAGATTCCGATAGAGGATAGTTGCGAACTATTAATTATAGCAGGCGATGTTGCATATAATGTAACAGTCTTCATCGTCGATAACTCTTGGACGTGTTTGACTAAAATATCAAAAGGTCATACACGACCAGAATCTGGATTGACTATATTTAGGCATAGAATCGCGACGGTCAGGTTACCTAATTCGCGACAATAATGCATGCAACAAAAATATATCGCCACTAGAAAATTATTCCGAGCAGGTGAAGCACGGCTTCCCAAAATTCGCAATTCAAGGAGACGATTGCCGGACATGCCGATGTTTAATTTCTGATCGTTCCCCTTAAGAAAATGCTTTATGCGACTTTTAATATTGAATTGAGTGACAATAGTCCGTCCTGAATACCGCCTTATCCCGCCTCCGCAACAGATTGCTTAATTAACCCTCCGACACAAATTATTGAGCGCTATTCGTCATGCCAAATAAAGCCGACGGGAGCTGGAGACTGTGTGTAGACAACCGACAATTAAACAGCATGATTAAGGACAGAGCGCAAGTTTTCCTGTAATTTACGAGGTGGTAAAGGACCTAGACGATGCGAACCTCTTCACTACACTTGATTATAAATTATTTATTGGAGTTGGGGCAAGCCTACAGACGCATAGGTAATCCCTTGGCTTCCCTCATGTGCGTTTATCAACTAGCCTACGGTTATCTCCTAGAAGCTCGTGTTTCTGGCTATTTCGTTTAGCCAGCTTCCCGTTTCCCATAGGATCAATAGTGTCCTTTGTGTAACTGAGAAAGTGTGTTTGAATGAGAAAGTCTAACATTTTCTCATCCGATGTAGAATATCTGCCATCCGGATATTTTAGCGTTCCAAGGAGGGCCTTCGGATTCTTAGATAGAATCTTGTTCATCCTAGCCGCTTCTCTGCCCTTTTGGGTGCCCTTACATAAGCTTCTCCAGCTATCTTGTCTAGCATTCTTTACGTTCTCTCTGTACTTGTCTCTTAGTTCCCTATATTAGGTCCATACGGTCTCTGTACCTTTTGTTGTGGCCCTTTTGAGGGAGTGTTAAACTTCCTGTTTTAGACGGATCGGTTTTTCGTTCCCCCAACAGACCTCGCCCTTATGCCTAGTGTGCCTAATTTGGCAGTTGCGTTCATAGGCTTGTACGATCCCATAATTAAAGGTTCGTGCTGCCTCCTAGAGAGAACCACTGTCTCTAATTTTAAGTGGGAAGGAGCGTAGTGCTTCTCCCAATTCCTGTATATATTTGCTCCAGTCGGTACGCTTGGAGTTCCTGACCCATTTGGGTTGGATTGCCTTGGGTTGACCGACTGAGAAGGTAATCAACGACTGATCCGATAGCGATGGCTTATCGCTTACTTCCGACTTCCTGATTAGGTGTGCAGCACTTGTTGATACTAACGTCAGGTCTATTACCTCGATTCTGGACACATTTCTGAACGTAGATGTTTGACCGACGTTCATTATCTCTAAGTCTGTATCTGCGAGGAATTCTAAAAGTTAAGCTTCTCTCATATTCGTGTTAATTCTACCCCATACTCGATGGTGGGAGTTGGCATCACATCCGAGAATCAGAGATAGTTTTTCCTGTATACAGTACTCGACCAGCCTTTTCACTTCTTCTGTGGGATTGTCCTTGTCGTCGTAGGCAGATAGGCCGAGGTCATCATGAATCACCCTACATCGTCTATGTTTATTGTATCTGCCACCAGATCTCCTATGCAGAGATCAAGCAGTGACAACGCATTAACTTTTTTGAGTACTGTACAGGCTCTTGGTCCCGGTCCTTGGTATCCCTGAAACAGATAAAATCTAGTAGCCCCCTAATGGCACCTTTCACCACTCAAGGTTCTTGGATTAGCGCCATGCCTGAGTACATCGCAGCCAAGCCTCTCTGCATAATAGCAGAGGCTCCTTTGCTGTGATGCAAGTTAATTTGTGAAACAGAGAAGTTCGATAGAACCATGATGTCTCCATCTGGTCCCTCCCTACCTCTTTTTCCCCTTCAACAGGCCTTTTCGCCTTTTAGCAGAGTACCTTAAAGCGTATTCTGTTGAGATCGTACCAGGACTTGTCGTCAATGGCCGCTAAGTTCCCGGCGTGTAATTCCGGGATGGCCCGCGCAGGGCCTGGTTGATGACTTCCCGTGTCCCGTCCGGACCTTCGCTTGTGCTTTTTGCTGACCTGTGAGTCAGAAGGCGGAGTTTTGTTGAGCCCTTCTCGCCCGTTCTGATCGACTTCTAGATCCTGTCCTGGGGTTGTAGGATCACTGGGCTCGGCTGTCTCACGAGATTTCCTCTCGCGGGCCAGCCTCTTCCTCAGCGACCCTCATATCCTCTTTTTGCATGTTGTCGGAGTTGCACTTTCAGTGCCTCCCGCCGACTGAAGGGTCTGTGAATCAGAGGGTACCTGGGGCAGACGTGACTGTATCACGCCCGACCTCCCGGGTACCACTGTGTACCATTTCTTCTTCTCCTACCTTGTCCTTTACCTGGTTTGATTTTGATTTGATAAGATACTAGTCCATAGATGTTCCCACGAGTATTTAGGGAAGGATGTGTCCGTCACCGCAGAGCCCCGCATGCGGTTGTAAGGCTTGGCTACACAGAGGGGTCACCCGGTGCCCCTGGTGTACCGTTAGTCACCACTGGTACCCTAGTGGTTATCCAGTCCCCTCGGCACGGTTATTCCCTGTCCCGGCTTCTTCAACGATTCCATTCCTCAATAGATACTTAGCGGCTAAATGACCATGCTTCCATGGTTTTTAGCGGTGCGTAAAGCGTACTTAGATAACTTTGTAATTTACTCTCAATCGTGGAACGAACTCTTAATGTACTGACAATTAGTTTTAGAATGTTTGCTTATGTTCGAGCTTCGATGCTTGGTAAATAAAAATGCTCGTTTGGAAGACACGACCTCGTTTTCTTAGGTCAAACACCGGCAATGAGGCAAAATTAGAGCAACCTAATGACTTAAGGACTTTCGCTAATAAGCCAAAGAATTGCAGACAGTAGCCATGAGACCGTTAACCCACAAAAATACCTCAATGAGCGGGAACAATACCTCGAGCCTCTCCAAAAAGAAGCAGAAGTTTGCAGAAGAGAAGTCACCGTCGAGAAAATCTACCAAATGAAAATCAGCTAAGCAATAATCGAATACTGCATACAATAAAGCGCGCTCCCTCTGGTGTACCGTCGGTGCTTCTCCTACGCAACAGCCAATATCCTTAACCGTGAGTGTGGAATAATTGGGATAACTCTTAACTGCCGGGAGCCTGCTCACCAGGAAGATTTACAGCTCCCCCAAACTTTTATAAAATGAGAGCATTGAGAATGAACAGTATCATATCCTTTCTCAATCTTCTGTTCCTTAATCTAAGAATGGCATTACGAAATAAAAAAAGAAGAAACAAAAATTGAGAGAAATGCAACTACGAATACATATACTTGAATGTGCCTATACGCAATCCAAACTAATAATAAACAAAATCAGAAATAGTTGCGATATAGGTGGATGGCTTAAAAAAGAACGCTGAATAATCATAAAAGGGACACGAAATGACTATAGTTAGAGAAGCTCTGCTCAAGAGGCCCCTTTTGCAAGATTAAGGTCCAGGAACAGAATAAGCTAAAAGTCCTTTTCCAAGAGCAGACCCGATTTCAAGTGACGCCACGCTGTCTCATCCAAGCACCGGAAAAGTAGAGGGACCGAATAACCGTGGAAATCGAGAACACGTATTCAGGTTGGTTACAGAAAGAAATTTAAAAAATATGAAACCTTAGAAACCATGTTCTTTTTTAGAATGAAAGATTCTTCAAGAGCCAAAAATGACCTAAAACCAGGAAGAGAGATACAACACGTTGTCTGAGATCAGATACCCCAAAGAAAATAAAAGGACCTACTCTACCTCTATGACTATATCATTATGGAAAGAGTCAGTTTGGCCCAAATGAGTGATGGAGATCCCGACGGGTCAATCTCACGCGGCAGACCACATCTCGCGAGATGGATTTCGGAAGTGTTTTCACTAAATCTGTAGAATTTTGAAAATTAATGCAACTAATAAAACGCGTGATAAAATTTCAAAGAGGATTACCAAGAAATCTAAATGAGGCCATTTAATACCTGATAGACCTAGCGCAGGGGATAACGGAAAGGTTGTAAGTTGCGATAGAAGGAACTATATGAAATCACCTAACGGAAACGCTAAGAAATTGAAGCACGACAGAGCAGAACATGCACGGAACTCCTGGAAAATATTAAAAGGAAAATGAAAATAAACCCATGTATATGCCAGGTGTACCTGTATGAACTGAACGTATTTTTATGAAAATAAAACACTAATTTTAATGGGAATGAGAGAAATATTTTATTGAAAGTATTGGCAATTGTTTTCTCCAATTTTAACAATATTTCTGGTAATTTTCGGGTCTCATGCCAATAGAATTATTTGCCTTTTGAACTAAATCAATCAGATGCCTTATTTTCGATCTCCTCATAGAAACGATGTACTTCTCGGTTAATACATGTCACATCAATGAAAACAAATGATAGTCGGGAAGAACCAAGTCTGGTGTATACGGAGAATGAAATAGCAGCTCCCAGCCAGCTTTAATTGTCTTAACTGGTTTAGCTCTATGTGCAGATTTATTGTTATGAAAAAAAATACGTTTCCATGACTTCTGGACCATTTTGGTCGTTTTTCGATCAATGCATGATTTAAATTGATTATTTGTGATGAGTAGCGATTCGTAGTAACTATTTTATCAGATTTTAACACCTTGTAATTCACCATGCCACTCTATTCCCACCAAACACACAGCATTCTCTTTTTGCCGAATCGGTTTGGTTTTGCAGTCGATATTGAAGATTATCCCGGATTAACCCATAATTTTTTCGATTTAGGATCCTTGATATAGATCCATTTTTCATCGCCAGTAATAATTCGATGAAAAATTGATTTTCTTACGTGTCTTCGAAGCACAATTTTACAAGGATTTTTTCGGTCTTTTATCTGCTTTTCACTCAATTTATGTAGCACCAATTTTCCATACTTCCGGAAGTTTCCCATAGGCTTTAAATAGTCAAAAATTATTTGTTGTGCAACATTTAAGATTTCAAAGTGACGAGCAAGATACCAGCTTAGAAGAGTGGTGAAGGAAGACATTACTCAACCACTGCCGGGCGAAGCCTCCTCGACTAGAATCGCCGTTTCGGCAGCAGAAATTGGAGGACTACTGAGTAACAGTTGTGATGGAGTCTCTGAGCCCGTCCGGGCTGTCTATGAAAAAAGGCCCGAGGTTCCGTAGCAGGACGGCGCTGTCTGTTCTACCTCCTAGACGCATAGCGGGAAAAGGTTGTGTATGGCGCGTTACTGTGTAAAATTCCGTATCGCTTTCTCGGGCGCCGAGAGCATACTCCTCTCTCCCGACAAAATTTCTCACATATACCCTTCCCCATTTTCCGCGTTTTTTCTTTACGCTCGCGGCACGTTGGCCTTGACGGACCAACTAGACTTTAGATCTTGCATATTTTAAATATTAATTTGTGCAATAATTTTGTAAAAAAATTTACAAATAAATTATTATCAATCTATCTATCTACCTCTCTATCTGCGTATATTCCTATATCCACGTATAGACCTGAGGTGTGCGTGGTATGTCATTTATTTATAAATTGAATGCAGTTGGATCTATTAAACTGCCTTAGGGAACTCCAGCCTCTATTCTTTTTGCTTCTGTATTGTTTCAATAGACATTATTTGTCTTTCCAGTAAAGATTCTTTTGGTTTGATATAATTTTAGTATGTGAATTCGCCAGTTCAATATTCTTTTCTCTAGTAACTTTCTTAATAGTGCGTTCATTTATAAGCTATCAAAGGTTTTTTTTACATCTCGGAAAACCGGTCTTATATTTTGTTTCTCGTTGTTGCATTTGGTGATATGCTCTGTGAGTCAAAGTGTTGGGTGCTCTGTCGAATGTTCATGCCTGAAGCCAAATTGTTATGGTCTTTATGATGAGTGTTCTTCTATCTATAAAAAAAAAACATTTTAAATTATTATTTGTGAACGTATTAATTGTTAAATCAATTTCATAACATAAACATTACCTTTTCTTTGATTTCTTGATATTGTTGGAGTTTATTTAAAACATAGAGAAAAAATACATACTAGTATCTATTTATTTATTTGATTTGGATTAACTAAATAATTATAAGTGCTTATTATATTTGATCAGTTTTCCTGATTCTTTCCTGTTGTATCTTGCAATATTATATTTAGATGACAGACGGTCGCACTAACGACAGCGCCATGTTGATTAGTCGATGCACGAAATGTATGAAGTTTATAGACAGGATGCCGATGATGACCAATAGGAAATCATAATTTTCTCCCCAAGAAGTGAATGGCAATCAACCTTAAGGACCAGAATATTAAAATATGTCTCCGAAAAATCGCAGTTTCTTCACCGCCGAAAGCGCAAACCTCAGAGCTCGCTGAGGTGCAAAGAACCCGCGTGGAATAGATGCTCGTGCGCATGGTTCGTCAGAAAGACGTGAGTTTATACATAAGTTCAAGGTCATTCAACATGGTTTAGAGCACTATGGGCGTATATTGCAAGATTCAGAACTCACTGCATCCATATTAATGTAAGTCTAAATCGAAAAGAAATTGTGGGCACGAAAAATTTTAATTTATCGTATATTTTATTGAATGCCTGTTGCATCTAGAAACAATTATCTCAATGAAAGATTTTTGCAATAGCGTTAAATTAGTGATATGAAAAATAGGCAAAGAGTATTCGAAACATCATTTTAGTAGATTTCAACACATTCAGAATAAGGTCAAAACCCGAATAAGAAGTATAATAATCCCTAGGCTTACAGACCTAGGCTTTGTGCACACTGCTCACGTGTGTATATTTGCTAGAGTGCTCTACCTTGTACTTTTATATCGATATCTAACTTTTTCACAATTTTCTTCAATTGCTCTCCAGTCGCCTATGTTGTAATCTAGAACTTGCATTCCGAACAACGAACCGAACGAAATCTTATAAGTATTGCTATGGATTAATGATTTTGAAATATATTCGATAAAAATATTTTTTAATGAATCTTAACCAATATACTTTTTTAAAATTCTTCTAATACTTTTAGAATGAAATGAAATTTGTATACAGATATTAGCAAAATAAGAAACATTTTCAGTATTAGAAATTCCATAAATGTTGCTGATATTATTTTTATCGAAATTGAACTTATTGTTATTGTTTGTTACTGTTATTCCATTAAAAATGTTCCAAGAAGTAACCTTATAGTTATGCCAGGTTAGTTGAAATGATGTCTAGAACAATTTATTGTAAGTCAGGTAGCGAATCGAAGTGGATGCATTGTTGTTGGTTGTTGGCTTAAAGAATGCATATTTCATATTGGAATATAAGTAGCAGAAGAAAAAGAGAGAGAGACAGAGAGAGAGATAAATACATGCTAATTATATTGAGGCTACGTGAATGGTTGTATATAAACCCGGGTGATTTCTACGTACTGTCAATAATGCAGAAGAAATTGCTTCAGTGACGTGGTGCTTTTTAGGCCCGGAGCCCCACGCCATTTTTCCTCCGGTCGCGCCATCCTGCCCTGATGCAGGTCCTGCGGTCGCCCCGGAGGGGACCCGGCCGGGCCAGCCCGGGCGGCTGGCCTACGTCCGTCGCGACGGTTATGAAGTCGGGAGGAGGGAGGGTCCTTCAAAATAATTAGTTAGGAGGGTTTCTATTTTAAAATGATATTTATTTAATATATAAAGGACGACGAGGGGACAAACCCGCCCCGCCGCATTCGCCTGTACAAAAGTTGCCGCTGGCCCGCTCGCCCCGCACGCCTCTCTCTGGCACCGCGCATCTCGCCTTTCGAACCGGCCGACGAGCCCCCACGGGCTCGCGGCGGTGCTGACCTCGGGACCTAGGCACCTCGCCTCGCTCGAACCCTCACCGGGTCATACATTACTTCATTATATTTGGGGGGAGGGACCGCGCCCGCGCCTCTCTCTCTCTCTCATTCGCGGGCATGCATATATTTCAATGCCCTACCTGGCAGCCGATTTCTCGATGATAATCCCGGCCACAATCCGGCCGGGAGGTCGCCGCGTTCTCTCTCGCGTCCCCGGGTAGTGTTGGGACCGCGAATCAGCTGGGCACTCCTTTCTATCTCTCTCTCTCTTTATAATCTCTCTCCTATCCTGTTCGCTCGCTCACACTATACTTAATATCACGCGATCGGGACCGATGGTTCGGTGTCCGGCGCAAAACTAAACAGCGCGGCGAGGTCGCGCATTTTCCCAATTAACGCGCGCCCTTCCCGCCCCGCGGCCGCGGTGCCCAGCTGATTTCCTCACCTGCGCGCGCAAAGTCCGCCCGTCACAAGTGGTGATGTTGGTCCATTGCAGGTGACAGTGTCGTCACAGAAAATACAATTTACTACTCTTGAAGTCCGCTAGTCAACCATCTTAAATAGATATTCACGCGTGAAAACTACGATACTGCGGATGTCGAAGATCTAGAACTACTGGAGTTGATTGATAATTCTTCAGAAAGCGATATCAGCGATTACGCCATGATGACATTATTGACAAGAGACTATTGTATTATATTGCTTGGATATAGATTTAATATACATATTGTAAGTATACCATATATACTGTGTATGTATGTTAAACAGAAATACATACGACTTCATTCGAGAGTTAATGAATAGGGTGCGGTACTCACTTGTTGCCCGACCTTGGTAACAGGAGGCTAATAATTTTTTCTTTATTACACAATATGTATTGAAGCATTATCGATGAGAATTTTTAAGTATTATCTCTCTCTTTATATTTTGATTAAGAAATTCGCAGCTTGATGTACGTTTATTTATTCAAGTTATTTTGAGAGTTACGACACTTCATCAAAGTGGCAGTATTAGTTGTAATTAATTCCTGCGATTTAGGATTTCGTCTAGTTAAAATTCAATCAATAATTTATATTGAGAGTTAGGATAATTACACAGTAGAAGATTTAATGGGATTCGCGTTATGATCATAACTTTTGATTCAACGATTTACTTTAATTTAATTAAATCTCGGAAAATAAAGTAGAGATTTCGGTAATAATCATTTAATTTACTTATTTTTTTTTGGGCAATCAACATAATGTAATTTTTTTCTTTCGTTTATTTAAATATATGAAATTGAATTTAATCGTATTCTTAATTGTTATTTAACATTATTTGGTATGTGGAAACTTACATAATTCCTTTGTGTATGGAAACAAAGGCCCGAGGTTCCGTAGCAGCGCAGGCCGGCGGTCCGCCGGATGTTTACGCCGAAATAAGGCGCCGATAGCCTGATGATCGCCGGTTGACGACAACCTGGCAATTCCATACGAGCCTAACACACGTAGACACGTCTTTTTCGTTCACCAACAACTAACGCGCTCATACACCCGCGCCTCGAGTAAGTTTGACGCCGATAGTGCGGGGTGAACGCCACCACCAGGACGAGTTTACAGCGATCCAGGCTCACGCGCCCCCCTTCATGGACGGGGTCGGGTTATCAGCAGAGAACCAGCTAGCTGGTATTAGTCTGGTAGTATAGTGCCCTAGCGGCCCTACAAATTACAGCAGTCCAAGCATGTTCCCGCAATGTAGGGCCTTCCAACGTAGGTTGGGCAACGGTTGTTCGCCGATAAGGGGCCCTTGCCGGGCCTGGTCATTCAAGGTCTCCGGCTCACCGCGATTAATCATTGCTTAACGCACGCCGCTTTGGCGTCATTAATAAATTTACCGTGGATCAAACAAAACAAAACTTTGAAAAATGGAATTCTCTCGGACGCGAAACTCTTTTAATTATTCCAATTTGTGATGGGGGCCTCGGGTTACCTGTAACACGCCGGTGTATTTATAAACAGGTACTCCAGCCGGCAATTTGGCGCGAAAGAAAAGCGCCGATCGCCGGGTGATCGACCGTTTGGTCAGTTTCCGAGCACTCTCGGGACGTTGATATCCCGGAACCCGCGATCCGGCGTTAGCCCCGGGCCCTCCATGCGCGACAATAATTTAGCGGCGGAACGCCTTCGTCCTTAAGTGCACCTATCGCCTGCTACCACCAACACCAGGCGACATTAAGGCCAGCACGCCATACCACCCAGGGGCCGACTACCAGAGGCCAGGGCGCACCAAGCGCCCAAGGCTACGAGGGCACTTAGAGGCTGGCGCCCAGCACCACCAGGAGGTAGCAGCGAGGCGCAAAGCCAAAGCGCGTGGAGATTAGTCCAGAGATGTCCCGCAGCTGTAAGTGAGGCGCCAAGGCCACTGCAGCATCGCTGGCCTGGATAGGTCTGGATTTGAACAAAGAGCCAGCAGGCCTCATCGCCAGGTGGGTACTGCAACAATTCACGAGTGCGAGAGAGAGAGAGAGAGAGAGAGCGCGCACGACGCGGCGGATGCGGTGCGAAAGCCCCAACTTTATTTCGGAGCCGCAAGAGCAGCGGTTTTCCCGCGCAGAGCCGGCTGGTAGCCCAGGGCCCTCACGACCCTAACAGTGCCAACTGCTGAACTCCGGTGGCCCACCCGGTTTGAGGCAAGGGCCCTAGTGCGGCCTAGTACAGGCCTCCCCGGGTGACGTTATCGCGTTGAGCGGTGAGGTGGAGGGCCTCAAAAGCGGCCCGGGTACGTCTTACGGGCGCTTATGAACGACGGTGTGTAGTGGGCGCTGTGCGCCCGAAGGGAGAAAGCATTCGGCGGGGATTGTTCGTCCAGGCGCGAATAAATAGTTTTTCTATTCCAGAACTCAGAGTATCTGATTGAGTGTCCTCCCTTCCTCCACCATCCCAACCGCGTTGACCGCCGCGAGGCTAGCCGTCCGGGCTAGCCAGGCCGGTTTCCCTCCGGGGCGACTAGGAACCTGCGTGATGGGCAGTTGGGCGCGACCGGAGAGTGGCGGGTGCTCCGGGCCCCTCCGAAACACGTCGGCCTCGGAGTGGAAGTACCACGTCACAAATTATCTTCCGAAACTTCTTTGATATTACCGTATTGAATTTTTGAAAACTTTTTTCTGTTGCATACATTAAAACAGTAGATAAATAATTAGAGTACTAGCCCCTTAACGTACTACAGTTTACTAATGGTGATTCGTTGTGAGTAAGAAACTATAGAATCATACGTACCTGCTTCTATACCCATCCACTAATTTGATGCATATTGTTTCATATAAGATATGTAACATCTCATTTTGTTGTTCGAGATAATGTGATACATACAAGTGATCGCATACAAGTTATCTTTGTCAAAGATATTTTTTAACAAATATTATTTGAAAAAGTTACATATAATAGAATTTACATTTTCTACAAACCTTTTTACAATCAAAATATTATTAAATTTCTTTTTTTATATATTTTTAATTTTTACATTTTGTTGTATGAGAACTATAATTGTGTTTCAAGGAAACATGGTACCACAGTCAGCCGACATTATTTTCATTATTGAAGCGAAAGTGTGCAATAAAAATTTAAAGGTGAATCGCAGTATTAATCAACTAATCGGACATATTCACAAAGAACTCATTGAAAATCAACTTATGCATAATCGATGGTCATTAATTACATTTGGTGGCAATGGTGTCCATGATAGACCTAGAAACCTCATATTTGATAATCAAATTTTTACAAAAGATTTTAATCGCTTCATAGACTATTTTGATCAAATACCAATCGGAGATGGCAGTGAAGATATATTTGAGGCCATCAGATTTGCATCTCAACTTGTCTTTAGACCAGGCGTCTCAAAAACTTTTGTGCTTATGCCATGCTCACAGTGTGAAGCAGAGAAACAAACGGTAGGATATTATTAATTCTTAAACATTTATACTTCCATGCACATATTATTCTGATTTTAAACCATTCTTTTTAATTACCCATAATGTTGGCATATATGCAAAAAAAAGCGTAAGGATATTTTAGTTTTGTTCATTTTCGGATTTCAATAAGTTCTTACTGTTTCGTCAAATATAGCAGTAACAGTACTCTATACATGGAATTTGAAGTCTTTTCCATTGAGAGGGCGAGTAGCGACCACTCAATCAAAATAAATAGCAGCTAGAAGCTCCATGGTAGCGTGGGCTGGCAGTCAACGTCGAAGCGAGGTGCTGATTCCCGATGATTATCGACTCGCGAGGCGTCCTGACCAGGGTAGGTTTGCAGCCTCTGGACATCAAGAAGCCGGGGAAGTGTGCGGGCACTCCAACTATTAGGCGACCGGTCATGAGATATAGGGCTCTCACCACTCTGCTTGCCCTGGCTGGCTAAGCGAGTTCTAGATTAGAATTGGGCTCCTGGTGGCTAGGATACATCTCGCTGGCCCTAGGAGTGGCCCGCCATTCAAAAGCGGCAATCCGTATCAGCGGATGTTATGTCCCTCGCAGTCTTTCTTTTTGATGTGAGCTCCATATGATGGATCTGATTATTATTATTATTATTATTTGTTGGAGTTAGGACTTAAATAGGCCTCCAGAAGCATAGGTAATCCTTTGGCGTCCCTCGTGTACGTTAACAACCCTGGCGAATCAGCCCAGTTGTCTGCCAAAAGGATAGTCTGTTGGGGGCGCGCATTGCTCCTGTCTTTTCATCCTTCAGGAAGGGTACATCAAACGATAATTGCCTCTTCCCAAATAAGGCGGGGCTACAAAGTATATGCCCAGCGGTTTCAATTTCCTCGTAGCAGAACCTACAGAAAGGATCTGTTACTAATCCCATTCTGCACTTGTGTGCTTTTAGTAGCCTAGCCTTGATTTTGTTTAGTCAAACCATACGTTCAGAATATTCTTTATTAGTTGCCGTAACAAGGGTCTTTGTTTGGCCACACGTGTCGACTTTGTCCATATACCGTATGTCATCTCCTCTGACCATCGTCTAAACTCTTCTTTGATTAGACTCTGGTCGAGGCCGATGACCTGTTCTCGTCCAACGAACCTACTTCTGGCTCCCATTTTTGCTAGGTATCCGCTATCATATTTCCCTAGATACCACAGTGTCCAGGAATCCAGTTTAGGGTGACCTTACTTGTTTCGGCTAGTTTGTTTAGAAACTAATAGCATCCCCAAACCAACCTAGATTTGGTCGTAAAACCATCTAGTGCCTATAGCGCTCACTTGCTGTCTGTGAAAATGTATACTCGAAGACCACTGGACGCACGATTCGCCAACTCTGCAGCCCAATTTATAGCCATCAATTCAAACTGTTTCACTGTCGCATACGTTCTCAAAGGTAGTATAGTACCCCTGCCATTTAGCCTACAATACACTCCAGCTCCAGTGCTACTCCTGTTTTTAGAACCATCCGTGTACCAGATGTGACCATCTTTAGGAATATTCTTCTTATTTTCATCCCGTTCCTTGCCAGGTAAGATGCTAATTCTATACATTTTGTCAAAGAGGAAGTAGGTGTTCATGGCGTCAGGGCACATCCGAAGAGTGGCCTTTTCGTCCAATCCTCTGGGGAGGTAGCCCCTCCATTCTTCCTTCATTTAACGTGTTAATGACCCTTGTGGGGCTTCTGCAGCCACTGCCATTAGAATCACTTTAAATGGTTTGATATCCAGTGCCGCGATAGGAGTTGTTCTAATCAGTGCCCGAGATACTTCTTAAGATAACACCTCTTAGCCTTTATATAAGTACATTGATCGTGGAAAGTTCTGTTCTTGGTCACCATACTACCGACTCGTAGGTCAGTCTGGGTTTAAGTAGAGCCTCCTAGATCTATTTCATGGTCTCCAGTCTCAGTCTCCAGTTCCTGCGCACAGCTCTCCTCAGTTGCCATAGGTTGGCTGTGAATTTCCTGGTAACATATTCTAAGTGTTGCCTCCAAGACAATTTACTATCCAGAATTACACGTAGGTATTTAACCTAATCCTTTAGGGGTAATTTCTCTCGACCTAAGGCCAGCTTGCACTCCTTTTCCCATTTGTATCTGCTGGTGCACACGAGGATCTCGGTCTACTTATGGTTGACAATAAGACCCGTTTTATTGCACAATTTTTCTACCAATGTAAGGGTACTTTGTATGACCCCCATAAAGAGGTCAAGGTACGAACCTCTGGGTATTATTAGGATGTCATCTGCATATCCTATAGCCGTACAGCCCGCAACATTCAGTAGATGTACGAGCTCGTCTACCACCAGACACCATAGCAGGGGTGACAGAACGCCTCCTTGGGGGCATCCAAACCCTACGATGCCCGCCAGCATTGTGCTATCTTTACTGACTTCCAGCTTCCGCTTTTCCAACATGTGGTCCATACCTGCCTGCGTATAGCGGCTTTAATTATCTCCCATGTCGTCTGATTACTTACTCCTTCTACATCTGCCCTTTTGGGTGCCCTTACATAAGCTTCTCCAGCTATCTTGTTTAGCATTCTTTACGTTCTCTCTGTACTTGTCTCTTAGTTCCCTATATTAGGTCCATACGGTCTCTGTACCTTTTTTTGTAGCCCTTTTGAGGGAGTGTTAAACTTCCTGTTTCAGACGGATCGGTTTTTCGTTCCCCCAACAGACCTCGCCCTTATGCCTGGTGTGCCTAATTTGGCAGTTGCGTTCATAGGCTTGTACGATCCCATAATTAAAGGTTCGTGCTGCCTCCTAGAGAGAACCACTGTCTCTAATTTTAAGTGGGAAGGAGCGTAGTGCTTCTCCCAATTCCTGTATATATTTGCTCCAGTCGGTACGCTTGGAGTTCCTGACCCATTTGGGTTGGATTGCCTTGGGTTGACCGACTGAGAAGGTAGTCAACGACTGATCCGATAGCGATGGCTTATCGCTTACTTCCGACTTCCTGATTAGGTGTGCAGCACTTGTTGATACTAACGTCAGGTCTATTACCTCGATTCTGGACACATTTCTGAACGTAGATGTTTGACCGACGTTCATTATCTCTAAGTCTGTATCTGCGAGGAATTCTAAAAGTTAAGCTTCTCTCATATTCGTGTTAATTCTACCCCATACTCGATGGTGGGAGTTGGCATCACATCCGAGAATCAGAGATAGTTTTTCCTGTATACAGTACTCGACCAGCCTTTTCACTTCTTCTGTGGGATTGTCCTTGTCGTCGTAGGCAGATAGGCCGAGGTCATTACGAATCACCCTACATCGTCTATGTTTATTGTATCTGCCACCGGATCTCCTATGCAGAGATCAAGCAGTGACAACGCATTAACTTTTTTGAGTACTGTACAGGCTCTTGGTCCCGGTCCTTGGTATCCCTGAAACAGATAAAATCTAGTAGCCCCCTAATGGCACCTTTCACCACTCAAGGTTCTTGGATTAGCGCCATGCCTGAGTGCATCGCAGCCAAGCCACTCTGCATAATAGCAGAGGCTCCTTTGCTGTGATGCAAGTTAATTTGTAAAACAGAGAAGTTCGATAGAGCCATGATGTCTCCATCTGGTCCCTCCCTACCTCTTTTTCTCCTTCAACAGGCCTTTTCGCCTTTTAGCAGAGTACCTTAAAGCGTATTCTGTTGAGATCGTACCAGGACCTGTACGAGTTATAATAAGTTATACATATTGTTGACACATAATTATTATTAATTTATCGTAATTAAACAAATCCCATATGTTAAATGTACTCATCGCATCTGCACATTTATCTATTTTAGATTATGTTATTAGCTTAACTATGAATTCTTCGTTTATGCGTGATAACTGCAGTGGGTCTCAAAAGACAATCATTATTGACTTGCTCAACTCTGTCTAAATTGCTTCGATGATGCGGTAGATAATTCTTTATATTTAGCATTACATCCATGTACTATGGAAAGCTATAATAATCTATGAACACTAAGATCATTAATATTATAAGCTGCTATTCCTGTGGCAATAACTGCTGTATCTTTTTCATGAAAAAATTTATTTCACGTAACAATATTCCCTTTACAAAACTTTTTTCAGTTTCACCTTTCATCTCTCTGAAGAGCTTGTCTCGGGCGCTGAGAGCACACAAACTCTTTTCCCTCGCAAATTACCCTTGCGCCCCTTCCCTTTTCCCTCTGTTATTTTCCCCGCGCCGCGGCACGTTGGCTTCGACGGACCCATCGCCTGACACCCGTTATATTATTAAAAACAAAATGTTTTATTGGAAAATTAAAAACAAGGTTATTTCCAAGAATAAGACTAAGTCAGTAAAGGTAAAGTCTTTGTCAAACTAAGAATTAAAATATATAGTATTATTATTTACTTAAATAATGCTGTAGTAGAACATTTAAAATTTTCAATCGCAAAATATTTTTTGTTACAGCCTTTAAAAGTATATGAGGTGATGAATGTAAACTTCCCTTAAATATTGTATGATTTTATAGCTTTTTGTTAAATTATAATTTTTAGGAAGCAGATTACTAATAGTAATCGATAACTATTGACGTATTGTAATGCTGAATTTTTTATTGCGCGTATTTCATTACAATGTATAAATATTGATTTTTTATTTAATGATGATTATTAATTGATTTAATATGTTACTTGTGATGAAGTCCTCGGGCAGCCAGCCGTAGGGTAAACGCAATCCCCGAGTGAGTAGCCAGGAGCCCTACCTCTATGGAAGCGTGTGAGGCCTCCCAAGATCCGCCAAACACCAATATCGAAATAGGTCTACCGGCACCCGACTATGACCCAGGGACCAGTCGCGAGGCAACGGATGCTGCAAATGGTCCCAGCTCGGTCGGTGCCGGGAGTAGAATCGAGTCAGCCTGCTGCATCGGCCAGGTGTGTAGTGAATCTACGCGCGTGGAACGTGTCGGTCGATGGGCAGGTCACAGCGGTGGCACCCTCGTCATCCTGGGGCCGCGAGAACAGCGGCTCTCAGATGCGAAGCGGCGGGCCTAGCGGCATAGGGCACTTGCGGCCCTGCAAGTTCCAGCCGGCCGGACGTGTGAGGGCGGCGGTTGTCATCCAAGAAAGGACCCTTGCGAACCTGCCCCCGACAACCGCTGCGAAGTGGTGACAGAGCGACCACGAACCTGCATGATGGGCAGGCGGGCACGCCTAGAGACTACACATGAATACTCGAGCACACCCGAATATTCGACCACTGCGCTTCGCAGGGCGAATATTTTTCACGAGCCGAAGGCAATAATTGTGCCTAAAAGGGTTATAAGACTACAAGCATGTGGCGGAGGTTACCTATCGATATCTAAAAACGAAACAAAGGGGACCGGACACTGACCTCAACGTCTTAAAGGGGAGAGCGATTTTCCTCGTCAGCTTTCGAAGAGATAGGTTGTCAGAATGTGGCGCCGGCCACCCAAATTCATTCCGTTTCGGAAAGCCGCTAAAATTGGTTCACCGCGACTTCCGCCTGTAAACTCCCTCCTGAGTTGACGATAACAGTAAGTTTGAGATTCACACAATATACTAAACATAACTCTGACAAGAGCAGGGCCGTCCTCCTCACTGATCCTAAAGTGTGATTCTTTGTAACCGAAGTGTGAGTAATCATTTTATTTACAATAAACAACTAACTAAACAAATATATTGAGCTCCTATATTTATTTAACGTTTTCTCTAGCGATTCATCTTTCTCCCATAAGAAAAATTGGCACGTACGGGAGACTGCTTATGACTCCTTAACTACAGTAAATTCAAATGTTAGATTTTACTATGTTCTTTTATAGATCAATTGTTAAGATCGTCGGGCACTTAACAAAAATTTACGCCCAACGTGGGGCTCGAGCATAGGATTTTCGCGAGTGATACTATGAAACATTGCACCTGGCCTGAAGTGCAGCCAGGTAGAAGCCTTCCCCCATGTCGCGCGGCCACTGACTTGCCAAATTTTTCTGATACTTGGGCACCAGGAAAGTCGGCCCCGGCTAGCACGGCATCAGTTTCTCCCACAGAGATTTCCGCGAGCTGTATTTTCGCTCTATTTGTGCTGTTATTGCCTAACTTTCTTTTTACAATTTACGGCGCGCTAGCCGGCCCCTAACCTCCGGAGGTCAGGTCAATAAGTCCATAGAAAATCTAAGGGATGGCACTCGTAGTATCGCAAAATCGATCATCTGACAAAGCTGTAGCCATATTCATCGAGTCGTTTCGTTTTTATCGTCAGTTGAAATAAATAACTTTTGTTTGTTTAAGGAAATGGAGAAAAGTGAGTTTAGAGCGGTAATTAAACATTTCTATTTAAAAGGTTTAGCAACAGAAGAAATAAAAGCTGAGTTAGATTCAGTTCATGGCACATCTGCCCCTGTATTTGCAACAGTTTACTATTGGATAAATGAATTTAAACGTGGCTGTTCATCAATAGAAGATGAACATCGTTCAGAACATCCTGTAGACGTGAGTACCCCGGAAAGGATCGATAAAATCTACAATATGGTGTTAAGTGACTGAAGAATAAAATTGCGCGAAATAGTTGAGTACCATTCAAAAGGTACCGTCGTTTTAATTTTGCATGATAAGTTGGCTATCATGGGTAATAATAACATGGGTACCGCGTTTGCTCTCAGCTGAGAGCAAACGCAATCGCGTGTTCTCTTCTAAGGCTTTTTTGGAGCGCATGCATCGCAACCGAGATGAGTTTCTGCGTAGATTAATCACTGTAGATGAAATATGGATATACTACTACACTCCCGAGACGAAATAACAGTCTAAACAATGGGTTATTAAAGGCGAACGAGCTCCAAAGAAGGTAAAGACGGTGAAATCAGCTGGAAAGATTATGGCTACTGTGTTTTAAAATGCACGTGGTATTATGCTAATTGAATATTTGGAAAAGGGACAGACGATTACTGGAAAGTATTATGCGTCATTATTAAGTCAGCTAAATGAAAAGATAAAAGAAAATCGTCCTCATTTAAAGAAAAAAAGTCCTCTTTCTCCAGGATTATGCACGAGTGCATACGTGAGCAGTTTTGATAACTAAAATTCAAGAATTGAAGTTTGAATTGATAGACCATTCACCGTACTCACCAGATCTGGTCCCGAGTGACTTCTTTTTATATCCAAATTTTAAAAAATGACTCGGCGGACAACAGTTTACGTCAAAGGAGGAGGTCATTGCTCACACAAATGCTGATTTTGAGGTACTACCATTATTATATTTTTCTGAAGGCTTCAAAAAATTAGAGATACGTCTGTCAAAGTGTATTTAACTAGAAGGAGATTATGTTGAAAAATAAAAAAAAATTACCCCAAAAAAATTGTTTTTCTATCTTTTTCTAAAGACTTATTGACCTACCCTGGTAATTGTAAAGTATTAAAAAAATGAAAGTATCGTAAGTAGTAATATTGATGCTATGGATATTTATTCTTGGTAAATTTATAAGTTCTTAAAAATTAAACGAATCTAATAGTAGTGTAATAAATTAATAATAGTACGATACTTGTGAACAAAATTGTTCAATAAACGTTACATAAAGATTCTCTTCAACAAATTTAATAACTGTAACAAATATGACAAACAATATTACCCTTATGAAGGCGGTCTATGCGCCGTATCGGATGCGTTTTACATACGGGCAGACTGGTCATCATAATTGGTCATATATGAGCTTATTTTCGTGCAACAATTATTATAATCACATATTAACGTAGATAGTTATTATTACACTTAATATTGGTTTGCAATATTGGTCTTATATTACCATATAAAAATTTTATTTAATGAAAATTACATATTGCGTTTTAGTATTGAATCTAGTACCTTTTAGTAAATCAATTTTAATTAGTTATATTTTTATCGTTAACTTACAAATTATTTTCTTTAATATTAATTTTACATTGTCATAGTAAATACTAATACGAGTACAATTAAAGTGATCTTTTCTCATAAATAATCTAAAACTAACAATATTCTAAAGTAAGTCATTTAAAAATTATGCTAATCCATTTAACTTTATCTAATTAAGTGAATACATTAAATCTATTACTATATATACGATACTATTAATATTAGCAACGATAATAGATCTTAATAGAAGTACAAAGCGCCGTCCTAAAGCGAGGCACCCCGACATTAGTACCCATCCCCATTCATGGAGTCGCCGGGGTCGAATTTTTTTTTTGTCGTGACTTCATAACAAACGAGCAATTCGTCGATAATACAACTGCTTGAATGATAAAACTCGGATGGTAACTCTGGGGTGGTAACCTGTGTGTAGTTGCTATTCTTAGATTCCTCTCACACAGATTCTTAGGGAAACCTAATAGTATAACAACGACTCATGCTTTGCCTCCTATCCTCATTTCTAGCTCGTGTATTTCGGTACAGGCTCAAAAAGAGGCGTTTGACAGGTGTTTGCACATCTTGTTAAAATTAAGCTGCTCTGTTTTGTAAAAGGGACAGGACATGACAATTCGATATTGTTAGTCGAGTTTAATATTTTCATTATAAAAATTAAGTAACCACTGCTGGGTCGCATAACAATTTGGTGCTAATTCGTCAGGCCGCGACAGCGGCTTAGAAGAGCCACCGTAGCGCTGGTCAGGCTCCCCCACATGTGGGCCACTCAAGGAGTAGGAATCCTCAGCGGACTCCGTCGGCTGCACTAGGCTAAATGACGACGCGCACGGTGATGAGCCACCGGTCATTTAGATAAGGCGCCGGGCGGCGCAAACCTCACCGCTCCCACGCCACAACCTAGAGGAGCCTCGCTGTGTCAACACGATGTGGTACGCCGTGCTCGAGCTAACCCACAATATAGCCGATAAACCGTCGAAGAAGACGAAGCATAGCTCTCGAAGAATTTACCAGTGGCCACGAGCCCTCTAGGGTCACGAGCGCGACGAAACCCGGAGCCGCGAAACCCCGCACCAAGCACGCGCGAATTTTCCGCACCCTCCGAAACATCGGGACGCGCCCGACCCTCAGCACCCGGCGGGCTCTAGGGATCTGCCCGGATCGAGGCAAGGGCCCTTAGTGCAGCCCGGTACATGCCTCCCGAATAACCTCACCCCATCGTGTGATCGAGGCGAGGTCCCCAAGCGTGGTCCGGTGAGAGCCTCCGCGGTTGCTTACATGCAATTTATTAACCCACGTCGACCACCGCACACTTGTGGGTGTTGCTGCGCTGAGTCTTGAAGCCGCTGCTCCTCGGGGGTACCAGGACGTGTGACGTCCCGAGGACTAGAAGCTCCACGAAGACAACAAGCAGCAAGCTCTTCAGGACCTTCGACGTCGTCACCTGGTGACTCCAGCAGAAAGGCGCAACTCCTCGAGGTCACTTTCCTTCGGCGAGAAGGTGCGCGGGATAGCGGTGACATATATATATATATATATAATATTTTTGTGAGTTTAATAAAGTTTATAATGATTCTAACTCTCACTTGCCATATCGACTAGAGTTGGATTATTAAACTTTTAAAATTAATTAACGAGATAACTATTCAGCAACAGTATTGAAGTCGAGCTGCGGTACTGCCACGGTCTCGCAGTCAAAAGTCCTGCTCTATTATATGCAAACATTTACAAATATATTGCCTCAGAATGAATTTACGTTCCCTGTAGAAAAGTATAGTTATAAATATTGATAATAAAATATAGCTCTAAAAAGCAGTTCTAATTAGTTAGATTCCTGTAATATTTGAATTTTTTGAATTGGGGATTTTTTTAACTAAATATCCTTAAAAATCAATTGATTTTGTATGTTGAACATGAAAATAATCACGTGAATGATTTCCGTGTTAAACATGGAAAATTAATTTATTTTTAACTAGAAAATTAACTGGTTTTTAGTGAAATCCAAATGAATATAGCTAGAATATAGTAAAGAAGTATAATTAATCTTTCATTAACTATTCTCACTAACTGCAGCAAGCACGATGTTAAACGCTGTTTTTAAAGTAAATATAAATACACTACTTCGTACACTACGGTATAGAACTTTAACTTGCAGGACCGCATTTTGCAGTCAGTGTTGCCGCTGCTAGAATTAGGTAGCGCATCAAAACATTGAACTTACCTAACGCAGGCGCAGAAGTGTGAAAGGCTAAAGGTTATATTCTGTGACTACCGACAATCATTACACTGTACGAGTAGCGACCCTGTATTGTCTCGGTTTCAATGTTGTCATGTAAAGGTATCGCACATCTTGGCTTTACAATTCCGCGCTTTAGCAGACTGTAGTAGTATCACTTCCTTTTCAGTGTAATAGTTCTTTTTCTGTAGTGGTTCCTTTTCCTAGTATTTTATGAGATAAGACTACGACTTGCCACTGCTATTAATCATTAATTTCATTGCATAATTTATCCTATTTGACTCAATAGATTACATATTTCTTTATCGCTTACATCAGTCTTAATATGGAAAGTAGCATTTGAGATTATATGATTCGACGTTACCATTTAAAACAATTGGTTGTTAAATTTTTAAATACGCTTGAGTATGTGTCTAACTATCCTGATTGAGCATCCTTTTTAGCAGTTCTTTAAATAGATTCATAAAACTATTGTAATTTATACTAAATTGTCTGTAAAAATTGCAAAGTCCTAGAAATTTGTAACTTTGCTAGAAAAAATTTGCAAATTTTTAACAGATTTAGATTTCTCAAAATCATCGATAATCTTTAATTTTTCTGAATCCCGTGAAACTCCGGTTATGCATTGTTTTAAGCATTGTTTTCTTAGTGGATATGATTCTTTTATAATTGTGATTCACCCTCAATAGTATCCGCGACGCCGGATTGTCAGTTCCCGCAGTGCCCCGCGCATGGTCTCAAACTAAAGTGCCGATCCGGCAGCTCCCTTTCCTACACTTGTTCTAGTGGCGCTCACATCTGCGTATTCGGCTGCAGATTATTGTAGATCTATTGGAGAATATAGTTAGGTCTCAGTATAGAGACAGTTCAGATAAATTCTGGAAACTAAGCCCATAGGGGCTCCTGTATCGAGGACAGGGACAATTGAGCCGCCCAAGCTCTGGCCGCGCACGCCGGTCTCCGCGCCGTCAACCGCTGCACCTACGCTTTAGTGTTACGGCCCAGACACGCTGTCCCCAAGTGCCGCCGGTGTGTACAGTTATATTCAACATCGCATAAGGAGCAGCCGCCCGACTGCTGGGGAGAGTGCCGCTGCACCGAGCACCCGCAGCTTCCCAAATACAGGCCTATTATCTAACCGGCCGACGAGACATCGCCTACCTTCAATACCATCAACTCTTTCTCCCTCTCTCTCTCTTTCTGTAAAAAGCCTTGGTATTGTGTTATACGCAGGACTCACCTGGAGACGACAAATTGAATTAATTTGTAAAAGAATCAACCAGATTTTTTACAGTCTACGTTTTTTCCGTTAATACACCATGAAAATTCTTCGTGTCAAACTGGTACGTTTACTGGTTTTTGCGCATTTTAACTATTGCTGTACTGTTTACTTAGATGTGTCCCTTGAGTTAAGGACAAGGCTATAACGCTCAAAGAATTCCTGTGTGCGGTATGTAACGGGTGCTAGGTGGGATGATCATATCACCCTCTTCAGGATCCGATTGGGCTGGATGGAAGTAGACGGTTGGAGGGAATTTTTTATATATTTGCAGATCTACAAGATCTTACGGCTGCGTAAGCCGAACTACTTTGATGAATCATTCTCTTCTGATGCATCCGATCGGCTGGTCAGGGATGAACCTAAAGAGATTTCCGTTCCTCGGATGTACACCGAGATGGGAATTAGATCTTTCTGTGTTCAAGGCGCTCATCTGTGGAACGGGCTGCCGTCTTGTATCAGAAATACGCCCTCTCTTTCTCGCTTCAGGGGGCTAGTGATGGAGTATTTGAGGGGTTGGTATATTACAATAGATTTTTCTAGTCAGTCATCCTCTTAATCTTGTTTTAATTTGCGCCCTAAATTAGTTGTATGCGTGTGTAATGAGTATGTGTGTGTTTATCCTTTCACTTCATATTGTAAACATATTCATTTCACTCATTGTATGCGGGTGTGGATAATAAGGAAATTCAAATTTTATATATATGCCAAAACTGCGCTTCATCTGCGATTTGACTAAGGCTGTAATGCTATGATAATATATAAGTATACTCAAAATGTTGCATTTATAAATGTGTGTTTTGTGCAATATTTTGTAAGTTATTTACAAATAAAATTTATCTATCTATCTATCTCTCTCTCCCGCAACTGGGATGACCCGCCACTGAGTGTCCGATCGCAAAGTACAAATACGACTTTTGAATACATGGGATTCTGCATGTATATGCGAAGAGTCCGGATTCAACTGAAGTAAAAAACGGAGGTAATATTATCGAGAAGGTACTAAGCCATTGTTAGTTTATATACATTTTGTGATAACAATATTAGTTTATATACGTCGCTATCCTTGGCTTATACTTTCGCCGTCTTGCAGGCATATTTACTAACTATATATAGTTGTAAATAATACATAGGAAGTCATTGATTGTAACGCAATAGTCTCACAGATCAAAGGTTAACGTGATACTTTTGAAATCAATAAAGTTTGATGCACTGTAACGTCAAATACTTTAAATACTTTCGATTTGATATATAAATTCTTAAGTAGATTCCATTGATTTTGAAATAGATTCTTTATAATTTCAAAGCATTAATTTTTTGAAAAATTTATAACAGAATATCTTAATTATTAAGCATACAAGTTTTATTGCGAACCTGAATATTACAATTAACATCGCCTACGCGAATATTTAAAGATCAGTTTTTTCATACTAAATAAGCTTCAACTGAAAAAATTGAAATTAATATGCATTATTATTTATGCATTAGTATTTAACAGTTCTAAACTAATAATTCTGATTTCTGATTCTGTTTTCACTCGTAAGTAAAGTTGAAAATAAATACATTTTCCAATTATTGATTGTATGCAGAATTGTATAATTAATGAATAAAATTTTTCCTGACGCTTCGTTTGAAATTGAACAAATCTCTTTAATGGAGTTATTTTTGCAAAGACAAAATAAATACAAAAAACATATTAAACTAATACAAACAGGTGGCTCAAAATGTCTACATGTAAAAGTTGAACGATACTAAATTAACACAAGAGTAATCGAAATTGAAATCATTATAGCGGTATAGACGACGGAATACAAAAAATATAAGAGCAAAACAAATCATATTTGTAATTAAAATTAAAAATCAACCACGGACCCTCGTAAAAGTAACTGGTGAACTGTACTAGATTACAAAAACCCGAATTGAAAATAAATTATATTAACAATATATGACAATAACGTACACTATTTCGATTGCATGATGTAAAAAGCTAGTTGTGAAATACGGTCAAAGAATTATAAGAATAATAAAAGAAATTTAATTATCTACTTTTTAATTTTATGAATAATGAAGTTATGATACTGAATATGTAACATCTTGGCAAATTCTCGATGCGTAAGTAGAGAAGGTCGCTTATTGCCAGATACTTGGGGACGATTTTAGTCCAACTGGAGCCAATTTTCCATCCGTGCGCGCGCGCGGGTGTATATGACTGCGTGAGTGTGCGTGGGTGCGCCTGTGTGTGTGTGTAGGCTCTAGCATGCAAGTGGGGGTATAGGAGAGAGTAGAAGTAAGAGACAGAGAGAGGGAGTTAGGGATAGCGATAGATAGACAGATAATTTATTTATTTTTAAATTTTTACAAAAATTTGTCTCAGTGCGCATCCGCGGAACAGAAACTTCTTTAGGCACACCCCGACCGGTCGATTAGGTACGTTAGAAAAGAATAGATCAGCGAGGTACTCCGGCTTACGCATCCGCAACATCTTGTAGATCTACAAGTATATAAAATATTCCTTCCCTATGTGCTAAATATCCCATTTAGCACCCATCACATACCACACATTAGAATTCTGCGAGCATGTAGCCTTGCCCTTAGCTTCAGGAGCACATCTAAATAAACTGTAGAACAATAATTGAAATGAAGAACGACTAGAGAACGTTCCACTTTGGCACGAAGAGTCTCCGTGATGTACTGATGGAAAAACCGTAAACTATATAAAACCTGGTTTATTCTTTTCCAAACCTTTTCAATATATGGTATTCAGGTAAGACCTGCGTCTAGAACAACATCAAAGCTTTTTACAGTCTGAGAAAGAGACACGACTGCCCCCTCTCAAAGTTCAATAGAATTGAACCCAACCGACTTATTCCTATCCGAAAGGAATCTGCGAGTTCCAAAAATAATCGCTAACATCTTTCCAATACTGAAAGTCCAGGGCACAGACGAGGCCCAGTCTGAATTGACCTCACCGCGGCTGTTAGATATCTGGCTCCTGTCTCAAGGTTATCCCTAGATAAACTGGTAAACCTGGAGGTGGTCAGCATATAGAATATTTCTTACACCCATAGGATCAAGAGCAAGACCAAGGTCATTAATGTAAAGGCAAAACAGCAACGGTCCTAAAATAGAACCCTGAGAAACACCAAGCGTGGTGGAGAGACAAGTTGCTCTCTCCCATACAGGTACGCCCAGATCCACGTCAGCACCCCTCGCGAGAAGCCCATACGTTTCATACAGTTTAACAGACAGTTTAACATTGGGACATACGGTATCGAATGCCTTGCTAAAGTCAAACAGTAACAGTAACGTGAGTTGTCTTTTATCCGTAATAGTATGTACATCTTCAGTCAATCTTAACAAAGCAGTCTCAGTCGAAGTGTGCCATCAATACATAGTTTGGAGTGGGTCAAGGATATTATGAGGCACCGAAAAGAGAGAAAGAGGGAAAGTATGTCGAGTCCTGACGTACAAACGTGAAAAAATTTGGAGATTCTATCTAGTAGATAGAGTAGGCTCACGACGTTGAAAAATTCGGCAAAGGGATGCGGTATTGCCGTTTATGCCTCAGCCGTCTGCTCGAGAGACCAAATGTTCGGTCAACGCCTCAGACTCTATTTTGAAGGAGAGCCTTAAGTAGAAAAAATGAGCTAATATAGAAGAGAGAAAGAGAAAGAGAGAGAGAGAAGGAAGATTTCATATGCTATGGTATAGGTTTGGATGGGGCCCTCTGTGTATTATACCTGCACTTTCAACAACAGTAGGTACAACGCACCCACGGTTGTCGTAGGATTACTGCTGACTGTGGGAGGCTATAGAAAAGATATAATGATAGTGCGAACAGTTGGTCTCGCTAACTGCAAAAGATAAAATGTAGGGATCGAATGACTTCTCAATAAGTGTAAATTTTAGTCTTTTTTGATTGTTTCTTTATTCGTAATACTTTTACAAAATTATTACATATGTGTAATAATGTTCTACTACTTTTTTTTATACTTTCTTTTCGAATACACCGAATAACTGATTTTATAAAATAAAGCAGCATATAGAGTTGTAAGCTCGGTAAAAGCGATATCAAAAAAGTTTTCCAAAAAACTGTGTCGGTTTTTGCGTTAAATTTTACCTTCACTTTTGCTTTGATTAAAACGTTATTGTTATGCAAAATTTGATCTATTGAATCTTTTACATTCTCGGTAATGAATTCGCTCGATTTTAATAATTCAAAAATGTCACAGAGCATAGAATACGTCCATGTGTTAAATGTAGCTACGATACAGTCGGGAGGACGAAAACACTCTTCGACACAAACTGAGACTTATGGGTGACCGGCAGGATAACTCTCGTCCTAGGCTGCTTCTCGCCGTCGTCGCCTCCTAGGCTTCATCTTCATCTTCATTGATGACGGCTGCAGCATCGGTTGGCTCGAGCATGGCATTCCACGTCGTGCTAGCATGGCTGGACTCTAACGTCGCGGATTCGGTCATAGGGATTGGTGGATTTTTTCTAATATGGTAGGATCGTAACATTAATGGTGTGGGAGTTGCGCTTTATGTAAAGAAGCAATTCAAAGTTAGTGTACACTCATCCTCTGACACGGAGGCGATAGGAAGGCCTGGGGTACTGGTATACTTGTTCTGCTCAGTGCAGTATCCTACCTCGAAACCTGTATTAGTTTGTGTTGTGTATAGGCCTCCCCATATCTCTTTTACGAGGAATTCAAAGTTTTTGGACGAATTGCGACGATTATCTCCGGACTACAGTCAGAAAATCATTCTCGGTAATCTGAACGCAGATTCTGCACTGACTGTCATGGTTCGCAGACTTGTACCGGAGCTGTCTTTGCAGATCGTTCAGTGTGGTCCTACGCACATTACACCCACATTTCGTATCTGGATAGATGCTATACTAGTTGAAGACAATGACACGGTAATTTCGTCCGCCATTGAGCCCGTGCTTTCCACAGCAAGCACAACATTATTGAAACAATAGTAGAAATACCTGTCCCTGAGCCTATCTGTTGCTTCATTGAATAGTGTGACTATAAGAGCATTGATAGTAGTGGGTACCAATCTAATGGTAACTATCAATGAACTCGCACCGATAAACGTAATTAATTTGAATAAAAAGCGCCTACTTTGGATTGAGCTCGAGCTTCGTGACCTGCAATGCAAGAGTAGGGCACTTTACAGACAGTACAGAAGGATGGGACAATGACAATTCCTTGAGAAATTCCTCGATCTTCGCAAACGCGTTCAGGAGAGGGTGGATCAGACGAGAACTGAATACGTTGCTGCCGCGAGCGAGCGGGTCATTGCACGGGCTCAAGCCGGATGAGCTTAATACTCACTTTGTGAAAGTTTCCGTGTCTAACTCCATCGATGACAGACGAATAGATGCTGTGCTTGCGCTGTCCAGCTTGTGATGATATTATTTTATCAATATCTAAGTTTTCATCTGAGGCAGTTGGTGAGGATGGCATCCCGCATAGTGTAGTCGTTAAGGCTTCCGATTATTGGTCCTTTTTTAGTGCACCTATACAATCACTTGCTTGATAGCTACAACTTCCCAGAGGTTTGGAAGAATGTGTAGGGTCATTGGCCAAATCTAGAATACCTTCTGGACCAGATGATTTTCGGCCAATTTCTCTGCTTTGCTTTCTTTCTAAAGTTCTTGAAAATCTTGTATATGACCAGCTTATAGAGCACTTGGTATCATACAACATCCTTGCCCAACTTCAAACTGGATATAGACGTAACAGTTCTACTGAAACTGCCTTGCTAAGACTAACAGAAATTGTACGAACAGCTATTGACAAAAAACACGTGACGCTACTGTTACTATTTGACTTTATCAAGGCGTTCGACACTATTTGTCCTACTCCGCTTTTAGAATGTACAAAAAGAATGGGCTTCTTACGAGGGATGCTTACGTGGATTCGTTTTGGGACCTTTACTGTTCTGTCTTTACATTAACGACTTAGGTCTTGCTCTTAACTCCATGGGTGTAAGACATATTTTATATGCTGATAACCTCCAGATTTATCTTAGTTTTTCTAGGGATAACCTGGAGGCTGGAACTAGACACCTGGTGGCTGAAGTACAGGCTGTCTCGGGCTGGGCTTCATCTGCATTCTTGAGGCTCAATGTCGAAAAGACATCTGCAATTCTTTTGGATCACGCATGTTTCTTTCCAACATTGAGCCTGCAGGGTTCAATTCTATTGAAGTCGAAGAGGGAGTGGTTGTGCCTTTGTCCCGAGCGGTCAAGTGTCTTGGTGATATACTAGACGCGGGCCGTACCTAAAGGCCTATATCGAGTTAGTTTGTAAAAGAATCAACCAGGTGTTATGTAGCTTATACTTTTTCCGTTAGTACACCACGGAGGCTCTTCGGGCGAAGCTGGTACGTGCTCTAGTGTTTCTTCATTTTAATTATTGTTCCATTAATTACTTAGATGCGTCTCTCGAGTTGAGGACAAGGCTACAATGCTCACAGAATTCTTGTGTGCGGTATGTAACGGGTGTTAGGTGGGATGAACATATCACCCCCGTCAGGATCCTATTGGGCTGAATGGGAGTAGACGATTGGAGGGAATATTAAATTTACTTACAGATATACAAAATCTTACGGCTGCATAAGCTGGAGTACCTCGCTGATCTGTTCTCTTCCAACGTTTCCGATCGTCTGGTTAGGGGTGATCCTAGAGAGCTTTCTGTTCCACTGATGCGCACCGAGACGGGAATTAAATCATTTTTTATACAAGGCGCTCATCTCTGGAACAATCTACAGACTTGCATAAGAAATGCGCCCTTTCATTGTCATTTCCGAGTGCTGGTGATGGAGCATTTGTGGGGATGGAACATTGCAATATTACTATTCTAGTCTGATGTCCTCATGGTTGTGTGTTAATTTGCGTCCTAAATTACATTTTCTGTTATATACATATTATGAGTATATGTGTGTATGATTGAATCTCATCTTCATTCATAGTAAATACTTACATTTATTCAGTGTGTGCTGTGTGTATGATTGTGATATTTATAGTTATTACTGCGCTACATCTGTGATATTAGCGATACTTTGATAATCTGTGATAATTTTTTATATAAGTTGACTAATTGTGTTATGCAATAATTTTTGTAAAATTTTACGAATAAATCAATTATCTGCTTATCTATCTCTCTCTATCTATCCCTTTCTCTTACTCCTGCTCTCCATCTCTACCACACTCCCATCAGTACGCTAAAAAAACATTTATTTTGCCTTAGTTTCTTGTTTTGCCTTATGTTTATTGGCTTAGCCGCCCTATTGGAGAGGTTTCTTAAATTACAAACGAAGCATTTGGTAAAATTTTATTCATTATTAATAAAGCTAATTAAATTAATCATAAATTGATAACTGTATTTTTTTTCAGTTCTTGTTCAAATTTGATTCTTGATTATTAAAGCTCTTAAAACTCATAGTATGATTTTCCGTCTGTCTTGGTTTATCGATATATAGCCTCAAGTTCATTATGAAATTTTCATTTGAATGTAAAATATTGCGCTGTCTTAGAATCCACAATAAGTTTATGTGTAAAAGAAATCGACTTAATCTTGAATTTACGTTCAAGGACTAGGTTAAAGTTAAATTCTTAATTACTTTGTTGGTCTATAAAGCATCTATTATAGCGAAAATTTTAAGAGCACAAGCACTAATTATGTTTTTAAATAGGTAACATAATAATTTTTTGTATTTCAGTTCGACTATTGGGTAATATATCACGCTTTACAAGAACGAGGTATCACATTACATACTTTAATGAATGGAGAATTTAAATTTGAAAAGAAACGTCTTAATAAACTGTTTTATGGATTAGATGCAATGCGTTTTTATACAACAAAAGATTCACGATTACTGACCGAAGATGCAGAATTACGACGTCAGGTCAAATTGTCAAAAAATGCTCTTGGTTTCTGTGCGCCCTTATCGTTAGAAACTAATGGTACGATATTCAGTGGCAGCAAATTACATCCTATAAATAAATCCAGTTACATCAAAAAGTTTTGTAGCGTTTTCGCAAAGAGACTGGCTTTCACTGCTAAACCAAATCCCTGTCAGTTATGCGAGTGTATTGCTAATAATGACGGACTTACAAAAATGGAGTGTGCACCTTGTGATTATCCTAAGCCTGTTGCTATGGATTTTGTCAGTGTAAGGATTAAATTTTTATTTTATTTGAGTATGAATTGAATAATTAGCTTTTGAATATTTATTATGCAGTTAATACGAAAATACGATGTGCATGTAAAAACTATATTCGAGGAGTTTGATACTAGGGATGCAATATACTAAATCGAATAGACTTAAATTACCTATAATTAATGAAACAAATCGTTGTCTTTCTGCCTGTTCGTTTTCTCATAAGTTTTATGTTACCCAGATTCTATCGAACCGTATTACCTCAGAATAGGAGTTCCATTTACCTCTAGAACAAATTTTCCTTTTCCACCCAAGCATTAATTTACGTAGTATGTTCTTTTAAGCGTGAAGTACATCCCAAGCAGCACTTACCTGATTTAGAGGGGCTAAGAACGACTTCTCTGTCCGCAACATGGTTAATTAGTTGATGGATCTAGCCCCTCCCTCCCTACAAATAAACAATAAAATCAGCCTGTGAGGGTACTTGCCGAAAAATAATAAACATACAACAACAACTTGGGAAATCTTTCAACATATTTTAAATAAATTGAATACTTGGGCAAGTGATAGCTGGGGGCTACCCTTTTCCCATCAATTTGTATGCTTGAGGATGTTCCCTTAGGTCTCCCTCCTAATATTAATTTAACCTAATGCATTTCCTTTGCACAATCTACCTAGTGAATAAAAAACCAAGTAAAAGTTACATTTTATATAGTTTTATCCAAAAAGAAAAACTTTTAACTCCCTTGGGTTGTTTACTCGGTCTCCCTAATTAAAGTTAAATTGTTAATTAAACCTGCTAGGATTTCTCGCCAAGATTCTTTTGAACCTTCAGTAAAAACGAGAGCAGGATTCTCTAAAAATGTCGGCAAGGTAAGGCCTTTCTGAGAAAGGATATATGGAAAAGCTACAGCATCGATGGGTGAACTGGAAAGTTACGAAATTTCAAATATAGTTGTCGCCCTATAAACGAAAGAATGCATACATATTCTTGGCGTTATGTCTATCGTACTCATCTGCATATGTATATGGCTTATACTGTAACGGGCGCCAAGTGCTGGGCCCATCAAGTTTACCTGTAAAGGTAAACAAAGAAAAGACGGAGAGTCCGTGAATATTTCGGGCGTGAATCAATCAAAGTGTAGTGTCCTCTCGGCGCCCGAGAGAAGCGATCCCAGCAAAGCCGCCGCGCGCGAGGAGTTTCCCCGAAATTCTCCAGCGTATCAGTGTAAGGATACATGGAAATTGCTGTGCCGGCTATGGAGTTTATAAGTGGAACATGGTGAAGGTACCAGGAGCTTGGAGCAGTGCAGTCTATTGCTGAGGAAGCAGACTGCTCAGGACTTGTGCTCCACCTCCTAGAGCAACGACTAGCCCCTCGAAGCGCGACCCGGAGCGGTACCCCCACAGGCAAATTCAGTTCATCACTGAAGCGCCTGACAGCAAGCCTAGGTAGGGCAAGCGCTAACAATATTTTATAGGAGGTGTGCGGGAATCGCGAATTTTACACCTTCCGTGTCACTCAGATTGTACATGACCGGGTCGGAAATATTTTCTCCCCGGATCTCCCCGTTATAATACATTAAACTCAAAGATACGATATTGGCATGTCAAAGGCTGAGCAACATATGGTAGATGCAGAAGTTTACAAGTTTAAGTATACGCGTTAGCGTGCGGTGCTGAGGTTAAAAAATACAATAAATAAAAAATACAAAATACAAAGTAAATTTTGACGAATAAATAATTACAGAAAATAATTTAAAATATAAGCATTAAAAAGAAAGAATTTTCAATAAGTAACTTTTTGATAGAAATAATTATATAATATAATAATTAGGAATAGTTTCTTTCTAAATACTACATAAATATATGGATATCAGATTGTAATATGAAATGAAAATGCAGAAGACTGATATTTATGAGTGCAGTTTAATGATTCAGAATATATTAAACATCTACTTAATATTTGTGACGTATTTTGGTTCTGTTAAATATTAATGAATTTTAAATTATTAGTAAAAAATATATGAATAAATGTCGGTTATTTTCCAAAAAAGTATTAAAAAATATTACGTAATACTTTATTGTTAATTTAATAAAAATATAAATATCGTACTACTTTTTAGAAATACTAGTTTTTACTTCAAACTACAAAAATATAAAACCTTAATGAAAAAAGAAGAAATGAGTGAAATCGACGAATGTAGTTAATCATGAAGATGAATATATCTTACATAAGATCTTACATAAGAATGTAAGAAGGCACCAGTTCCAACATATTTCAAACATATATTTGCGTTTTTTACAACAATATTTTCTTTTACTAGAATATACGATGCTTCTTGGCAATAACGGACACAGAGAGCTAAGACCGATAGGCACAGTATTAATTTAATTAATTACTGTTCCACTCTAGGACCTTGTATGTTTAATGTTGTAACGTGGTGCTTTCATTCCGAGCCCGACGAGCATCTGAAGGACTCGGAATACCCGCCACTTAACCGGTCGCGCCCGCTTACCTGTCATGTAGGTTCGCGGTCGCCACAGAAGGTACCCAGCTCTACTAGCCCAGGTAGCTAGCTTCACGATAGTCGACGAAGGGAAATGATCGCGGAGGAAAGATGCTTCCACAATAATTACTCGGAGGTTCTGTGGTAAAGATATTATTTATTCCCGCCCGGGTAGAGATTCCCCGTCCGAACGCACATTCCTATCAGCTACGTTGCACCTCCAGCTACAGAGGGTGGTAGGGCTGCCCGGGAAGGCTACTGCATGAACACGAAGACTCTCGCTTCGTCCCGAATTGTTTGGCGGAGTTCCGCGGTAACCACCGCCAGGGCCACCAAGGATCCACCTCGTCAGTTGGTGCTCACATGGCCGGCCGTTTCGCCTGCGTGGAGACCGCCGTTTACCTCGTGCTGTATCTCTGCCAAAAGCTGCGTCTAATTTATTTAGGCAAGAATTCTGCACCGAAATAAAAATGTTTGTCTAGATGTCGCGACACAGTTACTTGCACTTCAGTGGAAGACTGAGTGTTGCTTTTGTCGATTTTTAGGCCTAAGCTTGCGCTTGGGAATAGGGCCGAAAGAGGATAACCACTTTTTATGGAGTACCTTGCCGAGATCTCTAAGGTCTATGGATTTCCCCGAGACATTGCCCTCTCTTTCTTTAGCCGGGAAAGCTTTACAGCTTGTATAATAGGAGGTTTTCAGAATAAAGAAGAAAGATAAATTTGAATTTGGAATTTATTGAATTTTAATAATGCGGTTTTACAAAGGTCTTAACAATGGTTTGCGGTTTTAATAAGTTTCGCACGTCGGTTTGCGTTACGCTTTAGATACATAATAGTTCGTTACAAATTTAATATCATTCTTTAAATCGCAACTTTGTATTTAAAAATGGATAAGTAGGTATCGAATAAAAATTAGCCTAGCCCTTACTTTGATTCCTTATCCGTATGGCGGATACACGAATAATGATTTGTCAGTCTAGGAAGGCTGAGATCAAGCCATTATTCGGATGTATAGCTAATTTAATAAAGTTTAAAGCCAGAGGCCTACTGTCCCTTATTAAATCAAGCTACTGGGAGGAATCTCCTGAATGAACCCTGATCGCAGGAGTACTTACAATCCGGGGATCGTAGTCCTCGTTTGGTGTAGGGGGCAGTCAATTGCCTTTTATATATACGGACCTAGGCGGAACAGTACAGTAACGGACGGAACAGTACAGGCAAGAGAGAGAAGGAATCAGTTAGTCCTTGCCGCAGAAGTATTTACAACCAAAGATAGTAGTCCTCGTTTGGTAAGACTTAACCGACTTACTCAATATAATACTTTATAAGGCACCAATAGAGAATGAAGTCAGTCCTAAAGTATAATAGCAGCAAAAAAGTAAGGAGTAAGCGAGAATATTCCTTTCTTCGACTAATGAGTTTCGGGTTAGGAATCTTCCTAGTCAAAAGAACGGAGCGTTCTGATTTTGCATGGGTTACGCAATGGGTTTTATAGAGTCAGCCGCCGCTGGAAA
This sequence comes from Sycophaga agraensis, assembly GCA_018906755.1. Lineage (NCBI taxonomy): Eukaryota > Metazoa > Arthropoda > Insecta > Hymenoptera > Pteromalidae > Sycophaga > Sycophaga agraensis. The sequence goes on from JACCIE010000079.1 coordinate 104,516, forward strand.
CTAACAGCGCCGCAGGTTTCTCGGGAAAGTCGTGAGCAGGGGCGAAGGACAGCGAATTAGGGCGTGAGTTTCACTCCTCTGAGTCCTAGCCGCCGCTTTCCCGGCGCAGCGGAGACTGCGCAAAACACGTTTTACGTTTGGAGTCGGTAGTAAGAGAGACAGCTTATGGAAAAAGTTGCCAGGCCACTGATTTCGCCAGCCTAGCTACCTCCCCCTAGGCTCGCACATTTAGTATCCGTCGCAATTTTAGTTCCACAGTGACTAGTATCACTAGGCGGCTTCTGTCGCTACTCCGATTCGTTTTTTAGGGTATTTTCACCTTTGTTTTCGGTATCGCTACCGATTATAATACTTTTACTATTGGTTGTTCCGATACCGCAGCCAGTTTGGTCGGTTTCGAACCGCCTTTGCTATTTCTAACCGCTTTCGGATCTGCATAAGCGAAGTCACGCGAATAATTCGAGTAATAGTGTTGGTCGGTACAATTTATCGGTTGCGTTCAACGCTTTGTATAATATCTCTAAGTTATCCAGCTCGCGGAAGCTTGAGAACTGCACTCCGTTTATTTGGTTTCTATATTGGGATAATAAATTGTGGTATACTAGCGATAGTTGCATTTTTAGTGGTGGTTACGGGTACAGGTATCGAAGGATGTATTGGTAGTTTGTTCTGTATTCTATTATGGGCTCGTTTTCACATTGAATTCGGTTTATCGCTTCCAATTGAATGCGAGTTTGGAACTGGGGGGTCATCGAAGTGTTCACGAAACCGTGCTTCACAGTTTCCCCAAGATCGCCATCTAAACCGCTCAAGCCTCATCCACCTCGCTGCGTTGATGTCCATTAAGCCCGATAAGACACCCAATAAATCCGCATTCACAATTTCCCCTACGCGCCTCCTTTACCTGGCACATAAATTAAACCACGCATCGGTCTGCACATCAGAATACCGCGGTGTTACTGCCAATACTGTCTCATTCTGATGTTATTGCGATACGAAGGTTTTTACTACATTGTGGGGCTGATCTGTACTGTAATGTGCCAGATGCTTCTGCTGCTCTATTTGTCTCGCTATTCTTTTGCATAGATACGCCGGCTAGTGAGAGCGAAGATATGTACTTTTTTAGCCGCTACCTGGAGCCTCTGTTGTTTTGTTCCGTTGTGTACTGCTACGATTCGGTCACTTGCCGCCGCCCTTCGTCTCGCCCGCTCCTCGGACGGATACGCTGAACTAGTTGAACGCACGAGGGTGGGGGGGGGGGGGTGTAAAGTACGTAAGGAAACGAGAGATGTACAATCGGGGGGGGGGGGGGTTGTAAGGTATGTAAGGAGACGAGAGATGTACAATCAGGGGGAGGGGGCGGGGTGCATGCATCCAATAATACAAATAATTAGATAAATAAACAGGTTAAAAAAAATTCAAATAGATTAAAAGATCTAATGTGTAGTCAATTGACAAATTCCATACAATACCAATTTCTCGGTTCGAGATCGCTGTTCGGACAGTTAGTCCGCTAATTCTCCTAGGCCCGGTAGCCATTTAGAGTCGGAGCGGCGGTACACGTGCTCCGCGAGAAGCTGAGAGTCTCTGTCCGAGCTTCCTCAAAGATCTCCCCGTTAGCCGTGCTCAGGTAAAGGATCTCAGGCTCTTCTCTCATTCTTTCAATCTCAAAAGGAAATCAATTGAATCAGGCAATTAAGTGCCGTAAATTAATTAATTTTAAGTGCCGTAAAAAAAGTTACTTCGATGTCCGTCCCACTCGGCTCCGCGCCTCTTGAATACAATCAGGACATCCGGCGGTGGGCGAGATCTTGACGCGACGCGGCGGGTGCGACTCTACTTCGCGCTGTAACTTCGTATATTCTTCGACCATTCATCCTTCGCACCATACCCTTACCTGAACCAGGCGACCCTTTCACTTATAAGTCTCTCTTACAATATAATAATCCGGTTTCTTCGATAAGAACTTATACTTACGGAATAATAATGTTAATAATAATAGTAATAATACAAATAAGCCTTAAGTTAGATTACCAGAGCTCAATACTCTGAAACCATGAAACTAATACAAGTATGAATAATTTAAACTCGCACGATACGCGCTGAATGGCGGTCCCACAGCACGTCCAAGACCGTAAGCATTTACTGAAGATTTAAAAAATAGTATACATATAATATTTATTCGGTATTAATTTTATTTTCGTGCATAAAGGTACTATTGAGTTGCTCTGTAATGCAAGAGTTTTTTATTAGTTTTATTTATATTTATTTACATTGTTTACAGTTGAGGGAATTATAATTGCGCTTCCTGTATTTTTAAATATTAACTGTGGTGAAAGAGAAACGACAATTAAGTCCAATATTCACTCTCGGCATCTACACTTCCTTGTATCACCATAACTGTTAATTTTTTAGCTCTCCCTTATATTACCACGCGTTAGTCGATTCTCATTTCATATATACAAAAAGCACATAATTCAAGTAATCTAATAAAACAATACATTATTTTATTACATACATAAAATAATGAACCCATGGGATAATGATAAAATATAAAAAAATTTCAAAACACCACAGATTTTACTAAAAATTGTTGATACAAGCACATGGTCAATAATCAACTCAGGAAGACAGATAACTACAATTGCGGAGTTTGATTATGAAAAATTGAAGCATAATCATGAATTGTTGGACCTTCCACTATTTAGTGCTATGGTAATGACGGCTGTAGGAATGAAAAGAATAATAGTGAAAAAATAAGTCTTACTTACAAATTCATGTCTTTTTGGTAGTTCCTTAATCATTAGGAATGTAAGAAAACTAACTCTTAAATTTTGAATAAAAAAGAAAATGGTAATAATAAGACAAAAAGAGAAAATAAAGATAGATGTGAAAAATAGATTACGATTCTGTAGCTATTCTGAAAATAACAAATGTTTTATTTCAGATGAATTAGATAATAATGATGAATATCGAGAAAATACAAATAGCTATATGAATAAGAATAATATGAGTAAAAAGATAGTGTCCGTAAAGATAATTTCTATTGCATGCAAACTATCGATGGTAAATGACTATGAAAAACGCAAATCTATTTCATTATTGAAAGACAATGCCGAATTTTTATCGTTTAAGCCAGGGTTTGTAAGATGCTATAGCATAAAATTATTTTAACTAAAATTAATCTCATGATAAAAAATTTTTATTTATTACCACTTGCGTTAAGAAAAAATGTTTCCAATAAGATCTAACGAATATTAATAATCAAATAATTGAAAAAGTCAGTAGCCCGTACTGTAACCTCTTACGCATAGTTAAAAAATTAAATGCAGCGATTAGGGTATATTTAGACGCATGGAAACTAAACAAATTTGTGGAAGATCATCACAAAATACTGCCGCTAAAAAGCAAAATAATGAAGGTTTCGGGAAGGAAGTATATTTTTCTAAACTTGATTTTACCAGTGGATATTGGCAGATCCCTTTAAATTGCGAGTCGAGATCATTAACGTCATTTCTAATTAATCATATATAGTATCAATTTACTAGGGTGCCGTTTGGATTAAAGGTTGCGCTTATATGCGTGTTGGGGTTGAGGTAATAAAGAGTTTTAAAGTTTTATGTTTTGTTTCTTTTATTTATGAATTTGACACATGGCTAATGTAGGATCACTTCCTTCTACTAGGAATGTTTACAGCATGCGCGCGCACTCTCTACCACCTGACTACTCGATATTTCACGGCCGGTGATCACCTGACGATCGGCGCTTTTTTTTCGCGCCGACCGCCTGCCGATCTCCCGCCGCCGCGCCGACGGAGTCTCGGGTCATTGTTTATCTACACGACCGGCCGTGTAGTACCCGAGGGCTCCATCACAGAGTTCAAAATCAAACCAACCGCGCCGAATGCCGCGATTACAGAGAGAAATGCGAGTAAACTAAGACAAATATTAACGAGATCGCCACACCAAAAGTAAGAAAACACCGCCCGAGACAGAGGAGGTCGATCACCCGACCGGTCTCGCGAGCGACGGGTTAATAAACGTATAATCAAATATAACGCCCAGGGGGATATAAATAGAACGGATGCACGATTCAACTATTCGGGGATACAAAAGAGTGACCAAAACATGTCGAGACCTACAACAAAACACTATTGGAGCATTATGAAGCAGAATGTGCAAGATTATATACCTAAATGTTTAAAGTGACAATTAAACAAAGTATTGAGTCTGAAAACAAAACAGCCAATGACAATTATAAATACTCTTGAAACACGAAAAGAAAAAATCAGCCTTAATATAGTTTAACCGTTTCCTACATTACCAAACGGCTACTATAATATATTATGCAAACAGTGCAATTTTTTAAAATTATCAAAAATTTAGTAGCGCACGTGCGCGCGGATTTAATCGTAAAACAGCGCGTTAAATACAATATTGCGGGTTGTCTTATTATATTAAGTCATCTTATTAGATTTGCAATTAATGAGAGGTCATCATAATTTCTTTTCGTTGGAGGAAACTGCAATCCTCAGATTCCAGAAACGGCGAGTCTATCACGATGTTGCAAGTATAAAAATTGATGCCTTACTTCGTTTTTCGTTAATTTTATTGAAACTTAAATTGTTCACGGTGTTTTTCTAGATATAATCCCATTCAACAGGGTCGATTGGCAATGCTCACTCGCTGTGTAGATCGAGATCTTCTTTACGTAGGAAGTAGGCATAACCACTCTCATTTGTCTAAAAATATAAAATAACCGATCTTCTTATCTCCCCATACATGAGCGTGAATTATGCACCGGAATTCAGAATACGCTTTGTACCATGCGACATAACTTCTGGCTCAACGACGGAAAAGGCCAAGTTTGAAAGATTATTCAGCAATGCACACAGTTCATTTGTTTTCGACCATGCGACGTTCAAACCAAAATGCCTGATCTTCCCGACGCGAGAGTTCATGAATGATTGATTGAAATTATTTAAATGTCTATTACTCAACACTAGCAAAGTAATTCTCCGACAATTCTTCCGAAAAAAATAACGGTCATTCGAAGTGAGAGAAATAGGAATATAAAAAAAGAACATCCAACGGTTGGACTTATTTGCGTTGTTGTTGGAATACCTTAAGAACAATCAACGAAATCATCAGTGTTGAAGACCGTGATAATTGAGTCGTCCAAGCTCTGACTTTAAAACTATAAGCCAAAATTAGTTTCGTTTTCTCGAATAGGACAATTTTAACGAGTTTTATGGCCACGTAAGATATTAATTATCATTGTGAGGTAAACAGATCTTTATAGCTTAGTCCAAGAGAAATATTCTCAACTTTAAATCATCCAAATCGGAGGAAAACGCGAGAGAAGCAAGAGTTTTTTTTTGTAAAAGGGGCCACTGTGCACCGCCGAACCGACCATCTGCAGCTTTCCAAATACCGGTCTAAAATCAAGCTTGCCGATGAGGCGTCGCCTACCACTCTCACCATCAACTCTCTCCTCTGTATGTTTATCTTTCGCAACTTAGATCACCTGCCACTAAGCGTCCGATTACAAAGTACCGTTATTCATCAATATTATGTTTAGGAACAGGATATATGTCAATGCAAAACGTCATATGAATAACGTTGTTTATTATTATTATTATTATTATTATTATTCTTGTTATTATTATTGTTATTATTATTATTATTATTATTATTATTATTATTATTATTATTATTATCATCATCATCATCATCATCCGGGTGCTAAGCTCAGGGACACTTGGTTGTCACCATTCCCTATCCCTATCGCCTGGCTATTCTTCAGAGGCTTCCATGATCCCTGAAACTTTACAATAAGCAAGCAGGCTATTCACATTTACAGAGAAAGTGGATAGGAGCTTCTTCTTCGTCACACCATCTATATAGGTTGCTATTAGTCTTCTGTGTACGAGTATAGCACCGTAAACCGCAATGTCCGGTTACAATACCAAGTATAGTTTTTGCGTTATGTTTGTTCAATTTATTCTTCCTGAATTCCTCTCTTTTCCTTTTTAGCACTTCATTCAGAGCGTTGTAACCTTCACGATATGGTACTCCTACCTTCCTGTCTGGTTGTTTGTCTGAATTCTAGCCTTGCTTAGCAAATTGGTCTGCTTTTTGATTTCCCTTATAGCCCGAGTGATTCGGTATCCAGGTTATGCACACCTTACCCTGGCTAAATCATTTAGAGCACTTTTTGTCTCTTGAACCAGTAGTGACATAGTACTGTATTTTTCTATTGCCTTGATTACAGCTAGGCTGTCGGTACAGATATATATTTATACATCTTCCCCTGACACTCTTTGATTTCAATTTATTAACACATGCTTCTGTGGTGGCCATTTTCACCTGGAATACCATGTTATGTTTCCTCAATTTATTAATGCATGCACTGAGCACTTATTATGCGTATATCTTTTGTTGCCATAGTATTTTAATTAATAAATATCAAAGCAAATATTAATATTTATCCATAATAGATATAAATATTTAACCACATTAGTCAGCGCAAAATTTTTCGAAAGCACGTGATCTGACAATCTTATACAGTGTATTGCTTCCTTCAATTGTACAATCTCTCTATTCATAGATGGCTTCTTTTTTCTGAAACAGATATTCTATAGACGATTTATTTGATATTCTTATAGTCGATGCTTAAACTTTAGATATATTCGGGGGACCATGAATAATTTTTGATGAAATTTTTTTAAATATAACCTCTCCACGAGTCTTAAAGCTCTTTCCGTTTCGCTCACTCGTGACTCCTTCATATTCTTCCTAATCCACCACTATAAAATACGAGATCGAAGGGCAAACGGGCATTCTTATTGCATCCATGGCCAAGAGCACTGTTCAACTTCAGTCCAGTGAATAAATGTGCCGTTCATCCTCTTTCACCTAAACGGGCTGGCGCAGTGTTCCTAAAACTTCAAAAAATATCATAAGCCGAATAAGCGGTGGACGACGTCGCAAGCGCTAACATCCCAATAGGCCTTTTTCAGAACCATCAAAATTTCTAAAGTTAGGGTAAATAATATTCGTGAATAACGAGCTTGTAACCTTCCACCATTGCGGGGCCCAGATTATGCCAAGCCTGACGTAGAGCTCGCAGATCAGCTCTTCTGGCGAGACCATCAATCCCACAGACTTTGACACCTTCGATATCTCTAAAGTATTTTCGAGATTGCTGCGTTAGTTGACTAAACTTGAAGCTTAAAATTCAGTTTCTATAACACCGTTCGGATCAGGTCAAAGTGCTGTTATAACAAAGCTTAACTATTTAATTCAATAAATTATTGCTGATTTAGTGAATTATTTTTTTAAATTATGTAAGATGTGATACTACTATACAAAATGTAGATACAATTTTATAATCTTTATTATTTTATCTTACGAACTGTTTTCACGTAAGAAAATTCTTTTTTATAACTATTAACTAGATGTTAAAATTATTTAAAATAAATTATGAAATACAACAAAAAAGAATTTTAAATCGCTATTCAATCCAATATGTGAATTTTATTCTTACTTTATATAATTGTTTAACCTAAATATTAAAATATACCTAAATTATATTTGTAATGAAAGTAAAAAGTATAAAGTTTGGAAATAAAGAATAGGAAAAGCAAGAACCGAGAGATACAGGATTAGCTTAAAGTTAATATTAGCTTAAGACTATTATTTATAATGTCGCGATATATATTTTTGCTTGTTAACTTCGAATCGTTTCCTATATATTTCATATAAAATATTTTCAAATGTACATTTATTTTGCATTCATAATATCTTACGATCGGACAATCAGTGATGGGTGATCGTACTTGCGTGAGAGGTGAGAGAAAAAAATTTCTTCTCTTTTGTGCTTTGTATCTTCTTTTTTATACCCTAATACTTCTCTCACTTCTCATGACCTTTAAATATTTGTCTCTACTTTATTTCCTAGAAGTAGCCTCGGCCCTGCTTTAATCTTTATTCTTGTTCCTCTCACTTTTTTTGAATTCCCTTCGCTGTTTCTGCATACATTAATATAAATTAATATGAAATTATATAAAATTAAATATAAGTAATAAAATTATTTGCCTTATTTTAAGCCATATATTTACATTTTTTAATTTCATAATTTCATAGAATCATACTTACTTTTATTTTAATTTTTAAAGCGCATATAATACAAAGTCTCAAGGTGCTACATCAATGTATTGACTTGATGCAATAAAAATTCTGATCGTTTTTACATTTATTATTTACAAACTCGCTCTGGCAGTATTGCCATATTTTCAAATAGTAATCCACGACATCAGCCTAATCATTCTTTAATTTCCAAATCCCACACATTTACTTAATACACAAGAAATAAATACAATTTTTTGATAAATAGTATTTAGAAGATTAACCAATACTTTACATCTTTTCCTAACAGGAAACATTTAATGAAGATGATTTGTCTGTATTTCAATCCACAGATATCAATTATGATGAAACTGATGATGATGCTGAAGATTAGTGAAATACTGACACTATTATATTTACCATTGATTCATTTCAAGTAGAAGAAACCAGAAATTATGAATTAATTGTAATGTATAAATAAACCATATTAAAAAAAAAACATATAAAAAGTTTTGTGTTATTACTTTATATGTTTTATCATCCGTTTAATTACCGCACTCCCTGTCGCAAAAGTTATTATATAGTAATGTTTTCTCCTTTTAAAGTGCGTTTGTACAATCACTAGCTGGATAGCTACAGCTTCTCAGAGGTTTGAAAGAAGGCTTACATAGTGCTATTCGCCAAATCTAGAACACCTTCTGCGTCAGATGATTTTCGCCCAATTTAAATGCTCTACTGTCTTTCAAAAGTTCTTTAAAAAATTTTATAAGACCACACAACATCCTTGACTCACTTCAAACTGGATATCGACGCTACTACACTACTGAAACCATCTTGCTAAGATTAACAGAAAACGTACGTACTGCATTGGCAAAAGACGGTTGATGCTACTGTTCCTATTTGACTGTAGCAAGGAATGGGTTTCGCGCAGAGGTTACTGACGTAGATTTGGGCATATTTGTCCGGAAAAATTATTATAGTTGACAGGACAAAAACTTCTGCTTGGCTCTTTACTACGCTTGGTGTCCCTCGTGGTAGCATTTTGAGACCTTTACTATTTTGTCCTTACATTAATAACTTAAGTCTAGCTCTTAACTCCATGGGTGTAAGATACATTTTATATACTGATGACCTCCAGATTCACCTTAGCTTCTCTAGAGATTACCTAGAGGTTGGAACTAGACACGTAGTAGCTTCGGCGCGATCTATCTTAAATTGGGCTTCGACTACATCCTTGAAGCTCAATGTTGGAAAGATGTCTGAAATTCTTACTTAAAGGCGTAGATTTCTTTCTGACACTAAGTCTTAGTAGTTCAATTTTATTGAAGTTAAACCACTTAGGCTCTTTGTGCTAAGTTAGCGCGCTCCCTGGTCTTTCCGCATTTTAATTATTGTTCTCTTGCTTATTTAGATGAGTTCCAAGAGTTTAGGGCGAGACTATAATGCTAACAAAATTCTTTTGTGCGGTATGTGACGGGGGCTATATAGAATGATCACGTCATCCCCTTCAATTGTCGAATACTTCGAATAGGAGTGGACAGTGAGAGAGAATATTTTATGTACTTGCACCGTAGCCTTTATTCTCTTCCGGCGTATTAGATCGACTTGTCAGGGGTGATTATAAAGAGGTTTGTTTTCGCGGATGAGCACCGACAAAGACATTACATTTTTCTCTATTTAAGATGCTCATCTATGGAACAAAGCACCATCCTACATAAGAAACGCATCCTACCTTTGTCAATTGAAGGGATTAGTGATGAAGCATTTGAGGGGTGGAAACGTCACAATATTGAATAACTCTAGTCAGACGTCCTCACAATCAATTAAATGTACGCCCTAAATTTAGTTATATGTATATATTACGAGTATGTGTACGTATTGAGTATTCATCCTTCTCTTCATTCTGTATATTCATTCATTTCACTCATCATAATTTTATTTACCTATATATTTATTTGTTGCTTTATACAGAACTAAAACCAACAAGGAACTTATACTTCGAACTCATTTGAGACAATTAGGTTTTATGTTATAAATAGAGGTCATTTGATGAATAGATCTATTGGTGCAGACGAAGTAAACTATTGATTTACGTAATAGGTCATTAAGAAAGGATATATTGGATACTGAGCTACTAAGGTGCGGTAATATTACCGATTTCAGTTCGAGGCTCAGCGTTTCATCGAAATAAGAAAATATTTTAAGTAGTATAAGTGTTCTCATTGTTGCACATTTTTTCCACAAAAACTTTCAACCGTAGTAACCGCGGTTCGAAAAGGTAGCCAAATCATTACACTATCGACTGGCAAAAAACGATACCAGAGAGCAAAGATTAATTAATGCACTGTCTTAAGTTCGGCACTGCAGATTAGAAGAAGCAAAGAGCTATGATGTTACCAACATAATGGAAAACAGAATCGAATGTTCACGTTATGAATAGTAATGTTTGCAGTAGCTGGATCTTCAATGGAAATTTGATTCTATGCCTCATTGACTGTCGTAGAATAAGGCATGATGCTTGTTTGATAACTGTTACATGTTCCCTCTCATTCACATTTGTGAACCACATGGTTGCATACAGAATGAAAACAGAGTTGCTTATTGAGAATTAACTGATGGTGATTATCTTAATATTTTCAGATTTATAGAAAGAGGCAATATAAAAAGATTCCTTGCAATATGAACAGGTTGACTTTACTATTGTAGTGTGCACGGTAATTTTTTTACTATTTGCCTCGTGACAAATATCCTTGAGTCGATATCGTAGATGTAAGTTAAAAAGCAAAATACTACTGAGAATACAATAACAGCAAATAAACCATAAAATATACTAAATAATTAAGATTACCGACCACATAAAAGAAAATTCTGGCACATACATTTTCAGTCTCTCTGTTTCCTCTGTATCCACTGCATCCTAACCCTCGTACTTTGCAAATCAAATCGCAATTTGTACGCGCAGCACATAAGGTAGTGACAGGTAAATTGTTAATAATTAGAGTTTTGCTTTGTTTGAAAGTATTAATAATAAATGTATTTAAATAATTGTGATTAGCACCGACGAAATTGATATACGAGTAATAATATATTATGCAACTACAAATACTAAGAGTGAATACGAGAGACATTCATTGTATAAGTTATATACACATAAATAAAATTCTAGGTAATTACTGTTTATCAATAACAATACAGATGAACCGAAGAGATTATTTTAAATCACATAAAATAAAATATTTATCAGTAAAAATATATTCATACTTTAAACACACAACGATTCACGAGATTCAGATACAGATGGAGGGAAACACTATCGCGTTTGTTTAAGTTTTCTTTTCTAAGAGTAAGGAAAGCGATTTTTATTTAATTTCATAATTTTCAGGGTGACGAGTTCATCTATTACCATAATTAAATTGCTGTTAGCCTCGCGACTGCTGTCTCAACGTCTAAATTCTCCGCCAGTGACGACCCCCAATCATAGCCGCGAACAAATCTAGAAGCCCCTCACAATCGATGGTTTATAATCCCTCTACTGTAACATTAATTATGTTGTGTTTACTATAAAAAGGAGCAGGTATATTGGCAGCGGTCATTATGGTATCATTGTCGTCCACAAGAATGACATCAATCCAGGTGCGGAATGTGGATGCTGTATGCGAAGGACCGTGTTAGACAATCTGCTAACACAGCTCAGCCTCGAGTCAGATAAGAAACGCAGCATCACTGACAGTGCAGAGATCAGCATTTGGATCACAGAGAATGATTCTGTGACTGTAATTCGACGTTAATCGCCGTGATTCATCCATAGAGTTCCTCCTAAATGAAACATGAGAGGACCTATACACAACACAAATTAATGTAGACTCAGAGGTACAATACTGCACAGAGCAGATCAAGTACTCCAGCACCCCTGGCCTTCCAGACCCCTCAGTGTTTGAGGTAGAGAGTACTCTTACTCGAATTGGTTGTCGATATAAATCGAGACTCCCCCACCATTAACATTGCGATCTTGCAGAGCTACAGAAAATCCATCAATCCCGATGACTTCATCCATGATACTAGAACCCAGCCAGGTTTCCGCTACACCGAATAGATGATAAGTGCAGAATCGTGTCTCTGAGCCTACATTAGTTTGTGTCGTCTATAGGTCCCCTCATATTTCATTTACAAGGAACTCTTTGGATGAATTGCGGCAATTAACGCCGAATTATAGTCACAAAATTATTCTCAGTGATCTGAATGCTGATCTCTGCACTGCCAGTAATGATGCTGCATTTCTTCGCAGACTTGTAGCTGAACTGTGTTTGCAGATTATGTAACACGGTTCTACGCATATAGCACCCATATTCCGCACCTGGATTTACGTCATTTTTGTGGAGGATAATTATACGGTAATCTCCGCCGCCAATATACCTCCTCCTTTTCATAGTAAGCACAACATAATTAATGTTACAGTAGAAGTAGCTGTTCCTGAATCTATCTGTTGTTCTTCCAGATATAGGGAATATAAAAGTATCAATGGTGATGTGCTTGTACAGGTGTTGGCGTACTGTGATCGGGGGCTGTTACTGGCGGAAGATTTTGACGTTCAGTCAGGAGAGGGCAGTGTGTCGTGTCTTTATCTGAGATTGATAAAAGCCTTGGTGTTATGCTAGACGCGGGTCTTACCTGCAGACCAAATGTTAAATTGATCTGTAAAATAATTCACCAGGTTTTAAATAGTTTATGTTTTTTTCCTTCAGTACCCCACGGAGGCTCTTTCTGCCAGACTGGTGCGCTCTCTGGTGTTTCGTGATTTAAATTAATGTTCTATCGTTTACATAGATGCGTTCCTGGAGTTAAGGACAAGGCTACAATGCTCACAGAATTCTTGTGTGCGGTATGTGACTGGTGCTAAGTGCATCATCCGATCGGCCGGTCAGGGATGAACCTAATGAAGTTTCTATTCCACGAATGCTCACCGAGATAGGAATTAGATCTTTCTCTGTTCAAGGTGCTCATGTGTGAAACAGACTACCATCGTGCATAAAGAATGCATCCTCGTTCTCTTGCTTCAGGGGGGTAGTGATGGAGCATTTGAGGGGTCGGAACATCACAGTAGATTTTTTTAGTTAGAAAATCGTCCTCATAATCTTGTTTTAATTTGCGCCCTAAAGTAGTTGTATAAGTGCATCATGAGTATGTATGTATTCATGCTTCACTTTATATTGTAAATATATTCATTTCACTAATTATATGTGGGTGTGCACGATTTCATTTCATTCATCATATGTTTATACAACCATACTTGTATTCATTGTGTGAATGTGTGTACGTGTGTGATTGATAGATAGATCTTAAGTAGACTTAAGATGTTGCATTTATAAATGTATGTTTTGTGCAATATTTTGTAAGTCATTTACACATGAAGTTTATCTATCTATCTACTTCTCTGCCTCTCTCTCTCTCCCTCTCTCTCTCTCTCTCTCTCTCTCTCTCTCTCTCTCTCTCTTGGACATTGGGAGCCCTTTAACCTGTTGCTCCGACTTCGTGGATCAATGCCCTCGCTTATTTATTTACCTGTTACTAGGCAGGCGTTCGGCGTAACCAGTCGTTAACACTCTTTTACCGTACAAATGAACTATAATTTGTACCCTATACATACGATTATCAATACGCCTACAGTTGCGTGTATAAATGTGTTTTTTGTGCAATATTTTGTTAATCTAGAATTCATCACTTATGAATTTGTAAATTTTATATTTATTCATTAAAATAAATCAATTTATTATGCAGTAATTTAAATACATGTAAATGAACTTTCCAATGTAAATTATTTCTGACCCGCCATTGCACGTATCAATGACGGATACATGGCGCCTGATGAACGAGAGCAATCGGCTCTACGACACGAAGGCAAGGGCCCACGCTGGCTCTGTCCATCTGGGCCAGGACGTCAAAGGGCAGATGCTGGAGCAAATTCTCCACTTCCTAGTTGAGTCGGAGCGTGAAGGCAAGGAACCAGTGTCCGTGTCCGATGCGTGATTGAGGTCCAGCAGCTCGGCAATTAGGTGAAGCCACGAGCTGCCTTGAGAGTGGCAACGGTATCATCGATCACGAGGCTTTATGTTCGTCGAGTGTACCAGTCGCTGGTAACTTCAGGAACATACACTCGCTAGTGTAAGAGAGATCTCGAGACCCTGGGGGGGTTCAGCACCAATAATCCACTAAAACCCACACATAAACATCGAATATGCCAAGTTTAGCATTGAGAAGTTATATCAATGTGAGGTTAAATGCGGCATAACATACGCACAATAGTGAAAAAGAGGAGTTATAAGTTCTCCGGTGATAACAATCAACATTCGGAGAAGTTTCTGATGCGAGTCGGGCACATGAGTAGCTTTTTCCCGCCATGACAGAGCTTCTCTGCGGTTCAGACACAGTTTAGTACCGCAATTTTAGACAAAAGGTGTGGCCATGGCTGCAGTTTTACGAGAATTTGCGAGCTGGGTAGGGATCAGAACATCGATAGATACAGCATCTGCATATGGAGATCTGCATACACAGACAAGGAGAATACGTCTAGACTTACAATAGAATAATAGGTGAGAGTATGTACCGATTTGACGTAGTGGCGTCGCGTAGGACGCGCCCATTAGAGCGGATGAGCGCCCCGCGTGGACATCGTGGTTAAAACAGCTGACCGAGGCTACTTGCGATTACCGCGGTGCGTATCACCGTAGCTTACTCGGCCATCGAATTGCACACGTTTTGCAACGCGAACCTGAAGGCCTGCGCTGCAGCCACGTACCTTCGGTTCATACTAAACCACTCCGCAGCGCAAGTGGTGTTGATAATGGGAAAATGCAGAGTTGCACCCATAAAACTTTTCTACGTAGCGCGCTTAGAGTTGCAGGCCGCTCTCATAGGTACCAGATTAACCAATTTCGTTGAAAACGAATTAACAAAAAAAATAAATCGGCGGTACCTATGGAGTAATTCAGCAACCGTTATTTGATGGATTTAGCCGGAACCGTGGTCGTGTCATGTCTACGTCGCTCATCGTACTGAAGAAATTGTCGAGCTTACGAGTAATAGTTCGATAGGTACTTGGTTGACGGCGGGATAAGCGTTGAAGAGTGCTCTTTACATTGCGCAATGAGTGGAGAAAAGGTATTGTCATCGATGTTTATCCGAGCCCTGACGCACAAGTAGGAATAGCGAAGGTTCGAACGCCGCGTGGTGAACTTGTGCATCCGACTCGTAAACTAGTTTTACGATTTACTAGTTAATAGTGAAACTAGAGGGGAATTGAGGGAATCCCCAAGAGCAAGAAAGACAACAATGTATTCGTTTCGTTCTTATTTTTCTTATTGTTATTTTATACCACAATTTTTTTTTATACGTATGTGTAATGAATAATTATATCGTGTATATAAAGTAAAATGTTAAATATAAGCGTGTTGATAATCGTATGTATAGAGACAAATTATAGTTCATTTGTACAGGGGGAGGGTGTTAGCGATAGGTTACGCCCAGCGCCAGCCTAGTAAAAGTTAAATAAACAGGCGAGGCCATTGACTGACGAAGTTGGAGCGACAGATTAAAGGGCTCCCAATGTCCAAGAGAGAGTGAGACAAAGAGATAGATGGATAGATAGATAAATTTTATTTGTAAATGATTTGCAAAATATTGCACAAAACACACATTCATAAACGCCGCTTCAACAACAGACGGGCGACATCTGAGGGCCGCTCCAGCAAGGGACGAGCGACGCCACAGACATCGCTCCCGGGATTAGCGAACAGAACCAACACCGCTTCAGGGCCGACTTGAGATGTTCTCCAGGTCGCCCCTCCCTAGAAGCAGAAATAAGCCGTCGCTGCGGGGACCCTCAGGTGACGTCAGCAAGGCCGTCGAACGCGATTACCACCGACGGATTTCCCCGCGTCTCGATAACGTGGTCGGGATGCCACTCGCCGCCGAGAATGGATTAGATTAGGATAAATTGTATTGAGAGTAAGCAATAAAGAATTATATTTATATTTATAAAAAGTGAGCCCCCTTTATTGTGTTTTTCCTTTTCCCCATTGTACTTGTTAAGACTAGACAAGCTCGTGCCGGTGCCTTCCCACCGAGGCCAGCGGGACCTCACCAAGAGAAGAGTTTTCACCGGCTAGCCAGGGGCCGCTCGCTTGGCGCCCAATATCTCACCGTCGTGAGACGGAAAGCTCTCTCCTGCAGCGTACAGGAAAGCGACGCGTTACAACATGTTTGTAAATTATTATTATTTATTATACTAATTTCTAAATTAATAAATAATTTTGTTTTTTCTTATAATTATAGAAAAAACTATAATTGTATATTTTAGTCGAACCTCTATTGAAGGTTCATTTTTCTTTTTCTTGTTGCGTCGATCGCGGCGCGTGGCTTCGGCCGCTTGGCGGTGTATCCAGTTCGTGCGAGCCGTGCGCTTTCCGCGTTAGGCGCAGTTTAAACTCACGCAGCGGCGACTCGCCTAAGAGATAATTCGGCCGCATTATCGAGCAGCGTTTTGCGACCACTTGACAGCGTGTCAAGTGACAATTAAATTCCGCGAGAAAGCATTAAGACGTCACATACGTCGCTTTCACCTTTCGCATCGTTTGCGAGAGTTTATTTATATTTTCCCCCATACGCCTTTGCGAGAATCATCGGCGTGAATCATTTGGCGTCGACTGCAGCAGTGCATCGACAGGTGACTGCGTAGCCCCACCGTTCGTCACCGCACTTTAGGTCCGTGTTTCACGAGATTTCTCGTATTGTGCCCTGTCGCGTGAATTGCAATTAAGTTTGCATTTCGAGGCCATCCTAAATTTGTATCGTGGGAGGGGGAGAGCTGCTGTCCTTCTTCCTGGGACAGTGTAGAGCCTTCGCGAGGAGAACAGGTTCAATTTTTTTATTTTTTTTGCCTCGGCCATTTAATTAAAAGGGCATTAGCTCGCTTGTTGAGAATTCAGAATCCACCTGTTCGTTTAATTTAAATTCAAATAGATTGAGCTGCACACCCCCGGATTGGTGTAGTTACTACACCAGTCAGTGACAGCTATCCTTGGCGCGTCCGATTGACCGCCGAGGTCTCTCTCCTTCATAAACATGGCTCGTCAAGAAGCACGAGCCAAGTTCATCGCGCAAAAGTATTTGGCGCTCAAGGCCCAGATCGAACCATTATTCGATGGATTGATTTCGGACAGTCTATCGGAGACTAATGCCCAGCCGCATCTGGAGCGTGCGACCACGCTTTTATACGCATACGAGGAGCTGCACGATGAGCTCGCTCTTTTGCGTCCGGACCACGAGATCCTTGCGCAGCTCGACCACCTACGCGACCGATATTACGAGTCAGTTGCGCTCCTCAAGGATCGGTCAAATGCGAGCGCCTCAGCGGCCAGCGAGGCCACACCGCAACCGATCGGACACTCCTCACTCCCGAGCCAAAACTGCCGCAGTTTAGCGGAGAGTTGAGCCAATGGCTCGACTACAAGCGCTCCTTCCTCTCCATGATCGACTCGCGATCGGATATCGACGACGTCGTCAAATTTACGTATCTCCGCAGCTCCTTAGAAGGAGACGCGGCTAAAACCATCGGTCATCTCAGCGCGACGGCCGAAAATTACAAGCGGGCGTGGGACATAATCGTCAAGTCCTACGAGCAGAGACGCGCGCTCGCGTCTCACCATCTCGACGCTCTGAGAGCTCTCGGATCAAAGGTTAGGCACGGTGCGAAAGAGCTCTCAGCCCTTCGTTTCGAGACTCAGCAGCATATCGCGATGCTAGCGCTCCTTGACGTCCATCCTGGCGACGATTTGACGATCAATTTGCTCGAGCAAGCGCTTCCGCCCGAAATTAACGCAAAATGGGACGAAGAAGTGGGCCCCAAAAATATGCCTACCCTCGAGCAATTTTACAACTTCATTTCAGACACGACGATCCGTTGCAGAAGCTCGAGGGTAGGATGAAGCACAGCCGCAGCGAGACCGTAAAGCGTCAGGCCACCGATAGGGTTAACGGAGCAAACAAAGCGCGTCGCGGCGAAGGATCTACTCGCGTCCTCGTCACATCCACGACATCCCGTCGTCCAGCGTGCTGCGCGTGCCAGCAGACGGGTCACCCCATTTTCCGATTCGCAGCGTTCAAGAGGATAACGGTCCAAGAACGGTGGGACCTCATCCGAAACAGTAAACTCTGCCAGAACTGCCTCTTAAGGCACGACGGCAAATGCACCTTCGGGACGTGCCGATTGTACGGCAAGGGGCACAACTCATTGCTGCACAATACGGCATCATCAGGACGGGCGAAGCAGGCTCCCAAGCGCGCGGGTGGCAGGGCCATCGTCGGTGACGGTAAGGTCACGCCGAATCCCACCTGACTAGACCGGTCGGAACTAGTTCTCTCCGCGAAAACGAACTCCTCGCAACTCATGATGAGCGCAATGGTGATAGTAAGCTCTCTGTCAGATGGGTTTCTGACTGCGCGCGTCTTATTGGACACATGCGCCACTGCGCACTTCATGACGGAGGAGTTTGCCCGGAAGGTAAAAAGCTCCATACGCGCGTGCGAAATCGTGATAGGCGCCATCGATTCAATGGTTACAACATCTCGTAACCTGATTGATGCGACTATTCACTCGATTCACAGCGATCCGCAATTCCACATTCCAGGGAACATCGATATTCTGATCGGCTCGGGCGCAACTGCGTCCCTACTTTCGGTCGGTCAGATCGATCTCTCCCACGAGAATTGCGATCTGTTTCTGCAAAAAACGCGTCTAGGATGGATTATCGCAGGCGGTTTGCCAGATGCCCCCCAAGAACCGGCCGCATCCTGTCATCTAGCAGAGTTGAACCGTCAGCTCTCTAGTTTCTGGGAAATAGAAGAGGTTAAGGGCGATCTCCCAGCGTCCGTCGAGGATCATCGGTGCGAAGTAGCCTACCGCAGTACCACAACGCAGAGCCAAGATGGGCGCTACGTCGTTAGGCTCCCCTTTAAAACCGAGGAACGCGAGCTTGGTGACTCGAGGTCAGAAGCATTTAAACGCTTTCTTGCGACCCAGCGAAAGTTAAAAGCCAATAGGGCCCTCGAAACCGAATATACCAAGGTAATGCGCGAATACCTTGAGTTAGGGCACATGACCGTAGTGGAGGACGAAAGCGACGACGGATATTATTTGCCTCACCACGCTATCATAAAGTCGTCAAGCGCGACGACTAAATTGCGGGTCGTGTTCGATGCCTCCGCCAAAACCAGTAAGGGGATCTCACTGAACAAGAAGCTACTTGTAGGTCCTACGATACAGGACAAGCACTTCGAGCATCTACTACGCTTCAGGACTCACGCTTACGTCATGACTGCCGACATCGAGAAAATGTACCGGCAGATTTTCCTACATCCGGACGACCGAAAGTACCAGAAACTTTTCTGGTGCCAAGACGGACAAACGAAGACATTCCAACTAAATACCGTAACGTTCGGGGTGTCTTCGGCCCCTTATCTCGCCATCCGGACGTTACAACAGCTCGCGGAAGACGAAGGGTCTCAGTTCCCACTCGCGGCTTAGGTACTCAAACGAGACCTGTATGTGGACGACTTACTGACTGGCGCGAATGACGTACGTCGTTTAAAACAAATTCGGGACGAGACGATCGCTCTATTCAAACGCGGCGGGTTCAATGTCAGGCAATGGGCATCGAATTACGGACCAGCGATAAATGACAGCGAAATCCGCGAATTAGGCGTTGAGCACGCGGTCAACGAGAACGCTGTGCTCAAAACTTTAGGCACTGCGTGGAACTCGAAAGAGGATACGATCCTCTACCACGTATTAGAATTAGATCCCAAGGAGAGAATCACCAAGAGATCGATTCTCTCTAGGATCTCTAAAATATTCGACCCTTTGGGGCTCTTAGGTCCAGTCACCCTGCAAGCGAAAACCTTTATGCAGGAGTGCTGGAAAACTAGGATCAATTGGGACGAATCCGTCCCCCAAGCGCTCCACACGTCCTGGTCTCGATTTGCGGGTCAACTGAGCCTTTTGCGTGAGATCTTGATTGACCGTAAGCTGCTCGCGCTCAAACCCGTTCGAATCGAGATTCACGGCCTTTGCGATGCAAGCAAGGTAGGCTACGGGGCTTGCTTGAATATTAGGTCAATAACGCACAAAGGACAAATTCGTATCCAGCTAGCCTGCGCGAAGAGTCGCGTCGCTCCGATGAAGGAGATAACGATCCCTCGTATGGAATTAAGCGCTGCCTTAACCCTCGCACGTTTGTATCGCGATTCTATCTCCGCGTTTGAATTTAAGATTGATCAGACCGTATTTTGGTCTGATTCAATGATTGTATTGCACTGGTTGAGAAAGGCTCCGAGTGAGCTTAAGGTTTTGAAGCGAATCGCGTAGCGGAAATTCAGTCCCTCACCAAGGCCCTCCAGTGGCGATACGTGAGGACTGCAGATAACCCAGCCGATGCACTCTCCAGGGGACAGCTCCCCGCAGAGTTCGTGAAAAATAGTATGTGGTTTACGGGACCTCGTTGGATCTCTCAACCATCGAGCACATGGCCGAGTCAACCGGATCTCGCACCCATGGTGCTCCCGGGAGTCAAATGAAAAACGTGTTTAGTTACCGAAATTAGGGATGAATTGTTCCTCTATCGATTCTCTTCCTACTCTCGAATGGTACGTGTTGTGGCGTGGTGCTTGCGATTTGGCACACGAACACGTCGAGAGGACGAGTCGCGCAAGTCGTTGACTGTTGAGGAATTGGTGAGAGCAGAGGAGCAGATCATAAAAATCATCCAGAAGGAACAGTTTAGCCACGAGATCGCGCTTCTTTTCTTGACAAATCAATCAAAAAGGGTCGCTTGGCAGCGCTTGATCCAATCATCAACGAACGCGGTTTACTTTGCGTAGGAGGTAGGCTTCGCCATTCCAAACTGCCTAACGAGGCAAGGCGCCCTATAATCCTCCCGAATAAGCATCACGTCACAGATCTAGTGATCTCTGACACGCATGAGCGGAATTTTCACGCCGGAATTCAGAGTACGCTCTATGCACTGCGACACCGTTTCTGGTTAAACGACGGAAAAAACCAGGTACGGAGAATCATTCGGCAATGCACACGGTGCATACGATTCAAACAGCGCGCTATACAAGCCAAAATGGCCGACCTTCCCGACGCTAGAGTATGCGAAGCTCCGGCGTTCGAGAAAACCGGCGTCGAATTCTTTGGTCCGATCCTCATCAAGGAGAAGAAGCTACGCAATAGGTCCAGCATAAAGGCCTACGGATGTGTTTTTGTTTGTATGGTCACGAAGGCCGTACACATCGAAGTAATCAGCGATTTGACCATGGAAAGATTTCTCGGAGCGCTACGCCGATTCATTGGCCGCCGGGGAATTCCTTCCGACGTGTATTCCGATAACGGGACGAATTTCGTGGGAGCGAATAACCAGCTCAAGGAGCTGTACGTCGTCCTCGAGTCGGAATCCTTTCAACGCGACGTGTCTCATTTTGCCTTAGAACGCAAAATCAGGTGGCACTTTAATTCACCTCTCTCGCCACATTTTGGGGGTTTGTGGGAAGCGGCCGTTAAATCCTTTAAACACCACTTCCGACGCGTCGTAAAAAACCAGTTACTCACGTTCGAGGAGTTTAACACGCTGACTATCGAGATCGAGGCGATTTTAAATTCGCGTCCGTTATGTCCCCTTTCTTCGGACCCGAACGATCCCCTCGCAATCACTCCCGCGCATTTGTTGGTAGGACGTCCGTTGAACTCGTTGCCAGAGTCAAATTTGTTGGCAGTTTCAGGGAACCAGCTTTCTTCGTGGCGGTTCATCACCAAGGCCAGGCAGGATTTCTGGAAGCGATGGCAGTTCGAATATCTGAGCGAGCTTCAGAAGCGCCAGAAATGGCGTGACACAACGCGTCAACTTCAACCGGACGATGTCGTCATCCTCATAGACAAGGCGCAACCTTGTATGCAGTGGCGTTTGGGTCTGGTCATCGCGGTTCACACTGGAGACGACGGCCACACACGCGTTGCTTCCGTGAAAACGATCAACGGCGTGCTGAAACGCAGCGTGACACAGCTGTGTCCTCTTCTTCCCCCTGAGTCTACGACCCACTGAACAATGGACACCAAGGGCAACAGTGCGGGATGAAGTTTGCTCGCTCCCCTCTCGCAACGGGGGGAGTCTGTATAGTCGTAGATGGATGAGAGAGAGAGAGAGAGAGAGAGAGAGAGAGTGTGAATGTGTGTATGTTATCACGGCGTCAATGTATGTAATATGCGTCGCGAAACAGCGGAATTCGCGAGCCAGACGCGCCGGCAACTCTGCAGCGGCAAAGAGCGCATGCGCACGGCGTCGTGTCGGCGCGCCAGCGGGCACGCAACCAGTGTTGTACTGAAACAACAAGAGACAAGTGGTCGCCCACGTGTCTCTATAACCTAAAATTCAGTTGCAGCTTTTTCTCACCGAATCCGTCGACATCGCCTACCTGCGCAGTCCCCGGCGGGCTACCTTGCTGAAGTTCGGGCTAACTAGAACACCCGCGCGTGCGTCCTAGAGTAGTTCGCGAGGAAACGTACGGATAACCTCGTTCACGGCGCGTAGCCATCGTGCGGCTAACCTCGTTTGCGGCGCCGGCCACGTGGCGACATTGCGGATCGGGCGGCTCCTCCGACGACGAGCACGAGCCCGGCGAGCGCGAACCAGCAGCGATCGCCACGAGGCGATACCACGTAAGTGCTGGTGCACGAGCCATATTTCTATCGCTCTTAGAGCCCTTCCCCTTTTCTTTTCTGTATAATTTCAGGGGAGGTTTTTTTACCGTTTCGGCGGTTTTTCCTCCCCTACTGAGCCAAATATAATCATAGCTGGCTCAAGTGTGCATTTATTTATTTCACCCTACCTTCCTTCTCTTTCCTTTAATTTAAAAACGGGCGTTTAACCAGAGGTTAAGCGACCCGACGAACAACACTAACGAAAATGTTATTTCTAAAACTTTTAAGGGTGCTTCGCACGTCATCTAGAACGCCCTCTTCAGCGGATTTGGAAGCTCTAAGTCGAAAAGAAAATTAGGAATACAAAATACTGATTGTACATATCTTTTTCAATTACGAAAATGTTTTTAAAATTTAGATATTACATGCTTACAAGATGTAAAACTTTGCTTTTGTCAAGAATAATTTTCTAGGAAGACGAAAACAATTTATGAAAATTCGTCGTGCAATGTCGGATGTTGTGTACCTAGCTGGACAGCGGAAGCAGATCGGTGAGGGATTAGGGAGCGTGACTCAAAAAGAGAAGAAGTGCCCTCAACGCAACCTGCGTAAGTTCACCGAGAATCCGCGCCCAGTGACCGCCGATTACCCAAATTATCTCTGTCGCTTCAGAGACCGCGTGCGCGTTCGACGGTATATCACCGCCTCCTGTCATACAGCACTGTATGTAAGGAGTCCAGGCGACCCCATCGCGGCCCCACTTGCGCCTGATAATAAAATTATATCAATCTACCAATATCGAGTTATGTTCTTCCCGATCGGCGCTCCCGGCGCCTGCCACACCACTCACCCTCCCGCGCGTCCCACCTTTCGCCCAGTAGGTCGAGCCGACCTGCGCGCGTCAGCTGTTCGGTGCCGAATACCGCCCAAATACGGTGGTCCAGTGAGCGCGGCCGGGTGCAGCTGTGTCAAACCAGCAGAAGGGGAAGGAGACGAGCCTTCCCCCAACTATTACTCGATAAGCGAGCTGGGCTCGCGTTGTAACTGGACCGGCACTCTGCCAGTTTTCACCGCCACTATGTAAATAATGAATTTTAGTAAAATGAACATTTTTCCACTTGTCAGATGAATCAAGGAAAGTATTAAAATTTATTCGAAGTTAAAAGAATTATTCGAGCGAGAGTAAGTTGTATTCCCGTATTGCACAGCAAAATATTGTATAATGATGATTATTTGATAGTTGATTGGCGTAGTATTAAGTGCACGACAGTGCATTAGAATTTACGTGCGTTGGTGGCTGCCTGACTCCTCTCGTTTAGAGTCGAGGAGATCCTAGACCGCTTGAGATTCAAGACATTGCTCACGCCAAACTGAGAGTTGCCGATGATCGCGCTATCATTATTTAATTATTGTCGGGAGTATTATTATATTGAATTATTATCAATATTTATTAAATATTTAAACATTTGCGCGTATTTTATTTTGTCGCGTTGTTTCCTTCATTTACGTGCCCCTTTAACAGCAAGCACCTGGGCTTGCTCCGCCGTGTCCACGGATTTTTCGTGCGATGATTCGCGAGCAGATTTTGACGGAGGCCTCGGGTCACCTGTGGCACGGCGGCGTATTGTCAAATAGGTGCTCGAGGCTCCGTTAGCGCGGCGCGTGCGCTAATCGTCAAGCTGTTTGGCGCGGAGGATTAGCGCCGATCGCCGGGTGATTGACAGGTATCGAGTTAGCACGGTTTCCCGCGCGCAACCGAGCATCTCATTCCATCGCGTTTCCCGGAGCCGAAATTATAAAAAAAAGTACGCGCTTCTCTCGGTGTGCGGTGCTGCAGTGCACCTGGTGCCAGTGGTGTCACAGTCCAGGCCTGCCAGAGCTTTTCGTCCGCCTCCGCCAACATCGCGGCCTGCCTACACAACAGCAAAGGCAGTCGGCCAGAGACGAGGGCGCAAGAGGTGACGCAACTAGGCGGCATCCATTACCATCCCGGGTCCGCCGCCAGTGGCGTAGCCTCCCCCAGGCGAGAGGATGGGTCCCCAGCACCACCAGGGGACCAGGCCCAGGCGCCCATCTTTGGCGATCTGCCACGCACCAGCAGCAAGAAGAGATGCAGGGCTAGCAGGCCTCACCGCCAGGTGAGTGAGGGACACCGCGCACGAGAGAGAGAGAGAGAGAGAGAGGCGAACGCGGTGGGCGGCCCCGATACCGTCTCGGGGCTGCCGGAGCGACGGATTATTCCGCGCGGGGCAGGCTGGGGCGAAACCCGATGACCCGCCCGGGTTGAGGCAAAGGCCCCGTTGTGTGGCTCCGTACATCCTCCCCGGGTGTCGTTGTTGGACGCGCGCGGCGAGGTTGAGGGCCCCTAGTGCAGCCCGGCTACCCCTCGCGGCCGATGACATCCGCCGTTTGTAGCAGGCGCTGCATGCCTGTTTGGGAGTTGGCATCCGGGCGGGAATTGTCCGCCCGGGCGCGAATAAATAGTATTTTTTTCCGAGTCCCCTGAGTTATTATTTGTGTGTTTTCCCTCCCTCCGCGATCTCCCTCACGTCGACCGCCGCGAGGTTAGCCAGCCGGGGCTAGCCCGGCCGGGTCCCCTCCGGGGCGACCTCGAGCCTGTGCGATGGGCAGACGGGCGCAACCGAAGAGTGGCTGGTGCTCCGGGCCCCTTCGAGGCCTGTCCGCCTCGAGGTGTAAGCACCACGTTACAAGATAAAGACGGAAAGTCCTGAAGTCGCGTGGTGGCTGGGGCCCGGGGCGGGATTAACCGCCCGGTAACTGCCACGTGACAAGGTTTAAAAAATATACATATATCACAATTCTTCCAATACTTTATTAGCGATTACATACAGCTACCATAAGTCCTTTTGAAGGTGCTATACTTGCACTTCAAATATATGTCAAATATAATATAATGTTCATTACCCTCCAATAATTGTACATAATAATTATTTTAAATATAATTAATGTCATTGTAATAAATGTTTAAATAATATTTGTATGATTATTTATGTTATAATATTTATTCAGTTTATACACAAGTTTTACTATAAGTTATTTATTATAAACAATGATTTAAATTCCGTTGTCAAAAATAATGTCGTAAAATGTATTTTGAGCGAAGTATCAGCTTTTGAACTGAATTTTGAATACGTATTTTAGAACTATTCTTTTTAACAGTATGTTAATTTTATTTTTCAGCGCTTGAAATTTGTCACGTAGCGGTTAGCGGGTGGATAGCCCGCCCCGAGTCCAAGCCACCACGTTACTTGAGGACTTTTCGTCTTAAGCCTGTTCTCTTTTGCCTGCTGCATCTGCCTGCTCAATCACTCCAACTCTATACTCGTTTGGCAGGATTAGTCTTCACCCCTCCTCCTGGAAAGAGATCCGATCCAAGATCTTATCGGAAGAATAATGGTACAGCATTCCATCTAACACTTTCATTCTGGAAACTTTCAGAAGCAATGCTACACATCGTTTATTTTCCCAAGATACCAAGGATCCGAAATCGTCTTATAATCCTCTACAATCGCTATATCTCAATCAATCCCTCTACATAGAGCATCAGGAACAAAGTCCCACTGCTGTATCTCGAAGACCTAACGTGCTAGCACCTCTGTAGGGTTTTTCAAATTCTTAAGCCATGCTAATGTAACGAACTGATAGGCTTCTAAATATAACCTCAGGTTCTTGATCGCTTACAGTAAGGCAAGGGACTCCTTTTCCGACGTAGTATAATTTCTTTCAGCGGGATTAAGAACACGACTGAAATATACGATCGGATACTCAAACCCATCGTCATCTTTCTGAGTCAAAACGGCTCCAATCGCATAATCACTAGCATCGATTTGGACCGTAAAATGACGCATACCATACCCAAAAACGTGCGCAACTCTTTTACATTCTTGGGAGCCGGATAATTCTGGACTGGCTCAACCCTTTCAGGGTCAGGCGTTAATCCATCAGCATCCAGTCGATAACCTAGAAAACGTACACTGGAATAATAAAATTCACTCTTCTCACGATTCACTTCAAGTTTGGCTTCTACTATGGTATGCAACACAAACTTCAACCATTTCAGGTACTTTTTAAACGTTTTCGTAACCACGATCGTCCAAATACGTAAAAATGTAAGGTTCTACTTCGGGTCTAAACAAGGCCCCAATTAACTTACAAAATGTGATTAGCGTATTTTTCAATTCAAAGGGTAATCGAACGAATTGCCATTGACCGGAGCCTGGTACAGCAAAAGCAGTATATTGCCGGCTGACTTCAGTTAAGAACATCTGGAAGTAAGCTTTCTTTACGTTGACTTTAGAGATATATCTAGATTCAAGTAATTTATTCAAAATCTATAAATCTATCTCTACAGTATATACAGAATCGATAGCTTCCTTTTCTTTTCACAACCACCGGGGCACTATACTAATCACTAGCAGTACGTTCAATAATCCCTAATCGAAGATATCCTGTTCAGCATACCCCACAAACTTGGGAGTCATACGCCTAGACGCGTGTCTCACCGGCTGAGTACCCTAGACATCGATGTGATATTTAATGGGAGTCGTAAACCCGTGAAGGTCTCTGGATTCTGGAAGTATCCATTCGACCTAAGTCTTTACTTGTTCTCCCTCCTCATCTCGTATCTCAACGATATCACAGCACTCTGCGAAAATTTTCTGTATTCAACTCACCCACCTTTGAGAAAGGACGTCATTTTCCACTAGGCATTCTTCAGAAACATTACAGCAGTAATAATTCAAAACCATACTTAAGACCAGAATCTACTCCAAGAATAATGGGGTGACCTATATGCCGGTACAATTCTGAGATCGACTGCCTGCTCGATATTTTCCACTTCGAATTGAACTTCTAGCACTCCGAGAATGTTCTGAGTTTTTCCTGTTACTCGACGAACAGCTAATTGAGCTAGTTTCGATTTAATCTTAAATGCTGCTGTTTCTTCAGGGTAAATGGAGGAAATCATGGAACTCGGATCAAACAACGCATAAACATTCTTGCCGTTCAGCCGGACTGTCAAGTGCATTCGGTTATCAGTTATTACGTTGGCTACCGTCTACTATATTCTAGTCGACTGTTTCGGCACTGTACCCTTAAGTATGCCTATAGCCAGACCAGACAGTAGACTCCCCAGTGAATTCACGGATTCTTTCTCTGCAATACTCGTTGGAGCATCCGTTACTCTTCGCAACGACGGGAGCTGAAAACTCTGTGCCGGTGTCTAATTAGGCACCTCAACTCGACCTCGAATTGAAGGTCTGTCTTGTAAGGTATCGAGCAGATTACTGGCTGCGAAGAGCCTCTGTAGCTCCTCCGTCAAATCCTACGAAGTTTGAAGCATTTTGAAGCTCTCTCTCTTTCTCACGCACACTCTCTTAACTCTTTTGATCTTAACGATCTTGACTCGATTTTTTTCCCGACTTCCTTTTCTCTATTATCGGCAACAAACGAATCTCCACTCGTGCTCGCTCTCTCTTTCTCTCACTCTCTTTCTCTCTCTCTCTCTCTCTCTCTCTAAAATACCCCTGTAGGGCCCAAGGCACGTGTCTGTTGCCCAGCCCTGGGATTTCCTAGACTTTCTCGTATACTAACACAATTTGAGCAAGTCTCGAAAACTATTAAGGCAGTTACCCACTTAAAACGACACTTGTGGGCTTGCGTTAGAACAGGCGATCGTGTTGTCTCCCGGAAGTCCGCACCTATAGCAAATTCTCTTCGGGCACATTGCGGATCAATGTCCAATGCCATTGCACGTGTAGCATTGTCCGTAGAACAGTGCAGTGGCCACTGGTATCGGCATTGGGAGCAGGGCAGGCAATTGAACACGCGTCGATCTAGGTCACGTAGTAGATTGCTGCTCTTGACCGGGCGCTGTCTTCTACCAAGCGCTCGTCTTACACCTCCTTGCTGAGGAGGGCTATTGCAGCGCTTTGGTTGCATCTGTCCCTACTGTGGCTGAAGTTGTCTCCTCGCTACGCCTTTCATCACTGCGAAGCAACTTTTACACCACCACTGCTCTCACTACCGCTTATTGACATACTCTTCTTCTTCTTCTTTTTCTCCAACGAAGCGAGCTGTAAATTAGGAGCCGCACTTACATGAACATCCATCTTCTTTTCTCCTCTCTTCTTGCTCGACTATGAGTCAAGTATCGGAGAATCAAATATCTCATCGATTTTCTGGACGTCTTCTAAACGTCTTCCCAACTGCACCATCTTCTGAATATCCGGCACATCTTGATCCATAATATTATATCGCCGGCTCTCTGAGCAGAGTCGAATTACTAACTCTGATGCAGTATTTATTTTGAAAGGCTTACACGAAAGATTTCCAATTCACAAACATCCGGCATGCGTGATTATACTATTTATGTACGTTGTCTACGAAGACCGTCTGCAAGGATGCAAACAAATCTATATTGCTCCTTAAACGCTTCGAGACCCTCAAGAAAGTTGAATGCATCCTCCTTATCTGTAATCGTAAAAGAATGACGTGCATATTGCAAGGCATGACCACAGTGAGTCATGTGGCGAATATCTCGCTTTCTCTCGAACTTTCATCACTACTACGTGTTGTGTCACCAACTAAAGAACGTCCATGGGTGACTCGGTCGTTGAAGGTAAAACCTGACAAATGTGTCATATCGGTGCAATATCTTCGGCCTGCACTCTATCCTACCGGCGCAACAACCTCCTCGAGCGCATCGCCGACATCAACGCAGATCCTTCTTCTTGTTCTGAGCTAGTCCGAATCCGAGCTCTCTCCTACCCTTCTCTGAACTCTCTTCAGGGAGACTCTCTCTCCTCGGTAAAACTTTCAACCGCTCCCCCCCCCCCTCCCCAATTACAAAGTGATGGATCACACCTCAGTGCGCTCCGCTATCTATCCCGTAAATAAAATAAACACAAACAAAATAAAAAAACATTCTGCACCTCGCACCTAAAAGAAACTTCAAACACAATAATAATAAAATCAAAATCAATAATTAATAAACATTAAATGATTATTAATATAAAGAAATTAAAATTTATTATTGTTGACTTATATTCTGATATGGAACATTAAAATTCGATTTTTATGTCTGAATTGATGTAATGACACCCATTTTATTCCTGCCAAAATACATTATAATGGAATGGTCTTCCTACTAAATCGTTTATGTTCGGTCCTGAGACATTAATAAAATAGGCCAGGCATTTAGTAATGCTATTTTCCTACTGCTGTATTTTAGCTGGAAGTGCTTGGATCGACCCTGACTTCTTCTCTTAGTACGGAGAACCTTTAAATACTTAAATAAATCATGAACTCACCAGTGAATCATATGTTTCACCTTCAGTACTTAATTTTTCTGCCACTTTCATTTTTTATTCACGTTTCTTTTCTATTTAAAATAACTTTAATACTTCTTCGGTATGATTTCTCATAGCCCAATTTATTTCTTCAGAATCTTCTTTTTCTCAAACGTATTTACTAAAGTTCTATTCTTTAAATAGATAGCTATCTTGAATACTTCTGGCCAAAATCTGTTATGAATTTTCAGCTATTGTACGGCTCGGCAGTTACGTTTAATTCGTGAACATATCGAGGGCATGCTTCTATAGAAATTCTTTTTTCTTTTACAAAACTAAAAAATCTTTATTAAGAAATTCCTTTTCATTGTTGCACCTTAAATGTTTCACTTTGTTTCTCGATGGTTTTTCTACTAAATTTATATATTTGACTAACCAATGACACACGTCATTTTTATTTTTCATTGGATAAACTTTACTGGCTTTACTAAAATTATCGATCAAAGCTAAAAGTATTTTTCTCTCATGAAACCTACTGCTTCATGTAGACAGGATGATATCACCAGTGTGTCTCGGAATACGTGAAGGCCTGAGAATTTAAGCAAGCTAGAGCGCGTCGCGCATATTTAAGTAATTGCAGCAAGTTAGAGAGAGATATGTAGATAGATAGATAATTGATTTATTTGTAAAATTTTACAAAATTATTGCACAGCATCATTAGTCAGTTATATTAAAAATTATCATAAATTATCACAGTGTCGTCAACATCACAGCTGACGCGCAGTAACAGCAATAAATAAATAAATATACATAAATCAATAAATCACATTTTTCTTATTATCTATCAGTCAAATCACAATTATACACACATACACACATTGAGTCAATGTAAGTATTTACACTGAATGAATATGAAATTCAATCATACACACATATACTTATAATACATGCATAACAAAGAATATAATAATTTAGGACGCAAATTAAAATACAACCATGAGGACATCGGACTAGAATAGTTAAACTGCAATGTCTCGTACTCTCAGATGCTCCATCACCAGCCCCCTGACTAAGGGAGGACGCATTTCTAATGCAGAATGGCAGATTGTTCCAGAGATGAGCACCTTGTACAGAAAATGATCTGATTCCCGTCTCGGTGCGCATCCATGGAACAAAAAGTTCTAGAGGGTCACCCCTAACCGGCCGATCAGAATCGCTGGAGGAGAACAGATCAGCGAGGTACTCCGGCTTATGCAGCCAAAAATCTTGTAGATCTGAAAGTAAATAAAACATTCCCTCCAGTTGTCCATTCCCATCCAACGCAACGTCCCACTTAACGCCCGTCACATACCGTACACAAGAATTCTGTGAGCGTTCTAGCCTTACCCATAGCTCCTAGGCCGCATCTAAGTAAACAATTGAACAATAATTAAAATGAGGAAAGACTAGAGAACGTGCCAGCTTCGCCCGAAGAGCCTCCGTGGTGTACTGACGGAAGAAGCGTAAGCTATATAACACCTGGTTGATTCTTTTACTAACTAACTCGATATGCGGCCTCCAGGTAAGACCCGCGTCTAGTAGAATACCAAGACTCTACCATTCCAGACAAAGGCACAACCATCACCTCTTCGAGTTCAATAGAATTAAACCCTGTAGACTCAATGCCGGAAAGAAACCTGCGTGATCCAAAAAGAATTGTAGATGTCTTTCCCACATTGAGCCTCAAGGATGCAGATGAAGTCGAGCCCGAGACAGCACGTGCAGCAGCCACCACATGTCTAGTTCCAGCCTCCAGATTATCCCTAAAAAATTAAAGATAGCCTGACGGTCATCAGCATATAAAATATGCCTTACACCCATGGAGTTAAGAGCAAGACCTAAGTCGTTAATATAAAGACAGAAAAGTAAAGGTCCCAAAACGGAACCTTGAGGGACACCAAAGGTGGTAGAGAGCCAGGAAGATGTATCTGTTCTGTTAGCCATAACAAGCTGCTCTCTTCCGGACAAATAAGCCCGAATCCACGCCAGTATCCGCCGCGAGAAGCCCATTCGTTTCATAAATTCTAACAGTCGAACAGGACAAATAGTGTCGAACGTCTTGCTAAAGTCAAATAATAACAGTAGCGTCACTTTATTTAACAGTAGCGTGGTATTTTTGTCAATAGCTGTTCGTACGTCTTCTGTCAGTCTTAGCAAGGCAGTCTCAGTAGAACTGTTACGTCTATATCCAGTTTGGAATGGGTCAAGGTTGTTGTATGACACCAAGTGCTCCATAAGCTGTTCATATACAATTCTTTCAAGAAATTTTGAAAGAAAGCAAAGCAGAGATATTGGTCGAAAATCATCTGGTCCAGAAGGTGTTCTAGATTTGGCCAATGGCACTACATGAACCTGCTTCCAAACCTCAGGGAAGCTGTAGCTATCAAGCAGGTGATTGTATAGACGCACTAAAAAAGGGCCAATAATTGGATGAGTCTTAACAACTACACTATGCGGGATGCCATCCTTACCAACTGCCTCAGATGAAAACTTAAATATTGATAAAATAATATCATTAATACTTATGCTTTCAAACAGAATCCATCATCTGCAGCAGAGGCAAACACAGCATCTATCCGTCTGTCATTAATGGCATTAGACACGGAAACTTTCGCAAAGTGAGTATTAAGCTCATCTGGCGTGAGCCCGTGCAATGACCCGCTCGCTCGCGGCAGCAACCTTAAGTTCCGCAACTCACACCAGATTGAGCTGAAGTTTTGAGAGTCGAATAGACGATAATGAACTCGCCTGATCCACCCTCTCCTGAACTCATTTGCGAAAATTGAGGAATTCCTCAAGGAATTGTCATTGTCCTTCCGTACCGTCTGTAAAGTGCCCTACTCTTGCATTGCAGGTCACGAAGCTCGAGCCCAATCCAAAGTAGGCGCTTTTTATTCACGTTAATTACCTTCATCGGCGCAAGTTGGTTGATAGCCAACATTACATTGGAGTTAAGCCTCGCGACCGCAGTCTCAACGTCCAAGTCATCCGCTAACAATGGTCCTCAGTCACTGTCCGATAACACCTGTACCAGCCCACTACTATCAATGCTCTTATAGTTACACTATTCAAAGGAACAACAGATAGGCTCAGGGACAGGTATTTCTACTATTGTTTCAATAATGTTGTGCTTGCTGTGGAAAGCACGGGCTCATTGGCGGACGAAATTACCGTGTCATTGTCTTCAACTAGTATAGCGTCTATCCAGGTACGAAATGTGGGTGCAATGTGCGTAGGACCATACTGAACGATCTGCAAAGACAGCTCCACTACAAGTCTGCGAACAAACAGAGCATCATCACAGTCAGTGCAGAGGTTGGCGTACAAAACACCGAGAATGATTTTGTGACTGTAGTCCGAAGATAATTGTCGCAATTCGTCCAAAAATTTTGAATTTCTCGTAAAACAGACATGGGGAGACATATACACAACGCAAACTTATGCATGCTCCGAGGTACGATACTGCACTGAGCAGATCAAGTATTCCAGTACCCCATGCCTTTCAACCCCCTCCGTGTCCAAGGATGAGGGTACACTCACTTTGAATTGCTTTTTTATATTATAAAGCGCAACTCCCCCACCATTAATGTTACGATCCTGCCGCACTACAGAAAATCCACCAATCCCCATGACCGAATCCGCGATGTTAGAGCCCGGCCAGTTTTTCACTACACCAAACAGTTGGTAAGTGGACGATCATGCAAATAAAGGCGAAATCCTACAATATGAGTACCCTCAGTACCTCTCAAAGAATTCACATTCATGAACCCCGCCCTCAAAAATTTGCTGCTTTTTTTAGAGCCTGCAACCTTATCTCCCCGCCCACTCCCAGAGACTGCCGATAAAGCATCTGCCTGACTAAATCAAATCTGATCGGCCCGTTTCCCACTTCTAGTTCAATCATCCTCACTAGCATGGTTACACTTGAACAAAGGAAGATCTAATTCCCGTCTCGGTGCGCATCCGAGGAACGGAAATCTCTTTAGGTTCACCCCTGACTGGCCGATCAGATGCATCAGAAAAGAACTGATCGGCGAGGTACTCCGGCTTACGCAGTCGTAAGATCTTGTAGATCTGCAAGTACATAAAAAATTCCCTCCAACCGTCTACTACCATCCAGCCTAATCGGATCCTGAAGGGGGTCATATGGTCATCCCACCTAGCACTCGCCGTTCGCGCCCCGAGATGCACCGCGGAGACCTGGTCATCAGATACGAAGGAGGGGAGCACAGAAGCGATGATATCGAGCGCGACATCAGAGGGCAAGACTCCCGTGATAGCACAGTGAACCACCCCCGTGACGACCAGCTCAACCACATCACCCATTGCCAAGACGTCCCTCACATCATTCCGATGATTACTCGAAATATGTCCGGGAACCACGAGAGCGGATTCGTTAAGATGACTATCTCTATTGCGGTTACTATTGTTTCTGTTTTGTTTTCTGCTATGCTTATTGTTATTATTATGTGTACGTTTACTATTGCTGGTTTTAGTTGGTTTATTATTGTGCGTTTGATTGTTGATGTCGTAAGCTCCCGATTTCCCGGTAGTAGTCCGCAGCCCCGTTGATACGTCTGCCTCTAAATTAAACGCCCGCGTCGAATCATCTTTATCCATTGGGAAGAATTCAGTGCTTTCTATATTTACATTATTTACATTGTACTTATTACTAAATTGACCGCCTAATTTTAATAGATTATCGGACATCTCAGTGGCCAGTACATCGACCTTCACCTTGATTGCATCCCGCATTTCCTGCTCACTGATCTGACTGATCTGACTGAGGAGCAGTGAGCGATCTTCGCGCAGGGCTGCCATCTCGGCTAACTGCGCTTTATTGATACTTTTCAGTTCAGAGACACGACTCATAAGAGCCACCATCGTCTCATCCGCTGCTGGTGCGGATCAATTCGATTCAAGGTGGCCTGAGCCGAGACTCTTTGCCAGAACTGAGTTCAGATCGGCCACCGCTCGATCAATGATATCAAATCTATTGCAGAAAAGATCAATGGTGGACAATGAGAAGTCTGATCTCGCCTTTAATTCATTCGATAAGACCTGTAAGAATGAGTTCAATGACGCTGGCGATGATGCAGCCTTCTGGCTCATCTTGCAAGCCGCTTCAAGGCGCGTGGCAACAGTTTGATTAAGCGGCGCCTGCCGCACGGTGTCCCGCTACGCATCCGTGTGGGCGCCTCTCTCCGTCTGCCGTGGAGCATGCACGGTGACAGTGCAGCCCACATTTGCTGCACTTCGCCAGCACTCTAACACTTTTCCTCGTCTGTGTACAGACACAGCAGGTCGCGCCTTCCATAATTGCGGATGGAGTTGCAGTGAATGTAGATAGATAGGCGGACCGCTACGAATGTTAAGTGGTGTGTGTCTGTGCGGAAAATAGACGGGAGATTTCGCGCCACGCGTTCCCACCGATGAGGCACATATAAGTACTACATAGTCACTTACTTGTGTGTGCGCCGCTGACCCAAGCCGTTCTCCAGGCACGAAATAAACGAAACTTAACAATCGAACTCCTCGGCTCCTAATTGAAGCCACGCAGTTAATGCTTGGCTTGTATGGAGCTGCACGAGTCCTCGTACCTCTGTATAATATATAAACTCCCGACCAAATATTAATGTTGCTAAATGCTATTTGAGTAGGGAGCTCGCCGATAAACACGTTTCATACTTACCGAAGAGAGAGAGAGAGAGAGAGAGAGAATTAGAATTAGACTTAGAAAAAAATTTATTGAGGTACAATATGTTGTGCCATGAATGTAAGTAGTATAATATAATATAATATAATAGTAAATATCCTATTCAATTTGTACCTGCAAATTTTGGAAATAATAATTTTGGCAACAATTTCGGAAGGAACTCTGAAAATACCTTCAGA
The DNA here is from genome assembly GCA_018906755.1 of Sycophaga agraensis. Lineage (NCBI taxonomy): Eukaryota > Metazoa > Arthropoda > Insecta > Hymenoptera > Pteromalidae > Sycophaga > Sycophaga agraensis. The sequence goes on from JACCIE010000079.1 coordinate 140,635, forward strand.
CATAATTTTGGATCGAGCAGTATTAGTCAGCCCAGACAACAAAATTATCAACCAACACCAATGTCAATAAGTACTCGAAACAGGTACAAATCAAGCAATTTTCCTCGCACGAATAATAATTCGACTTCGGAAAGCTGTTTCGAACCAAGAAGAAATAATTTCTTTAAAAACACAGGATCTCCGAATTTTATTTCGAAAGAACTTCATAATCAGGAAGATTTCCTGAGGCAAGCTCAAATGAAGGAAGAACAGACGAATATGAAAACGAAAATTTTGTTAATGAGGAGGATTTTCGGGAAGGAAAATTAAATAATATCGGCACTTCTTTTTTCCCGCACCTTTTAATTACTAATTCGACTTTAAAAATACTTATTGATTCAGGAGCATCGTCGTCTGTTATCAATCCGGAAATAGCTTACAAATTATTTTCAAGATATATACTTTTTCACAAAAGTTCGATGTTAAATTTATACATAATATAACAGAATGTACACGCGCTCTTACTTTCCCAATTTTACATAAATTTGGAGTAAATACTCAATTATATTTCTAATATTGCCCTAGCATTCAACGTATGATTGTTTAATCGGAAATAAAGATTAACACAAGCTAAAAGAATATTTAGTACTCCGAAATATGAAATAGATTATTGAAGAAATGTACCAGAAGAAGTTACTACAATGAAGTTGAACTATTACGAAGAAACATAATTAAAAATAAGAACAGATCATATGAACAAAAAAGAAAAAGAAAAAATTATATCGTTGTATCATAAGTACAAAAATTGCATTTATAATGAAGAAGAGAAATTATCTGTAATCAATGCAGTTTCGCATAACATAATAACAAAAGACAATCATTCTATTTATGTCAAAAACTAGAGATATCTGTATAATTTAAAGGAAATAGTACAAAATCAAGTGAGAAAATTATTAAATGATGATATAATTCAATCAAGTAATTGATCCTGTTCGTCACCTGTTTTAATCTTGTCATAAATGGAAGACGTTAGTGGGATGAAGAAGTGGAGGATGGTAATAGATTACAGTAAACTTAACGATAGAACAATTGAAGATAAATATCCGTTACCAAAAATGGAAGAAATTTTAGAAAATTCAAGCAATGTATCTAGCACTTAGAAAAGAAGTGACTATAAACGATCAAGAAAGAGAATATGTTGAAGCATTTAACAAACTAAAAGAAATAATCACGAATACACCTGTATTAGCATATTCCGATTTTTCTAGAACATTTGATATAGATTTTATTTAAGAACATTCAATTCTGTAGAGCAGAATTATTCAACAATCGAAAAATAACTATTGACTATTGTAGATGTCTGTAAACATTTTGTGGAAAATAGTACATATATTTATGGAAAAAAATTTATTATCAAAACGGGCTATAAACCACTTACTTGGCTCAGCTCTTTGAAAACACCTAATGCTCGGATAATTAGATGGTAAATAAAACTTGAAGAATATGATTACGAAATTAGATACAAAAAGGGTAAAGAAAACAATGTAGCTGACGCCTTAAGCAGAATAGAGATTAGCATTCAAGAAGAGAACGACGACTCGCTCTGGATGATACCAGAAGTATCTGATGTCGTACTTCGTACATCCATCGAACTCGACGAAATATTAGACGCTGAAAGCATGACCATTTACACTGCTAATTATGATTCAATTTTTTCCCTACCCATAATCGAAAAAAATATTCACTCTTTTAATTGCAGCATAATAATGTAATCAGGAAGACATTATGATGTAAAAATAAATTATTGATAAATTTTGTCACGCGTCGCTTTCCTGCACCACGAAGGAGACTGTTCGTCTCGCAGAGTCGCTCTTCGTCCCTCTTCATCTCGATCGAGAGCGACTAAGTCACTCTTCGTCTCGACCGACAAAACTTACAAAGAAGACGAAGTCGTGGAGACGATGACGGCGAGAAGTAGCCGAGGACGGCAGTTATCCTAAAGGCCATCCAGAAGACGTCGACATAATATATGACGCGGGGCTAAGACACTTCAGCAGGACACGCGCCTCGTGGGCTCCGCTCGCCATTGCCGCAAGAGGGCCCGATGGGAGGTCTCTCGCCCCTTTGCCTCAGCGCGCCGCGATAGATTTTTTTCAGCTGTCAAAGAGAAAGATAGCTTTTGGCTGCAGCTGCCTGACGAATTGGCATCAAACCCGACTAACAATATGGAATTGTGGCGTCCTGTCCCTTTTACAAAACAGATCATCTCAATTTCAACAAGATATGCAAACACCTGTCGAATGTCTCTTTTTGAGCCTGTACCAAAATACACCAGATAGTAGTGAAGCTAGGAGGCAAAGCATGTTATTGTACTGTTAGGTTTCCCTAAGCATCTGTATGCGAGGAATCTAGGAACAGCTACTACACACAGGTTGTCCCCTGATTGTAGAGTAGCTGACTGGGTTTATTTGAGAGATTGAGCTTTACGTACAGAGGAAACTCATCTTTAGTTAAGCAAGACCCAGAAGATTTAACAACAATTAAAATAAGATTCTACTTGAAAGTAGAATAGAATTACTATCCAGGCCGTTTCAGCTACTTAAACTAGAGAGATTTAGTGGGAAAATATATTTGCTTATTTTATATTAATATGTGTATGGATAATTGTATGGGTTATTAGTTTGAATTGAATAAATAGACACTTTAAATTATTTGTATGTTTACTTGATTTATTTGACTCCCTTGTTGATGTGCTCCTGCTTTTGGAATAACTGATTACAACTTTTATTTATTTTGTTTATTTGAAATTATGAATTATAATGTATTTAGTACTTAGATTTAGTATTAGTTTTGATATCGCGCGAATACATTTGATTGATTTCCAAATAGAAAGAGCGCGGCGGATTTAGAATGGACTATGTGAAAAATGACAGTCATATAGTGAAGACAGAGACTGAATAGCAACCAAAATGACTGACTCCTGCATGAGAGCTGTAGTGGAAGTAAGACACTTTTCGAGCTTTCTCTCTCTCTCTCTCTCTCTCTCTCTCTCTCTGAGAGTCAGCCAAGTTCAATTCTATTGAACTCTGAGAGGGGCAGATGGCAATACATTCAATTCATCTGCAAAAGAATTAACCAGCTTTTACATAATTTACGTTTTTTCCGGCAGTACACCACGAAGGCTCTTCGAGTCAAGCTGGTGTGTTAACTGGTTTTTTCGCATTATAACTATTTTTCTATCGTTTACTTAGATGTGTCTCTTGAATTAAAGACAAAGCTACAACTCTCACAGAATTCCTGTGTGCGGTATGTGACGGGTGCTAAGTGGGATGATTATATCACCCCCTTCAGGATTCGATTGGGCTAATTGAGAGTAGACGGTTCAAGGGAATATTTTATTTATTTGCAGATCTACAAGATCTTACGGCTGCGTAAGCCGGAGTACCTCGCTAATCTGTTCTCTCCTGATGCATCCAATCGGCTGATCAACGGTGAATCTAAAGAGGTTTCTGTTCCTCGAATGCGCAGTGAGACGAGAATTAGATCTTTCTCTGTTCAAAGTACTCATCTGGGGAACAGACTACTATTGTACATAAGGAATTCATCCTCGCTCTCTCGATTCAGAGGGCTAGTGATGGAGCATTTGAGGGGTCGGGACATCACAGTAGATTTTTTAGTCAGTTGTCCTCATAATCTTGTTTTAACTTTCGCCCTAAATTATTTATATGTGTGTGTAATGAGTATGTGTATATTCATCCTTTTACTTCATATTGGAAATATATTCATTTCACTCATTGTATTCGGGTGAACGTGATCTCATCTCATTTTATTCATCATATGTATATACTGTCGTACTTGTATTCATTGTGGAAACGTGTGTATGTGTGTGACTCGACGGGTAGATTCTAAGAAAATTCAAGTTATATATGTGCCAAAACTGCGCTTCATCTACGATTTGACTAAGGCTGTGATATAATGATTATATATAAGTAGACTTAAGATGTTGCGTTTGTAAATGAGTGTTTTGTGTAATATTTTGTAAGTCATTTACAAATAAAATTTATCTCTCTCTCTCTCTCTTCTCTCTTCATCTTATTCGTTCTTATGTATTTCATTCTCTATATCATTTATTTAGCTTAATTAATATTTTATATAAAATAATAATACGGCATAGAATAGAATATAATAATAGTTATAAACAGCTATAATTTAATTATTAAATAGAAAATATCACTTACAGAATATTTAAGAAATACTTTAATAAAAACAAAAATAATATTAGTCAAAGCCACTACCTATACACTGTGAGGTAAAATCTCGGTGGCGAGAGAGTTGCCGAGCCCATGCGAAACTGCAGCGCGAGCATGTGTGGGAGCGCGGGTCATGAGTGAGATACGCGAACCGCGATCTAGACGAACTTCTCGCGCCGCGTCAAGAGCTCGCCCACTGCCGGACGTCCCGCTAAAGTTCCTGAGGCGTGAAGTCGAGTGGAGCGGACGTCGAAGCCCGGATGAGCGCGCCACAGGAGCAGTGCCGAGGGTGCCCTGGCCCACCTCAAATAGGGTAAGAGCCCCGCGGGTTGAGCTGGTAACCCTGCGCTACCGGCACTAGCGGGCCGCTTCATCTGGGGCTAGAGCACCGCCCTGCGACGGTATGCTGGAGCGTGATGGCGCTCGCGTCGGCAACTCAGCGAGCCGGCGGCGGGGCGAATCGAACGGCGCGAACACTCTCTTGCTAGACGCCGACAGTAGAACACGGGACCTTCTCTTGAGGAGAATTAATTTTCGGTACGGTATTATCGCATAGTTCGCGGTACGCTAACTTTATTCGAGGCTATTACCTTAGCCCTTGCTCGCGATACGATTAGGGTGTGTGATCCAACTACCTTGGGGGACCTGCAGCGTGGGCCCGGCCAGTGGCGGAGCGGATCAACCGTGACGGTGAAACGACCGCGGCGGGACTTCGTGCGGCGTCCCAAGCGCCTCGCGCGCACGCACGTTCCGACGAGTCTACGACCACCGAACGGGACTACTGAGGCAAGTCAACACAGTCGGGATATCGCATAAATTGTACAGTCGGCCCATACTCTTCCTACTGCATTTCGATAATATTCTCGGGACAATATTATATTTTCTATCATATCATTTTATATTCAAGCTTTTCACATATTTACTCTATATTATATCATTCTGTTCTTATATTTTTCATACGCCGTCATATTATTTACTGCGCCCTCCACACCACGTCTCCTAGAAGTTCCTCGTAGTCTTAAGTCATCTATACGCACATCCCGGTGCGAGCCGATACTCGGCGAACGTCCCCTCGTCTCGGCGCGCAAGGCACGCCGCCTCACGGCTGCGCGGCCGAGCGTTTACGTCCACGTCCCGCTCCGTGATCGCGACTCGAATCCTTTTCTCGGCCCGGTAAGCCAAGGTATGTACTCGTAGGCAAATCCTACGTTACAATACCTGTAATTAACCAAAATAATTTGATGAAAAAACTTGAAGAATATCACAGTAAGAATAACAATGGAATTCAGAAAAAAGCAGTTCATTTCAAGAGGATATTTTATACACTTAATATGGATAGAATCATTCAAAAATTACCTAAATCAATAAGAATTATGCCTAGAACATACATACGAGAGAAGGCCGCACAAGATACAAATCCTCTGTTTCCTCTGTTTCCTCTGTTTCTCTGATATTTTCCTAAACAAGCCTTCGACCTGTGTGGAAATTAACAGAATCTCTGTATCCACTAATTTCACTGTTTCCTTGAAATATAACTATATCTCTAAACTTCAGCACTTGTTGTGAAAATAGTTTTACAAATCCTTCAATTCAAAAAATCTCCTCTCGCATATCTGATGATGCCAAAGTTGCGAAAGAGTAAGAAAATTATAAAAAGTTTCCAAGCGGATATAAACAATACACATACCAATAAAAAGTGATTAAAACAAAAATTAAATTATAATTATTAACAAAATCTGTTTCCATTTCCGAACTTCCTTACACTTCATTGGGTCTCCTCCTATTTCAAACTGCTGAGACGGCCTGGAGAGAGAATCGATTCTATTTCTTAATAGAATCCATAGGTCAATTTCAAACCTTTTCAATCTTAACCAAGCCGGTATTCCTAAATAAGAACCTTTAATGAGGGGATCGTACAAGCTTACGAACGCAACTGCCAAATTAGGCAAGCCAGGCATAAGGGCGAGAACTGTTGGTGGAATGAAAAATCGAGCCGTCTGAGAGAGGAGGTTCAACACTCCCTCAAAAGGGCTAGGAAATCAGGTACAGAGACCCTATGGACCCATCATAGGGAACTAAGGGATAAGTACAGAGAGAGCATAAGGAATGCTAAACAGAATAGCTGGAGAAGCTTCTGTGAGAGCACCCTAAAGAGGGCTAGGATGAATAAGATTCTTTCTTAGAGTTCGGAGGCCCTCTTTGGAACGCTAAAATTACCGGATAGCAAATATGCTTTGTGTACTTTCCCAGTTACACAAAGGATACTATTGATCCTATGGGAAACGGCTATGTGGCTAAACGAAATAGTTAGAACTGCGGGCTCCTAGGAGATAATCATTGCAACAAATAAAATTGATACTCAAGAAAGGATCAAGGAGGCGTTCTGCCACCTCTGCTCTAGTGTCTTGTGGTGGACAAGCTCCTACGACTACTCAATGATGCAGGCTGTACAGCTATAGAATATGCAGATGGCATCCTGATAATAGCCAGAGGTCCGTTCCTTGACTCCCTTATGGGAGTCATACAAAGTGCCCTTACATTGGTAGAAAAATGGTGCAATAAAACGGGGCTTAGTGTCAACCATAAGAAGATCGAGATCTTTCTGTGCACCAGAAGATACAAATGAGATAGCATATTTATTAATCTTTGTAGAGGAATGAAAAGAACGAAATGTCTGCCTTGTAACCGTGAAGCATTTTAGTGAAAAACGTTTTTGCTATTTAAGAAAATGGTTTACGCAGGTTTTCGAGATCACGGATTACGAATCAGCTGTCCAAATTAAAAAATGCAGAATGTCGAATCGAGTATTACTTATTAAAACTTCGTAATTTTTGTAATAATGGGTAGATGAAGGTTTCCGAGATCGTTGATTACAAATCAGTTCAATTATAAATAAAATTTTTGTTTGTGTAAATTTCCGTAATCAACAATTAGAAAATACTTTATATAAACACTAACTTTGTTATATTTCTTAATTCAATTGTTACATTTTTATAATTTTATAACTATGCTGTTTTTTGGAATTTCATACTGTGATGGATTAATCTTTAACAGCATGTCTATTTAAAACAAATTTAGAAATAAGCTTATTTTTAATGACTTAATACAAACTTTTTATTAGATACCAAAAATTCGATTTAAATTTAGTTGTCATTAAAGCATATAACATTGGATTCAGTGCGGAATTCAAATAAAACATAATTCTTGAAAAATATAGTAAGGTAAAGTATTCTTCAATACCAAATCCTATAATTGTTTCCAATGGACTATATATTATCCAGATCATGAATGTACGAAATGGCAGTAGGCATATAAAGAAGATAAATATTACTAAGTAAAGCATTTTAATAACTTGATAACGGTGATGTAATGTAGTTTTCGTAATTCTGTATTTAGTTGATGATCTTTTAATAAGCTGATAAACTATTGCACTATATATAGCAATAAGAATAATAATTGGAAAAATAAAGAATAGTAGAACTGATGCGGATATGTATAATATACTCCACTTAACTCTGACTTCTGTACTGCATACTGGTACTAACTTATTGGATTCATCGTGATAAAATTCAAAACGGGCCATAAATATGAAAGGACTGTAAATATAAACATTGAGATATATTCTGAAAATATTTAAAAAAATGTATGTATGTATATAAATATTAATATATTTTGCGCGCGCGCACGGGCGTGTGTGTGTGTGTGTGTGTGTGTGTGTGTGTGTAGTTCAAGCATTCAAGTATCAAATCATAATTCGATTTGATATAAGGGTTATCACACAGATCCTGTACCGTATCAATAGCAACGCATCCTAAGGTCGGATTAAAATAGAATATCCTAATTATTTTGTATTTGAAAGTATTTGAAAACGTGCATTTTTTCCACACGACCAGCCGTATGGTTAAACAAGGACCCGAGGCTCTGTCGGCTCGAAAACAAAGCGTGGATGGCTGGGTGATCACCGATCGCTAATTAATACTAAGACAGTTTCCGCAAGGCCCCGAACTCTCTCAGGCGATCGTCGTGCTAACCCGGACCCCAAGACCGTTGACGCAGCCGACGAAGCCCTGTACACATCCGCACTCCCCTAATCATCGGAACGCGGTCTGCTGGTAGTTCAAGACCACTGGAAGGTAGGTCCCTACGCAACTAGTAGCAGCATAACGCTCCACCTCTTTTGGGGTATGTTAGCCCACTGGAAAGTCTTCTCCAACATCACTAGGGGAGGAGACTTGCCGGCACCCGACTAACAAGGGACCGTTCACGAGGCGCTGCAGGCTGCTTGTGCACATGGCCCGAACGGGGCCGGAACAGATGAAAGGGCCAGCAAGCCTGACTAATCAGCTGGGTACGAGCGGAGAGAGAGCTCACCTGCGACGCGTGGTGCGGCGGGCGCGGTGTGTCGCCCCCACCCCCCTGATCGCTATTGTTGGGGTATTGTTCTTTAAGGGGGGAGGAGGTAGAGGCAGTCTGGAGCAAGGCCTCCTGACCATCGTAACGCAGTCTGCCAACAGTTCAAGACCATTGGAAGGCAGACCCCCCACGACACCACTAAAAGCAAAGAACTCCATCTTCTTTGTGGCGTGTGAGCCCGCTCGAGAGCCTCCTCTAACAACACCCGGAAAAGGGACTGGCAGGCCCGACCTACACCAATGGAGTGGCGGCTAGGCCCCGCCTAGATCGAGACAATATCTAACTGATCAATCTCAATTCTTGGTGGAGAATCAGAACAAACCCTGAAACTGATCATGCTCACCTTCGTGATGTGGCACACAGGTCCCGGTTGCCCTCCCAGGTAGGGTTTCCCCGCTTTCAATGCCGCTAACCCTTCCGTGTGACTGAGAGAGGGTTGACTTGTGTGCGGCTAGGAGGATGGGGCGTTGGTCAGGAAAGCCTGATGAGCAATCGATGAGATCTTTCTTTTCGGAAAGCAGCCGGTCCTCCTTCTTGGTGAAAGTCCGCCTAGGTAAGATCAGAACGGTCTTTTTGTCGGTGGCCGCCCCAGCTGAACGTGCACCTTATTTAATTTACGCCCCGAATTCGTAACTCTCTTTATTCACCCCCTTGTTGACGAGGCAGATTCGAGTATGATATTGATATCTATCAATTTGTTGCCCGCTACACCATCTAGCAAAGCAACTTTGTCACTATCGCTACTCCGGCTACGACTCGTTGACGCAATATTCTTCTTCTTAGTCTTCTTTTTCAGTAACGAAGCAGGCAGCAGAATACAATCTGCGGATGCAGCATTCACACCAAATCAAACATCCACCATTTTGAAGTCAATGGACTAATTACTAACTACTAAGATGCCCGACAGTAAACTTAAATTAAATGCTTTAGAAATTAACATTGTGAATAATCTTGACTTTATAAATTTAAAGTTAGATAATAAATTAACGTTAAATTTAGCAGAGGCCGAATCGTTGGGACTGCGAACTACTGCTAGAAGCTCGGAAACCGATGACAATAGTAATAGTTTAAATCAAAGCTGAAATATCAAAAACGATACCGGTATGCTAGCACGACACGGCATGCTGTTCTCGGGCCAACCAACTCCGCAGTCGACATAACCTCCTTAGACTGGATGAGGACGGTGTCGAGAAGGTGACGTCCACTGGAAGTAAGAGACGACACGAATTGTTCTACTGGTTAGTAGCGGGAAGCCTTTGTTGCACATCGATTTGGGGCTGAGTCATTTCAGCAGGGCACATTAGATCCGGCGGTCGTAGCGTACAGACGTGCAGAGGCAGAGATTTGGTGAGGCACTGAAAGTTATAGCGTGAAGACGTAGGAGACAATTTATGAAGAAAAGTGCAGTCAACGGAAGATTGCAGTAACGACGTCACTGAGCGAGCTACCCTGACGTAGTTCTTAGCGACCGCCGCCAGCCATTAGTGAGATCTTGGGCTACTGACGAGAGTGAGCGAAGACTAAGTGTGACCTCACTCACTCCCGCGAGATCCAGCAACAAGCGACGCAGCTGATGCTATTACAGAGACCAGCGAGCAACGCAAACGTCGCTGCCAGCGGCGGACGGGTGGGATAGCCAGTCATCACCTAGCATCCAACGGACCGCGAATCCAGACGCCAACTTCGTACACCCCAGGTGACAACCCCAGATACCACCTCCAGCATCTGATGGGTGGCAACCTCCGACGCCGCTTACCAGTCCAGAAGACCAGACGATGTCCGAAGACATCACTGGTGAATGGGTTAGGGAGGAAATACTCTTGTGCGCGGAGTGCTTGGTCGCGCACGGGACGCGGCGCCGACGAGCAGACAAAATAGCAGCCGCACCGGTTATGTATATCGCCGCGGAGGTCAGACCGCGGTTGCACCAGTCACATGCAACCACGACCAACGGATACCCGTGCGTTTCGACAACGTAGTCGGGTTTCCACTCGCCGCCGGGAGCGGATATTAACGTAGGGAAATATTTTGTAATTACACTGCGCAATAAAGTAAAAGTGTAACAAAGATATAATGTCATAGCCCTTTATTGTTTTTCACCTTCCCATTGGGCTTTATTTGAAATCAAGAGAAGCTCGTTTCGGTGCCTACCTGCCGAAGCCAGCGGACCTCCCAAAAAGAAGAGAGTCTCCACCAGCTAGCCAGGTGCCGCTTACTTGGTACCCTTTATCTATAAATTATTAGCGAGCACGCCATTGTGCAAGCATCGTGAGGCGGAAGGGCTTCTCCTGCGTGGTGCGGGAAGGTGACGCGTTACAACATTCACATCAAGGTTGTGAGGATGGACGTACTAATCGTGGCATAAGGGCCGATCAAATTTGACTGCAGCAGGCAAGTACTCCGTCACTGGTCACCTGAAGTAGGAGGGGGCATAATAAAGATAGACTACAGGTTGTAGAATATGTGGCCGATTTCTCAACGCGGAGTTCATAAATGTGAACCCTCTTAGAAGTACTAGGGAAACTAACAATAAAAGATTCCGTCTTTATTTAAATGATCATCCTACTTATCATCTGTTCGGTGTTGCAGAAACCAAGTTGGATTCGAGCATCGTGGATAACGACCATCGGGATTGATGGATTCTCTGTATTTTGGCAGAATGGCAAAGTTAATGATGGGGGAGTCACACTATATGTTTATAAGTCATTCCGTGTGAGTATACTGCTCAAACTTAAATACTGAGAGGCCTGGAAGACTAGGGGTGCTGGAGTACTTCATCTGGTCCGTGCAAAATCGTAACTATGAGCCTAAATTAGTTACTGCACATTATATTCCATTATATTGTTTCATTATTATAACACTCTCCATTTATGAACGAACTGCCGCAATTAACTCTGGATTACAGTGACAAAATCACTCTCGATGATCTGAAAACTGATTTCTGCACTGCCAGTGATGAAGCTGTGTTTCTCTGCAGACTAGCGGCAGAGCTGTAATTGCGGATTATCCAAGACAGTCCTATATACATAGAATCCATATTCTGTACCTGTATTGAATAAATTCTTGTAAAAGAGAATGTTATAGCAATCTCTGCTGCCAACATATCTGTTCCTTATCATAGCAAGCACAACATAATTAATGTTACAGTAAAGGTACGTGTCCCTGAACCTCTCTGTTATTCATTTAGATATGGATCTGTTACTCATTTATATATGGATTATAAGATTATAATGATGAGTAAATTGTTGACGGACAAATGATAAATGACAAATGACTCCATAATTAGGGGCCGTTACTGGTGGTGGATTTGGAAGTTGAATCCGCAGTCGTGACGCTCAACTACAATTTAGTGGTGGCAATAGATGAATTAGCCCCAGAAAAAATTATGAAATGAAGTAAGGATCGCCTATCTTGGGTAGGACTTGAGCTTCATGACTTGAAAGAGTGGGACACTGTACATACGTTACAGGAGAACAGGAGAAAGACAATTCTTGGAAGACTTTTTTGATATCCGCAAACAGATTCAGCAGACGTTAGATCAAGCGAGAAATAAATAAGTTCATAATTGCCTGTTCAACTGTCTTACGTAGCTGTAAGATCTTCTAGATCTTGTATATCTTGTCTTGCAAATACATAAAATATTCTCCATCGACTCCCATTCCATTCAATGGCATCCTGAAGGGGGTGATATATCATGCCACTTAGCATCCGTCACATACCGGACACAAGAATTCTGTGAGCGATGCAGCCTTATCCTAAGCTCCAGGAACATAACTAAGTAAATTATAGAACAATAATTAAAATGAGAAAAAATCAGAGAACACTGGCATGAAGATTGAATCAGTTTGGCACGAAGGGCTTGGTGTACTGAGTGAAAAAATGTAAACTATATAAAACCTGGTTCATTCTTTTACAAACCAATTCAATATGTCAATTCCAGGTAAAACCTGGATCTAGCACAACACCAAGCCTTTTTCAATTTCAGAGAAAATCTCGACTGTCCCATCCCAAAATTCAATAGAATTGTATCCAGCCGACTGAATATCGATAAAAAATCTGGAAGTTCAAAAAAGAATAGCAGATTTCTTTCCAACGTTGAGTGTCAAGAATGCAAACGAGGCCCAGTCCGAAACTCGTGTCTGGCTCTTTTATTTATAGCAGTGCGTCTTCAGTTAGTCTCAACAGAGCAGTCTTAGTCGAACTGTGCCTAGTGATGCCCAGTTTGGAGTGGGTTGAGAATGTTATAAGACGCCAAGTACTCCATAAATTGGTCATGTACGATTCTATCAAGCACCTTCGAGAGAAAGCAGAGTAGTGATATCGGCCGAAAATAGTCTCCTCCGGAAAGTATTTTTGATTCGGCCAATGGCACTAGATGAACCCTTTTCTACATCTCTGCGAAGCCTCCACTCTCAAGCAACCTATTGCACAGGGGCACAAAAAATGAACCAATAATCGAAAGAGCCTTCACAACCACACTATACGGAATTCCATCCTCTCTAACTGCCTGCGATGTAAATTGAGGTATAGCCAGAACAATATGAGCCCTTGCAAAGATCCATTTGCTTACGACATCAATCCTAGGTTACACAACTCACACCAGATTGTACTAGAATTTTGAGAGTCAAACAAGCCATTATGAACATATTGAGACCTCGCCTGATCTGCCCTCTCCTGAACGTATTTGCGGAGATCAAGGAAGTCCTCGAGGATTTGGCTTCATCCTATTCTTCTGTAACCTCTGTACAGTACACCACTCTTGCGCTGCAAGTCTCGAAGCTTAAGTCTAATCCAAGGAAGGCGATCTTTGAGTCCATAGTCGTGAAGCTTAACTACAATTTAATGGCGGCCTAGATGAATTGGCCCCCGTGAACGTTATAAAATTAAATAAAAATCTTATTCTTAAATTAAGATTTTTTCCGTTTCCGTTAACACATTTGTATTTTGGCTTCAGTGTATCTTACTGTTATTTTCCTATTCTTTCTTTTTATATCGAGTTACTGATCGTTTAGCAAGGCTCAACGTGACCCGATCGTGCAGTAGTATCACTTAATAATTTGAAAATATTTTTCAAATAATATTTTCAAAATAATATTTTTTAATAAGCTTGAGCCAATATATTCTTCTAAAATTCTAGTAATACATATAGAATAAATTATATTTTGTAACAGGGAGATCCGGGATGCAATTGCGTCGACCCGGCCTTGTACAATACAAGTCACAGAATATCCGTCACGCACTTTTACGTGCTATGGGGCAGTGTTGTCAACGCTTTCCCCGCCATCGCGCACCCTTCGAAACGCGGCAGCTGCCTACTTATTCAGCTGTTGAGTTACAACTTGCGACTTCCGTGGAGGCGGCGCGGCTTATCGAACTGCTCATCCGGTGAAAAATCTTGAAAGGGGCTATCAGGGAAGAAACAGACGGATTGTAACGCCGACACGCCGAATAAATAATAATATTAATTTTTGGCTTTGTGCCAATGACTTAACATATATTTATTTACTACAATAGATCGTCTGCAATAAATCGTCTACGTAGCGCTCGCTTACACGATGAATCGAATTTTTATCAAAAAGCAAGCAAATGACTCTGCGACACCGCCGATTATTCAGGACCCCATTATAGTGACACTAATACATGACCAATACTTTGGTGAGGCGATGCCCGACGAGACCGTCTCTCAAATGAAGAGGGCGATGATAGCGGAAATTTGCAAAATCGAAGAGGAGGATTTTGTACCCCGATCAGGGACTTCTTTCCCACAAAGAGAACAGTTGTCGTTGTCTGCGTGGACAAGGAATCTGAAATCTGTTTGGAAAAGGAAGCGACCATCTTGACTATGAGGAATTCAAGATTACGAAAGTAATCACTTGAGTTCTGAAACTGGCCTAAAGGCAGAATAACAGTGTGGATAGATTTAAATGGGCGGTTTTGAGCAAGGCAGCCGATGTTTGCTTAGTTCTTGACCTAGATAAACTATCGACGGACGCGCTAAGGAGTAGCAACTTGAGGCTGATAGTTGTAGTGGATATAACCACTTTCAAGGTACTGAGAAAACCTCCGGCTGAAAAGCCTGAAGTGGCTTCTCAAACAGAAGCACGGTAAAGGAGTAGACCTTCAATGGCTACTTTCAGAATACGCTTCTCACAAAAAAACTTGCACCATTCCAAAAGCGCCTCAGTGGTTATAGCTAGGAGCATGGTTAAGGTGCATACATGCATAGCCCTAACACAAGAACCTTAGTTATGGAGAGGATGTATTAGGAGACTCAATGTGGGCGGTGAACTGTTTACAGGATCAAATGATGGGGTTGCAAGAACTTGCATCCTCATCAGGGGTATTAATGAATTTCTGTTACAGGGGTTATATTCCACGGACTGTACAACCATTAAGATGGATTTGAGGATAAGGAACACCAAATGAAAACCTTACTGATCTCATCAATCTACCTGCCCCACAACGAAGAGATTCCTACCTTAGGTATAAATAAGGTAGTCGATAACAGCAGGCGCAACAACCTGAAATTAATTAGCGGGTGTGACGCCAATGCTCACCATGACGCATAGGGAAGTACCAATATTAACGCTAGAGGTCCTTAGAATTCATTACTAGAAGTTAATTAGAAATTATTAACCAGAGAAATGAGTCAGTCTTTGTCAATTAGAATCAATGAAGTTATCCATGAATGAAGAATAGAAAATGAACCATCCATGTCAGACCACAGGGCAATCATCTTCGGGATAACGTATGTAAAACCAAAGCTAGATTCAAAGAAAAAACCCAAGGACACAAATTGGGAGGATGGCGAATCTATTGAAATCGCAAAAGTGACGCGCGATGATGAGGCGATTAATACATTTAAACACTCCCCAATTACGAAGCCAATTGACGGAACAAGAATTAATCGGTCGAGACGGAACAGATGTGTTGCGCAAACGTCTGTGACGATACGAGTTGCGAGCGCAAGGATGGGCGGGTCACCGATTGTCGGCGACATCCCCTAGTTCCCTGAGTGTGTCAAAGACGGGGCAGTCACACCAACCGATTGAGGGCCCATGCGTTTCGGTCCGTTGGTGCTTCCCGCTGACGACGCGGAGTCGAAGACGGGCGCCTCTAATTATGGTAGAAGTCACGGAGCTGTAGGTGGAGTAGGCCTCGTAGGGTAAACCGCCTCAGATGGTAGTCCGCCTGTACGCTGGTTTCCAAATGCTGAGAGATCTCCACATGAGCTACCGAGCTACGCTATCGCTCCTACTTTTCCCTCTCCCCATAACGTGCCCTATACTTCTATGACAAGGATGGAGTGTAGGCGACTTGCCGCTAGCGACTGCGGTCCGACGCCATTTGATGTGAGAGTCCCTACCTCACCGACGGCGTGACATGAGGATCGCGTACCACATTTCCCTGCCGATACCAATGCGGTGATCCGTCGCGAGGACGTCGCGCTCATAGTTAGACAGCGGTGGGAGTCCGCAGCCAACATTTATCCGCAAAGCTGCGATCCCGCTAAATACCGATATGGAGCCAGACTACTCGACGATATGGACGAAGATGTAGAGGCGAGACGAAATATGTAAACTTCCCGAGTACGCAATAGACGCAATAGCATGCACTCCCCCTGTCCTTCACGATAAAATTCACGTAGTCTTGAGCTGCGCCCCAGATCGCCCTCTCGCGATTACTAGCGGCGAGGTGAGGAGATCTCGCGAGCGCTCCCTGATCCCGAGGCGCTATACGAATAGACGCACTTAGAGATGATGAATCGAGCCAGGAAGAGGCCGAGCTAAGTGTCCGATTACCGACAACTGTTCAGTAACGATGAGCGGAACGAGCGCCGCGACCGTCGAGCACGTGACCGCGAGGAGTCGCGACGGGATAGCTGCGACACACCATATTCAAGGCGGGTATGACGCGCAGAAAAATACAGATGCTGCAGCGATGACAGCGATAGTGATGCGACGTTGTCAAATCATGGAGATTTAAACGTGACGATCCGAGCACCGCGAACACCCGCACGATTGCGCATCCCTGCCCGATATAACCACACGTGGGAGTATATAAAAATACTCCACTATTTCAGGTTACAATTCGGAAGTTAGGTGCAGAACAACGCAGCAGTATTTATGGACCGCTTTGACTCCTGCTATAGGAGTTCAAACTTCCAAGAGGAGGATATGCTGGAAGCCATTCCAGCTATCTTGACGGGGCGCGCGAGTCAGTGGTTCTGCGGAAATTTCGAGAACCTCTGGTCGTGGCACATGTTTGCCAAGGTGTACAAACAAATTTTGTACGCAGCTAACTGAGTCAGAGCTGCAAAAAGAGCTGCGAGTGTGGACGTAGGAAAAAGGGAAGAAAATCTGTGATTTTATCATATGCCGCCGCTATTTGTACCAGCAATTTAAAAGGCCACCGTCGCTGCGATGTTAGCTGGATGCCTCCGTCCGTGGCCTATTGCCCGTGTATCAGAAGTCTATATGGCGAGAGGTCATTGACAGCTATGGGATTCTCCCAAAGCTGGGCGAGGCCTATGAGCGCAAGGAGAGCCGACGAATGCGCTATGTGCCCCCACCTACACACATGCGACGTCCTGAGGTTAATTCAATTATTAGCCGGAAAAGGATCGTGGGCTTTTTGGAGACCGTCACAGCGGTCAGGACACCGCTATCTGAACAAGCGGTTACTACGAAGAAGTCGAAAAATAAGAATGAGAGACAGCAGTTGACGACCGTGACGGCGTCTGGAAAATCAACGCGATGACAGGCAGGCCGCAGCCTGCAGAGAATGTAAACGTATTCGATCAGGGCGTTATAGTGTAAATAGTAACTCCGAGCGATATAGTCCGGCTGAAGTTAACTCCGGGCAATGATGTACCAGTCAGTATAATCGATCGCCAACGGCCGGCCCTGAGTCATTCGCGCAGCTCAAAGACCTCCAGGGGCGACATACAAATTCACCCAGGCAGGCGTGGTAGGGACCGAGAGGAGAGTCCTCGTCGCGCCCATGGATAGGCAGCGTCTGCTAATGCCACAGCGGAATATGAATAGGCCTGTCAATGATGCGGCGTCCGATCGCGCTATACCCCACACGACAGTGTGATACCTGTCTGCAGTGGAGACATTTTGCTAGCTGTTGCCCATATGCACCGGCCTGGAATGGACCACTGTCGCAGCACACGCTGGTACCGCCTAATCCAATAATCCAATAATAAATCCAATAATAAATTCAATAATAAATTGTGAATATTGTAATAAATTGGATCATGATATAAAAAATTGCCGTAATGTTATTTGTCAATAATGTAATTGTAGAAGGACATACAATATAAAATTATGAATTTAAATATAGATATATTTTCCATTTTTACTTCGTCTGTCATGAAAATAATCATAATTCAGACAATTATGAACAAGCGAAAATCAAAAAGTGTGTGATAAAGCAAAGTGCACTTGAGTAGTGCATACAAAATTTGAAGCCGCAAACTGTAGGCTTATTATTACCATTTTCATTTATTACCATTCTCATACTCAAAGTGTTCAAACGAATATAAATGATGTTTAACCTACTCTTTCCCTATTTTTCATACAACCAAATTGAATCTATTGCAAAAAACTTTGATTAAGAGAGTTTTGAGATACGAAAGCATATGACAATGTCACAGAGATAAGCTCACCTGGCGCCCGAGTAAAATACGGCGATCTCGGGAAACAACAGCGCGAACCGGGGGATGAACCCCGAAGCCGTAAGGCGTCACGACGTGCTATAGGCATTCTTCGAGCCCTCAATGTTTTCTCGATTCAGACCAGCGTTAGGATAGCTGCATTAATTGTGCAATACCGCGCTGAATTGCGTGGGCGCCACTACCACACCGTGCCGCTGATCCATGGCACGTTCCCCCCATCGATTCGAGGCACCTACGGAAGTATGCTTACATAGCGACTTAATAGTGATGTGTAGTACAATGCAGTACAGTGATTTCACCAAACCTAAGCTGCCCTTCTCAGGGCAATATTCAACTTCCACCGGAAAGGGTATAGCTCTCCCACTCTCGTCTTAACCCCCGTCACGGTCGGTCGTCGCTCCAACAAGTATTCCATTGTACTAAAACAGAACACTATCACCGGCCCTTCTCAGCGCTATCTTTTCCAACGTTAGCAGCATATATTCATTATACTTCTAAGCCCTATTATTTAGTAACCAGGCCCTGCAAGTCGAGTTGCTATGTATTTATCTCGTTTCGCACCCGTTCTATATTGTGAGTACTACTCAGCTCTCCATTCTATTTCCTTGTTGGGGTTGCAGGCCGTTTCGTCTGGTAACCGCGCATCTGGGAGGAGTGTTTAGTCGCTAAGAATTCGACATTACCCATCCTGCGAAAATTGCAAGGCGATATCGCGCAACCTACCGTAGCAAAAACTGCCTCATCTTACCAGCTCTAAACCCCGTGTAATTACCCTGCGTCTTCCTTTTGATCTACTGTCAGACCGGTCCGAACTTACACCACCACTATCTCGCCTGCTACTTTCCGCTACCCTACTACTACTCAGAATCATTCTCTAACATGCTTAATCCAGAACCTCTGCCTACTCCACTAGTGTTCTCTGTCATCCCCTCATCATCAATTCAGACGCAATTTGCAACGAGTATCTTGTCGTGGGCGCCGCTGTTCTATGCGCGTGCTCGGAGTCTTGACCTCGAGCCGGGTGGCGGATAATAACAGGCACGACTTTCAGCTCGGCGTGACAATTAGCGTACGCGGCCGCAGCATCTAATGAAGGAGAGAGGGCAATTAGGAGCGCGATCAGCGCTCGATCCTTGCTCGATCGCACGATTTCGATAATGTGTCTCGAGAGGCAGAAGAGCCCGAGACTTACAGCAAGCGAGAACGCGTAGCGCATCATTAAAGCAGTTTTGATCTTATTTAGATAGATGGATAGATAGTTAGATAGATAGAAGCTTATTTGTAAAATTTTTACAAAATTATTACACAAATTAACACTTTGAAAACACAATCATCTTAAGTCAACTTAAATATAAATTATATCAGATATACGTGATTATCACAGATATAGAGCAGTATATGGCAATAAATAAATAAATAAATAATTGATACACAAAATTCTACAAACAAGTCACATTTCTCTCATAAAACATCTATCAGTCAGTACACACTCATACACTCTTGCATACAATGAATGAGATGAATGTATGTACAATATAAAATAAAGGATAATACACACATATAACTAATTTAGGGCGCAAATCAAAACAAGATTATGAGGACGACTGATTAGAATCCATTGTGATCTCCCGATCCCTCAAATTCTCCATCACATGCCCCCTGAAGCGAGAAAGAGAGAACGCATTCCTTATGCAGGATGGCAGTCTGTTCCATAGATGAGCACCTTTAACAGAGAAAAATCTAATTCCCGTCTCGGTGCGTATTTGAGGAACTGAAACCTCTTTAGGTTCACCCCTAACTGGCCGATCGAATGCATTAGAAGAGAACAGATCGGCGAGATTCTCCGGCTTACGCAGCCGTAAGATCTTGAAGATCTGTAAATACATAAAGTATTCACTCCAACCGTATACTTCCATCCAGCTCAATCGGATTCTGAAGGGGATGATATGATCATTCCACTTAGCACCCGTCACATACCGCACACAGGAATTCTGTGAGCGTTCCAGCCTTGTCCTTAACTCAAGGGACACATCTAAGTAAACGATAGAAAAATAGTTATAATGCGAAAAAAACAGTAAACGCACCAGCTTGACTCGAAGAGCCTCCGTGGTGTACTGACTGAAAAAATGTAGAATATATAAAACCTGGTTAAATAGTGAGAGAGTGAAAGAAAGAGAGAATGTGACAGGTAGAGATAGTGCCGTAGTCATACTGTGTTTTGCGTGCAAGGCAGTGCATCAGAGTTGGATGCTTGTTGGTGCACAGCGAAACTGCTTCTGATTTCGATTAAGGAGGCCGTAGCCGATTGAGATTGTTGTATCAGCTGAATTGAGTTTTCTGCCGTCAAGTTGAAAGTCGCCGCTGTTACAGTGAGTAGCGTTCTATAATATTAATTTTAGCGCACGAATAGGTCGCATCGACAGTGTTTGAGAGCGAGAGAAAGAGTTAGCTTGCGCGTGAGTTTATAAATATTGTCTGGATAATTGTTATATTATATTATAATAAATATTTATTTATATAAATATAAATCTTTTTGAACGGTACAACTGCTCCGAGCCACATGGTGGAAATGCTACGGCCAAGCATGCAGTCCGTTCCGCTGACCGTCCACGAAATTTTCTGGATTTTTTTTTTTTAGATCAACTTGCAGCCTTATAATGAAACCATTTTCACACGTCGGAATGAGACATGCTTCTCCCTCCATATAGCCGCCCTCGTAAGAGCTGGCTCGACGAACTGACGACTGTCAATTAGTTATCACCGTGAAAGTTGGCAGTCGTGATCAGACCTTACAGCAAGCATTTTCATTATACATACGAGACTGCATCGATTGCGAAGGTATTCTCTGAGGGCGTCAGTCCAGAGAATCGACCTAAAGTCTCTATCGCGAGTGCACGCACAATATATGCCAGCATACACGACGCATAAATATTTAATCACAAAATTTGGGGTTTTTTATGCCCTCGAGCTTTTTCCCCAATGAGCTAATTAATGCAAATTTATTTCAGGCTCAAAAATAGTGTTGTTTATTTTATTTCCGCACACCTCACCATAATTCAATAATTATAAAAATTAAATTTGTATCCGCGCGCTATTCCAGCTGCGGCCACCCCTTCCCGGTCGTGTCGGGTAGTGGAATATTCTGCGCGGAGCAGGCGTCAACTGCTTGGCCCGGCGCCCTAGGTAGCCGCCGGTTGTATTTGCACTCACCCCTCACGCCTGCGAGGTGCTTTGCATTTTCTCGTGCATTGGATCACAGAGAAAGTGCATTTTGACTGCACATTTGTGCAATTGTGTTGTGTGAGTGTGTGTGTTGCGGCGAACGCATCGATTCGTACGTTTAGTGTAAATAATTATAAATCCTAATTTTATTTTGTTTTTCTTGTTTTTATTTAATAATTGATTATTTTATATTTACATAATATTTAATATTGATTGTTGATTTTTTTCTTGTTATTTTGTTTGCAGTTTTTATTTTAGATGTGTGAGGGGTGCAGAACTTTTATTTTTTTTATTGTGTGTAGGTTTACTTTTTTATTTACAGAATGGGTGACTGAGCGCATGGAGGTTTGATCCAGCACTTTGTAGGTGAAGGGAAGGGTTTTGCCGTAAAAGAATTTCTTTTTTTGCTACGGAGTGCTGACGCGACCACACATTAAGTGTAGTTGGGCCGTAATAGAGGACCAACAGTAACGGTCCTCCATTAGCGACATCGAGCCGATTGGTGTGGGGCCAGTTAGTATGGATGAGGAGGAGGAGGTGATGATGCAGCGCACTTGCGAGCGCGTTGCAGCCATCAATAGGGTTGCGAATGCAAGGCAAGCAAAGGCAAGCTACAGAGACCTTCCCGAGACATGCCGATGAAAGAAGTAACGATAGAGTTGTACCGGAACGATCTTTCTTTTTAAAGCAATTATAACGAATTACGGGAACGCTTATGGCGTTTCATGGTTATGATTAACCGGCCTTGATATACCTTGGGTGAAGGGATACGACAACTTTGATGCTCATCCATTGACGCCTCCTTTGATGTGTTATGAGTTGTGGTTGCCGTCTACTTTCCCTCTAGAGCCAGATGCTGTTCGAGGTGATAACCGAGCAAACAATAATATTCGTCAGCTTGAAATTGATCCTAAAGAACATCTCCCGATTATTTCTAAGCAAGGGGTAGATGGCCAAGGATCCTCCAGGCCGGAGCTGATTGAGATAGACGTATGGTGACACTGACATATAGTGATGTCAGTGATAACGAAGTTGTTTGCTTCTCAGTTGGAAAGCCTTCTGTAAACGCTGAGGGGAGCAATCACGCAAGCGATTCCTTCTATCGCGTTAGTGGGAGGGCCAGCTCATCAGAGTGAGTATCCAAGTTCGCCATCAAATTCTGCTAAGACAGGCAGACCTCCTGCAGCGACTTCTATGCCGAATAGCAGGAGAGTCTCCCTGAAGAAAGTTGAGAGAAGAGTAGCAGAGAGCTCGGATGCAGATGACTCTTCGCGGACTAGCTCAGAAGAAGAAAGGTTCGAGTTGATGCCAACACTGCATTCCAGGAAGTCGTTGCATCGTCGTGATTAGGTGCTGGTTGAAGAAACTGCACCGAGGCGGTACAGTCGGCAGGTTTTACCGTCGACGAATGAGTCACCCACAAGCGCTCTTCAATTACTGCCAGTTAGAGCCCGTAGTAGTGATGAGAGCTCGAGAGAAGTAGATAGTTGCAGATAGGAGGACGCGTTTGATTTTCGAAGCGTTTAAGGAGCAATTTATATTTTCGGATAGATGTTTGGTTGCATGCTTACATTTGGTCTTCATAGAGGATGCTCGAAAGGTGGTATAATCGCGTTCGTCGTACTTTAGTGAATTGGGACTCTTTCATTCAAGCCTGCCAAGATAAATACTGCATTAGGGTTAATGATATGACTCTGCTCAGAGAATTACATAGTTTGCGGTAGAAAGAGGGTGAGTCGATAGCCAAGTTTGTATAATATAATAGTATAATTATTATATTGTGTATTGTATACTATAACGGGCGTCAGGAAGCTGGCGCCGGCGCCCATACTAAGCCTAGTGGAGATACAGTCAGATGCGCTGGCACTCGCCATCGAGGCAGCGCCAGTTGGAGCCAGCAGTCGAAAAGATGCCACAATAGAATTAACAACAGGCAGTTCCACTGATCAAATTAAAATTATTATTGTTATTTTTCTTTAATAATAAATAGTTGAGGGAAAGAAATATATAAGAATACGATGGACTTATTTTCCTGAATCCTAACTTCCCTAATTCCTGTACAGGTAATCCCGAATAGCCGCCGATCAGTTGGCTGGATTGGCAGAGCAGCTGATCCCGTGGGAATAATTGCATCGGAAATGGAAAGAAGGTTAGGTGAAAAGGTTGGGCGGGAAAAGTAGTATGCTCTCGACCTTCGAGTAAAGGTGACGTGGCGAGACACAGCCGCGAGAAACACCGATAGATATTCCCGTCAACTTCAAGGAAGAAGAAAAGAGGCTGCGCCGACTTGTAGGCTTCTGCGAGGTGTCGGCGCCTACCCGGACCAATTCCAGTCCCGGACCTCCAGGTCCTTTGGCACAGACGGTCGGCAATATATCTCGGGAGCGCGATCGGCTGCGGTACCCCCGAGATTCCTTCCACGGTACAAGCGTCCGCACCAGAGCCCAGGTAGGGCCAATTAATATTAATTAATAATAAATATTATTAGTGGGTGGGGTCGTACTGATCAACCCCTCCGAGAGCTACGGTCGACGCGAGATGGCGCATTAGACGTGGCGCTAAATTCGAGTTGTGGTGTACACGCATGCGCCATAGAGAATCTCATATTGGTGCGGAATGCGAATGCAATTCCTCGCGGTCGCGGTTATATTGGCGTAAGCGAGTGAGCGCGCAAACTTTATGATTCAGCGTGAATATTAAATGTATTATTGTATTCATTAAAGTGAAATATAATAGAATTTTCGTCCACTTCGATTTAATCAATACGAATTTATTTACCGCGTCGGCGACGAGAGTGACCGGTTATTTCCCCTTCCCTTTTCCCTCACAGACGAGAGCGGTTCCAAGGACCACTCCGCTTCCGCGGGAGTTGCCTTCGGCAACTCATTAGCTGAGTGGCTAGCCAGGTGTATACGACACTACCACGTAAGCACGTAAAAGTGAGCGACACAGGCGGTGTCGCTCATATTGTACACGGCCAGGTCAGAAATATTCTTCCGTTACAGTACATATAAAAGCGTAATTTAACAATATGTTAATTTTTATTATTGATCTGTTTATTTAATGTCAAAATCAATATGAAAATCTCATAAAATATTGTCTAATTGAATACTAAAAAAAATTTTTTTATATATTTGGTAAGTTTAAAGATTAATGAAATATATTAGTAAAACATTATTGTCATATGTTTTGTATTATATATTAATAAAGATATAAAGAGAAGTATCTCATTATACCTAAAACTTGATTGAATAAAAATGGAACCATAAGAAAATTTAAAATTTTGACTTGCACTGAAAATTAATTTAAATTAGTACTTATAACTAAATATTAGTTAATTAAATATTAATAATAACTATTAGTTAACTGTTAATTAACAATTAATATTAGTCTTACGCCATAAACTGTAAAAGCTGCAAAACTCTCAGAAATGTTTTCTCGGTTATTATCAAATTGATACATATATATATTATATATATAATGGGACGCAGAACGGCAGCTCCCGGGTAAGCCACAGTATTCGTCGGTCGCTCTGTAGTCCCGAATCTCAGGAGGCTGGAAATTAGGAGGAGAGGGGAAACTGTGAGGACGGTCGAATAACTAGACTCCATTCTTGAGATCTCCGCGTACTTATAACTCTATTTGCCTTTCGCTGATAACACAATGTTCCTGCGATGCTCCCTCGCATCCACTGATGCCTTCATGCTTCAGGCTCAAGCGGATGTTTTTCTGCGATATTTCCTGTCGCCGTGACAGTTATCTCGCCGCTATTATTCTCGCGTCATATTTTGTTTTTATATGCGCGTCGAGTATCGGCCTGTTGATTACACCGTTTATATCCGTCAAGCCACTGTGTATGGTCCACTCTTTCTACGTTAAATCCTATCTGTGAAGCGCTAACCTGCTCGTGAGACTCCACCGGCAGGTGTTCTTCCTCAATCTGTGCTGATCTCGAACCGTTCTTTTAAAGGCGTCGTTGCGAAAAGTTGCTATCTTTAGCTTATTTTTACTGTACCGGAGATTGTATGCCTCGTCCTTATACATGGACACTTCAGGTGGGAGTATGGACTCATACGTCTCCGAGTACGCGGTTTAATAAATCCTGGATATGTTAATGATATGTTACATTGTAATATGATACTATAATACTATGATATATTAATCCTATAATATATTAATCGTGAATATTTTAATCTGTGCGGCTGCGGCAGCATGTTGCTATACATCTGGTCGATTTGTGATTCAGTGACCGCAATGCGCAGAAAAAGTGCCACGTTTTTTCGTTCGCCCCTTACGTCCTTGCGTATATCTGTGCATCCAGACGCCGCTGTATTTGCCTAGTCGGCACCGCTAAATCTGCATATGGATGTACAAAACTTGTTCCAAGAGTGTATGCCGTTTTTCTCTAATTGATACCTCACTGATGCACTTTCTATTGATAACTCCGTAAGGACTGAGAACAAGTCGGCATGTCAGAAGCATCTCTAAGTCCTAATTATTCTTGCTTGAAAATTTTATCCCCCATTTTCGGACAGTTTCGCCCAAATGGTCTACTCGTATATGCGTATAGATAATTCTGCGCGTAAGGGTAGGACTCCTCTTGAATCGAAATCGCGTTTGAGGGTATCGTCACGCCGTCTTCCCGTAAGATCACGCCTCGTCGTCTCTTGCTGAATCCTTTGTTTTTGTTGCCGTTCCATATTTCTCCCGACCTGGCAATCAACGATGCGCGATACCTGGCTGTAACTTAGCTGTTCGCTGCCGCCCTGAAGCCCTCAAGATGGGAAAATCGTGGGCATGGTCGAATAACTAAACTCTACTCTAGAGACTTCAGTTTATTCATGTATTTATTTGTCGTCCACCAACAAAGTTATGGCATCCGCTTACGCTCATGGTTTTGGCGGGTCTGGCCGCTTTATTTAGGACATTGCCTGCCGGTCACTTTGCTCCTGATGCTGCTCACCTCTCTTGTACGACTGGGTCGTCTTTGCCACAGTCATACACTGCGCGAAGTGTCGCCATCTCACGTCTGCTCCTGCTCGTCCTTCCGCCGCCAGCCTCCAGCGGAATCTTGGGCCACTGACGAGAGTGAGCGAAGGCTATCTGTGACCTCGCTCACTCCCCCGAGATCCAGCAACAAGCGATGCAGCCGACGCCGTTATAGGGACCAGTGAGCAACGCAACCGTCGCTGCCAGCGACCGACGGACGAGATAGCCGGTCGTCACCTTTAGCATCCGAGGAATGGCGAATCCAGACGCCGACTTCGTACATCCTAGGCAACAACCCCAAACACCACCTCTAGCATCAAATACTTTGGACTAAATTTCGTCACTGTGTGTACTGTTTTATTATATTTGTGTATACATTCTTGTGCTATGGTTCTCTAGGCTTTTTTTCCTAAATTCATTCATTTTACATCTTATTTTATCTTATGTAATAAAACCTGTTTTACTTCTGTGTTCTATTCTGAGTGGAATTGACCAGAAGGCAGAATTAATATCTAATTTAAAAAAAACTGGCAATTTGTAGTTTTTATTATTAGTTATTATTAGTTATTATTATTAGTTATTGTTTTTGGTTATTATAAGTTTTAGTTTATTTGTTTTTTTTTCTCGTACTAAATCTTCGATTCTTGGAAATGGTTTTGACTGTGATATTATCATTTTGTTTAAATCTCTAATGTCTATACACAGTCTTGATTTCTTATTCTCGTCTTTTTAAAATACCGACCGGCAGCGATATGTGCCCTTCGGGAGGGTATGTTTTGAAGATTTCAACATACCCGTGAACAAAGATAAATTTCAGTCTGTTTTTAAAAAATAAATGTTCACTTTTTATTTTTGGCATTCGTCCCCATCTATCCACTTCTCTTCAGAAGATAAGTGTTGATTTTTTCTCCCTCAATCCGTTCTTTAGTAAGGTTAGGTTTTCATTCCTCTCGTGAGGAATGTGATATAATTCGACCTTGGTATTGGGCATTGACTCGCTTTCTCTCCCGAGGAGCGCCGAAACTAACCCGCTTTTTGCATTGGCCGTCCACTACGTTCCTCTCCCGAGAAGCCTCGAAATTTTCTTATTGTTAATAACAATCACATTAATAATGATTAAATCGTCACATTATTTATAATGAGTTGAAATAGTAGACGTATACCTATGTACATGATACTAAACACGATTTTATACTTTCACTGTACAAATTGTTTCTGCATTAGAAAATTCTATTTTGTATTTAATGGCTAAAAATAAAAAAAACTACAAGTAAATTAATAAATATATAAAATAAAAATACTGAAAATGCTACGTGTTGTTGCATTTATACAATTGTTAAGCCTTGATATTAATAAAAAGAACTTCACTATATTTATCGATTTTACTACTTTTTCATATTTTTATTCATAGTGTACAAATATGTAGTAAATGTATAAATAAATTTTTTTATTAATTTCAGACTAAATAAGAATAAATTATTATTAAATTTAATTACTACTAAGCTACATACGTACATTTAGCGTATGGTAAACTGGAGGTGTGCGCGCACGAGGAGGAAGGCAGCGGAGAAAAGACTCTTCATCAATGTTGGTGATTCAGCTTTATTAATTAGGTCCGTACACTGTAACCACCATGCGTGTGGGTCGATTAAAAAGTGAGCGAAGGGGTTCCATCAAAGCAAAAGCGGCGGTGGATCGATGTCGTTGGATCGTTTCACCTAGTCGCCCGGCTGTCGGAATCGGGACTACCGACGGAAATGGATCTTAAGAGCAGTCAAACTTACCGCTTGTTGCGTTACTGGCTCATAGACCACTGGCGCCCTTATCCGGATTCGGTCGGAAACAGAATGTTTGCTTGTACCGCGACTGTTGAGAATATATCGCCAAATACATATGCATAAGTAAATGTCAATGAAAAAAAATCTAAAAAGCTTTTTATGAACATTATTTTTAATTTATGTTTAATTAACTTAGATTTTAAAACAGCTAGGTTCAAATTGTAAATAAAAGTAAGCAGTTGTTTCTTGAAAGTTTTATTTATTTTTTAAGAAGTATGTAATGCGTCGCTTTCCTGCACGCTGCAGGAGAGGCCCTTCCGCCTCACAACAGTCCAACGGAGTTCTCGCTGAAGTCTATACTGTATTAGGCGCCAAGCGAGCGGCCCCTGACTAACCGGTGGAGACTGTTCGCTTGGGGAGCTCTCACTGGTCTCGGCGTGAACCGGGCCGAACTTCTCTCGTCTTAAAAACTACAATGAGGGGGAAAGGGAAAAACACGACAAAGGAGCTCACTTTTTATAAATATAAATATAATTCTTTATTGCCTAACTAATACAATTTATCATAACCAATCCGCTTTCGGCAGCGAGTGGCGTCCCGGCCACGTTATCGAGACGCAGGGAAATCAGTCGGTGGTGATCACGCTCGATCGAGCACGGCATGCCATGTCGTGCCGGCATGGCATGGCTCCTCTATGCTGCGGCGCGACAGCGGCGGTGTTTGCTGCCGACCGACGCCTTATTAAGATGGCCGCGGCGGCTCTCCACCGTGCACGTTGTCGTAGCATATCGCGGCCGACGGCAGGGGATCCCAACTCCTTGGGTGGCCCAAGTGTGGGGGACCTGGCCGGCGCTCTAGTGGCTCTTCTAGGCCGCTGCTGCAGCCTGCCGAATTGGCGCCATATTGTGCTGCGGCCCGGCGGCTCGGGTTCAGCTGAGCTGAGGTCTTCGCGGGCTTGCCGTATTTCGGCCCGTTGCCCTCCGTCCGTCTCAAACCCGTCTCGCGCTAACGCAAAGAGAGGTCGGTCGGCACTTACGCGTTACCTCTGCCGTCTCTCTCGTACTCACTTTATGAATTTATTATTTATTGAACTAAAATTATTACTATAATATTTTTTAGATTATGTTAGGTAAATAGTAACAATAAAATAAAGTAACAGAATCTTATAATGAGAAGTTATGCGTATCGATTATTGAGAATGATGTATTCAACTATTTAATATTAATCCAATTATACACTATTTGTTATACTAAAAGCTTAATTTATTATTTATTTGAGATAATGTTATACGTATACAATAGTTAAAATGAAAAAGAAACTAAATTTTTAAAACTATTATGCATAGTCCAAGTAAATATTATTCTGGTTGTCAATCAAAAAATGCTTTACCGTACAAGTATAATACTTAGAGTGTACGTATAGTATTATTAATTTAGAGAACTTTATAAAAAAGACTCGATTAATATCTAAGCATTCATGTATTAGGGCCCTGAATTAGTTCTCACTGATTCTTTAAAGATGTTAATAGTTTCGTGTGTAGAATTTCAAATGACAATAGACATGCAATGAAGTATTATATCTTACTTTAAATTTGACCATATGGTAGTTGATTTAAGTGCAAACAAAGCAATTTTAATTAGCTTCAAAAAGTATACTTTTATACGAAACAAAGTGGATTTGCAGAGAATTTTATCGCACTACTTTAAATCTGCAGTAGAAGCACATAGAATTCTTTTTGAAATGTATAGTGACAATACTCTGTTTGGTATCCCATTGTGACGGAGCATTTTCGCAGCCTTTTGCCCGACTGGGCTGCGATTGTAATCAAAGGCCCGAGGCTCCGTACCCATGCGGTTTCGCGGGCAGCGGGCGATCAGCGCAACACAGTGTCCCCTTTTTGAAATAAAGGGAAAAAATATTTGCTTTTTGGTTTCAACGATTCAAAGTCGTGAATGTTCTTTGCGGACTAAGCTATAAGGATCCGTTTCTTGCTGGTGTACCTTACCTGACCAATAATAATTTTCTTTTCCTAAACATAATAAATTGTGGGGATAGGATTGCATAACCCGCTCAGCCCTGTTGTTGAATACACATGTGTCTTAGCATGCGCTTATATGGCCATATTATAGAAGGCTCCCTACCCAATTTATTATTGTTTAGGAACAAAAATTGTTATTGGGCGGGTAATGTACATCGGTAAGCCTGCTGCGCCTGTTTCACTAGACCTCAAAGCGAACCTTATCGAGCTCCACCGTATGAAGCACCAGTGGTATTGTGGTATTCGTAGATTTATTTACTCGCTGTCACCTCTAGCAGAAGGTTTTTTCCGGCTGGCCTAAATTTTGGAAGGATTTCAAACTATGTACGAAGCTACTTAGAAGTAAGAACTACTTAGAGGGGTAGAAAAAAGAGAACTGGTGATTTCCACTTAACCTAATCTCTGGAAGAATCGTATGCAACGACTGGCACTCATCCAAGACCTAATAAAAAAATTCAATGACGAGGCTCGAGAAATGTATAGTAGAGTATACACCATAATTGGTGACTTATAACGATCTAGGAGGACGATGTAGTGCGTCATCTTAAGCACACCTTGCTCGGCGCAGTGAAGGGGATTTCGACAAGTTTACTGCTCAATACGTTGGGCCCTTTGAGGAGGTAAAATGAGTGCTGGGGAGATGATAGTCCTTTTAAAAAATCCGGGGTGGTAATTAAACATAGTATGCGTCTGATACCTAAAAATATTTGTGCCACCGCGAACAGAGATGGGCCATGATGCGACATCTGAAGACAGAGATGGGTTAGATCAACTAGAGCCCAGTAAAAGATGGATAACAACGTCATTCCTCTCCAATTAGCATTTCTTTTAGATCGACTCGGCTAGAAATTACCGTAAAGCTGGTAACTCTGGCACAAAACAGTTGCGGGAATGCGGTAACCCGCCTCAGTGTCAGTTGTCCACGTGACCATGCAGCCACTCCTGGGTGCGGAGAATATAGCAGAATAAGGCGTTGTGCACCTGATGATGACAGTGCGATGATCGGGGATTGTCCGCCCGCCGTGAATATACTCAAATGTTATCACTGTATCCCTGAAAATTTTATCTTCTCTTTTCACTCATTTCGTATGCGATGACCGCCGTGATATTAACTGCGCAAACCTCCGGAGCGAACATGAATCTGTATTCGGAGAATAAATTCAACCAAATTTGCTAATTGGATAAAAATCTTCAAAATAATTAATTTTAGAAGGAGAACACGAGTTTTTTTTATGAATATGATTTGTAAGATATTTAATAACATTTTTATATAATTGAATATTAAATCATTTTACTGACATTGTATAAAATCCAGCCCAAAGCCAGCATATAGAACAAATTGAAATTGATCTCGATTTTGTCCAAATGTACCTGTAATATTAAATTAGATTGAATTTATAATATTTTAAATATAGGTATGATTGTGAAATTTCATATATTGCTATCTATAAATTTATAATTTCAACTTTCTTTTACAACAAACAGAATAGTAAAGGTAAACCGGGATCGTAACTTATTTTTTATGAGATCATATTAAAGATTGTAATAATATAGAGCTGCGTGGTTGAAAACGTCGAATTTATAATTCAGATGATATTCTACCACATGATATTTTTATCAACTGTTGATTTATAAGATTAATGATAAACTATTTTGTATCAATAATAGTCATTTTGTTTTTATAGATGAATCTTGGGATTGATTGGATAAAGCGAAATCGAATTTACATGTGCGAGCCAGTTAAAAAAATAAAGCTAATATAAATAAGTAATGTAAATTACAAAATGCAAGTATTAATTTCAGTGAAATTACTATATGCGATAGAAATCATATTAACGTTCGCCTCGATTAGATGGGTGCTGGTCAAGCTCGAATGAGTGAGATTGGGGAGATGAATTATGTAGTGACGTTGGTAAGAATCCAGCTTGGAGGGAACAGGGGGTGGTGCTCAGCTAGGCCAGCACTGCGAAATCTCCTCTGAGAGGAAAAGAAAATGTGGGACCCTCGGTCCCGTGTATCTTGCCCTTTGACACCGTGCTTGTTATTTTCACGTCGGATATACCTCTCTTTTAAGGCCACGAGAAGTGGCACATCTCATCTTCGCGGCAACGCACAGATTACTTTTTTATAAGAGATAAAAACTTTTCCTGTGTGAATAGAGACACGTCAGGTGTCAGACAGAGCATTATTTTTATAAATAAGTGACTAAACCGGGGTTAGTACTCAATATTCAGGTAGTGCAAAGATATTCCGAGAATACTTAGTTTTTCATGTCTGCCATCGGCGCGGTAAATTCCTCGTGCGATGGGGTGACTGTTGTAGAGCAGATGTTGTCGCCTATGAAGCAGATAAGGTGATATGAATAACCTAATTATCGGTGCGAAGATTAATGATGTATGACTGGATCGTATCGAGGACGCATACGGTAATATATGTCTCTATGGTCGGGGTTCTTGAATATGAATTCTCTTAAAAGTACTAAGGGAGGTGGCATTGGAGGACTTCGCCTACACATAGATGATCATGACAATTATCATGTGTTCGGTATAGCCGAAACTTAGATGAATATAGATATACAGGGCAGTGTCGTTAATATTGAAAATTTCACGACAAGATAGAATATAAGTGGAGGGAGAGTTGCGTTATACATTGATAAACGATATAATATCAATATTCTCTCCCGATCTAATACAGAGAGATAACTTATCCGAGCCTATTTTAGTCGCAATCATTTACAGGGCTTTTCACATTTCTCTCACATGCAGCTTCAATTTATTAAAAGAACTCCGAAAATTATGGAGCGAGTATAATCATAAGATTATACTCGGATACCTGAAAGCTGATGTCTTTACAGTTAAATATAATAACGCTCCATTTCTTCGCCAACTTGTACAGATCATCCAGCACGGTCCCAGACATATTTCACCCACGTCCCGCACTTGGATTGATATAATTTTTATTAACGCCAACGATATAGTGTATTCATCCGCCAATACTCCTGCTCCATTTAACAGTAGGTACACTGTTATGAATGTTACTCAAAAACCAACCAAACTAGTCGATGCCTATAGGGAGTTGTCTATTCATCTCACCTAATATCTGATGCATTAGTATAAATTTAGTAATCCTTTCAGTTTTGTCCTTAATACAAGGCATACATCCAAATAAAATATACAAAAATAATTAAAATAAGGGAAGATTAAAAATCGCAACAGATTAACCCGATGAGCCTTCTTAGTATACAGATTCAAAACATAAACCATATATTACCTGCTTCATTCTCTTATAAACTTAATATGAATTCTATGTTAGACGCGTTTCTAGCTAAATATCGAAACTCTAAACTATGTCAAGCAGTGTTAAAAAGCCCAATTTTTGATAACGGCAATCAAAAGCGTGGAAAATTTTACGTCCAAGCGTACTCAAGTCGTAAGTCCAGGATGACCTTGAAGCTCATTTGAAGGTTATTTAAAATTAATGATAGTCTGAAGTAACTTTCCAGGATGAATGAAAAACGGTGTCCTTGACATTATCTTTAAGGGTCAAGTCAAGATAAGCATATTTTATGTGTAGTGTTAGCCAGGAACATCGGCATAGACGTAGTAAAATCTGTTCCTTTCGGGATGCTTGATTCTTGTAAGTAACTTCGATCGTAAAAAGGACTAACAGCTTTTTAAATAATTTCAATGGTAATCAGAGCTAATTCATCTATTACCTTTTTATGCAGCATTTAAATTTCTCGATTTCGTGTTGTGCATCCAATCCTTTAAATAACCTTAATAAAAACAAAAGATAATCTAGTGAAATCAAATCGGGTGACTTAACTGGACATTCGATTGTGCCTCTTCATCCTGCATTTAGCGTTTCTAGTTTCATTAACATGGAGGTAGTGAAATCTGTTTCCTTTGGAGTACCTTATTAGATTTAGTTCTCCAACTGCCAAATTTTTAATCCAAACCCACAAACTCCAAACTCACAAACTGTAAGCCTACAAAACACAAGACTTGATATTGGAATGCTAACTGATACTTAAATAAATATTAATCTTAAATGTTTTTGTATTTCAAAAATCTCTATCAAACAAACATGAATGGAGTAGTTTAATAGAATTTTTTAAATTTAATTAATGGAGTAGTAAAGTTGTGGTAAAGATTTTGCGTAAAAAATTCCAGATTACGATTTTTAATTTTTTTAAATGTTCTTATTATAAAATCTTATCTAAAAATGCACTAAAAATGTTTGGGCCGGAATACTTAACAGCAGAATTGATGGCACAAAACAAAAAAAAGTTTTGGAAATGCTGAAAACTATGAAGTCATGCTTCAAAATCAAATAGTTCTTGCAATTAGAAAAATAACCAAAGACAATTTTGACGGCGAATTGGTGACTTTGGTAGTTATTACTTCGAAGATGTTCTTGAAGTTCCATTGTGCTGCTGCTAGGAAATGAACTTGGCGCAGAAAATAAAATACGCGCGAGCCATTGGCCACACTAGCTGCAACGCCATGTTGACGAGGCGCTGCATGGAATATATGAAAATTGTAGAAAGGATGCTGATGATAACCAATAAGAAGTATAAATTTCCCACCGAGAAGCGAAAAGCAATCATGTTCGAGGACTAGAATATTAGAATATTTTGAGATTTCTGTCTTTGTTTTATTCATTGAAATAATAAAGGATATAATATAAGTACATATATACTATGTGTTTATAATTTTTGCCATGTGAAATTTGGATATAATCGAGATATAGAAATTGAACATATAACATATTCATGCAATTTAAGGTATTACATAATTGTTAATTGAACTTGTGTGTCCTTGTATTAGGTGTACGGCAAGATAATACTATTGAATTGTTTATTAAAGGGGTATGATAGATGGATTCGCGAGAGAAATCGAGTTTCCGAAATTATGGAAAGAAGCATACTTGGTCGCTCATTACCCGATCGTTAGAGAGAGAGTGCATCGTTAAAGTATTTGAAGCACCATCCACTTTAATTTTTCTTTTGTTGGTTTGGAGATTAAAAGTATACTCAAAATTTTTCTAAAAGTAGTCCACTCCACCTCGAGTTTTGGCGCTCTTCGGTATGCTCGAGTGGTTCATGGGCCCCGGCGCGCCTCTCTCCTTCACGGGCATATGCTTCCTCCCGCAACCGACTGCCTGGCTCAAACGCGTCACGAGAAGACCATTCACGAGCGTCGCGATCGTATCTATCTTACGCAGGAACTTGGGTCGTCGATGCGGGAACTGTCACCTGTCGCTTAAGCTCGCGAGCTAAATCCGCGCTCCGCTTGACACCTTCTAACGCGTTCTTCTGCGATGTTAACCTTATCCGACCGCTCGCTCCAAGTAAGGCATACTGTTCATGTTTTTTTTCATGTCGCGGGTGCTGCGGTGAAGCATCGCGGCTTGTTCGCACGGTTGGTTCTTTGCCCTGTGCCTTCTCGTCGCGGGCTGTTTTGTCTCAACTGCCTGGAAATGTTCTGGTGTTGATTGCTATCTGCGGGGTCGGGGAGAGGCGTCTCGCGTGGTCGCTCGAGTCGCGGAACAATTGGCGAATTATCTGTCGTTGGGGCATACTCATATGGTGTGAGGCGCCGTACCGCTGTGGAAATGTATCACGTGTCAACTGGAAGCTGTTGCGCCGTCTGTTGAGTGCTTGCGGACGCATTATTGACTGGGTGAGGGGTCAGTGGGAACAGCGGTACGTCCAGGTCGAGCCTGAACTCTGAGAGTGCCAGCTGTAATATGCACTGTAACGATCCAACTCAGGGAACCAAGGAATATGCGTTACTTTGCGTCGAGCTTCCCACTGGTCCTGTCTGAGCTTACACAGTACCTCGTGCTCTTCCCTGGTGCTCAATTCCTCTGCGGCTAACCTCTTTCAAAGTTATACACAACAAATGAAAGGGACGCAGGGGTTGCAGCCAGCTCCGCTTCCAGCTCCTACGAAATTTAGTTGTGAAATAATATTTGATATGAGAATACTATAATCAGTTTACACCTCTACCAGAAATATCATATACATTGAAAAAAACAGAGATTTATGGAAGTTTTCTATAAATATATAAGACGCGTTCGCAAGGCAAAGGGGAGCTACTTGCGAGAGTGCTCACGCCCAAAATCGGCTCTCAAACACCTGCACGCATACACTTGTACAGCAATCACACAATGCTTTCGCTGACCCCGCTATTGCTGCTGACAACTGGCAATTCTGAAATCTTGGACTAACGCATACGCCGTG
Organism: Sycophaga agraensis; assembly: GCA_018906755.1. Classification (NCBI taxonomy): domain Eukaryota; kingdom Metazoa; phylum Arthropoda; class Insecta; order Hymenoptera; family Pteromalidae; genus Sycophaga; species Sycophaga agraensis. The sequence goes on from JACCIE010000079.1 coordinate 177,233, forward strand.
TGAGAATCACTGTTTGCTCGAACTGCGTAATGCCCCGCCGACTCTTGACACCTTCTGGGAATACGCCAGACAAAGGCTCAGATCGCACACTCACACACAACGTGTACAATTCGCTATTTGCTTCTAACGACATTCAAAAAAACGACAAAGCCGACGAAAAACGCAAAAATTTCATAATGTTTTATAACGTGACTGGTCTCCCATATGTTGGGATGAGAGGCCTTTCCTCTTGCGTGAGGTTCACTGGTAGGTCCACCGAAATTTATTATTGAGGGCGCCAGGTGGATCCGCCCCGGCTAGCTCTGAAGGCGTACGAGCTCCACTCAGAGAGGTCCCGCGGGCCTCCACAAAACGGGGCAAAGGATAGCGGCGCCAAGGATAACCAATCTAGTCGTTTTCAATATATAATACTGATGTTTATTTTCTATGCAAGTTATAATATGTACGGCCCGCTAGCCGGTCCTAATCTACTAATGCGTGACAGAGTCGCGCTGCAATGCAACGTGTCGGGTTAAAATGGGTTTTCTACTCGCGTACGACCTCCCGTCTCATTGATCCCCGACCGCGCCTGCCGCCGAATTCTCTCTCGGCTACGTAGTCCTTCGCGTACGCGGTACCGGACACCTTGTCCTCGAAAACACTCTCGAAAACGAGGATTACTCTACTTTCAGCGACTTACCGCGATGCCGTGCAGTTGCGGAGTCGGCAGTGACCGCCAGTAGCCTACTCGTCGGGTGGGAAGAGAAGCTGAGCCACGGAGATGGCCATGGACTCAAGTGCGCCCTGTCGCTGCTTCCCCTCTCTCTGCCTGGTCGTCGTCTCCTCGCTGCTGGTTCCTTGGCGTCGCTGATGGCTCCTCTGTTGGGGGTTGCAACGTCTAGCGAAGAAAAAGGAGCCCTGGCTTGCGATTCGAGGTGGTTGCCTTAGTACGACTTGCTCCAAACGCGTGAGTGTGTCGCAGTCGCCCGCACGAAGTTCGATCGCGCTCGCGCCATCCCGGCCCCGCGGCTCCTTGTGCGTCTCGACTCCCTCGCGTCCGCGTAACAATTCTCCTGACCCATTTTCGCCCACGGTTACGCCCATGCCGACTTTCTTCTCCAGTGCTGGCTGTTGATGCTGGCGGTGAAGAGGAGGCGTCGTCTGCGCCTGTACCTCAACTGCTGCAGTGGGAGCAGCGACGGCCCCCTACGCAGCTGGAGCCGGTATTGCTGCAGTTAATGCCAACATGGCGGTGGCCTTATACGCCCCTGCGCTCGCATTGTTTTTGTTGCGGTTGCAGCTCGCATCGCCGCGGCACACCACGAGTATAGTGATGTAAGTGGGCCTCCTGAACCTGGTGCTTCGGCGTGCTGGCAGCGACTCCTCGCCGTTCTTTCTCCGGACCACGCTGGCTTTTGATCTCACTTCGTCTGCCTGAACGACTACTGTAGCCCTTGGGTGACGACAATTCGGACAGCTGCTGTTGGTCAGCGGCTGATGTACTAGATCTCGTAGTCAGCTCAGGTAATAATCTAATATAAATATCATGCATATTCGGTATACCGGCACTCGATCCTGGAGGTCGCATGCGTCTATTCGTTTTACAATCCCCGTGTGAGTCCCTTTATCTCTTTCACTTCCCAACCCAACTATCCTCGCCCAGCTCACTACATCCTCATAGCTTCTGTCTTCTGCTTCTATCCATTTTTCCCTCTTCTCTAGCTATAGATACTAATTCTTATTTCTTCTGTTTACACGTACAGTGGCCTGGATGCCAAACCTGTGACAACGTCAGAATTGTTTATTGAATGTTTAAATAGGTTTTGGTGAGTTTTAGCTAAATTTATTATTATTATTATTCTCTCTCTCTCTCTCTCTCTCTCTCTCTCTCTCTCTCTCTCTCTTCTCACGTTCTCTAGTGGTTCATCGGTTGGAAGTCGAAGTTTCGAGATTTATTCCTATTTCGGATCAATATTTTTATTTTCAGTTGCTAATTTAATTTTTTTGCACGTATTTTAATTCGAGATCCTAGGGTTTTATTGTGATGATAGTGATTTTCAAGTTGTGAATTATTTAGTACGTTCAATTTTTATATTATTGTATAATTAACGTTTTAATTTGTAACATCTTATTCGTAATAACTCGGAAATCGTAATAATTGTGTACAATAGCTTTTAAAACTACCCAATACCAGCCGTGTTATTAAGGTATGACCCTTATGTCGCCTTAATTAGACCGTAATCGCGCGATTTTCAGCGTAGCCCGCTCTCTCCGTGTCGAGTAGTCGAGGGGACCGGACATCTGCCGATTCCTCGAGGCTTCCATCGTCGTCGATGACACTCCATGATGAGCTCTATTGTGTGCTACGGATGGAGAACGTCGCTTTACCATGCGATACTTAAAAATGGATGAATGCGATAAATAAAAAAGTAGTTCTGTGGCAACGTCACTTCCTCGGTATCCTGGCTCTCCGAGATCGCTTCCATATGAGGAGTTTATCGAAGCTAATGCGCCATAATTGCGGCCTGGAATGCTACAGCGAGGACTCAACCCTTAGCTAAGCTGTGCACAGTCAGGCAACGTCATCGTAATAAGTGACAGTAATTGGGCACATCACCCTATTCTGCGCGCTCTTCCTCGCTTTCTATCTTTCTTTCTTTTTCAGTGATATTATTACAAAGTTATGTCTTTTTATGTTCTAGTTCTCACTCAAGACGTAAAACTTTTATTAATTGAACTAAGAACTATAGTTCTTATTGATTATAAGACTTAGTTGAGTTGACAAAACTTTTACGCTTTAAGTAAGAAACTGGATGTAAAAAATTAGTGTTCCGGATTAGCGCATCGCAGTATTTAATATTTAGCTTGAGGCGTGCTTAGAAATGTTCAGTTTTTCGGTTATAAAAAAATATTTTCTGATTTTTAACCACTCATATTTTTACTAGGAGTTATTTAAGAGAATTTTTTTTTCTTTTTAACTCCTTAAAAAGAAAATGCTTGACATTTTTTAAATTTTTGTAAAGTAAGCAAAAACTGTATAGAATGCCAAGAGTTTATCATTGCTAAAGTTAGCATTTGCTATGGTATACACTACTTGAATCTGATTTTACGGACTGTGGCGGGTTTCCCGTCGCGCGAAAAGTATGATCTCTTGGATTTGGCCTTGAGGGAGCAGGGAAGATGTATACAACAGGTGATGCGCTATATTATGATTTATTTTATATCAAAATCGGACCTCCTGTAATTGCCGAAATTACAGGAAGGTTAGTGTGCTTTTATGAACCCTTCTTGTTCACTAATAGATTATTTTATAGTTTTATAGGCTCAGGGAGCAAAGTCAGTCTCACTGTTTCCATTGTATCTTCAAATTCAATTCACTCCTTAAATCGACTTCGTGTCGTGAAGGATCCGCGAGCTCAGAACTCAGTTCAAATACTGTCCGTTCACTATACATTATTATTATTATCTACTGTAATTTTTGTAATCAATAAGAACTACGATAGCAGAATGAAAAGGAAGTAAGAAACAATTCGTAACGTCAATATTTTAACACAACTAAACCATTCATTCCTTATTTTATATGTCACATTTCCCATGGTTCCTCCTCTGATTCAAGTTGCTGAGACAACCTGGATAGAGGATTGATTTTGCTTCTATGCAGAATCCAGTAGGTCGAAATTTCTCCTATGGCCTTGCCATACTAAGGATGAGATTCCTCTGTGGGCATCAGCCAATCATCCTAATAACGTAATTCGGCTGCTCAACAATCAAGTGTACGACTTGTGTGCAGCAGCCATTCCTTTAAAGAAAACCTTCAATCCTTGGCGACCCTCGATTAGGCTTCCACAAAGGACTATTTCTACATTATTCAAGGTTTTGTAAAAAATAAATTCTTTTGCCTCTTCCCTAGCTCGTGTGTTCAGGCACAGGCTAAAAACGAGGCAATCGACTAATTAAGTCAAACTTAACTTGTCGAAGGTGTGATTCCTATCCTGAAAAGACTCAAAATTTTAATATTGTTTAACATTTTTTTTATATAAATTAAACAAATAAAAGAAAGCAAATGTAATTGAAAAATAAAATAATAGAATATGAATCAGTTATGTTAAACAAGATGAGTTCACTCTTTTCAGCTTGTAGATCAGTTATATTTCTGTGATATAATATATACTACTGTACGAGGTGTGTTCAAAAAATAACGAGAATTTCTGTTTTATGAAAAAAATATTTATTTATTCATGAATATCTATTTTGTCCCCTTCAAAGTAATCGCCCTCGGATATAATACATTTCTGCCAACGCTTTTTCCAATCCTCGAAACACTTTTGAAACTCGATCTTTGTAATAGCTTTTATCTCTTTTAGCGATTCGCTTTTAATGTCATCTATGCTTGCAAAACGACGGCCTTTTAATGTTCTCTTTATTTTTGGAAATAGAAAAAAGTTACATGGAGCCATATCTGGCGAATATGGAGGCTGAGGCATCATTACAGTTTTGTTTTTGACCAAAAATTCACGAATAAGCAATGAAGTGTGAGTAGGTGCATTATCGTGGTGTAAAAGCCATGAATTGTTTTGCCACAAATCCGGACGTTTTTTTCGGATTGCTTCATGCAAACGGCGTTAAACTCGTAGGTAGTACTCCTTATTGATTGTTTGACCTTGTGGCAAGAATTCATGATGCACTATGCCATTAAAATCGAAGAACACAGTGAGCATAACCTTCATATTCGACCGCACTTGTCGAGTTTTTTTCGGTCTTGGCGATCCAGAATGCCTCCACTGAGACGATTGAGCCTTAGTTTCGACGTCATAATCGTATACCCATATTTCGTCACCTGTTATAACATGTTTTAGTAGTTCTGCATCGTTATTAACTTCATTTAGCGACTCTTGAGCAACTTCCATTCGCCGCTGTTTTTGTTCGAAATTCAACAATTTTGGAACGAATTTTGCTGCCACACGTTTCACCCAAAACATCCGAAAAAATTTCATGGCATGAGCCAACTGATATGCCAACATCATCAACGACTTCTCTGATTGTGATTCGGCGATCGTTCATAACCATTTCTTTCACTTTTTTCACGTTTTCATCGGTTGTTGATGTGCTTGGGCGTCCGGGTCGTTCGTCATCTTCAACATTTTCGCGGCTATCTTGGAAACGCTTATACCATTCGTAAATCTTTGCTTTACTCATAGCAGACTCACCATATGCCTTTGTTAACATTTTACAAACTTCACTACACTTTATTTCATTTTTTACGCAAAATTGAATACATATTCTTTGATACATTTTTTTTCATAAACGAAAATCGCCGAGCTCAAAAAAACACGTCTAACGTTAGCGGCTGCCACTTAAAAAGTAAGCAATAAATATTGCTGAAAATTTTATCGCACTTCAGGGGCATGTGTACCAATATAATAAAAAAATTTTTTACAGACGGATTCTCCAAACCCGCGAAATTTAAAAATTCTCGTTACTTTTTGAACACACCTCGTATGTTCTCATAAAATAATGTATTCTGCATAATTTCAGTCTATGTATGTATATTAAAAACGTCAAGATAATAATTTATATTTATAAATTTTTTAGAATTTTATCGAGTGTTTTTTAAATATACCAATATTTTATATATAAATACAACTTACTTTGCGCTCAGTGGTTTGCATATTACATAATACCGTTCTAAACTTATTGCCAATATAGTAAGAACAGATGCATGAGCTATTGTCCATTCAATATATGGAACCATTTTACCTAAAATTATAATCTCGATAAGAGTACATTTAGAATACACTTAAATTTAAAATTACTAACATAAATATTATTAAATTTTGATCTTCATGACTGCACGAGTTCGAAACGATTTTTTCAGTCTCATGTAAAAATAAAATAGTTCTTGGTACTTTTTATGGGCCACCACCTTTGCATATCAGTACCATTGATACAAAGCTTTAAAGAAATTGCATGATTTTCAACGAAAATTTTCTCGATTTTAATCAAAAGAGTAATTTTTTAAAAATAAAAATTAAGTATTGCTGTCAAATTAATTATACTGCTGTCAAAAAATAAATCGAAGAATGCTTAGTATCTATAAACCTTTTGCTTATGTAGTATCCAAAAAGTTTGAATATATCGAAATAATTTTGACCAAAAATTCAGTGCTGACCTTGAGTTTAACTTTAACAATTAGTGGGAATCGCGCGATACCAGAAACATTACCAGAGGAGACCAGACAGAGAGTTGGATCTACTTCCGAGGTGCCTAGAGAGGAACAGTCGGGCCAGAGGAGCCGCGCAGCGAGTTACGTAACTACATCGAACGGTTCAGTTTCGGCTATATTGAGCTACATAGGAGATCTGATTTCTAGGGTTGCGGACCGTCATTACTTACCGATCGTAGGAAACACCTAATTGACCATCACAGTCGGAGAACTAGCTAAGTCTCTCAAGGTAGCAGTGATGTCAGAGCTTCATACAGACTGCTACTTAGACGTGAAGATTGTAAAATATTGACTGTTCCAGTTCCCCAGATGACCTTATTGCCACATCCTAACCTCTCATAAATATGGTGATAGGTCCTAAATATGGAGATGCTTCCCCGCGGATGATGCGACTGACTGTTTTTCCTCCCCCTTATAGAAGTGGCAAAGAGCCCTCGTGGCACTATGAGCCATAATTTGATTGTTGCATATAGTCGAATTGCACTTTATTTTTTTTCTTTCTCTTTTCTATTCAAAAATAAATTATTGTTTTCCAATTATTGCGGCATATGACTTTTACGGACCTGGCAAGCTGCAAGCAAATTTCTTTTTAATTTTCATTTTTGTTTTAAAAAAGAAATTGATAAATGGACCTGCGCGACATTTAAAGAACTTTTGATTTTTGCTGCATTCAAATTTCTATTTTTGAAATTTCTTAATAAATTTTATTTGAAGAAAATACATTTGTTTTTTTAATATCTTTAATGGCTTAAAGCCCCTCGTGCGCTCTGTTCAATTAGAGCAGTTTTGTTTCTTTTTGTAGTATATTAATTCATAATTTATTTTAAAAATATTTAATACTTACGGGATCGTTCAGGGAGGGAGCTCGGGTTGTGACGTGAACGATCATACCGCATCGAGAGAAAAAGTTCGAGAATTAGGCGACGTTCGAGGAGGACGTTAAAGACAGATATTGTTCCATGGTCTTGGAGGAGGACCGGCGACGTGAAATGGAGAACATGCTTCAAAGTAAAACCGAATTGATGAACCGGTTTATTAGCCGGTTCTGTAACCAGGCCAGTACGCTCGAGTGCCCCCTACCAGAGCGGCAATTAGCTGGAATGCTGCTGGAACACATCAGGTCCGACTACCGGATAGAAGTGATCCACGTCCAGATCCAGTGGGGACGGTAGCTTCCCCAATACCAATCCCAAGGACCTCCGGAGCCGCCACCGGTAGCAAACGGATGAAGGTCCCGAAAGGAAAGGTCCTAAGGATGGCAGGGAAGAAGAGAGTGCAGTGGCAGCGTTGCGCAGCCCCTCCCTCCGGCCATAATGCCTCTCCGAACATCGAACCCGAGCACAAGCCGCGTTCCCCTTGGGAGCCTACCTACTCCACGCCCCCAGTGGCAAGAGTCCACGTTACCATTCGGCCGAAGGATCACATCCGGCCGGGCCCGAGCTTCTCGCAGTCGGGCCACAGTCACTCGGGGGGTGGAGGGGTCCAATCGCGACGTTCGCCCGGGATGACGGGGGGGGGGGGGGAGGCGACCCTGTAGCAGGCTCAAAAAACGAGACTGGGAGACGGCCAGGGTACGCCTGTACTCGCCAGGGGTGGTCTTGATCTCAGGGGTGGGATTCCCCTGGGGGACTAGTGCTAGACGCACTGGGGTTTGGACACAGGGTGTGGCAGTACTCCTCCTCCAAGCAAACCCAGTAGCAAGGGTGAAAATGACGCTCAAAATGATAATTGCGCAATCTGTTGGCATAGATCATCGTAGCTGGGATGAGCAGTTGCCGGAGTTGCGACCCAAGGGAAATTTTGATTTCCCAATTCCCTCTGCTAAGAAAGATTTTCTGAGTTTTCTTAATAAATTTAGACATTTCATTACTTTTCTTTCTTCTTTTCAATAAATTTCAATTGGATATAAGTGGATGAAGAAGGTCCCAAATCCCTTGAATTTTCTGGCCTATTCGTGTTGCACAATAGTAGGGGGAAAGCGTGGCGTGTCTGTAACGCAGTTTTTAGCCGCATTGAGAGCCTCGTCCAGAAATCTATTAGGTTCTCACAGAATCTGCGATTTCAGAACTTCCCCTTCCTTTGCGTTTGCGAGCCTGGTTCGAACGGCCCTTTGGTCGCGTATGATGGCACGTACGCACTTCCAGTTTGGCTTCTGTGGAACAAATTCAGATTGGTAGAACGGATGTTAGGGTGACGCTTGATAGGCTGACGATGTGAAGGTGTGCCTAACAATGCGTCCTGGCGACACGCAAAGGCACTCCCGCATCAATGAGGTTAGCCTAGTTTGGTTTTTTTTTTGAATCTAGGAGGGCAAATGTTTTCGCGCTTACATGGAAGTCACAAGGGAAGGGAAGGCCCGAATTTTTTGTTGTTGTTTTTTATTGTTAGGATAGAGTAGGAAACCCTATAAGGGGGGAGTAGCCGAATGACTGCATATTCCCCCGTGACATAATATTTCGTGCACGTAATTTTAAATTTCGCCAAATGGGTATTTAGACCCTTTACTTACTGGAGCTCGCAGCGGAAGCTCCACATCACAGAGGTAATCGCTGAAACTGAGACTTATTTTATGGCTAAAAACAAATCGTATTATAAAAATATGGCAGAAAAATACTCTGGTTGCTATAATCGTTGTATTGCCTCGAAGGTAACTATATAGAAAAATAAAATAAAATTTTATCAAACAAAATTTGTTTCAAACAATGTTCGCCTACGATTTTTTCAACCCAACTATTATATATATATAGACAATATTTAGTTAAGCATTAGCATCTAGTAACTGTTAAATATAATCAAGTTTTAGATATAGAAACATGTTTCAAATTTTATTATTTGATGATAATGTGACAGGCATCAATTTGACATTAGTAGAGAAAACATTACTTAGAGCTTCGTAACTTTTGCAATTTATAGAGTAAAGCAATACTCTGGATATAGGAAAATAACTAATATTTAGTTGTAAATACCAATTTAAAAATGATTTTCATCGGTTCTCGAAATAAATTAAAAATTTTTATTTTTTTATGGTTCCATAATAAAACAATCAATTTTTAGGCATAGTGAGATAGTTCTTTCTGTATCTTTATTTTCTATTTACATATGATATAAAATATATGCCAATAATGTTCAACTAACATATTTCATTAACCTTTAGGTTTACCAAATATATAAAAAAAATGTTTTCCGTATTCAATTAGAAAATATTTTATGAGATTTTCATATAGATTTTATCATTAATTAAAAAAATTAATTCAACAAATCAATAAAACAAACATTAACATGCAATTAAATTATACTTTTATATGTCCAGAATATACAATATGATAATTATACAATAATCATCTAATTTTAGATTTCCATATGATCAATACTTTTGTAAAGAAGACTTTAAAGAAAGTACCAAAAACTACAAAACAATTAATTTAAAAAAAGTAAAAAATTGGCAAGTATGTTGTGCATTTTATTATAATCAAACGTATTTTTTAACTGTAATAAAACTTTCTACTAAATAATGTAAATAAATATATCCAATCTCCAGTAAAACTAATCGTTTTTTAGGTTTTAATTTTGTTTATGTAATATAAAAATTCTATTGCACTTAAAGCTGCTCTCACACGATATTTTATAGAAAAAACTGTCGGTTATTTTTCAAGAAAAATTATTCAAAAATATTGCTCACATGGCATATTGGTATTGCTTCATAGATATTGCTAAAATAATAGTTAATTTAACAATAACACCCCCTCTAGGGGCTGCAGAAACTTTTGTCGTTTCGTGAGGGGGCTTAAGCATAAGAGAGGCCGAGCCTTAAAGGGTGAATGACCGTCTGCATATGCGCGTAAATGGGAGTTACCCTATAAACGGGATCTCCAGAACGAATGTCGACTCCCCTTAAATGGGGCTCTCCTGCTAAATAAATGTGTGTATGTAGAGTGAAGAAGCCTCTAAACAGATACTGCTGGATCCCTCGTGATTCACCTATACGCCCCGTAGAAAGCTATTCCGAGGGCAGCGCCTCCCTTCTCCGACAAATAAGCAGTTCACCGATGCGTCCCGAAGGACGCTCATCGGTTATCTACCAACCCCTAATCCCAAGGTCTGAGTAACCGTGCCGAGGGGACTGGTTGACCACTAGGGTACCAATGGTTGCTAACGGTACACCAGGGGCACCGGGCGACCTCCCTGTATATCAAGCCTTACCACCGCATGCGGGGCTCTGCGGTGGCGGACACATCCTTTCCTAGCTACTCGTGGGAACATCCATGGAACAGTATCTCATCAAATCTAAATCAAACCAGGTAAAGGACAAGGTAGGAGAGGAGGAAGTGGTACAGAGTGCTACTCAGGAGGTCGGGCGTGACTCAGAGTCATGTCTGCCCCAGGTCCCCTCTGATTCACGGACCCCTCAGTCGTCAGGAGGTACCAAGAGTGCATCCCTGGCAGTACCTAAAAAGAGAAAGTCTGGCGGACAGGTGGCGAGCGGTGTTCTGTCGGATGCCGAGCGCACCAATCCCTTGACCATTATAGTGGTGAGGGAGGACTATCCCGATAGTCCGATCACTCCTGAAATGTTTGCGCAATTCCGGGTGACGGTCAGGAAGGAGTTCGATCTCATGCCACACAGCACGTGGCCAAGGTTAGATGCCAGCTATTGCAGACAAGGAGCGTTAATCCTGGTGGCAACAAACCCGGAGGCGAAGGAGTGGATGTCGGCTAAGATATCCACTGTGGACTTACTCTGGGGAGGCCCCGGGCTAAAGATGGGGGAGCCTGAACTCTTCCGGTACAGAGTGAAGGTTATCGCCCTGATCCCTGGGACACCAGCAGATCCAACGATGATATTGGTGAAGTTGGAGACTTACAACCCCTCACTTCAAATAAAGGCGTCGAGGGTCGTGAGCTGCAAAATTAGAGACAGTGGTTCTCTCCAGGAGACAGCACAAACCTTCAATGAAGGGATCGTACAAGCCTAAGAATGCAACTGCCAAATTAGGCAAGCCAGACATACGGGCGAGGTCTGTTGGTGGAATGAAAAACTGAGCCGTCTGAGAGAGGAGATTCAACACTCTCCTAAAGGGCTAGGAAACAAGATACAGAGACCTTATAGACCCAACATAGGGAACTAAGGAACAAGTACAGAGAGAGCGTAAGAAATGCTAAACAGGATAGCTGGAGAATCTTCTGCCAGGGCAGAAATGAGGAAAAAGGAAGGTGGCTAAATGAAATATCCAGAACAAAGGGTTCCTAGGAGATAAGTAGGGTAGCAAATAAAATCATCACTCAAGAATGTCAGGTGGACGATCAGGTCGTTTGATCTCTTCAAATCACCGGGACCCAATGGTATCTTTCTGGCCCTGCTACAAAAAGCGGATGACATAATTATTGACCTTTTGATGAGATTGGCAAGGACCAGTATCACATTTGGCCACATTCCGAAGAGTTGGCAAGGAACTAGGGTAGTCTTTATACGAAAACCCTGTAGATGCGGATACAGATCACCCAAAGATTTTAGACCAATCAGCCTGCCTCCTCTATGCTGTAGTGCTCTCTCCACCGTGCGCGACGTCGTTTAGTATAGCGCGACTAACGGAGTTCACGGGGGATCCCTAATCTTTGGGTGGCCCAAGTGTGGGATGACCTAGCCGGCACTACGACGGCTCTTTTAGACCGCTGCTGCAGCATGTGGAATTGGTGTCATTCTACTACAGCCCGGCGGCTCTCTCTACCACGGAGCTGCCCGCTATCCGCGTGCTTGCCGTATTTCGGCCCGTTGCCCTGGCGTTCGTCCCAATCACGTCTTGCGTAAACGCGAGGAGGTCGGTCGGTACATACGCGTTACCTCTGCCGTCTCTCTCGTACTCACATTTCTGTCTTACACACTCGCTTATTCTCGCACTCACTCTCTCTCTGTCTCTCTCTCTCAAGTAACAACATCATAACTTATCAATCGAACTGCCCTAAGGACTCTGTTTATTTTTAAAACATATCCTTCAGATCTCACTGGCAATCGAACGCTACCCAGTCTGTGAAGCTGTCTTTCGTATACTTAAACAACTCTCGTAAGTCTTTCAGTAACACGAATTGAAAAGTTGAGAATCACTCCCGTCTGGAGACATGCCTGATGCTTCTTCATGACATGGATCCTGCATATATGTCTCGTTCACCATTCTCAAATGGTTTCTTTTCCACTGCGTAATTTGCATAAAATAAGTGTTATCACGTGATAGTTTTCAGGTGGATATGTCCGCCCTGGATCCCAGCCACCACGCGACTTAAGGACATTCTGACCTTCTCCGTGCGATTAATGCCGCACGGAAAATCTGTGAACAAAGAGGAATAAGCCTGAGCGCTGCAGGGAACGCGGAAAAACAGAAACGGCGGCAAAATATAAGGTTGGCAAATATCTCCCTTCCGCTTTTTTGCTCTGTATTCAATGCTTTATAAAAAGTGTTCCACTGATCGGATTTAGTTCAAATATGCGCCGTTTTGTTCGATAATCTGTTTCCATCTATACGGCAACTTCTTAATGTCCCCCTCGTAGAAGCCCCCCTCTTTATTTGCGAAGAACTCGGACAGCCACTTTTCACAAGCTTCTTTTGAGTTCAACTTTACACCACCAAAGGCGTTCGCCATGAACAGGAACAGGTAGTAATGTCCTGGCTATATGGTGGATGCGATAAAGCCTCCCATCCGAGCACCCGTAGCTACTAACGAGTCATCAACGAAGTGTGTCGTCTGATGTTGTCCTGGTGGAACACTAAACCCTTCCTTTTGGCCAATTTTTGACGTTTCTGGTCGATCACCTGCTTCAAGCGGTCCACTAGTAGATGATAGAATTAAGCGTCTAGCCATATGTGAACAACTCATAGTGGATGATTTCCTTCCAATCCCACCAAACAGACAACAAAATCTTCCTGACCATTAATCCCGGATTGGCCACTGTTTAGGACGATTTTCCGGCCTTCAACCACAACTGTTTTCGCTTGATATTATCGTATGTGATCCATTTCTCATCGCTAGTCACCATCCGCTTCAAAAATGGGTCGAGTTCCTTCTCTTTCAGCAGCATATCGTAGGCGTTGAATCGGTTCAGAAGTTTTTTTTGTGTCAAATCATGCGGAACCCAAACATCAATCTTTCTTCTGTATCCAACCTTCTGCAGATGGTTTAAAATGGTTTGATGACTAACTCCCATCTCCTGGGTGATGTCACCAGATGCCACATGTCGGTCTAACTCAATTTTTTCCATGGTTTGATCGGAATTCATTGTCACAGGTCTTCCGCCGGCTGGCTTATTTATGGTGCCGTTTTCATCGGCTTTAAATCGTCGAAACCATTCTTCCGCAGTTCGAAGTGACAGAGTACCATCCTCTAAGACACCACTAATCTCACGGAACGTTTCTCTAGCGGATTTGCCTTTAAAGAAGGAAAACTTATATTATAATTTAATTATAACATATTTTTTATACTGCCAATGGAGAACAAAATAATATTAATGATATTAATGAAGAATCTTGTAAGAATATTTATACAATTGGAATTTGTAAATACCATGATCAACATACAGTAACCAACTTAAAACTAAATTCATCAATATTAACAGCAATTGATTTTATTAGTAGTCCCGAAGAAAATTAATATTATTGAGCTTCATACATAAATGACTTCGCACGGGGCCGGCTGGCGCGAGACCCGATGACCAGCCCAGGTTGAGGCAAGGGCCCCGTTGTGTGGTGCGTCCTCCCTGGGTATCGTTGCTGGGCGTGCGCGGCGAGGTGGAGGGCCCCTAGTGCGGTCCGTCTACGCCTCGCGGGCGATGACATCCGCCGTTATAGTAGGCGCTGTGCCCCTGTTTGAGAGTTGGCATCCGGACGGGAATTGTCCGCCCGGGCGCGAATAAATAGTATTTTTCCCCGAGTCCCCTGTGTTATTATTTGTGTCCCCCCCCCCCGCGATCTCCAGCGCGTCGACCGCCGCGAGGTTAGTCACCCGGGGCTGGCCCGGCCGGGTCCCCTCCGGGGCGAGTTCGAGCCTGTGCGATGGGCAGACGGGCGCGACCGGGGAGTGGCTGGTGCTCCGGGCCCCTCCGAGGCTTGTCCGCCTCGCGGTGTAGGCACCATGTCATAATTGTTACTTATACGTTGTAACGGGGAGATCCGGGGAGAAAATATCTCCGACCCGGCCGTGTACAATGCTAGTGAGAAGGAAGCTGTCAGTCACTTTTTCGTGCAATGGAGCAGTGATATAAGCACTCGCCCTTCGGCCGCGCACCCTGCGTAGCGCGGTAGCTGGCCGATCACTCAGCTATTGAATTGATGTTTTCTGATAGTCCAATTACGCCGAAAATGTTTGCGCAATTCCGGGTGGCGGTCTGGTAGGAGTTCGACCCCATGCCACGTGACACGTGGCCAAGGTTTAATACCAACTACGGTATGCAAGGAGCACTAATCCTGGTGGCAAATAACCGGGCGGTGAAGGAGTGGATATCTAATAAGATATCTAATAAGATATTCACTCTGGACTTACCCTGGGGAGACCCAGGGCTAAAAAAGGGGGGGCTGAACTCCTAAGTGGAGACTAAAAGTTATCGCTCGGATTCCTGGATTACTCGAGGATCCAGAGGCGCTACTGGATGGGCTGGAGGCATATAATCTGTCCCTTAAGGCAAAAACGTGGAGGGTTGTGAACTCCCTGGTCGGAGAGGAAGGGGTGGAGGGCACGGGGGATAAATAACTCTTGGTGCTAACAATGCCGGAATCGCACGCTGGGCATTTAGCGGCTCTTGACGATAGTCCTTGGTACGACTACGATAAAATACATCTTAGGAATTCCGCCGAGAGGCGAAGAGGTCTGTTGAAGGGTAAAAAGAGGAAGGGAGAGACCAGATGGAGACAGAGAGACTTTGTCAATCCTCTTTGTTTCGCAAATTAACTTAAGCCTCTGCTATTACGCAGAGGGTCTTGGCTGCGATGCACACAGGCATAGCACTAATCTAAGTACCTTGTTTGGTGAAAGATATCATTAGAGGGCTTTTTTAGCAAAACAACCAGACTAAATTCACAATAAAATATTGTTGAATTTGAAAAATTAATGTGGATGAACTTTCATGGAACATATTGCATTTATCAATAATTTTATTCATAAATAATATTATATATTTGTTCAATATTATAAAACTGTTTATATTAATTCTTAAAAAAAATCGGTTACATAAGATAAATATAATAAAATATTAAAATTTAATCTACTTATTAATATAGTTTAATCAATGATTGCTGTGAGTAAAAAAATCTGTACTTTGTCTAAACTGTATAAAATCATGCCCAATGAAACTAATCCAATGTTGACATTTTTGAAGATACATAAAATTTTCAAATTAGCAATGAAAAAAAATTTTGTTCTTTGTACTTGAATCCACGCTCTTTTTATCTACATATTTCTCTAATAAATGTTATTAAATTAGAGTATTCTAATAACGTTAATTGATTTTATACCCTTTTTACTATTAAAGCTAAAATTCATTTGCTATCTATTTTAACAGACTAAGGAACTTATAAACCAATAAAGTTTATAAATAAATTTTAGATTATCAGCATCTAATATAAGAATAACTCAAATGACAGAGTGATTGGTTAATAGATAAGAATAATGTGGACTCAATCCAGAATCCAAGGTTTATTTTGAATTTAACTTTTTCCTTCCGAAGTATACAAAACCACCAGGCCTATTTTGTTTTTTTATAAAGAATTTTTCTAAATTTATTATAAGCTAAAATTAATGCTGTACGACGGGTATCCGGGCGTGATCGCGCAAAAAGTATCGTCTCTCCGATTCGGCCTTGACGGAGGAAGGGAGATGTATACAAAAGATGATGCACTCTATTATTATTTGTTTTATATTGAAAACAAACCTCGTGTAATTGCCGAAATTGCGGGAGGGTCAGTGTGCTCTTATGAACTTTGAGTTCAAGTGTGTGTCGCGACCATCAAGAACGTTTTAAGAGTTTTCTTTGTGAGAATCTTTGTGAACGCCCGTCGTTCACTAATTGATTATTTTATAGTTTTTTTTTGAATTTATTATTTGATGAGTGCTTCTGATATGCACAACAGTTACTTCGAGGTTCGAGCTTGCTCATCTTGGAGCTGGCTCTTATTTCCACCATCCGGTCAAGCACAAACCAGAGTCTTCAACAGCGTGATCCAGCCAAGGAGAGGGTCCCTTTGGAGAGATAACGAGAGCGACTGCCATAACGAGTAAGTTGGTTTTGTTGTAGCTCATAGACCCGCTCGCTAAAGTTCGTTCGAGTTGTGTGTGGGTGAGTGGGTGGGTATGCGTGTGCGTGTGTGAGAGAATGTTTAGATTAGGCGCTGTCGGAGTCATTATTAAGCGAGTGAATTTTTTAAGTTATTGCATATTATGTATAAATAATTGTATATTATGAAATTATTATGTAATATAAATATTGCATACTATATATAAATTATTTTATCTGCACATAAAATAATCGTGCGACGTCTGGGACCCAAGGGCGGGATTAGACATCTGGGAAAGGCGTCGAGTAACACAAATTAATACTTTCATATAATAAGTAAATTAACTATTTTGAAAGAAATACATTTTTAGAAGAGCTTTCTAATTTTCAATTATACTCGAATCGTAATAGTCTTTGTAATTGAGCCACAAATAGTACTAGTCTTCGTAAATGAACCCGCGAGTTGTGCTACCCTTCGCTATTGCGCCGCGAATCATGGTAATTTTTGTAGCATTCTCAAATGGTGCTGGTTTTCGTTAATGCTCGAATCGTGTTATTCATCGTAAGAAGCATCGTTATGTCTTCGTTCGTAATATCATATACTTGTTATTATCATCAACTCATTGTTACATGCGCGAAAAATGAAAGTCATATACAAGTCTTAGAAATGTGAAGCTTACACAAACCCACATATTAGGATTCTAATATTAATCTAATTGCGTGCAAGTTGTAGAGTCATAGGATTTTCATCAAAAATATACTGGCTATGAAACATTCATCCGAAAGATTCATTGGCTCATGAGCGTGATATTGTTCTTCAAGTTCATCAATCTTCAACAATCGTGTTTATTGCTTCGGATATTATCATTAATATATAAATAATATCAACTTATCTGCACTTAAAATAGTGTCCGAAAATACAGCGCGCTAATTTCTTTTTAAGAATATGCTCATGTGTGCTTCTTGCGCTAGTCGTTACAAGGCCCTTCTCCCTATCGTTTCATCATGTGCACTCTGTATTCATACATTCACATACACATTCCGTGTCACTCACATTGTACACGGCCGGGTTGGAGATATTTTCTCCCCGGATCTCCCCATTATATATTAAAAGCTGTTGTTGTTTTTCATTGCTGTAATTTTTATTGCGAATTTATTTATTTTTATTGCGAAAGGAACAATTATTTAAATATGCAAAATAAAAACTTAACTTATCTGTATGCTTTCTTGGCATTCTTAAAATTACTGATAAAAATTCATGAATACATCGCCTTTTATTCCTTTGTTAATAGTAGTGTATAATAGTTAATAGATGTCATATATGTCGTCGGTGACTCTTCTTCTGCATTTGCCTGTCTCGCACTCGCGCTCTTCCACTATTCCCGCTCTCCTGATTTTTCAAGGCCTCACTTCGTCGATTTTGTGAAAAATTCCTTGCCGCATTCATATGTCATTAATATAGATTGTGCGTATGTAAAAAGAAATTGCAGGGCGGTAGAAATTGCCGACGCCGTTCCCGGGGCTAGAGAACAAAGTCGACACCGCTTCAGAGCCGACGGGAGACGTTCTCCCCGAGTGGGCTTGGGAGAAAAATCTCCCGTGCGTGCGTGGAGTACTTGGGCGCGGACGGGACGCGGCGTCGACGGAAAGTCGAGATAACAGCCGCGCCGGTCGGTGATTGTGCAAACGGTGATCGAGCGTGATCACCACCGACGGATTTCCCTGCGTGTTGACAACGTTGTCGTGACGCCACTCGTCACCGAGAGCGAATTAGTTAGGATAAATTGTATTAGTTGTGAAATAAAGAATTATATTTATATTTATGCAAAGTGAGCCCCTTTATTGTGTTTTTCCCTTTCCCTCTCATTGTAGTTGTTAAGACGAGAGAAGCTCGTGCCGGTGCTTTCCCGCCGAGGCCAGCGGGACCTCCGCAAGAGAAGAGTCTCCACTGACTAGCCAGGGGCCGCTCGCTTGGCGTCCAATACATTATAAATTTCAGAGAGCACGCCGTTGGACCGTCTTGAGATGGAAACGTCATGTGCAGCTTACAGGAAAGCGACGCATTACTATCAATTATTTAAAATATTTTTGTTATTCATGCCCAGTAAATTGATTTATGTTATCAAAGTAATATAATTTTATTAAAACAATGAAGTGAGTATTTACATTATAAAATAAAAAATATTGAGAAATATAGCATAATTAATTTATTGTTAGTTTTCAGGTAAAATATCTATATGTTTTACTCACATATATGTTCTCCTAGAATCCAAATTTGTGGTCCTGCACTAACTTCAACAAGGATTGTTGGAGTACATAGTAATAATGTACACATATCAGCAAAACTTAAATTTAGAAGGAATATGTTTGCTCCATTTTGCATATTTTTTCCTTTTAATAGAATGAAAACTACCTAGATAAAATAAATTATTCTTTTGTAATTTACGTAAAATACCGATAAAAACATATTAGTATTGCACTGGAATCCTTGGTAGTGTGGCAGCTAGCTACTCGCTCAGCAGATGAATTGCGACTTACAACACCCTCGGAGGCGGTGTCGTTTCTTGAATCGCTCGTTTCATTCAAAATGTAGAGAGGGGCAAGGTATAAATAAAATTTCGGTTTGTGACGTCGACGCAGTAAGTAAATAAAATGTTTATTTGTCGGCTTCATGCCAAAAAATCAAATTGTATTTAATATATAGTTACAATCTCTTTTTCGCAATATGAGCTTATGCTAGTGAACGTTTTCTATTTGCGCACAAAAGATTCGCAGGACGCATGTGCGATTATATCGACAATATTGTATTACGGGTTCAAAGTATTATAAACGCTGCAGATGCGTGTGCTCGCCTCTAATTACGGTTAGCTCCGCACCAACCTCGCATCATTCGTGCGTCGGGCTATCGCACCTTATGCGTTGCTTTAAGTGGCGCGCCGTGCAAACGCTAATTATGTGCGAGCAACAACTAACAATGATCGCGTGCACTTCAGCAAACCGATATTTGATATTTGTGGTCGAATTGCGCTTTCCCTGGATTAGGGTCCTACTCGCACTGAAAGGCCGCGACTCAAGCGCTCTTCAAGTTCGTACAAGTACGAGTGAAAGAGAGGAGTTTTCTCTCTTTCTCTCAGTTGCACACTAACCTGGTCTTCCCGCGTGAGCCTTTAACATTATGATACGGTCAGAATTGCCGCGCGTGACGAATCTTTCGTACCGCAATAAATTTATACATAAATTTTGCCCTATCTGGGCTCTTAGTCAGACGCTGCGATGACTAATCTTCGCGAGGGGGTACCTGTCCCGGTCTTCGCTTTATTATTATTTTCCACGCCGCAGCACGTTGGCCTTGACGGGACCAGTGCCCGGCGCCCGTTATATCCTTCCCCAGGATCAGCTACTCAGCTTCATATAGCCAGCTGTTCTGCGGCTGCTCTGAAATGCTTGTGGAGGGGACTTGTGACGTTCTCACTTAAGAAAGAGTAATTCCGAGTGTGAAAGAAAGAAGCGTGCGTGCGAGAGAGACGGCAAAGGTAACGCGTAATTGCCGACCGACCTCAAAGCGTTTACGTGGGAAGTGATACAGATGAGGGACGTGAGGGCAACGGGTCGAAATACGGCAAGAGTGCAGAGAGCCGGCAGCTCCGCTGAAGACCGAGCCGCTGAACCGCGTGGTAATATGGCGCCAATTCGGGAGACCGCAACAACGGCCTAGAAGAGCCGCCGTAGCGCCGGCTAGGCCATTCCACTCATAGGACACCCAAGGAGTAAGCATCCCCTGCGGACTCCGTCGGCCACGCTATATTAAATAATGACGCACATGGTGGAGAGCCACCGAGACCATCTTTATAAGTCGCCGGTTGGCGTAAAACAGGACCGCTACCGCTCCGATAGGTGGCTACCTCCATCGCCGCTCTCCAGTCCAGAAGACCAGATAATGTCCGAAGACATCATCAGTCAGTGGGCTAGGGAGGAAATCCTCTTGTGCACGAAGTGCTTGGTTCTGGACGGGACGCGACACCCCGAATAGATGGAATAGTAGCCGCGCTGGTCATGTATATCGCCGCAGAAGTCGGACCGTGGTTGCCCAAGTGATGGTGAACGAGCGCGATCATCACCGACAAATATATTTGTGAAAGAGTATTTATTTCGACAATATATATGTTGAGGAACGGGAGGAAGGGGAGCACTTGAACAATAGCTCTTGAATTATTCTGATTTTATTTGTACAATGTTGCGTATGTGTTGCTGGCTCGCCTATAAGTGTCGAGAGGCGAGCTCCCCCCGTCGCACCCGGTCTCGGCGCTGTCTCGCGCCCGCGCGCGAGGTGGCTCGAGGTAGGCTGCATGCACCTCGCGGATCGCGGGAAGCTGGCCGACGTCGCCAAAAAGCTTACGAGGCCACGGGGCGCGTCCGCCACCGCGCACTCCGCTCCCTCAGGGCAGGATAGCTACGAGGACACAGGTCCGCCCCCGCGGACCTGCTCACACCGGTCCGATCGGTTGCTCCCCGCGTCCCTTTACCCCGGATCACCTCGGGCCACTCGCGCGCGGGGTACCCTCGCGCTCCACACCCTCGTCCCGCGGCTCTTACTGCCCAAGAGAGCCTCCCGCCTTCCAGATCATTCTCCCCCCGATCGCCGATTGTCTTATCCCCCCCCCCCCCGTCTGCCGATCTTCCCGAGCTCTGGCGTTGATCCGGCATACTTGCGCGCTAAGTAGGTGGCTCCCTTCCCGCCCCGTCAAAACAAGTGACGGTCGTCGTTCCTCGGCGCTTTGAGGTTACATCATGAGGCGGGAAGGTTGTCAGCGGTCGCATACAATTTCTCGCGGGCGTCGAGTTCGCAACAAAATATTTATATAAAAAAAATAACATTTTTAAGATACTATCTGAACAGGTCTTCACCGCCTAGTTGATGATTGACCCTATTCCGATATTTTCTAGACTAGGACACACCGAGGCTTAATAAATTCTATTAAATTTTAGTTACCGTTTATGTACTGTAACGGGTGTCAGGCAATGGGCCCGTCAAGGCCAACGTGCCGCGAGGGTAAGTGGGAAAGCGCGGGAAATAAGGAGAGGTTCAGTGGAGGCTGCGCCGATCTGAGATTATGCACAAGGAGTCGGCGCCAACCCGAACAGGGCCAAGTAGAGGACCTCCCGGATTTCCTGATTGACTGCACGGCACTCGACTTTGGGAACGCAACCAGTAGAGGTACCCCCGAGGTCTCGTTGTAGTTCCAAACGCCCGCACCAGAACCAAGGTAAGACAAATTGTTATTATATTATTATAAATATTAAAAGTGCAGCCGGCCGTAGCGAAGCCGGTTGCACACTTTCTCGTGAAGCGCGGGTGAGTGAGAGAGAGAGAGAGAAAAATCTCTCTCTCGCTATTAACAACCGTGGGCACAAACCGTGCAACAGCAAAAGAAACACGGACCTCCCTCCCGTTTAGGATCCTTAGGGTCAGGTCGTGTCGATCGACCCCACTAAGTAGTACGGTCGACGCGAGAGAACGCGCTAGACGCGGCACCAAATTTAAATAGGAGCGCGCGCGCATGCGCGGTTTCAATGATTGAATTGGCGCGAGTTACGCGCGAGATTCTTTGTAATCACGTTCAAATTGAACTTAGCGAGCTAGCGCGAAACATGTAATTGCATGGATGTACCTTTGGTCAATAAAGTGAATTTTGAGAAAATTTGATTTTTATATTATGAATAAATTCTTATTTATTCGCCGCGTCGGCGTCGAGAGCGACAGGTCAATCCCCCATCCCTTTCCTCTAATAGACTTTGGTGATGACGAGAGCAGTTCCAAGAACCACGCCGCCTCCACGGGAGTTGCCATTGGCAACTTAACAGCTGAGTGGCTAGCCAGCCGACGCGCTACGCAGGGTGTGCGGCCGAGGGGCAGGTGCTTACGATACTGCCCCATAGCACATAGAAGTGAGTGACACCTTCTGTATCACTCACATTGTATATGACCGGGTTGGAAATATTCTCCCTGGGTCTCCTCGTTACAGTACAAAAAAAGTTCATATAAATATTTTTTGAATTATATGCAGCCAAAATAAAGATATCTAAGTAATAAAAAATATTGGAGACCGGGCTCTGTTAGACATTATTTATGATAATGCTATGGAGCCCAGGCTCTGGTAGATACTGTTGTAGAGGTCATGAGAAATGTACACCTTTAAAAAAATTGTATTCAATTCATTAGTATTAACTATTTATACAATTATTATGAATATTTTATTAATTGAATCTGAGTATTTTAAAATGACTAGCAAAAATAGTTTTATTCTTAAATATTAATAATCAAAAAAAACTAAACAAAAATTTCAATACAATTTCCCTGTATTTTAAGAAAAAAATCATACATTCATTCAAACAGGGCCTAGTACATACATTATTCCTTTTTCTCACAACGCCAGGGAGAAGCCATGGATATGACAGAAACAAATAATGTACGTTCCATGTCCCAGGGTGCGTCGACTCAACGTTAAATGAGTGGCAAATAATTAGTAGCTGTGTCGCCGTTACAATATATATTAATAATTATTAAACTTATTTAGGTACATTTAATTTTGGTTCGGATTTATATTTATAAATAGCATGCGTTAATTTTATATTATTGCAGATATTTTAGATTTTAATTTTTTTCTCGTTGGATTTGTATTAAAATATTATTTCTACATTTTTAATGCCGCCGTGCTTATTGCACGCTGGTCTCAAGCCCAAATAAACGCAGAGAGAATGTGTTTATAATAAAGTGCATCTATCATGAATTAATATATGATAAAGATAAGAGAGAATAATATAATATAATGTCATACTTTATTATTTAAAATAATGTAAAAGAGTTCAAAATTTGTTAATTAATTATGCAGGTTATGTTAAAAACAAATAATTTAATTATTCTCGCGTATTAAAAATATATTCGAAGATCAATAGTATTATAGTACTATTTAAAATTCGTGCGGTTAATATGCATAGCCAATAGCGTTGCAGTAAAATAACGATTCTAGCTGCACATACAAGCGACACAGCAACGAATTATTTGCCACTCAGCCTATGCGAGTCGACGCACCCTGCCATGTCATATTCTGGTCAATTTTTAACCAAAAGCCCCAGTGTGCATAAAGTCATTTAAATCGTCATGGGTAAGCAGGGATGTAAGAAAAAATAAGAAATGTATATCTAATAATGGTCTCGAAATGACTATTTATTTAGTTTTCTGCCTGCATGGTATGGCTTCATAAGATCTAATTTTTAAATATTGTGACGGGGCGCCTCCTCCTCGGAAGCCGGATTGCTCCCGAGGGGGCCCGGAGCGCCGCGCCATCCCGAATGCGCCTCCTGCTTCGTACAGGCTCATGGTCACCTCGGAGGGACCAGGCCGGGCCGACCCGGGCGGTCGACCCACGACGGTCGCGACGGTTATGCGAGTTGGGAAGAGGGACGGCCGGGCACAATAATACATCGCGCACTCCAATCTTTCTTTTAAATCTATTTTTTCGCAGGTGGTGGGATAAGCCCTGCCGCCGCACAACTCCTTCGCCCCCTGGTGCACAGCGCCCACTGTTCGCACGCGGGGTCTACGCGGGCCGTCCCCGGCGGGCGCCTTGCGGGGCCCCTGCGGCTTCGGCCCCGACCCCCAGTGCGTCGCTCGCCGGCCTCGGCAACCCTCGCAGGCCACCTAGGTGGCCTCTGCAGGGTACCGAGGGAGTCGTTTTACGCCCCTCGCGCCTAACCGCGAAAACGCTCGCGCCGCGCTCTCTCTCCGCCGCGCATCAAGATATTCAAGATACTGAAAAGAAAATATTTTTTTATGCTTCTTCTTTACTCAAATAATAATTGTACATCTACTTGTATAAAATTAAGCGGGAAGTACACGTATCCGTCGTCGATTTGAGGCGTAAATCTAATTGCGCACTGTCATTTGAATTGCGCGCCACGTCTGGCGCGCCCTCTCGCGACGATCGCAGCGCTCGCAGGTATCGAACTATTGAAGTAAATATTGTACATAATTAAAACTCTGCATCTCCTAGCAATTATGTCTAACGGCAATGTAAGTATTATATAATGTATTATACCTGGAAAAGGTATTAGGGATTATCGGGGAAACACGGCGGATCATAAATTTAAGAAGTACCGTTATGCGGGTATAGTGGGGATGCGTACTCTGTACTAGTTCGATTAGCATCCCCACTATACCCGCATAACGGTACTTCTTAAATTTATGATCCGCCGTGTTTCCCCGATAATCCCTAATACCTTTTCCAGGTATAATACATTATATAATACTTACATTGCCGTTAGACATAATTGCTAGGAGATGCAGAGTTTTAATTATGTACAATATTTACTTCAATACCCTCCCTAAAACTCTACATCTTTACAATTCAATATCAAATTTATTTCTTAATCCTAATCGATCGCGTAAAAATTGAAATCTCGGTTTTGGTAACGCCTTTGTGAATACATCAGCTGTTTGTTCTTCGCTTTTTACATACATTACATTAATTACATTTTCATAATATAAATCACGTATATACTTATACTGTACATCGATATGTTTGGTTTTCTGGTGAAATTCAGGATTTTTTATTAATCTAATCGCACTACTATTGTCTATACATAATGAAAAATCGATGTTCTTAACTTTACATTCTTCAAACATTTTTCTAAGCCATACAAGCTCCCTTGCTGCTAAATTCGCGCTTACAAATTCTGCTTCGGTTGTAAAAAAGGCTACACTCTTTTGAAGTTTGCTTCGCCAGGTAATGGCTGCATTCGCATATTTACAAACCATGCCCGATGTGGATTTTCGGGTATCAATTTCGCCCGCATAATCAGCATCGCTGAAGGCTTCAAGACTGCCTTCTTTTGTGTATAAAATTCGCATTTCCATTGTTCCTTTCAGATATCGCAAAATTCGCTTGATTAATTGCCAATGGCATTTACTCGGCTTTTCTAAGTGTCTAGACGCTACATTTAACGCGAAACTGATGTCTGGTCGCGTTACAGTCTGCAAAAACATTAGATTTCCGACAGCTTCCCTATACGGCGCTTTACAATAATTTTCTTCTATATTATAATCACTATAGCCCGTTTCAATGGGTGTAGATACACTATTTGCATCATTCATTTTAAATTTTTGCAACACACTTTGAATATATTTGCTTTGATGAATAAAAATATCACCATTCGCTAATCGGTAAATTTCAACTCCCAGAAAATTCTTTACCTCTTTTGTGCTTGTTGTTTTAAACTCCTTATTTAGATCATCAAGAAATTTGTTAATTAAAAATTCATTTGAAGCTGCTATCAGGCCATCATCAACGTATATAGTTAAAAACATTAATTCATTATTCTCTGTATTGATATAGAAACACGGATCTGCTTTACTCTGATAAAAATTCAACGTTCTGATAAATTTTGAAAAATGTTCCGTCCAACATCGCGGCGATTGTTTCAACCCGTACAAACTTTTTATCAATTTACATACTCGATTTGTACCATCATTAAAACCTTGCGGTTGTTTCATATAAATATTTTCTTTTAAAACCCCATATAAAAACGCGGTTTTGATGTCGAATTGACTTAGATACATATTATTTTTCGCGGCAATACTCAACATTAATCTTATCGTGTCAAACCGTGCAACAGGACTGAAAGTTTCCGTATAATCAATTCCCTCCTTTTGAGAATACCCTTTTACTACAAGACGCGCTTTGTAACGTTCGGAATTATCAGAATTAAATTTTTTCGTAAATACCCATCTACTATCAATCACTTTTTGCCCTTCAGGTTTTTCTACCAGTACCCACGTTTTATTTTCATGTAATGCACTCATTTCATCGGTCATAGCCTCTTTCCATAAGGCTTTCTGCTCGGATTTCAAGGCTTCGTTAAAATTGATTGGAATCTTTTCCGCTAAAAAGGTAATCGGACAGCCATAAAACTCTGGTTGTTTAATGGTGCGTCTATTCCGCAACTGTCTATTATTTTCATTATTTTCAACAATATTATTAATCGTCTCATTTTCACTCTCATTCTCAAGTACATCTTCATGATTTTGTGTATCGACATTTTCATCTCTACTTACTGTGCGCTTAACAACATTTATTGCTTCCGCTGTTACCTGTTCCGGTTTAAATCGTACATCGCGACTTAAAATTACATCTCGCATACTCGGTACATATACGCGATAACCTTTACCATCGTCAAGATAGCCTACCAAAAAACCTTTTACCGCTTTTGCATCTAGCTTCCTTCTCTTTTCTGCAGGTATGTGTATAAAACATTCAGTGCCAAAGATTTTTAATTTATCGATACTCGGCGTTTTTCCGTACCACAATTCAAACGGCGTTTTATTGTTTTCCTTAGTCGGACCCGTTTTGTTAATTACTTGTACCGCCGTATTCATGGCTTCTGCCCAAAGGAACGTAGGCATATCAGCTTTTGAATAAAGCATTGAACATCCCGCCTCTACGACCGTTCTATTTTCTCTTTCCGCAACGCCATTTTGTTCTGGAGTGTATGGGACATTTATGCTATGTTTAATACCCTTGCTTCTTAGAAAAGTCTCGACTTCTTTGTTTTTAAATTCCCTCCCACCGTCACTATGGATTTCCTTGATGCTACATTTGAACTGATTTTCGATTTCTAAACAAAATGCTTTTAATTTATCGATGACTTCAGATTCATGACGTAAGAAGTAAATGCTAGTGAATTTAGAATAATCATCTTTAAAAATCAAAAAATACAATTTTGTACCCAATGATTCTACTTCCATAGGTCCACATACATCCGTGTAGATAATTTCGCGAGGTTTAGTCGCGCGCTCAAATTTATCATGGAAACTCGACCGATGATGTTTACCGTAAGCACATCCTTCACAGAAAAACTCGTTATCAATTGCTTTTATGTTTAAATTTTTCAGAAAAACCTTTACATGTTTCACGTTTTGATGACATAGTCGCTCATGCCATACTTGTACCGTTTCTGACTCTATTTTATTTCCAAGATTACAAACTTTCTCCTTTGAGTCTATGACGCGCATATTTATTTTGTATAAATTGCCGATATCTGTTCCTTTCGCGATTATCCTTTGATTATATAAAAATATACACTCTTTTCCCTGCTTTGAAATACTAAAATCGACCCCTCTTTTTGCCACTGATTTTATAGAAAACAGATTTCTTCTCATTTCGGGTACATATAAAACGTCATGCATCGTTGCCGGTATCGCTTTTCCGTTTACAAAAGTCTCGATCTCTATATTACCCTGGCCGCACGCGTTCATGAATTTACTATTGCCGATTTCGATTTTTACCTCGTCGCTGAATTCTTGGTACTCGCTGAAGTATTCTCGTTGTCCCGTCATGTGCTGCGATGCTCCTGAGTCGATCACCCATGTGCCGTCGTTGGCTGCTTGCGTCGTAGATGGGATGCTTCCTAACAGCCCAATTTTGCTTTCTGCTCCATCCTGGTTTTTCTGCTTAGCTTTGTTGTTGCCCCTTTGGCGACAATCCTTGCTGCTATGGCCTTTTCTTTTACATATAAAGCACCTGTGGCAATCTCGTTTATAATGCCCATTTCTGCCACAATTAAAACAGCCAGTGCCTTGGCTTTCGTTCTGTTTCTGCTGCTCCCGAGGCTGGTCTCTTTTGTGGAAATTTCTCTTGGTCATCAGAGCTATCGACTCTTCTTGATTGACGTCTTCTTCTTTCCATCTCGACTCTTCTATGATCAGCCTGGTAGTCAAATTGTCAAGCGTCTTCTTGGCCTCATACACTGAGTCCCATGCACTGTGGAAGTGATTGTATTTTCTTGGCAGCGTCGTTAAAATGCGTGTAATGAGCATTTTATCTCCAATATCACTTCCGAGGCTCTTCATTTTGGCGGCTAGCTGCTCCAATCTTGACAGATTGTGCGCTACACTTGCTGCTTCTTCCCACTTGAAGTCGAAAAACTGCTTCTGAATCATGCTTAGATTCTCGTCCGATTTCATGTCGTAAACTGCATTCAGTTTTTTCCACATTTCATTTGCCGTCGTGCAACTTAGCAGCAAATCTAGTGTTTTCTTCTCAACTGCCGTGACAATTAATCTTCTAGCAGTTTTATCTGCCTTTAGAAATTTTTTATGTTTCGCAGCTTCTTCTGCTCCTGGATCGACGAGTGTTCCTTCACAGACTTCAATAACATCGTCGTCCTCCTCCAAGAGTGTACGCATAACAAAGCGCCACTGGAGCCAATTTTCTTTGCCACGCAGCTTCTCGATTTTCACACTAGACGATTCCATCTTCTTTGATGTTAATAATTGCACAACGCGTACTTCGAATGCTTGCACAACTCGTGCTTTACTTTTGCTTATATCTTTCTCTACTATACACTTTGCGTTCCTGGGCCCATAACCTGTTGAGGTTATGCAAAGTAAAAACTCGTGGAGTAATATATAATAGAGAATAGATATATTTATTAATTTACTAAGAAACAAGTTTACGTTCACCTCACTGAGCAGTGCGTACTACAGTGGTTCTATTTCGACTGACGACTTGGAGCCTTGCGACGATGCGTACTCGTACTAGTTCGATTAGCATCCCCACTATACCCGCATAACGGTACTTCTTAAATTTATGATCCGCCGTGTTTCCCCGATAATCCCTAATACCTTTTCCAGGTATAATACATTATATAATACTTACATTGCCGTTAGACATAATTGCTAGGAGATGCAGAGTTTTAATTATGTACAATATTTACTTCAATACGAACTGTGTGATATGCATATGGGTCCTATGACGGCGGAAGGTACACGCTTCAATGCAGCACTTCGTGTGCCCGCTCTTCTACTTAGTGAGAGAGAGGATATATTTCTCTCTCTCTTATTCACTCGCACTGCATTAGCAGAAATGCAACTGGCTTTGCAGCGACGGGTTGAACAATTACAGTTTTTTTAAAATAGTAATTTGATGCCCTACCTAAGCTTTATCGTGCAGGCGTGTTTGGCACGGCGGGTCCTTGGAGCTATCTCTTTCGGGTCGCGCTCTCGAGCTCTGGAACCCTGGAAAAATATCCGGAGCTGGATCTCGTCCGGATAGGCGCCGACCTCTTCCTCGTGACTAGACATCGGCGCAGCTCTCCAATCGTCATCTTTGCTGTTATATCAAGATCGGCAGAAGCAGAGCGTCTCCTTCGGCGTCTCTCGCTCGCGAAGGCCCAGGGAAAACTCTTTTGCCGCCCTCCTTTTCCACGTAGCTTTTCCCGGAGGTTTTTACCCCCAAACTCCTTACCTACCCCATTGGCACATTAGCTTTAACGGGCCCATCGTTAGCGCCCGTTATGATATACACACACGCGCGCGAGCAAGAAGAAAAAATATTAATATACATACCATTAGATTTCCTACAGTTCCTACAATCATAATCATGGTTGAAATAAACATAGCAGTCAATTGAATGTACGTCGGCAGTTGATACGAAATGTTTTTTACGGAAGGTTTGTATATTATTTCTGAAAAATAGTACATTTCTTATATATCAGCCAAATAGTATTTCATTCGTATATTAATACTATCATTATTATTCCACAAAGTTATTATATTATTATATTATCATATAATACCACAAAAGAGAATATAGATGGAAGAAATACATATAGAATATTGTTATAAATACTGAAGGTCCATCTTCCAGTACAATTCAACAAGCAATCCAATAATACCTTAAATTCGACCTTAAGTTTGACCTTGCAGGTTAGTTTATAGTCAATTTTTTTTCTAAAAGGAAATCCCAATTTTGGTGCAAACATGTGCTCGGGTACCAGAAGCCTCGTTTGAAGGTAATTTAAACCTAATCATGGTCTGAGATTGTGTAAGACTTTTATCATTTTGTAGGACATTCGGAAGAAGGGATCACAGTGATTGAGGACGTTCGCAGTAAGACGGTCTCTAACCTCCGAGTGGCAGAAATATTAAAAAACCAAACTTTTCGCATATACACAGAGTGACTCTGATAAGCGGAGAGCTTCCTCGCAGTTTGATCTGACTCGCGCAAGGGTTGAAGAAAGAATACGCGCCCGCAAGGCGAATTCATATTTAATCCACATATTCACTATTGAGTAATAATTTAAAGCGATTGAGCTA
The DNA here is from genome assembly GCA_018906755.1 of Sycophaga agraensis. NCBI lineage: Eukaryota > Metazoa > Arthropoda > Insecta > Hymenoptera > Pteromalidae > Sycophaga > Sycophaga agraensis. The sequence continues at coordinate 207,839 of JACCIE010000079.1, forward strand.
CAATTTACTACAGTACTTTTTTCTTTAAAATATGAGTAATTTGTGTTAAAAACTATATTTCATTATTTGAAGTAACTGCTAATTTGTTGCAATACTTTTCAGAATGTAGAATTTTATTCTAAGCAAAAATATCAAAAAAGAGATAAGGAACAAGGAAATTTGAATTGTTTTGCATTTTAATTGGCATTTTTCGAATAATAAATTAAAATATAGACTATCTAGTTAATTATTTAAATATTTTTGTGAGTATATGAATCGATATTTATGACATTTTTCGTATAACTTCCTTAGAAAAATGATAATTCTTAATTTCTCTATTTTCATAGATAAATTATTTCGATTGTTTAATTCTTAAAAATTATCGGTTACATTAAATAATTTTATCTTTACAGACAATACAAAAGTAATTTTAGATCATCTTAAACTGTATAATATTTTTTGATTGTCGTGACTATAAATTTTCTTCGCTTGACCCGAATATAAAATAAAATAATCATTTTCGAAACAATTAGATTGAAAAACTTTATTCTACGACCTAAAATTGTCTGCATATAATAAATTTGGACATGAATTATTTTCCATACTTCCATTTGTATACTTTGAATTTACTTACAAATTAACAATTGAGTGTTGATAATTATATTGAAAACTTTTCATAAGTATCCTAAATTACAGTTATTGTGACGTGAGTATGAGTCACAAGTCGGCCGATCGCAAGGCCCGCGCGAGTGACCGTCATGCAACGTCGCACGTATCGAGAAAACGGAAAGCTATAAAGTCGAGAGCGCCGCGCGATAGGTCATGTCAGCCCCGTAGGGAGGGCCGCGCGAAGATTCGACCGAAAGGCATTCGTCCTGGGTCCGTCGATCCGTATAGGCACGTGGCGTCCGAATTTCGTCACGAAGAACAAAGAGTGTTCGTTCGAGAGTCTGGCTGGGATCCGTCAGGAAGTGGAGTGCATCGTTCGGTCCGTTGTTGTGAAGAGTGCGTAGCAGAGCCGACCACTTGCCCGTTTGACAACGTGCCCATCGAGCCTCGACTTGCTCATCTACCCGCGTCTTGTCTTCAAGCCGCCGGACATTGGAACACCGGCTTCGATAGCCATACAGAGGCGGCCTGCCATCCACAACCTCCACGCCCCGTCTTGACACACCAGGGTATCGTCGCTCCACCATGCAGGTTGACTACTGAATGGTACCTGCGTTTATTCTCTCTCACTCTCGATCGCTCTCGACGTCGCGCGCGCGCGTTTTCTCATTCTCCAAAATATCCCGGTCTTATCTCGCGTCAGTGTGTAATTCAAAATAAAGAGTCAGTCAGTAATATTGCTTGTGTTTCTGTAGTTTATTAATTGCATATTTTCCCGTGACGTCGCAAAATTATTCGAGTGTATCGAAACGGGACCTCCTCGTGAGAGTGTCTCACCCTCCGCGAGCACAGCCAGTGCGAGTTTGTCTAGTGCGGTACGCGTAGTGTAAGTGATCTGGAGGCGGAGTGTTGTGACGTGGTGCTTTTGGGCCCGGAGCCCCACGCCAGTATTTCTCCGGTCGCGCCTCCTGCCCTGATGCAGGTCCTTGCGGTCGCCCCGGAAGGGACCCGGCCGGGCCAGCCCGGGCGGCTGGCCTACGTCGGTCGCGGTGGTTATGAAGTTGGGGGGAGGGAGGGTCCGTCGAAATGAACTAAACGGGAGGGCATCTATTTTAAAAATATGTATTTATTATATAAAATAGGCGACGGGCACACCTTATCCGGGCACCGCGCGCATACTAATGAGCTACACCATTCATTGACGCTTAGTTTCATTACGTCTTTCTCGAACATTTTCTGGATCTCGATCTAAGCAAATTCGGCCCAGCATGAGCCGCAATGAGGAGCTGCGCCGCGTAGCCACTCCTCTCCCGTCTCCACTCCGAGATTGAACATCCCTCTGCTGAGTTTCATGTTGGCCCATAATGTAGCAGACATCTGGAGCCATGATATCGGTTGCGGGGACAGCACCTGGCCGAGCTGGAGAGAGGGGAGAACGGACACGCTTAAGGATGCCCCTGACTCAACCGAATATCCGCCTTCATGCCTCGGGCCGTCCATATCACTGGTTGTAAAACCAACACCGAGGCTCTCATCTCCACAAGCTCCTCTTTTGAGTGCCTCTATTGCCTCGAATCCCCGCGAAAACCTCCCGTGTGTCGGCGTCCTATTACGGACGCTATTTAAGACGTGGTGCTTCCTCCTCGAGTCCGACGTGCCTACAAAAGACCCGGAGCAACAGCCACCCCGTTACGTGATTGATCTGTCCGATTCATGGTCGCCCTAGAAGGGAGTTGGCTGAGCTAGCCCCGGATAGCTAACCTCACGGCCGTCGACGCGGAAGAGATCGCGGAGGGAGAGGCTGTCGCAAAGTAAGATTCGGGGTAGCTCTGGGGAACAAATATTTATTCGCGCCTCGAACGCACACTCCCGTCGGGCGTGAAGTGCCCATTCTATAGAAGGCGGCGAGGCCATCCGGGAAGGCAAATGTCATATGTCGCCAGGCCGTAGTCTCGGACCCTTGTTTATCAGTAGAAACACGACCGTGTGTCACAGGATAAATGAAACCAAGAACTGATTGTTGTTTTTGATTCAAGTCATAAACTAAGGAGCTTTTTCAATACTGAAATCAAATATGCGGTTTATGACTCAAAAAATGATTATTTATTTTATTAAAAAAATTTTTGCTACTTGAAAAAAATATTTTTATGTAAAAGCTTAGTCTCGGACTAAGTGTCGACACCATGCCGAGATGTATGTAGCTGTGGCCACCCGCTTTAATAACGATGCATGCTTGGGTTCCGTGAACTAAAGTCACACAGGCCACCCGTTACGCACAGTGCACAATTTTTTAATTTTTCCTTTATATCCATTATCACGGGATGTACTCAATCAGTTAATGAAATTCTTTTTAATAAAGTGAAAATAATCAGAATTTGAGAGATACTAAGGGCCATAGCTGTCCCCTACTTTATGTAAACGTAATTATTTCAATAAAAATTTTATTTTATCTATTTATTTTACTAAGTATTTTATTTAATATTGAAAAAATTTATTCGACCATCACATCTAAACAATTCTGGAGCTCGAACAAAGTTTTTGTAAATAGAAATATTTATATAATACATATATGTTGATTTTAAACATTAATTCCTTTTTTCTTAATTCTTCAGTTTAATGAAAACAGAATGACTGAAATCGAATAATGTACAGACTAATACATTGTTGATACGATGACAACATTATACATGATTTTTCCCAAGATTAAGAATTTAACATAAATCTATATGAAAATCAATAAGATATTATAACCTTAAGAACATACAAAAGTAAAAGAATTTTATCGGTTGAATGAATATATATGATGAAACGAGGAAATTAGTTGTCAGTTGTTGAAGAAGAAGATGTAGATATATATAAATGATGTGTGACATCTTCGAAAAATAATAATTGAAGTATGGAAGTAAGTCATTATCGCGTTCGGTGTAGTCTATCTATTACCAGTTCAAACCAGAGCGGAGCAAGCCAAACACGAGAGGCGATATGGCCTAATGTTTGATCCTCTAAACTGACTTCTTTCTGGAAAGCCGCTAAAATCGGATCACGCTACATTCGCCTCAAGAGCCCCTTCCTGGTTGCTGATAATACTAAGTTTAAGGTTCATACAGTATTGAAATAATAACTATGCCCAGAGAACTCCAGAGTGAGATACGTGGTTATCAAACTGTAAGTAGTAATTTTATTTACAATAAATAACTATGTTAACAAATATATTGTACTCCTGTGTTTATTCCTGTATTTATTCTACAAATTAAAACCGACCCATACGGGTGTTCACTCGTGACCTCCATAACTAAAGTACATTTAAATCTTAGTGTTTAGTTCATAATTTCAAAATAATTAATTATTAAGGCTGCTGGCAACTTAACAAAAATTGGCGCCCAACGTGGGTCCCGAGCAGAGGAATTTCGCGAGAAACAATAAAAGTAAATAAACTAAATGTGACATCCGTCAATCACAAATCAGCAAACTGCAGTAACAAACAACACCTGACTCCACGTGGAGCCCATTCCGTTTGTACATCGAAACCGTTGCATTTTTTTAGAACCGCAGAATAAACCATTTTTATAGGTCATACTAAACTGCAATGTCATGTGTGACGAAAAATTCCCGAAAATCAATGGCTTCACCGCCTTCTTGCGGGATATTTTGCCGCCTGTCGCGCGGCACATCCAATCCGCGGTCCTCGTCATAGCATCTATGTACTTTTGTATTGTATTATGCAAAATAACACCACTTTACAACTAAAAGTGATCATAAAAATCTAATAACCATATTATTAGTGTTTTTTAAATATATTCATGCGTAAATTATAGAATATATAACAAAATAATAAATAACTATATATAAGCATCTAACAATTATATTATGATTATTTTATTATTAGTATCCATAAATATTATATTGAGCAATAAAATAATATACAAATGTTTAACAATATAATTTCCTAATTGAATACAAATATGTAAAGTTAAAGTAACTAAAATGGATAGAAAATGTGCACAAAAATCGAACAAATTCAATAATCCTACACAATTAATTCTACACAACGAAGAAGTAATAATTAAATTATAACCATTTATAACTATTATTATAATTATTTATTATTGAAAATGTAATATAGTTAAGAAAAATGCAATAACTTATTAAATTACACGAATTCTATGCCAAATTATTATTTTATATAAAATATTAATTGAACTAAATTAAAAGAGATTGAAATATATAAGAATGAATAAGATAAACGGACTGAGCTTGGAAAATGTCTTACTCCCACCTACAGCTCTCATGCAGGAGCCACTGTATAAAAGAAACGCCCTGCCCATGCATTTTGGTCACAATCGGTCTCAACTCGCCCACCGAGCTGAGTACACCTCATCGTAGTGTAGTACAGTGCAGTGCAGTGCAGTGTAGTGTAGTATAGTGCAGTGATTTCACCAAACCGAAACTGCCCTTCTCAGGGCAACATTCAACTTCCACCGGAGTTGGAATTGCTCTCCACCCACTACACTAACGGGCCCCTACAGCAACACCCGCCGCCGCCCCACTCTCCATCTTCAGGGCTCTACTCTGGCTGCGCGCTCGAGCAGCGTCTATGGCTCCACTGACGGAGCTCCTCCTCTTCTTCGGGCTTTCCAGCTTCAGCATTCGATAAGTAAAATTCAAAATTCTGTTGTACTGAAACAAAACACTATCACTGGCCCTTCTCAAGACTACCATTCGAAATCTGCCCTTCTCCGGGCTATCTTTTCCAATGTTAGTGGCATGCATTCATTACACCTCTAAGTCCTACCATTTAGTAATCAAGCCCTGCAAGCTGAGTTGCTAGGTATTTATCTCGCTTCACATCCGTTGCGTATTGTGGGTGCTACTCAGCTCCCCACTCCATCTCCTCTCCCCCCCTGATTCTATCCCTATTTTCTCTCTACATAGAACAATTTTTGTTCGGTTAGAGGCCATTTGGCCTGGTGCCCCCGCATCTGGGAGGAGTGTTTAGTCAGTAAGAATCCGACACTACTCATCCGATCAGCCCTCATCACCATCGATAGGCGATGATGTCTGCCCTTCGGAAGGGTATCTTTTGAAGATTTCAACCTAAAAAATTAAAGAAAAAATGCATTTTGGTTATTATTTTGTCTGTCTGCACTGTATCGCTGTCCTTTTCCGCATAGTCCATTCTCAGTCTGTCGCGCTCTTTCTATTTCGAAGTCAATCAATTATATTCACGCGCTATTAAAACTAATTCTAAATCCAAGTGTTAAATATATTATCATAATTTCAAACAAACAAATTAAATAACAATTGTAATCAGTGAAGTAATAAGTAGGAGCACATCAACAAGAGAGTCAGATAAATCGAGTAAGCAAACATACAAATAATTTGAAATGTCTATTTATTTAATTCAAACTAATAACCCACACTATTACTAAATATTAATATAAAATAAGCAATTCCTAATAAATATTCTTAGATTTCTCTTATACAGATTCTTAGGGAAACCTAACAGTGAGAGTGAGAGAGATAGGTAGTTTGTGCCACGAATAATATTGTCGAGTCGAATAATTATAATAAATTATATTTATTATTACTTAAATATTCACGCATATTATTTGCCGCCTTTTCCCCCTTCTCGCGCCCCTATAGCAGCATGTACGAGTATAGTCTATAGCATGTACTCGGGAATTCCGTGAGACAAAAATCAAGCAGATTTGGACGGAAAGTTCTCAAATTACGTGGTGGCAAGCACTAGGCGCGGACTTAACCAGCCGGTAATTGCCACATGGCAATGCTAACAAATGGATTCACAAACAATAGATAATATAATTACAATAAACACTACCACAATATCTTGATAATTTACTTGATTCATAAAAGCAATTTCATAAACTTTGATTCCTAAGCAATAATGCCGCTGTTAGGCATATTCTAATTAATTCAATCTATAACTTGATGGTTATTAACAATGTACTGATTATTAACCAATATTAACCTATTAACCGGAGCCTGGCACAGCAAAAGCAGTATAATACCGGTTGACTTCAGTCAAGAGCAGTTGGAAGTAAGCTTTCTTTAAGTCGACTTTAGAGATATATCTAGCTTCACGCAGTTTATCCAAAATAGAATCGACATTCGGTAAAGGATAAATATTGCGTTTAGTTGTCTTGTTAATAGCTCTATAGAATCGATAGCTTTCTTCTCATTTTACAATAATGAGGGAACTACACCACTCACTAGTACTATAATCAATAATCCCTTTCTCGAACATCTCCTACACTTCCTTTTGAGCAAACTTGAGAATGCCGTCTCGAGCGCTTAGCATCATCGCCGCCTCCTCTTCATCTACACTAACCGGCTCCACACTAATTGGCTCGATGACGCTTAACAACTTCTTCTGTAATAAAATAAACTCAAACACAATAAAAATAAAAATGTCGGACTCCTCACATTAGGATCTATAATTATTTATGCTAAGCACATGAATTGATGCGGTCACCGCGACACACATAATCTCGCACAATAACGACTCAACTGCACTAATGTGCACTCAAATTCCACTTTCTTTGTGCTCCTGGGGCGCTGAACTAAGCAGTTGACGTCGGCTCCGCACAGGATCTTCAAGTACCGGACACGGCCGGACAGAAGTGGCCGCGATTGGAACAGCGCACGGACAGAAATAACAAAAAAAATCTTTTTCATTTCCTTAAAAAAACAATTTAAAATATGATTGAATTCAATATTTTACAGTATTAAATTGAATTTCCTTTATTTATTCTTCTCAAAGAAAACTTTAAATATTTTTCAATTTCATATCGCAAAACATTTTACAATTTCGCTCCGCGCTTTCGATAAAGCGCAAAGCCGCAAAACCTTGTCCCTCCACTCACGAACACACACACTCACATAACTCTAACTTTATCCCCAAAAAACTAGTGCGTAAATTTCGCAACCCCTCCCTCGCAAAATCAAATTAAATTTTTTTATTCGTGGACCGCTACCGCCGGCGTCATGGTCGCCAGTTTGCCACGTAGCAATAGTAAACTAACAAATAATAATAACAATAAACACAACAGAAAACAGAATAAAAAGAATAGAAACAGCAATAGAAATAGCAATATTTATTTCAATGAATCGGCTCTCGAGGTTCTCGGACATATTTCGAGTAATGATCAATATGATGTGAGGGAGGTCTCGACTGTGGTTGACTGTGCTAGCACGGGAGTTTTGCCCTCTGATGTCGCGCTGACGTCATCACTTCTGTGCTCCCCTCCTTCGTACCTGATGACCTGGACTCCGCGGTGCAGCTCGGGGCGCGAACGGCGAGTTCACATGGAGGGGTTGGTAAAAACTCCAACCGTCAATCCCATCAAATAGGGTGCAGCTTAGGACAATGGAAGCTGCTAAACTGGTCTTGGAGGCGAGGCAGTCCTTAACTACCTTCTCTACTCAAAATGTTGTATTTTCTCGCTCTCATGTGGCGGTGCCTGATGTCAGACAACGTACTATTTTAATAAATTTGTGGTTAAGTCGAGGTCAATATGGTGCGTTCATGCAGTACAAAGACACTGCGTGCGATCTCGGCTTTAAGTACGTTTGGCATCGACGCGGTGATTCCTTTATTAGATGGAGAGAGGGCAGTAGGGTTCATGCTGTTGCCTCTGAGAATGAGATTATAAATTTATTTATGAGGATGTACTCATCGGGAGCTTGTCGTGACGGCTCCGTGGCCAGGACTTCACTAAGCCGTAGCCCTGTTGCTACGTTGGAGTTGACTCAGGGTTGTGAGGACGAACGATCAAATTGTGCCAAAATGGCCGATCACATTTGACTAGATTGGACAAATGCTCCGTTACTGGTAATCGAGAGTGGAAGGGGAAATAATAACAATAATAATAATAAGCATAAATATAATAATAATAATAATAAATATAATAATAATAACTTGGTTGAGTTTATACCAAATATATAAATTATATTTATATAAATTATTATAGCAAATACCATTGACGGCAACATGATACATGCCGTGCTCAACTCTGCTGCTGATGGTATTTTTCGGTTTAAAGATATAACTATTAATGATATTGTACTGTCAATATCTAAGTTCACATCGCAGGCAGTTGGTGAGGATAGCATTCCGCATAATGTAGTTCTGAAGGCTCTTCCGGATATAGGTTCGTTTTTAGTGCGCCTGTACAATAGCTCGTTTGAGAGTGGAGGCTTTCCAGAGTTGTGGTTTCGGCCTATTTCACTATTCTCTTTCAAAGGTACTTGAGAGAATTGTTTATGACCAGTTTATGGAGTATTTGGGATCTCATAATATCCTCGACCAACTCCAAACTGGGTATCGACGGCACAGTTTAAATTAGACTGCTCTGTTTGAGATTGGCTGAAGACGTATACAACGCTATAGATAAAAGAAAGATGACATTACTGTTACTGGTTGACTTTAGTAAGGCGTTCGACACTATATGTTCCACTCGTTTATTGAACTGCATGGTACGAATGGGCTTCTTACGAGGGGTGCTAATGTGGATATGAGCAGAGAGCAACTACTTGTCTGGGAAAGAGCAACTTGTTATCTCGGATAGAATAATAAAATCTCTTTGGCTCTCCACCATACTAGATGTTCCTCAGGGTTCTGTCTTAGGACCATTGCTGTTGTGCATTTACATTAATGACCTTGGTCTTGCCCTTGATTCTATGAGTGTAAGACATATTCTGTATACAGACGACCTCCAGCTTAACCATAGTTTTTATATGGTTCACCTCGAAGCAGGAGTCCGACACATAACAGATGCGGCCCGAGCAGTCTCGAACTCGGCCTAGTTTTTGTTCTTGAAGCTCAATATTGGAAAGATGTCTGCGATTCTTTTAAGAAAATGCAGATTCCTTTCTGACATTGAGTCAGCCAGGTTCAATTGAACTCTGAGAGGGGGCAGTCGTGTCTTTGTCTGAGACTGTAATAGCCTTGGTTTGTGCTAAACGCGGGTCTTACCTGGAGACGACACATTGAATTGATTTGCAAAAGAATCAACCAAAATTCAATCAAAATTTATCTATCTATCTATCTCTCTCAAACTCTAAATACTTAATTACTTCATTTATGCCTGACGAGCTCTCGCTCGCTTTAAGTTTCAGGGTGGATCGTGCGCCCCTCTCGTTACCCCACTCCAGCTCGGGGTCAAGGAAGCAGTCAATGTTCTCGACTACGGCGGGATACTCGTCGTAAATTATATTATGATTATTTTATTCTATTTTATTTTAACTAAAGTCTACTGTTTAGTTATAAAAGTTTTATGATTATGATTGGTAATATAATTATAGGATTTATTATTGTGACTTATATCTTATATATGATTTATTTTTGTTTTAATTCATATGAAGTTATATAATTAAAAGACATATTTCATAGTAGAAAAGTACAGAATGTTATACTGCGAGTCGATTTAAATACTTTAATTACAAAAAAAATTCTGAATTATTATTCGATAATCATTTTAAAATATTTCTAGTATAGGTGAAGTAAAAGTCATCTAAAAGAAACTTTCGATTCGTGATATTAATTTATATTCCTGATACTAATAAGCTCAATTGGACCTATTTTCACCAAGAGAAAAAGATAGACATACACAAAACAATGTATTCACTTGTTTCATTATAAATCAAAATTTATATTAAATCGAACTTACCTAATTGATGCCTTCCGTAATTGTGGTGCATATAAGTTTATTTATAATGAATTGACGAGCGACAATTTAGAGTTAAAACATTTGTAATCAACAAAATATGAGTAATACACGTAGTGGACTAGTAGTATTGGGCAACAGGACGTGTCCATCAGTGCCACAAACCAGTCTTGTTCTGATAGAGAATGAACTCATAAAAGAATTGACTTACGCTATATGAACATAATAGGCTACATATGACCTCAATTTCTTTCAGAAATTATGAATAATCACATATTAATATAGAAAGTTATTATTGAACTCAATATTGGTTTGTAGTATTTGTATTTGCGCGAGTCTCTTGTCGTACTTCCAACTTTGACCCTGAGCCGGGTAGGAGGCAACGAAAATGCGCTAAATTTAGAGTACTGCGATCATTAATGCCCGCAGGCGCGATCACTAATTAAGCGGAGAAAGCAATTGGGGGTGCGATCGGCCCTCGATCCTTGCTCGATTGCACGATTTCCACAGTGTGTCTCCGTACACAAGAAGGCGCAAAGGTTAAATAAATTAATAATAATTATATTCCGCATCGGAAGAGTGAGAATGAGAGATAGATAGATGTACATAATAAAACACGAACACCTTAATTCTACTTATAAATATTGTATAAATGTTTGTGACAGTGAAATCGGGCGAAGTACCAGTTTAGTCACAACGCGAGTTCCACTCGCTTATCGAGTGATAGTTAGGAGAAGGCTCGCTAATGCGGCGGCTGGCTCTGGAGACCTCGTGGCACGGGCAATAGGTTCGCGGGGCTATCGGCACGGACACTGCTCCCTCGGTCCGGCTGTCAGGCGGCGGACCGACTTCCGCACTCCGGTACACCTACAAGACACGCGGATCACCGTCAGGTGCGTGCACGCGCGAACCGACTCCCGCACTTCGGCACAACAGGGAGGGACGCAGGGCTAGCGGAGGACGGCGGGCCTGCTCTGAGTCCAGTGGCACGCTCGCCTCGCCATCCAGTCTCGCGATGCTCGGAGATTTCGCTCGGCGGCCCCCGCGCGACGTTGCCGCGTGTCTTCGCGGGCGCTATCGCGCTGACGCTTCCTCGGCTACGTGTTCGGATACTCCGCGTAGGGCACGACGCTGCCAGTAATACGACAATGCATTCACGCGAATTGCGGATCGCAAGGATCTGGCCACCTTCCCCACTAACCCACGATGCCACGAGGGTGTATGGCATCCTGGATGGCACCACTCCCGCGCACTCCGCTCGCGCTGGGCAACAAGGTACGAGGACACAGGAGGGCCCCCTCCCCCCTGCTCACTCCGGATCCAGTGGTTGATCCCCGCACCCCTTATTCCCCGATGACCGATCGTCGTGCCCGCTGCGAGTTACTCCGCAACTTCCCGGCGCCTGAACGCGCGACTCCATCTCGTGAGAGCACTCGTCCAAGATGCCGGCCTACTGCTCCATCACGCAAGAGCGCTGCCGATACGAATACTGACTTCTCGCCTCGTCAAAACGCCCCTTTTTTCCCTCAGCAACGGCTCTGCCCTTTCATTGGCCGAATTTCCGCGAATTATCACCTATGAGTAATATGACTGCGCGCCGCGCGCCGCGCTCGGGAGAGTTTTTTGCGTCAATGCCCTTGCTATCTAGACACAACACACGTATTTATCTGAACCTTTCACTATTTAACATATCTTTTACTTGGCACCCGCAATGCAATTGAACTTATAATTATGACATTGCGCATATAATTACAAACTAGATATAATATAATATTTTCTACGCTTTAGTCCGCAACAATTGTATAATATTAAATTAAAAAATACTGTATGCTGCTTGCTGTTCCAGTCGCCGCCATCCCTTCTCGTGTTTGCCCTGTTCTCGAATGTCCGGCGCTGAGCAGGCGTCCACTGGTTAATTTCTAATTTTTTTTTACAATTTTAGGTAGCAGAGTCATTGTCTACAGACTACATTGTCTCCGTGAGGAGGCGCAAGCACAAAGCGTGCTACCCAAAACTGCGACCTTATATGGAAGGCTATGCCTTACGAAGGGCATGAAGGCCTACCTTTTTCTTATTTATTAATTCATTGACCAGTTTGCCTATTTTCTAAGTATTCGCGAATAATAAAAACCTCATTTGTAATATTAGTGAGTATCGTCACTTTTCGCATATTAGCTTTGAATTTATTTGATATACTTTAGGTACTTGTTTGTACTGATTGAATAATTATATTTTGGTGGAAGAAAAATTTTGTATAAGATTAAATATCTATCCAGTAATCTACTGTGCTGAAATCGATAACCTAGATCTAAGCAGATATTTATTAACACTTGCACTAAAGTTTGAAAGTAAATTCTGAAATAATCAGTTTCACTACTCAATTATTCTTAATTATACTAACTGTAAAAACTAAAATTTAGACGTAATAAAATTTATGAGTTTTGCTTAAAAGTTTGATGAAATTGTATAAAGATAAAGCAAACTGGTAACATAATAGAATAATTAGTTTTGATGGATATAACAGATATTTTTATCAAAAGTTTAGTTGTGGAATTTTTAAGTTTGAAAGTATATTTTTCGATTTTATAACTTCCTGACGAATGAAATATTGATATTATTCAAAAAAATTAAAAAAATGTATAATATATTATAAAGAAAAACAAGATTTGATTGAGTTAATTCCGAAAAAATCATTTTTAAAGACTGCCATTAATAAGAATTTAGTTTTCTAGTTTTGAAAAGCTTTTTAATTTCTAAAGTATAGAAAAGGGAGTGACAACATGACTTTATAAATTGATTTATGCAGTAAATTTAAAACAAAAGTTGGTCTTACACAAAAATATCCCGAATAATTCGTTTTTATTTATTTTTTATTAGTATTACTTACCTTCATTAAGTGATGTATAATTAATATTTTCCATTTTTGGAATAGATTGAAGTGCAAATGCAAGAAATGGCCAATTGATCTTATTTTGATCATGCGCAGAATATTTTTAAGTATAGTCAACTATGTTTGCTAAGAATACTACAGTAATATATACAGTCATTATCAAAAATACTATTTTGATATTTAAATTCAAGCAGAATAGTTTAGTTTATAAGAATCTATAATTGAATACATTTCAATGATTTTCACTTATTAAAAAATTCAATTAAATTAATATAGAATAACTACAGTGTTTATAACAATGTTCGACTTTAATTGAATTTGATCTTTTTGCATTAACAGTGCATAGAAGGTTTAGAGAAATTTTATTCAAAATAAAATATTATTTACTTTCAGAAAGTATTACTAATATTCATACGTACGTACGCGGGCATACCTATGGACTAGGAGCGCTATCTTCTGTATTATTGTATGTATGTGCATGCAGCCTGTACTGCAGAGTAGTGCTAAAGAGGGAGATCAATCTCATATATTCCTTTGATACAAAGATCCCCAATGCAAAAGAAAAGTCTTAACTTACGCCAAACACTTAAATTCGTTTATGCCGTTCAGGAAAAGAGCGAGCATTGTACGAATACTTTTACCTGTATTCGTTCGAAGTAATAGTTTATTTTTTATCGGAATCGCTTTCTTTTTTGTTTATCAACAAATCGTGTTTAGCTTGTGACGATGTGACTTCTGACTAAGAGAGAGAAAGAGATAGATAGATAGATAGATAGATCATTGATTTATATGTAAAATTTTACAAAAATTATTGCACAACACTATTAGTCAACACATAAAAAAAATTATTGCAGATTATCACAGTATCGTCAATATCACAGATCTAGCGCTGTAACAACAATAAATAAATACACACAAATAAATAAGTCAAATTTTTCTTAATTATCTATCGGTCAAATCACAATCTTACATACATATATATATAATAAGTAAATGTTAGTGTTTACCGTGAATGAAGATGAGATTCAATCATACGTACATGTACTCATGATACGTACATAACAGAAAATGTAATTTAGCAATGTCCCGTCCACTCAAATACTCCATCACCAGCCTTTAGAAGCGACAAAGGGAGGACGCATTTCTTATGCAAGTCGGTAAATTGTTCCACATACGAGCACCTTGTACAGAAAATAATCTGATTCCCGTCTCCGTGCGCATCGGTGGAATAGAAAGCTCTTTAGGGTCACCCCTAACCGGACGATCAGAAACGTTGGAAGAGAACAGATCAGCGAGGTACTCCAGCTTAGATAATGTGTAAAATCATGTATATCTGTAAGTAAATAAAATATTCCCTCCAGCTGTCCAATCCCATCTAACTCAATCGAAGCCTAAAGGGGGTGATATGATCGTCTCACTTAGCGCCTGTCACACACCGTATACAAGAATTCTGTGAGCGTTGTAGCCTTACTCTTAACTCCTGGGACGCATCTAAGTAAACAATGGAACAATAATTAAAATGAGGAAAGACTAGAGAACATTGGTCGTGTACTAACAGAAAAAGCGTAAGCTATATAACACCTGGTTGATTCTTTTACAAACTAACTCGATATACGGCCTCCGGGTAAGAACCGCGTCTAGTACAACACCAAGACGCTTTACGGCTCCGGACAAAGGCACAACCACCCATTCTTCGAGTTCAATAGAATTGAACCCTGCAGACTCAATGTCAGAAAGAAACCTGCGTGATCCAAAAAGGATTGCAGGTGTCTTTCCGACACTGAGCTTCCAGGATGCAGTCCAGCTCGAGAGGCCGTGCTGCAGCAACGACGTATTTAGCTCCAGTCTACAGGTTATCTCTAGAAAAACTAACGTAGCCTGAATGTCATCAGCATATAAAATATGGGTCTTACACCCATTGAGTCAAGAGCAAGATCTATGACGCTAATGTAAAGACAGAATAGTAAAGGTCCCAAAACAGAACCTTGAGGAACACCAAGCGTGGTAGAGAGTCAGGAAGATGTATTTGTCCTGTCGGCTATGATAAGTATGACAAGCTGCTCTCTTCCGGACAAATAAGCCCGAATCCACGTCAGCATCCCTCGTGAGAAGCCCATTCTTTTCATAGATTCTAAAAGTAGGACAAATAGTATCGAACGCCTTGCTAAAGTCAAATTAAAAAAAAATCAAATTAATCAAAAGTAATAGTAGAGTCGCCTGTTTTTTGTTAATAGCTATTCGTACGTCTTCTGTTAGTCTTAGCAAGGCAGTTTCAGTACAACTGTTACGTCTATATCTAGTTTGGAGTCTGTCAAGGATGTTGTGTGATCCCAAATATTCCATGAACTGGTCATAAACAATTCTTCCAAGCACTTTTGAGAGAAAGCAGAGCAGTGAAATAGGCCGAAAATCAACTGGTCCAGACGGTGTTTTTGATTTGGCCAATGGCACCAATGAGCCTTCTTCCAAACCTCTGGGAAGCTGTAGCTATCAAGAAAGTTATTGTATACGCGCACTCAAATAGGACCAATAATCGGAAGAGACTTAATGACCAGACTATGCCGGATGCCATCCTCACCAACTGCCTCAGATGAAAACATAGACATTGATAAAATAATATCTTTAACACTTATACTTTTGAAACGAAATACATCATCTGCAGCAGAGGCAAACACAGCATCTATCCTTTTGTCATTGATGGAGTTAGATACGGAAACTTTCGCAAAGTGAGTATTAAGCTCATTCTGCGTGAGCCCGTGAAATGACCCGCTCGCTCGCGGCAGCAACCCTAAGTTTTGCAATTCACACCAGATTGAGCTGGAATTGAGAGCCAAACAGACAATTATGTACGTATTCAGTTCTCGCCTAATCGACCTTCTCCTGAACGTATTTGCGAAGATCGCGGAATTCCTCAAGGAATTGTCGCTGTCCTGTCCTTCTTCTGTTAATTACCTTTATCGGCGCGAGTTTGTTGATAGCCAACATTAGATTGGAGTTAAGCTCCGCGACCGCGATTTCAACATCAAAATCGCCCGCCAACAACGGTCCCCAGTCGCAGCCCGATAATACATGTATCAGCCCATTACTATCAATGAACTTATAGTTACGGTATTCAAAGGAGCAACAGATAGGCTTAGCTAATTGTTCGTATTGCCGGTGCTACTTCGGACACGAAATAAAATACTTTTCAGACTGAAGTCGTTAGCTCTTTGTAGAAATCACGCAGTTTATGCTCTGGTTGCATGGGGCCTGCAGGAGTCCTCCTATCTCTACAAAATATACTCCTCCCCACCGAGTATTAGTACTGTTAAGTACAATTTAAATAGGGAGCAGATCAACAGACGTATATCTGTACTTACCGAGAGAGAGTGATAGATTGATAGATAGATAAATTTTTTTCTAATTAATTTACAAAATATTGCACAAAACACGCATTTATAAACAAACATCTTAAGTCTATTTACAAAAATAATTACACACTATCGCAGCATTAGTTAAATCACAGATATAACGCAGGTTTGACATAAACACATACATGTTTAGGCACACGTACACATATAGACACAATGAATACATGTATGGTTATATACATATGATAAATGAAATAAAATGACACATACCCACATACAGTGGGTAAAATGAATATGTTCACAATATGAAGCGAAGGATGAATACAAACATACTCGGGACACAGGCTCTCATGTGGCAGTTACCAAGTGGCTAATCTCGCCTCGGGTCTCAGCCACTACGCGACTTTGGGACTTAATGTCCTTATTTGCTCGCGAATAGTCGCACAGAAAATCCGTGGACACGGCGGAGCAAGCCTGGGTGCTTGCTGCTATAGGGACACGAAAAGAAGGGAAAAAGGCGGCAAAATAATATACATATTATATTTACATATTAAATAAATATTTATCATAATTAATATGTATCGTAATTAACACACGCACTCTCTCTCACTTTGTCGAATCTCGATCGACTACGGCCTTCACAACTGAAGACGGGAAAAGTTTCGCTTCGCCACAAACAAAATCAAACTTAGATGCACTGCTGTGCACGTAACTCTATTTCCACCACTATTCTTATTTCGCTTTTTTCACTCTTTTCGTCTCACTCTGTCTTTAATTCTATAAAAATGCATGTCGCGCTGCTTTTCTCTGTAAGTCTCAGGCACTTCCGTGTTCCGAGACACACTGATCAATTTGTGCGATCGAGCAAGGATTAAGGGCCGATCACGCACCTAATTGCCCTCTCTTCTTGATTAGAAGTCGCGGTCACACGAGCTAATTGCCGCGCCGCGCTTGGTGAGGGAGAGCGGCGGCGCGCGCGCAACGACGGCTGCCGCAGCGGGAGTTGCTGCGCGCAGCCACAGTCGTCTCGGCAAGAGCTCCCGCGCGCCTACAGTCCGCGCGGCAAGAGAGCGCGCGGCGCGAGCCCAGGGCCGTAAGCGGTGCGCGCCGGCGCCCGCGCGGCGGGAAATTCAAATTCCCGCCAGTGGCAAAGTTGTGCGGGGCCCCATTGGGGGCCTGGATCGCACGCCCGTATAACGCAACCAACCTATGGAAGAGGGGCAAGCCGACCCAGCCCAGGGTGGCGTGCTCGCTGGGAAAAAAGGGGGGGGGGGCGGCGCACGGAAAAGTGCCGAAGAAATTAATTTTTTTTTTATTATTATATTTATTTTTTTTTTTTTGGAAAGAAATTTAAATTGATGGAATTCAAATTTTTCGTAGATTAATTTTTATTTTTAAATTTTAATATACTTATAATTAATTTTAAATTTTTAACTTGAACCGGCATAAAGTCGCGAGGGCGCGCAGGGACTGCCATGGTTCGCGCGCCCGGTTAACGCGACCAAGCCCGAAGGCGGAGGAAAAGGGGGATAAGGGTGGGTGTTTTATCGTTGGGGATATAAAGGCGTGTTTGTATCGTTTAATTGTTTACCGGCAAAGGGGGACGGAGTGGTCGCGGCCCTGTAAAAAAAAAATTTTTTTTTTTATTAATGAATATTTTGGGGGGGATTTTCTTTTTTTCTCTTATGGGGATTACGGGCGGTCGACTCCCTCCTCACTCTGTCAAGCTGTCTTGGAGGTGGAGGGATGCGGTTCCGGAGTCACGTCAACCGCTCCCAGGGCAGACTGTGTCTGTCAAAAGGCGTGTTCCACCTGTGGTTTTCGACCCTTCTCGGGTGTGGGGCTATGAGCCAAACGCTGGTTTGAGAAGCGAGAACACAGGTGAGGGGCGACAGTGGTGACCGAGTTGGGCCAAGGCTCACCTTATCTCTAACCGCGAGGGGGTCACTAAAGGCCCTAGGACCCTAGGGGTGGGAAAGGGAAGAAAGTCTTCCCGTCCTTTTCGGAGACCTTAGGTACCGACCGGCAGTGGGGTTGAAAGGTAGGACCCCACTCCACCACGACCGCCCAGTGCTAGCCCAGTACGGACCCTTCAGGAGTCACTGCGACCGGTGACGTTGCCGAGCCGACGCGTTAATGGTTTTCTCTCTCTCCGACTAATTTAATTATTATTGACGACTAATATTATATATTATGATTGTGTATGTTTTTCTTGGACGGGGGGGCTACAGGAGCCAGAGGGGAGTTTCCGACAACGGAACCGAGCAGCACACGGCGTCGGTAGCAGTTATGACTGCCAAGGGGGGTCTCGAAGGGAGGGTCAGCGGTGGAGCGTTCTCTGAAAAAGGGGGCGCGAAGAAAACTCCTTTTCATGGAACCGGCCCGGCAAATGGACCAACAGTCCGACGGCCAGCGTAATGAGGAGGGGGAGGGGCCGACCGGAACGGTCGGGAACCCCGACCCGAGGTCCACCGAACCTGGTGAACAAGGTGGTCTCTCAGTAGAAGACTACCGAACCCGAGTCAGAGCGATGCTCGGGAGTAGGACGGCCAGGAGACTCCGTAGGGAAGTGTTAGCACTGCCCTACATCGAACTAGCCTCCGCCCTATTGGCCAACCACCTCAACTTTAGGGGGGGGGGCTAAGTTAAGGGAGCGGCAATGGCGCTGCGCAGTTCAGGCGGCGAAGCCCCATTGGACCGTTCCCTGGTTGTCAGGTTACGATGATGATCCGCGTGCGGATCCTTGGTCGGAGCCTCCCTGCTGTGAGGAGCTGTGGACCGTCCGCCAAAAGGCAGGTTGGTCCGGGAAAGCTCCTGCTCGCCAAACAGAGAGGGCTAACCCCCATTCATCGCCCGCATACAGCAGCAGCGAAGACGAAATGGAAGAATTGCGGTGCTCGACAGAGAGACCTGTACCTCTGATGGGGCAGCCCGTGCAGGGGCAAGAGGGACCGGAAGGAACCCGGGCCGTCGGGGGAGTGCCTCCTGCAGGAGGCCTCCCGGCAACCGAACGGAGGGCCCCGGTCTTTCAACTATCGGGGGTGGAGGCCTTGCAATGGAGGACCATCCTGGACGAGCACCGAAGAGTGCTTGCGGATTTGACTCCGGTTATCTCGGCCTTGAGCGAAGCCGTTAACGGAATCCAGTTAGCGGCTCGGTCTCAACAGACCCTTACTGGGCCGGTGAAGGGCCCGGTCGAAGGGGCGTCAGGGTACAAACCCCCGCACGGGCCAGTGCCGCACGTCCCGGGGATTCCTTCCCCGGTGGCTGTTTCAACACCGAGACATTTAGGAAGGATAGGCGAAGGAAGGGGGAGTTCGGGTGACTCCGACGGGTCCGTGAGCTCAGCGCTATCGAAAGATAGTGTGTTTCGGCCAGTCCGGTTACCCAGACCCCAAAGGAAGGTGATGAAGAGACAGGGAGTCGTCCCGGCCCCAGCACGTAGTCAGGGGCCGGTGGGGAGGACACCCGAATATGAAGGGCAGGAGAATTATTCAGCAGAGGGAGAGAGGGGCCAGGCTAGTGGAGTAGTCCCGGGGGCATATGGGCCGACGAGCTGGCCAGCACCGTGGACATACCCGCAGGCCGGTATGACGCCCTGGACCGTTCCAAGCAGCGGGGCTAAAGATGATATGCATTGTGCCCGGTCGCTGCGTGAAGCGGTTCTCTCTTTCTCAAATGGCGAACAGGAGGATGCGGTCCACTTTTTAAGAGGGCTGGAAGTCTTCCGGAAACGTCGCTGGTTTACGCACAATGGTCTGATCGGGGCCGTTCACTCGGTACTGCGGAATGAGGCCCGCGACTGGTACGAGAGTCTGGAACCGACGTTTGTAGACTGGGCGGCCTTCGAAAGGGCCTTTCAATCCAGATTTTACAGACGGGTGCAGGACTCCGACAGACGCCGAGAGCTGGAGCAAATGCAGCAAGGTGCGACGGAAACGATCGGTCAATTCGTCAGTAAATTCCAGGCGAAGGCGGGGCGTTTCAAACGCGCAATGCGGGAGGGAAGACTGGTGACAATGGTCCTGGAAAGTGTGAGACCCGAGTACCGTGAGTACCTAATGGACAAAGACGTCCGGTCATTGGATGATATTGTCTACCTTGGGGAACAGCGAGAAAGGATGAACCTCCTCAATGAGTGGTATTACGCCACCCGAGGGCCCACACCAGCCAATAAATGAGGCCTTAAAGAAGTTAGCGCGATAGAGGAACGGGGCAGGAAACCGAAGTCGGGGAGCCCAAACAAACCGTCTGGTAAAACAGGGACAAAGAAGTCCAAGACGGTGAGTTTTGGCTCAGCTAGTGGTAGTGAAGGGGAGGTAGATAGCGATCGGGAGGGCCGAAGATTTAGGCCGGAACCGTTTCGTCCCGCCCGCCACTCCACTACTAAATCCGACGGGCCCATACCTAGGCTGGGGTGGGGGGGAGCTCCGGGGCCTCAAAGGCCCGGATCTGGAGCCAGTCCTTCCGGCTACACCTCCATCTACGGGCCCCGTCCAAAGGGGCCTACAATCTTTCCCGGTCCTGCTCCGAACCCTGGGCCGCGTATGAGGGGCTCCAGGTCTGTGATACGCCAGGCCACACGGTTAGCTCATGCCCGAACTGCGCTCAGTTTCGGGAGAGCCTAAAAAACGTGAAGGCAGGGAAGTAGAAACACTCCTTACTCCCTGCGGTCTAGCATACGAGCAAGAGGCAACGAGCGAGGGCAAAAGCCGAGGAGAGTTGGAGGAAAATCGTCGACCAGAGGCCCAAGGGCCTGCATCGGGTGAGAAAGACCCCAACTCGCGGCCAGATTCGGCCAAGGGTGCGCCCCTGGCCCCAGGTCTATGTAAGCTGAACGAACTTGCCCCGTTTAGACCACACCCAACGGAAGATCTGATAACGTGGGAACCCTCCGCACGGTCAGGCAGTGAGGTAACCAGTGAAGATAAAACCGAAGGGTCAGGGTCCCAGGCGGGAGATAGCCTGGATCCGACGCAAATTACCACTTGCCTCCCTGAAAGTTGGGAGATATCCGGGATGGGAGCGGATAATAGATGGTATTTGGTCGTGCGGCTAGGCGGGAGGGATGTCACCGCCCTTTTTGACCGTTGGGAATCGTTGGGACCGTTGGCGAACGTTGGGAATCCTCCGGATAATCTTTGCGATTGGGCAGAGAGAGGAAGAGGTCGAGTTAAAAATCGTCCACGTAATGGACCACGCGATGATCCTCGGCATGGACTTCTTTAAGAAGTGGGACTTCCTGGTACAGCTTAAGGCTATGGTCGGTACCAGGAGGGGATTGGAGGAGCTTTAGGGAGAGTGACCTGCCTGGGCAGGATCCGGGGGTCTTTGGGGAATGCGCCGGCATAGTCGAAATTCTCGATGAGCAGCGGGAGCGTGTTAAGGCACTTGTGAATAGCATTATTCCGGAGCCTGGCAAAATACACGGGTACACCACTCTCATTGAGCATCACATAGACGTGCAAGGGGCCAAGCCAATTCGGCACGCGCCCCGGCGTATGTCTCCCAAGATTTTGGAATTCGCCCAGATGGAGGTCAAGAAAATGCTTGAAAAGGGAATTATCGAACCCAGCGCCAGTGAATGGTGTAGCGCGCCCGTGATTATCCGAAAGGAAGAAGGCAGCTACAGGTTCTGCATTGATTTCCGGGATATCAATAAGTTGACCCAAAGAGATAATTACCCGCTGCCCAACATGGATTCTTTCCTGGACAAGTTGCGTAGTGCGAGATATATCTCGAAGATCAACTTAAAGAAAGCATATTTCCAGGTGTTCTTGACCGAATGTAGTAAGCAGTACACGGCTTTCGCGATACAGGGGTCCGAATAATGGCAATTCGTGCGACTGCCTTTCGGGCTATCTAATGCCCCAGCGACCTTCTGCAGGCTAATCGGGGCCTTGTTCGGCCCCGAGGTGGAACCACACGTGTTCGGTTACCTGGATGACCTGATAGTCGTGACGGAAACTTTCGAAGAACATCTCACTTGGCTGGAATATGTGTTACGTACCATAGTAGACGCAGGGCTAGAAATCAATCGCAAAAAATGTGAAGTTCTGCTGCTTTAGCGTGGAATTTTTGGGATATCGTTTGGATGCGGAAGGGCTACGGGCAGACCCGGAAAGGGTAGCCCCGGTCCTGGACTATCCCGCTCCAAGAAACGTAAAGGAACTTAGGACGTTCCTGGGTATGGTAAGATGGTACTCGCGGTTCATCCCCATGGAGTCGGAGGTCAAAGTGCCACTGGTTAAGCTCTTAAGGAAGGGCCAAGAGTGGTGTTGGGAGGAGGCCCAGGACTCTGCATTTAGAACCCTGAAGGCGGCGTTAGTCAAAGCTCCGGTGCTGGCACGACCCGATTTCTCCAAACCCTTTACGGTTCAGAGTGACGCCAGTAATTACGCTATTGGCGCCGTGCTGATCCAGGAGTATGAGGAGGGGTACGAGCATCCCATCGTGTACGTAAGCCGCGTGCTCAGTGCCGCGGAAAAGAATTACACCACGACGGAAAAGGAGTGTCTTGCGCTTCTGTGGGCGATTAGGAAACTACGGCCGTATCTAGAAGCCGTTCGTCGCACGAACGGATCATAGTGCTCTGAAGTGGTTGAAGAATCTTAAAGACCCCACAGGCCGCCTGGCTCGATGGGCTCTGGAAATGCAGCAGTGGGACTTCGAAATACTGCACACGAAAGGCTCGCTGAACAAAGTTCCGGACGCGCTGTCGAGGGGCATAGTGACGGAGCCAGAGGTCACTGCCTTCGGGTCGATATCGGATCCTTGGTATCTGGCACGGTTGCAAGCAGTACAGTAAAAACCGCAAAGATTTCCGGAGTGGAAAGAAGAAGACGGTATGCTGTACAAATACTCGTGCCCAGAGCTTATGGATCCGATATCGTTTCGAGAGGAGGGGTGGAGGCTCGTCGTGCCCGCCGAGCAGCGCGAAAGGGTCATGGTGGATGCGCATCGACATCCATCGTCCGGTTATCTCGGCATGGAGAAGACATACGATCGAATTGCGCAGGAGTATTATTGGCCCGGTTACTATCAGGAGGTGAGGGACTTTGTGCGAGCCTGTCCGGAGTGCTAAAAGTATAAGGTGTCTCAACAAGGCCCTGTAGGCTTGATGGGTCATAGGGTGGTCGAGCGACCATGGCTAGTGGTGGCTGCAGACATTATAGAGCTGCCCCGCAGTAAACATTTAAACAAGTATGTAATAGTATTTGTAGACCTGTTTACACGGTGGGTAGAGCTCAAACCAATGCGAGCGGCTACCGGAAGGGCGGTGGCAATGGCTCTGGAGGACTTAGTTCTGCTCCGGTGGGAAACCCCAAATTTCCTATTAACGGATAATGCCAAGCATTTTATTAACCAGCACCTGGATGGGATGCTGAAGGAATACGGGATTCAGCATACACCACGCCCCCATACAGCCCCCAAGGCAACGCGGTGGAAAGGGTTAATAGGACCTTGAAAACGATGATAGCCCAATACGCGGGCTTGGACCATCGGAACTGGGATGAGCACTTGCCCGAGCTGAGGTACGCGCTAAATACGGCCGTACACTCCAGCACGAAGTACTCTCCCGCGGTCTTAAACTTTGGGAGAAATCCCAGACCCAGCAAGAGCCTGAGACGGGAGGTTGAGAGGAAAGGCCAGGTCATTCCTGTAGACCCGGAACGCTGGGCCGATCGCATGGGACGACTGGCGCTGATCCGGGACCTGGTCAGAAAACATAACGATGAGGCCTAGGTGAAGCACAGTAAGGCGTATAACCGAAATCGGAAGTATGCTACGTTCCAGGAAGGCGATCTGGTCCTTCGCCGCGAGCATACTCTGTCTGACGCCGTCAAAGGGGTATCTGGCAAACTAGCAGCCAAGTACACCGGCCCCTTTGAAATTAGGAAATTATTAGGAGACAATGTGGTACTGCTAGCAGATTCGGGGAGAAAAATGGCAAAGGTGCACGTGCAGCACTTAAAGCGGTACGTACCTCCAAGGGTCATGCGCGGGGTGAAGAGACAGCGGGGATGGAGGAGAAGGGGGCCGTGTAATGGTGGGAGGGGGGGGGGGGAGGGGGCGAAAAGAAAAAAAAAGAGTTAAACTAATTTTTCTTTTCCAGATGGGCCCCAGCGAGGAAGGAGGAGAGAGCCCTTCAGCTCTGGAGCCCACCCGAGGGCTCGCAGCTGCAGGGGGCGAGGAGGAGATATCCATGGAAGAGGAGATGGAGCTGTTGGGGGACTTGATCACGTTCAAGTTCCCGGACAGCAGCCCACGACCACGGATACTGGAGAGCTCAAGTGAGTTGACGAGCACGCCGAAGGCACTGGCGCCGCCAGCGCCCGACTCCGGCGTGACCGACGAGGCAATGGAGGTGGAGGACGAGGACATCATTGTTCTCGACGACACCCCCAGCCCTATTCCGCCAGCTCACTACTTGGAGGAGCAGAGGCGACTGGAACGGCAGCAGCAGTTCGCCCGGCAACGACACCGCCCAGAGCGCCAGCGGCGCCGCCAGCAGCCGCGGTCGTGGGGAGCAGCGGCTCCGGGCGGGCGGCGAAGAACTCAGGGGAGGGAATGCCACCGCCCCCTTCCAGCCGTATCTCGAAGAAGCCCCGGACGGGGTTGGCAGTGCCCGAAGAGGCTCGCAAGAGCCCCGAGGGAGCTCGCCATCCGGGGGCATCCCAACACGGGCCGGGAGAGGACCGGGGTACTGCGGGAATTGTACCAGTGGCGGGGAGGCTGGGAGGGGCCTTCAAGCGGGTGCCGTCGGTTCCGGCGGACTCGACTGTTGACCCCCCTCCGGGCGCCTGTTATCGCTGCTAGTGCCAGGGGCACCCGCAGGGGGAGTGCAACCCCGGCCCCGGCGGCCAAACCGAGTGGGCCCGCGGGACGGGATGGCCGGCGGCCTCCGAGACGGCCTCTGCTGCCGCATCTGTCGATAGCAGAGCGCATACGAGCGGCCGTGGAGCGCGAGGCCCGCAGGAGGGCTGAAGCGCATGGGGTGAGGCCCGGTGCTCCCATGGCCGAGGTCAACCGCGTGAACGCGGAGCTGACCGCCCAGGCAATGGCGGAGAGCCAAGCCCGGCGCGCTCGTTTGGAGGCGGAGGCGGAGGCCAGATGTGCGCAAGCGGACCCGGCCCAGCAGGGACCGCAAGCGGCAATGGGGGTCTAAGCGGCCTCCACATCCCCGAGCTGACCCCCCCGCCGACGCCCGAGATCCCGTTTATTCAGCCGGAGGTGGACGACATGGTGGAGGCGAAGGGCGACCACACCGGGCCTCTAAGCCCGGAGGGAGTAGCCCCGAGTACGGCAGCCACCAGGTCCGTGTCCGATTCCGGGATCGAGGACGTTGCAGCCGCGTTGAGCGCCGCTGCGGAGATGCTCAAGCAGATCTCCGCTACTGGTTACCTGCCCCAATAAGTAGCGGGAGCTGCAAGGGGCAGTGGCGGCGTTCCTGCGCGCACCGTCCCCGTGACCAGTAGGTGGGTGGTCCGGCGAGGGGGAGGGTCTCGGGTAAACTGGGCATCCACGGGGGATGCCGAGTTTAGGGGGGGGGGGGGCTGTGACGTGGTGCCTTCGGGCCACGGGTGAGGGAATACGGGGATCGGCCGTGCGAAAGGACCCGAGCAATGTTGACATCGGCGGGCGCGAGGGGGGGAGGCGCGCGGGCCGCGGAAATCGGGCGGGCTGGAGCTTCGATTTCGGGAGGAAAACCGTTCAGTTTTGGTTTTGGTCTCGAGCCCGTTCCGAGGTCGATTCCTGCGCCCGCGATCTCGCGTGAGCTTAGAGACAGCCGTCCCGACCCGAGCGGTGCCCAGGACGAGGGCTTGGGAGACCGCCGAGCCCCGTCGTTGCCGAGCGAGAGGGAACGGTGCGAAAATCGCGCCTCTTGTTATCCCCTACCCAGCTCGGGGTGAAGGCTTAAAGCACACGCTTAATACAACGGCGACCACGACGAGATACTCGTCGCAATACCCCTCCTCCCCAACATTCACATCTCTCCAGATGCTAAGTTTATTCATCAGATTGGTCGCCGCCAACCTTGCACGCTTTTCGGCTACTCCACATTTCACCGCTCACTAATCACTACTTACACTAATATCACACAATAATCTAAACGTGCAAAGTCAGGCCACCAACCAGATTCAGAAGGGGCGGCAGCTTCTGGTGTTATCGAAACCGCCTTTTTTCTCCCACCACTCATCCGCGATCTACTGCGGATTCGGGTGTCCTCGGAAAGCCTGAGCCAGGGCCATCTCGATCCTCTGGCTCCGCGTTCCGTAGCTCACTGAGAAGCAGACGGGTTTCTTGGAAAGCACTAACCATCTATGCGAAAGCTGCCTCCGTCTTGGCCGGTATGACTGTCGGCCTAAACATCGAGGCAAGCCACAGGGAAACAAATTCTTCGTTTCCCATCAAGTGCCACACTGGAAACTCCCATCGGATGCATAGAGCTTCTTACCTCAACTTCCGTTGACCTATTAGGAGGTACCACCGGGGAAACACCTGATCCCCCGCATCGACCCAGCGTCACCGTCTCCGGAAGCTCCCGAGGAGGCGCACACAACCTATTTTGCACCGAGGTCTATCTAGGTGGAGTCTGCGGTCTCAGAAGCTTCGCGAACGGGACTGCCAGCGTTAGCGGTGCCTTCATCAGCTCCGATTTATGCAACCGCCGTCGGCACTTTCCATCCTTTCCACCACCTGAGATGCCGAGCTCAACCATTCTCCCCCGCGCCTGCCCTCTTGAATTCAGAAACCGCTGGCGAGTTAATTCCACATACGGAGTACTCTCGACCAACGGCACCATCGTGCTCAAGCTCGCCCTTGTGACTTAGTCCTGCGGTGCAGAGGGCAGGCCGCTTCGCCTCACTCCGTTGACTGACGGAGCGGTGAAGCGGGAGAGTAACGGTCTCTTTCGCTCCACACGGATAAGGTGGGGGCACTTGGCGATGCAGGCTTCGGAAGCACACAGGTGTGACACGTTTATGTATGTGACACGTTTATGTATGTGCCACGTGCGACGCTGCATGGAGTATGCTGAATGATAATATAGCCTACATTTGCTGCGTTTCATCAATTTCATAAATACGGATGGTGCTGTAAATGTAGGTATACTCTGTCACTGAAAGAGAGTGAAAGAGAGAGAGAGAACGCATCACGCGTATTTTAAAGATATGTTTAGATTGAAAGCTAGAGATAGGGTGAGAAGTAGAATCGAAAGGTTAAGGAAACTGAGAGGTAGATAAAGTTGGGGTACTTGAAGTGTCGGTACCATGTAGAAGAGTACATACAAGCAACGGTCTTACAGTTTGAACTTAAATTGCTAGCTGAGCAGTCGTGTGTTCCCTGCCAAGCTGAGTGTCATTGCTACTACACTTAGAGATTATATATATGTGTATGTATATATATATTACTTGTAGCAAAAGAGATAAATATAGTTTGGGCTAGATTTAACGATCTCGTAAATTATTGTCAGGTAATTAAATATAGTAAATCATAATAAATAATAATTACTATTTAATTTGACTGTCGCGCATATTATTTTGCCGCATTTCCCCCTTTTTGCGTCTCCTGTAACAGTGAGTGCTCAAGTCGCATAGTGTTTTGGACCCAGGGTGGGCGTATCCATCCGGTGACTATCACGTATAGATAATTCTCGACCAAAAAACTAGGAATTTAAATTTGTGACATTGTGCTTCCTCTCCGCATGTTTCGGAGAGGCTCGCGGCACCAGCTATTATTCCGGGAGGGGGAGCTGCTTCCGCATGTTATCGCAGTCGATTACTAGGAATCAGTTTAAATCAGGGCTGCCTCACTTTCGATTTTAAGCAAAGTAACAAGCGCCTGGGGGATCCCCTCTGCCGAGTCCCTCGCAAAAGGCCGCAGCTTTACCAGGCAATAGCATCCGGGTTGCCAAGTCAAGAATTAGAAAGAAAAAAAGAAAAGAATATAAGTAATAACAGTTAATAAAAAATCATTTAACATTTCACAAAAAGATTACTCGAATGGACCTTGGAAAGAATTCACGAAGAAATCCACGAAGAAAGAGTTTTTAAATTTTGAGGAAATAGATAAAAAGATGGAGAAAGAAAATAAACTTAAAAACTTATCTAAATCCGCAGTTGTCGGCAATCTAGCATTCATTTGATGAGAATTAGGTTCAAGTAGTAAACACGCTTGAACTTGTCGTGGCAATTTCTTTTTCATTGCACCAATGGAAACATACGAATAAATAATTTATTTATCACGTGTGTGATTGCAATGTACCGCCATTAATACTGTTTGGTCAATTGCTGGACGTTTCGGAATATTTTTTTTCCACTATACACAACTGTCCCGTTCTACGTACCACCAAGTCAAAGGGCCGGAACTAGGATATAAGCTTCCCATTTTGCCACTAGGACGCCATACGCTCACCGCAATCATAACACGAGTATACCAAACTATTATCTAGTTTATACTTAATTGCAAAGTACGTTGTTTATGTCAATAAAATAACTTTATATTAATGTAGTATACATATTTATACATTGTGACGGCTAGGGTTTCATTTCTTTCACGAAGAAAGGCAGATGTACACAGCAGATGTAGTGTTCTATTGTGATTATTTTTCTATTATAATTGGATTTTCTGAAATTACCGAATTTACGGATAGGTCAGCTATAATGCATCTCCACGTTAAGCTCTGATGACATATCAGGCATCATCGAGGGTGACAACATGGCTGCCGCAGGATCCGCCGTCTTTCGCTTGAAGACTTTATCTGAGCGGCTACGAAAGGCCGCCTGAACTTTTTTCACCTCCTTCAAGACACACGTCGTAATGCAACTCGTGCCCGCAGTTTGAACATTATCGCTACTCACCCATCGTTGTTGATCTCCTGTTGATACCCATTGAATGAGTTTCAACTGTGCCTCGTATATCGATACCATCGAGAGCGTTTATACAGTTTTTATTTACGCATCATTAGTCAAGGACCTTTAGTGAAATCATCATTATCCAGAAGTCCTATAAAACCTTTTTACTACCGTTCGACATGATATAAGTAATAAAACAGTTACTCGAAGTCAAGTCAATACCTACGATGACTTAAAGATAGAAATTCGTAACTCCAATCCTTTTCTAAGTAAACCTCACATTTGATAAGATCTGATAGAAGAAAAAAAACATATCCGCAACCCAAGGATCATCGAAAGGCCATCAAGAATAACAATGATTTTGCCGACGAATTTGGCATAGCCATTAAAAGTATCGAAATAAATGGAAATGATAATAAAACGTAAAATAAATTCCACTGTAATACTCTGATGGCACTCCCCCATAATAAAACACTCTCTATAAAGGACGCAGCAAAGTGCGTGCATGAATTTAATGAGGAAAACGTTCCCCTATCAGATATTTTACAAGGATTAAATGAAGCCACAGACATGGAGAATGTATCCTTTAGAACAAATTTATTAAAACTAATTACATTACAATTCAATAATAACCGAACCGGCGAAGGGAAAGAGATAACCACAACTCAGCGCCAATCCCGAAATATGAGCAATTTCAACAAATTCCAACAAATAAAAATGGATTCTAACGATGTTCACAAAACTGCTTTTAGCACATAATTTGGTCACTGTAAATTTAAACGTATAACATTCAGAGACCCAATACCAAAGAAAGTTGAGATGTTTGCCAGGGCATTTTTGTTTATATTGATAATTTGATTATATATAGCAATATCTTATTACTAATAGCTTAATAGAACATGACAAGAAATTCAGAGTAATAATGAGTAGATTAAGGCAAACGAACTTTAAATTAGGAATAAAAAAATGCGAATTCTTAAGAAATAAAATAGGTTATTTAGGACATATAATAAACGAAAATAGATTTATAAATGGAATACCAAAGCAACAACAATAAATATAGATTTGGTTTACATATCCGAGAAAAAAACTTCGACTCTATATTAATTATGAAAGAAAATATTAAACAATTCCTAATAAACTGAATATCCATAATTAATAAAAACTTAAAAAAAATAAGCATATCCTACAGTAATCACATAGGAACCTAAAATGGCTTAACATCCTTGATATACCAAATATTTGAATAACCCTCAATCGAAATATTTATCTGCAAGCGGACACTAGAATATATACCAGAAAATGATCACCACAATATTTTCCGAGAATTATATAACTGGATCAAGCAGAATTTATTTTCAAAGAATTTAAAAGCAGACATTCAGAGACGGCAATGTATCGAATTCTAATTGAAAAAATCATTTAGGCTCAAGATCAGATAAGATATGATAATCACTGATATCCTAGGATTAATCTTCGACAAAGCTACTCGTGGCATCGTAGGGCTCCTTCCCATTATAAAAAACAAAAACGAATACACTCGCACTATGCAGGTTGAATTATCTAGTTCTGTTTTGCTTTTCCCATATCAAATTCTCTTTCCTCAACAATCGCAAACTTCGTCATAAAGAGATTAGTTTGGAACCCCTAAAATAATTCTAACTGACTAAGGAAGGAATTTTCTTAGTAGTTTATCACAGTACATCGCGAAAAGATTTCGGATGAGTTAAATTAAAACCACAGTTTATCACCCTCAGATAAATGGATTCCTTGAAAGATCACATTTGAAACATTGACCTTTTAAAGCAAAGTTCGCTGTACAGTATACTACTGCGAGATGCATTTCTATATCTTACTAATCAAACATGCATACGCCGAATACATTGTTGAAGTATATGTATTAGGTATATCTATTAGTTATACTATATGTGAAGAAGTATGTTCGAACTTAAGCGCTTTTTCTACGTAAATTATAATACTTCAAGTATTTTTCTAGTTCGCGTTGAAACGTGTCGGTAATCTTATTCTAGTATTTCATTAGTTGTATGTTGTATTATATTATTCGAAACATAGAAATGTTTATTCTCTATAAGATTTCATCAGAATGGAGTTACAAAGACTATACCTGGAACTCTACTTTTCAAAGTGCGTGCTCTTATTAATTACCGTTACATGTATTGTCCACCCGTGCAAGTTCAAACATATCTCCTCTATACCTTCTTTTTATTATCTCCACCATCTAATCAAGCATCTCTCAGACCAATCCTTCGACAAGGACTCGAAAAATTTGTTAGAGTAAATCTAGCGGCCAAGCGATTAACACCGCTATACGTTGCAATTTATAAATCGAAATAAAGTTTAACCAGGCATTTTTTCTACATCAAAAATTGCCTTGTTATTTCAAATCATTTATTGTTGCATCCGATTAATTTCGCGTACACAATGTTACAATACGCTCACAGTTGGTGAGCCTCTGTGTGAGACACCTATACGACATTTTACATGGTCCTTTGAGCCAAATATTAGGAATCAATCCTATAAAAAATCAACGCGAATTTGAAGATATAATTAATTAGTCAAATATTTATTAGTAATAAATCCGACGACAAAGTGAATGCTAATCCTTAATGAATTTAAGTGACTACGTTTAAATTAAGTGAGCTTCAACAATAGTTAATCGAGATTTATACGTTAGTACAAAAGAACATTGTGTGAGTGAATTCAGTGAAAATCATAGTTTCACATAAGTTCGAATCATACGTATCAATGAAGCAACAAGAGTTCAAACGGTGCAAGGGTGATCAACACGGAATCTACAGAGAATAAAGAGTCCATACGTAGTCAACGCCGATTTCATCGAGACCAAGCTGAGTAAATTTGTAAATATTTCCAAACTCTTCCTATTCGCTTCGATTTTATAGTAAATATACTCTAAATTTATAATCAAAATGGCAAATACTGATGAGATAAGAAATTTGAAAGAACAGAGAGTCATTCTCAAAACCAAGTTTACAAAGTTTTCCAATTTCATTCGCGATCCATTAAATTTTGCAAAAAACATCGAAATAAAATTATGTTTAGCCAAAATTGAGAGAATACAGGATGAATTCGAATCTCGTACTGAGCAGATTGATGCACTATCGGGGGTACCAACTAAACAAGACCAATATGGAAAAATATTTTTTTAAAATAGGAGTTATTATGCGCATGATACAACTACGGAATCTAATAATACCACAACAACACAGAGTTTACTGCAAGTTAACGAATCTTCACAACTTCGGCTTCCGCAAATCAGGCTTATGTTCATTTGACAAATGGTTATCATTTTATAACCAATTTAATTCAATGGTACATACGAATGCGGCATTAAGCAAAAACCAAAAATTGTATTATTTAAAGTCTTGTTTAAAGGAAGCAGCTCAAGAAATAGTTGATTCGTTAGAGCTAGTTGATGTAAATTATGAAGTCGCACTTAAATTACTCAAAGATCGTTAAGATCATACGCATGTAATTTAATAAAATCGTGTATTTAATATTTTTATTTTTCTGATCCAGAATTTAATAAGCCTAAAGAAACTGACGCGTTTCTCGGGGTCGAGCTATTTTTCAAACTTTATCAATAGGCCAAGAGAAAAATCCAGGATGTTCAGCTTTATGGCTAAAAAGGAAGCTGGCTAGATACTTGCTAGCAAAATGAATGTTCCCTGCAGAACAATTAATAACACACAGTGCATGCTATCCTTAAAAACGTTACATAAATCCGTGCAAAGGTTTTGGGAAATCAAGGAAGTCTGAAGATAAATATAAAGTACGTGCAAATCCTCATTAGCTGCTGACTGCAGTCCCAGCTGGTACGCATCAAATAACCTCAAAGAAGCACATACACTGTAAGTATTCTCTATTTATTTAATCACCTGCGTCCTATTCTGGAGGTCGCCCCACGAAGTCGCAACCCCAGCGTCGAGTGCCTAACGTCGTCTAGCTTTACTGCTCCTTGTCCCCTTTTTTTCCTTGCCCTGCCTCTTCTCTTCATTCAATATTATCTGATCATCTTCCAGGTTCGCTGATAAGAGTGCCTCAACGTGAGGGCTCAAGACTTAGAGAGAGAGAGAGAGAGAGAGAGAGAGAGAGAGCCTGACACGCGTAAAGAGAGAGAATCAATCTTAAAAAGCTGCTTTGAAATTAGCAGGATTTGACTGAGGAGCTTCAGAGGCTCTGCACAGTCTGTAAACTACTTGATAACTTGTCAAACAAGTCTTTGAATCGAGTTTAATTTGAGGTGACTAACCATACGTCTGCATACAATTTAGAGTTTCCGTCGTCACCAAAAGGAAGGGATGCTCCAACGAAAGTTGCGGGGAAAGGATACGCGGGTTCACTAGGGAGTTCGCGGAGTGACAGGAGAAACTCAGAAAATTCTTGGAATGCTTAAAGTTCTGTTTAATTTGGAAAATATATAGCATGCAGTCCACCTCGGAATTGTAACAAATATAGGCCACTTTATGATTCTTGGCGTAAATTTTGGTCTTAGATATAGTTTTGAGCTATCGCTGCTGTGAGATTTTTAGAGAATTCTTGGAGAAAGATTACGTCCTTTCATGAAAGTGGGTGATTGAGTACAGATCCCAGAATTTTCGCGGAATAATGTGGTATCATGGAGATATAAGATGAAAACTGAATAAAGTTCCTGATTTTCTCTCCAGAGCAATTAATCGAGAGATAGCGATTGTGGCGCATTTCTAGATGATCTCAGATCCTTAGTATTTTGGATTAATAAACAAAGTACAGGGCTGCTCTCGAAAATTTCTTTCCCGACAATATCTTGGATCTGATTTCTTTTTAGGAGAAGGAGAGGGGACTCGTTCCAAACGAATATAGAGTTGGAGTGATTGAACAGGCACATCGCCACCCATCGTCGGACCATCTCGGAATAGGAAAGACTTATGGCAGAGATGAACAGAGAGATAGCCGGTGCCATAAGCTCAAGCCGCGCCAAATTCGATGCGCCGTAGCAATACGCATTCTCGCGGAGAAAATTGTAATCTGTAGCACTTGAGGGGAAATGACGGGCAATAAGCGAGAGAAAAGAAGTAAGCGCGAACCACGAGTCGTGTCCATATGACCGGCCGCAGGTATGTGTTGGTGCGCCCGATTGCGGCCGAAGCTGGCTGAGCTCTGATCGGCG
The DNA here is from genome assembly GCA_018906755.1 of Sycophaga agraensis. Classification (NCBI taxonomy): domain Eukaryota; kingdom Metazoa; phylum Arthropoda; class Insecta; order Hymenoptera; family Pteromalidae; genus Sycophaga; species Sycophaga agraensis. The sequence continues at coordinate 242,398 of JACCIE010000079.1, forward strand.
GAGGCAGGTGCGCGAATGACGAACCATGTCCATGTATCCGGCACTTTTTGTATGCAACTATGCATGACTGGATCGTTAGCATGTGTCCATGACTCGCGGCCGTATCGGAGGAGCCAGCGTGAGCAACGAGTCAAGTCAAGCCCAGTCGGACCCACGTGGCCAGCACTATTTTTGTGTGCATATGTGCATTACGCGGTAGCTAGCTTCTGTTAATTCGACGGATTTTCGGCGGATCTGCTTGCTGCTGCTTTTCTGTTGTTCCACCCCACCTCGGACCCGAGCTCGGACCTCAAACGTGAAAATGATAGCAAACGTTTTGCAATGCACGCAAGATTTATGCCTCGATTTATGCACATTTTCAAACAAAAAAGCAAAGATAATTTAAAATCAATAATATTATAATATAATTTTAGCGATTACGTACAATAAATCAACTTTATTTGCATACAAGTTATAAATCATATATATATGAGCAATTAGTTGCAAGTTAAAAAGAATTATATAAAAATACAATCATATGTTAATTAATTATGAATTAATAATTAATTAATGCACATAAGTATAAACGATAATTGCGAGGAAAATTGTTTGAATATAATTTTTACATACCTAATATACGGGTATATTATTTTGAACACGAAAATATAAGTATCAAATTTATATTACCTTATTGTTTAAAACGGATAAATAAAATATATAAATAGTCATGTATTATATAAATTTAAAATTGATTTTTATTATAGTAATATGTCATATAGTACACGCATAAAATTGTATTATAAATAATCTTTCATATTAAAATTTAATGAAGAGTATATGATAAAAATAAACCGTAATTACAATATAAGTAGTAATTTGCAGGGTTTAGTACTACACATCTGTAAAAGCTGATTATCTGATACAGTAAAAATTATAGAGGATATTTAGGCACGCAATCGACCCTCGATCGTTGCTTAATCGAACAGATCAGCAAGGTACTTCGGCTTAGGCTGTAATATCTTATAGATCTACAAATATAAAATATTCCTTCCAACCGTATACTTCTATCCAATCCAATCGGATCCTGAAGGGAATGATATGATCATCCCACTTAGCACCCGTCACATACCATACACAAGAATTCTGTAAGCGTTGCAGCCTTCTTTGTTGGAGTTTTTTACCAACCATTGTATGTGAACTCGCCGTTCACGCCCCGAATTACACTGCGGAGACGACGTCATCAGGTATGAAGGTGGAGAGCACAGAAGTGATAACGTCAAGTGTAACATCAGAGGGCGAGACTCTCATGCTCGTAGGCACGTAGTTGTCACACTTCGTTTTCCCCTTCACCCTTGACCCTTTCTTTATTTTTTCCAGAACCAACAATCTGTCCAAAAAGCCACGCCGCCTCGACGGAAGTTGCAACTAGTGACTCATTAGCTGAGTCGAAAACTAGCTGCTACGTTATATAAGGTGCGCGGTTGCTGGGAAAATGTTAGGTACACCACTGCATAGCACCTATAAGCGAGTGATGTAAATTACGTCACTCATATTGTACACGACCGAGTCGGCGCAGTAGCGTCCCATATCTTCCCGTTGCAATTGAAGCCGGACGTTCTTAGTCCCTTTTTTGAGACCGCTATTGAGTCAGCGAGCAGAGCAAATACATATTGGTGTTTTTCTGTACAACTTGAAATTGTAAAGTGAATAAAGTACAACACAGCGAGAGTGCACAATTGAAATTTATTTCTACCTACTAGTATTTATATTTATAGGCCTTTTCTGTAGATAGAAAGCCCAAACGCCAGCACAGCGTGTGTGCGGTGCATGAGGAACTATTAGCTAACGTGCAATAGCGGCCTCCCACACTCCCCTATCCAAAGATTACACAAGCACAAAACGTGCTACCCTCCCATCCGCTAGTTTAAAAGCGATAAATAACAAAGCGCAGCGGGTTAAAATAGAATGTTGCCAGGAAGGACTTGGAGAGCTGGCTGTTCAACATACTCCTACGGATCTGGAAGAAACGTGGAACGAGTTGCAGCTCACGCCGCAAGGCTCCAAATTCGCAATGATGAAATGCTTCCAGTAATGATTAAGTGGCGATTTTTTTAATTAGCTCAAGACGATCAAGAGGAGTTGTGGGAGCGCCGGTGCATTTTTATGAATAAAGAGTGCGCCGAAAGGTCCGAGTCGACTATTCTAGATCAGGATGCATTGGCGGATGATGCGCACCTAGTCCTGTATTAGGAGAGATAGGTGACAGAGCAAATTAACGAGTCCCCAGTCGTGTCGCAGAATGAGGGCGTAGAACCTCAGCTCGAGGCGCCAGTACCTACCGCCGGTGGGTCTATGATGCAAAATCTGTCAGATACTATAGAGATGATGTACGTCCAAGATGTGTGAGATGCAGCGATAACTAACATACCTGGTAGACCAAGATACAAAGTTGAGACTGCATGAAGCGCAACAGCTCGCCGATCAGGTGAAACCCCAGGCTGTCGCAAGATTGGCAGCGGTATCCGGAGGAGTACGATGAGCATATTAACTTTCGGGATACATTTTCGCTGGCGAGTCATTGATCTTTAGATCCAAATAGCGCAGCTGAATTTCAGCAGTGCATCAACACCCATTCAGAAGAACCGCATGCGGTAAGACCGGCAGTGGAAAATCTCACCAGGTCCGGTTCAAGCTCATAAAGCGCTGTCCCGATATATTGCTAGGTACATATGCGCAATAGTACGGAAGTGGGCGGTGAAATTCGCTAGTGAAATTAATCAAGACTTGAAGTAAATATGGGTGCAATTTTACTGGGTATGGATCAGAACGTCGATGAGCACAGCGCCTAGAGACGGAGATCTATACACGCACTCAAGGTCGAGGCTACAACGTCTGGACCCATATGCATGGACTGGTTTTCTTAACTGCCAGACAGTCATACCTGATGAAATCACCAAAAAAAAAGGGATGGGATGAGTGAGATGATGGTATGCATCCTCGATCGGATCAAGAATGTTGATAGGTTACGTACACGTAGTTCTCCGCAGCTGAACCAGGGTAGCGAGGCGCGATGGTGGCTAAGAGTAGAAATCGGAGGTTTCTTACTGCGAGCGCTATACGATCTGGAAGCGATGTATTACAGCGATGGACCCGATCGCAGTGCAAAACCGTCGCTAATCCTACACTCATCCCATGCACAAGGAGAGGTGCGTAACGATTGTTGTCTCAGTACACTGTAGACCATTCAGCAGGGAGACAGATCAATTGCTACGCTATCAGCCCAGTTAAATATTCGGCTGATAGCACAAATATGGGTTGACACAACAGTAGGGCTGACGCTGGCTTAAAACACTTCTTGTCTGGATTCAAAACATGGGAAACCAACGCTCACTATTTTGGCAGCATTACCAGGCACCAATAGCGAAAGCGCAGAGCGGTCACACGTACCGCAAAAAGTCGCACCGTCCGACAAAGGCACAATTCAGTCAATCGGCCAAAGTTGCCGGAGCCGAAAGCAAGCTCCGGTATTTTGGAGATAGTACCTCCCCTGGCCGCAGGAGGATGCAGATTCTGCCAACTCCTCGAGAAACCTAGAGCGGCAACCAGACTAGCCGCAAGCCTCAAGGAGAGCCCTTTTTATTGTTGTCACTTGCATGTTTCACGCTGCAAACAATTCGACGTTTGCGGGGAAATATTTTTAGCCTGCATTTATTGTTTCGAATCAAATTCGTTCGATTGAAGAAAGTGGCGAGTTTTAATTCAGTGAATTTACAAAAAATCATAAGTTTTTAATTTAGACTTTTTTCATACTGCCGATTGAGTTAGATTATAAATAGGTGCGTTGCAAATAAAATACAGGTAAACATATGTATTTATTGTAGACTTAGATTTTTATTGAGATGGTTATAGCTCAAATGCCCGACAGATATGTGACGTCCTGTCTCTCTGACAAAACAGAGCGATTCAATTTCAACAAAATATGTAAACACCTGTCGAATGCCTTTTTTTAAGCCTGATCGCAAATAAACGAGCTAGGATTAAGAATATGAGGTGCAGCACGAGTCCTTATAATACTGTTAGGTTTCATTCTCTTTGAATTTAGTTGGAATAATATTTTAGATAAAATAATAATATAGCATAGAATTCCTATAAGTTAATAAGTTATTGTATTTTTCTTCATTATATTACGTTTTCATTAATAAAAAGCTATCATTGAATTATATAAAGCTATAACTGAATTAATATAAAGCTATAACTGAATTTGTTCAATTTTATGTGCGTTTTCTATCTATTTTAGTTACTTTAACTTTATTTATTTTTATACAGTTAGAAAAATATGTAGTTAAATATGTGTACATTTTTTTATTACGCAATATAATCTTTCTAAATACTAATAATATAATTGTTAGTTATTTATTTATAATTATGTATTATTTTATTATATATTCTATGCTTTACGCATCAATATATTCTAGCGGGGAGATCCGAGGAGAAAATATTTCCGACCCGGCCGTATACAAGTGAAGAACACGGAACGTGTCACTTACTTTTACGTACTATGGGGCAATGTCGCAAACTATTGCCCCTCGGCCGCGCACTCTGCGCGTATCCGGATAATCTCCGCGTATCCGTACATTGAAACGCAGGAAATTTTTGGAAATGCCGAACGTACGCACGTCGGCTTCGCGGCAATCGCTTTGCCATTACACCTTAGGCTGATGAGGAGAGTACCCTTCCATACGGGGTCTCTTCGCGTAAAATCCGGCGTACGGCGATCGCTGTCGCATTAACGCGCCTGCTCAGAAAGGAAATACCCTGAATATCCTCCCTCAGCTACCATCGCGTCCCCCAACCCAGGTCCAATTCATGAATCAGGGTACACTTATGTGATCTGGTATCCGTGAGTGAATTGTAAGGTGCCTATATTGGCGTTGCCTGAAATCGGGGTCTGTCCCTCAATAGCTACTCAATACAGCTGGATCAGTGAGCGATTCATTTACCGCTGACCTGATCTGCAGCTTTATGCATCGGCTCAATAATGCAGCCCAGCACGCGTTACGCTGCTGCGTGGAAGCTGTTGCCGAAGCCTCTGCCTTGTTAAAAAATTGTTGCATCTGCTTGCACGGCGCCGAACGTTCCATTCGAGAAACTCTGAGATAGCCCTTCCAGGCTCGCGAAAATTCGACCGTATGGTCCTTTTTCCAGTCAAGTTTTGTGATTGTGGGAAGAAACGCTTTATAACTGTTTTGATGAACCCCCCTGGCGTTTCCCGTGCAATAAATGTATGAGCATTGCTTTTTGTTTGGCACTCCACACTCCCAGCAGTTACCTTTGTAATCCGAATCCTTCCTGAGGGACCCTTTCTCGGGAAGGGTTCAGAGACCGGGATTTCGTCAGCCTACTGCCCGGCACCGCCCTAATACTGCAGTTACCTCTGGGCTTACTGTCTTTCCCTGGCTTGTAGTCCCTCTGCAAGGGCTGCCTATTATTTTGCAGAGAGCTACGCCTACTCAACTTGTCGACCTTTTTGGCCAGGTTATCTATACGAGCTAATACTTCGCTTATCCTTTCGCTCTTCTTTGGCGGCTTTCGAGGACTAAGCGATTTGTTAGCAGAGATAATCATTGCCGCAGCAATTTCGCCCTTCTTTTGATGCCGATATACCTCATCCTGAAACAATGCAAGATGAGCTGTGCGTCATTTGCCAGCTTGACACCCGCCACAGTGGGCAATACGTGGTTACACGAGCGCTCGCTCCTACCAGGCGCAAAGCCAGACGGCCGAGCGGTCTTAAGGAGTCCGTAGAGCCGTCTTGGTCCGCACCCCTTCTCCCCCGGTCATCCGATCAACCGGTCGATTGACCGTCTGATCCTCCGACCCACTCCCTTCAGCTACCCCGAGTAGGCAGACTGGTATCTCCACTCCGCAGCACAATTCCCACACCACCCACTCGACGCGTATGCAGGCCTCGATGATCGCCACTGCACTCTGCGCCCTGGTAGAGCAGATCGCTCCTAGCGATTCCGAGCAAGCCCGCGGAACCCCAACGGCCAACTCTTTTGCCGATAGCTCGTTGGCTCCATTAATTACCATCTCCCTTACACACTAAACCATCACACTCGGGAGTTGGGTGGCAGGGCCATCTCCCTCGAGTAACATCGAGTCATCCCTCTGTCGCCGCACCACCAAGGCCCGGCCAGTCCTTGATAGAGGGAGCTTGCGGTGCCGCCCTAGCTGAGCACCGCCACCTGTCCCCTCCAAGCCGGAGGGCTTGTCACCGACTGCACAACAACAGATCTCTCTCTCTCTAACCCCCCCCCCTCCCACGGGGGACGATGCTCGCGTCAAGCTCAAGCAGGTGTCCGAGCGCGCTTTCTCCTTCTTGACCATGGCTTGCAGTCTAGGGTCCATATTGACGTACAGCCAGTCAATTTTTTTGTCTTCTGTGGATACAACTTTCTATTTCCTCATTAAGGAAACCAGCGCGTTCATGTAGGCGCAGATGCTTTCACCTCGACATTGTGTGCATGTGCCGATTTGAGTCTCCAGCCGCTGCTCCTATCGTCGCTCTGATCCATAAACTACCCGCTGGTATGCGCAAAATTGCGTCGATGATTACGCTTGCTGTTCGAAGTTGCGGTACCACACAGCTGCTGAACTGCTGAGAATTTCTGACATCGCTGGCAGAAGTTCTTCGTCGGACAGCTGCGCATGCAGCCAAACGTTCGTCAACGCGGGCAGGATACTCTCCAAATCCTCGTTGTTCTCTCAAGCAAACTTGACACCCCACTTCCGCACTATGGAGCCTATAGCCCTGATATTATGCCGGGAAGGTGCTCTCGAAATTTGTGCCGGCCTTGGTGAAATATTCCACTGCCGGCTACTCCGAGTACGATTTATGGTTGTGAATAGGCTACTAGGTTGAATCTGTTCCGTTAAATCTAGAGATCCAGGACTCACCAGCGAATAAGTATCTCGCAAATTGATGCGCGTTTCGCGTTGTTCCGAATACTCGTCGGTGCTATACCTAGGTGTGCACCTTCTGTGTCAAGCCTTGTGCTTGACGCTACTACTATGGGTCTTGCAGTATCTTGGGGCTCCACCTGGCTGGCCAAATCTGGACCAATATCTTCTGGATCGCTTCAGCCATCATTCACATCCTGTTTTTGCAGGACTCCGATCACAACCTCAAATCTTGAGGTTCGCCGACCTCAACTGCCGGCACGACTGAGGGTTCCTGAACTGACTCGAGCGTCTGTCTATCAAACTGCGCGCCCATTTCCCTCTCGGCGCACACTATTTATAAAGATGCTTATGCACTCCTACAGCCCCTCTTCGCCTGACTGAGCCGATTCGACGAACTCAGCTGAACAGAAATCGCCGTTCAACTATTTCTTCAGGGGATTCGCTCTACCGAGTGTGGAGCCTTCTGTGTTGAGCTGTAGCTCGCTTAATGTTTCATCCAAATCTTTGGGAGGCATATTAAACAGCCAGCTACTAAGGTCTACCTTGATCTTACGGATCGTGTTTGAGCCCATCGTAACCTGCTGCAATACTTTTATTACTGCTTATAAGCTAGCGCACAGGAGGGTAGCGTGCTCTATGCTTGCACCTTCTTTCAATGGGACAGGGTAGGAGGCCGCAATTGCATGTTAGGCAATAGCTCCTTGTGCGCCGCGCATACTCTGCGCTGGCGCTTGAGCTTTCTTCCTAAAGGGCCTATAAAATAACTAGTACCCTGCCCAGCAGGTTACAAAGTCTCTCAAAATTATGTGCAATTCAAGTAAATTTCAGTTGCGCACACCCGCTTTGCTGTGCTTCAATGTTAATTTAAGATGTGTAGTTCGTTTGCGCCGCAAATATCTCCGACCCGGCCGAGTATAATGTGACTGATATATAAGGTATCACTCATTTTTGCGTGCAATGGAGCAGTGTTGCCACCACTTGCCCCTCGGCCGCCCACCCTGCTTAGCGTGCCAATCACTCAGCTACTGAGTCATTACCTATAACTCCCGCGGAGGCTGCGTAATTCTCTGAACGGCTCGTAACTGTATAATTATCAGAATAGGACGGGGGGAAGGGATACCGGCAATCTACGCCGCCGGCGCGATAAATAATTCTCGTCGATGACTTAAGATAAAAATCAATCAAATTACTTTATTTGTTACAAACAGTCACTCCAATATCTAAGTTCCGTGAATGCGCCCTCGTACAGTAACCGGTATTTCACAGTAAATTATCTAAATCGTTGCGCATTCATACTCTCACAAGGGATATATATTAGCTACGCGAAAATATTTGTCCGGAAAGGTCACGCGTCTACTTCTAATGCAGAGTTCGTACTTTTATGACTGCGAGTGAGAGAAAGGTATTTTCTCTCTCTCTTAACCGCTTGCACGACTCGTTGAACTCCCATGCTTCATAGTATAGTATACAGCCGGCACCGATGCATCCAGCAGTATTTTATTATTATTAATAAAAACTAATTCACCCTATCTGGGCTCGAGTGCGGGCGTAATCTCTCGGATCGTATGTGCGGCATCTGTTCCTCGGGGGTACCGTGACTGATCTTGCTCCCGGGGATGTTGCATTTAAAGCCGCTCACCAGTGACAACACCCGACACTTCCGAGGAACGTGCAGCTTCTCCTGGAGTTCCTACTCGTTGGCTGGAAAATGTTCGAGATCGCGTCAGCAATCCGGCTTGCCGTCTCGTTTTTTCGGGCGCTGAAAGCACACTGACTTCGTTCCTTCCGTGAATTTCTCTCGCGCCCACTTCCCTTTTCCTCGCAGTTTTTCCTAAGCTGGGCGGCACGTTGGCCTTAACTGGGCCAGCGCCTGGCGCCCGTTATAATATTTACAAAACACTAATAATACGGTTATTAGATTTTTATGATTATATTAATTCATTTGCGCATTATGAATAAACATCTGTATGTAATATATAAGGTTGGAAAATATCTCTCTTCCGCTTTTTTGCTCTGTATTCAATGCTTTATAAAAAGTGTTACAGTGATCGGAATTAGTTCAAATACGTGCCGTTTTGTTCGATAATCTGTTTCCATCTAGATGGCAACTTCATAATACCCCCCTCGTAGAAGCCCCCTTATTTGCGAAGAACTCAGACAGCCACTTTTCACAAGCCTCTTTTGCGATAAAACCTCTCCGAGCTTCCGTAGCTTCTGACGAGTCATGAATAAAGTGTGTGGTCTGGCGTTGTCCTGGTGGAACACTACACCTTTCCTGTTGGCCAATTCTAAATGTTTCTGGTCGATGACCTGTTTTAAACGGTCCATTTGTTCGCAGTAGATGGTAGAATTAAGCGTCCGGCCATATGGGAGCAGCTTGTAGTGGATGATTCCCTTCCAATTCCACCAAACACACAGTAAAACCTTCCTGGTCGTCAATCCCGGCTTGGTCACTGTTTGGGACGATTCATCGGCTTTCGACGACGCCCATTTTCGCTTGATATTATCGTATGTAATCCATTTTTCATCGCCAGTCACCATCCGCTTCAAAAATGGGTCAAGTTCGTTCCACTTCAGCATCATATCGCAAGCATTGATTCGGTCTAGAAGGTTTTTTTGCGTCAAATCATGCGGCACCCAAACATCAAGCCTTTTTTTCTTTCTAGCCTTCTGCAGATGTTTTCAAAAGGTTTGGTGACTAGAGTACCATCCCCCAAAACACCATTAATCTCACGGAACATTTCTCTAGCGGATTTGCCTTTAATGAAGGAAAACTTTAAAATAGCGCGAATTTCGGCGTTAGTGAACTCCAGTTTACACGTCTATAACTGTTGAATACAATATCCAAACTAATTATACATAGCGTCGTTTTATAGGTTATATCAAGGTCTTTCAAATGATGTATAGTATTGCCAAATACGGGCTCTGTAGTGCTTTGTACATAGCCGCAAAATTCAAAAAACAAAAAGGCGAAAGGGAGATATTTGCCAACCTAATATTTAGTAGCTACGTTTGATAACTGTATTATTATATCTCTTTTTAATAAAACGATTATTCGATATTAATGCCATTTAATTGTAAAGTGGTGTTATTTAGTATAATACAATATCTATGTATGTAGATGTATTATTAATTAAAACGTAATATAATTTTTTATTCGTACTTGTTAGGAATTTGATAAAGTAATTGATTTCTTGAAAATTTTTATCACACATGACATTGCAATTTATTATGACCTAGAAATGTGGTTTATTCTGCAGTTCTAAAATTGCATCGTTTTCACTGTTCAACCGGTATCGGCTCCACGTGGAGTCACCTGCTTATACTGCAGTTTATTGAACTCGGACATTTACATAGATACATTCTTTGTTTACCCGCAAGATAAAATAAGAGTGAGGGTATTCTGTATTTTATTTTATATCAGCTGCCAATTTGTGACTGACAGATATCACATACCCCGTCCTAAAATGGTTACTTCGTATACAAAATGAAAGACCACCCGCTTTACTATATTAATACTTAAAATTAGCTATTTTCATCTTGTTACATTAATTATTTGTTCTGACCGCTTTTGTATGTTCTTCCGTACGATGATTGCTTTGGTCCCTAGATCAGGTTTTTTCAATTTAATGAGAGTATTGGTCTTGCCTTTGAAACAGATGTCAATATGAGTTCGATTTCAGAGATATCGTGCTTGCTCTTATTCTTTTGTACTTCTACGTCTACAAACCTTCTCGGTGCTTAGGACGGCTATTTATGTAAGTTTATTAATAATCTGGTGATGGTATTCCATAATGCTCCAAATCAAAGTCGCTTTGGATGAAGTAACCTACGTTTAATCATGTTGACCAGTGCGGAAGAGTTCATTAGGAATTTTCCTTCTTGGTTAATAGTGTGATTTGAGAGATAAATGAAGGATAGGTCACTTGGGTTTTATTTTGCTGTTAGATTTAAGATTGTAAATTATTCAAGTTCTATACTGCCTTGTGTGAATACGAAGGCCTACTTATCTCAATCGATTAGGTTTGGAAATTTACCTCTAATTTATTTTCATGAAGGAAATTAGATCAAATTATAACATCGCAGGATAGCTTGAAGTTATTTGCTACTACCCAGAAATTCGCTGGGAGATCCAGAAGATTGAATTCTACGGATCCTGATGTAATTTTTGAGACGGATTACATATAATTAGATTAAAGCATCAGCTCATAGTTTTCTTTACCCTTTTTGTATCTTATTTAGTAATCACATTCTTGGAGTTTTATCTTTTATCGAATTAATTGAGTAATAGGTGTTTTTAGAGAGCAAAGCCAGGTAAGCGTTTTATGGTACTTTTCGATAATAAATTTTTTCCATAAATATATAATCGAAATGTTTATAGGCTTCTATAATAGCCAATAATTCTTTCTTGATTATTGAATAATTCTGCTTTGCAAAATTTAAGGTTCTTCAAAAGTATGATACAAGATGATTTTCTTGGGATCATTCAGCCCCAATTCCAAGATTCGAGGTACTGAGATAATAATAGATGTTTTAGAAAAATCGGGATATGCTGATAGAGGTGAATTCGTGATTATTTCCGTTAGTTTAGTAAATGCTTAGCATCTTCTGTTTCTTGATAGTCTCTCTTTTTCTAAATGGTTTCGTGAATGGTTTTGTTTTTTTTGAATAATTTTTTACAAATTTTAAATAGTATTCACATAATCCTAAAAATGATTATATTTACCTTTCCGCTCTTGGAATTAGATATTTTATTATGGCTTCGATTTTATTAAGGTTTGGCTTCTTTCCTTCTGGTGTTATAATCTGAGCTAAGCACGGTACTTCTTCCCTTAAAATTCGTTTTCATCTGATCTTTAAATCGTAAATCCTCAATTCGTTGAAAATAAGTACTGAATGTTGGAAATGCTCCTGTAGTGATTTTGAAAATATTACAACGTCATCTATATAAACGAAGCAAAATCTACTTAAACATGTCCTTTATTTTATCCATGATTCGTTGAAACAATCCTGGCATTTTTTAAACCAAATAGTATTTAGACCGTAAATGCTGTTTTTCCATTTTAATACCTTATAAGTGGCAGAATTTACATGTGCATAAATAGTAAAGTAAAGAGTTGACTTATAATGTTAATACGTGCTTAGTGTTATAGATAAAAATAATATTATAACAAAGGTACGTGACTAATAATAGAATGACGTGTGTGTTAATAATATTGCGATATATAATCCCATTTGTTCTATTCGGATAATAATATTCTTGCTAAAATAAGGATAGTAATAGATAATCTTGAAAGTACTAAAGGTGTAACTTGAATTCTAAAATAGTTAGTGATTCATAGTACGTTTACGATTTGTTATTACTTGTTATTATATATAAACACATCATTGAGAGAAGAATGTGAAATATTTTCGCGACGGAGCACTTGGGCCGCCCAACACAGGGCTGGCCGTGTAGTAAACAAGCAGTTGGGCGGAAAGTTCGCCGCAGCCCTACTAGCCCCAGCTGACGGAGAACGGGCGGAGCGTCCGGGTCGAGTCAAGAACCCTTGCGGCCCTGTCTAGGCGTCTGTGCGTGAGCGAGTGTAGATGGGTCGCTGTGCATCCGACGGAAAAGTCTGTGTGTCTGTGGAGAACGTGTGCGGTCCAGGGCCGATGCGAGCATTATAGTATGAAGGGAGATCATAAATCACAGAAACGTCGCGCGGATAGTGGATAAGTTGCTCGGGAAAGGAAAGGAGCCCAGCGGCGCAACAGAGTAGAGATAATGAACGGGGAGTATTTGTGCACGTATTTAGACATTAAAGAGCGCACATTTAAATTATTCTTAGACGTGTCTAATCCACTTCCTTATAAGTTTCGAATCCTAAATGTCAGTTTCTGCTGCACCTTTCAGCAACAACCAGAGACTCACTTTTTGAGATCAAGACTCAAGCAAAGCTAGCAAGCTCGGACGCATGGACGAATCCGTAACTTTGTAAGAAAGGGAAATATGCTCTTATCTGTCCAGCGAAGCAGGATGATGTCAAGTGAAAAATAAAGTAGAGATGCTTACACTAAACGTGTAAATCATCAAAAATATTTTTGAACGTGGATTTTGGTTTCCGTGTGTCCGCTATAGAACAAGCCTGGTAGCTGGACCAATCATGCTTATTAAGCTGCTGATGTTTTTTATTAAAAACATTATGGTAATAGACGAATTTAAATGCAAATTTTTTTAATTTACTGATAAGTATGGTGTAGATACAGTACGATTTTATTTTAAAATATTGATTTATTTTCAGAATTGCAAGTTTTTTAGATAGTACATATTGTTAATTATTGCTATTATTTCTTGTTATTTTTGATTTGATAACTCCATTAATCCTGAATGTATTCTAAAATGTAATCTGGATTCTAATGAATAGTTTTTGAAGTTTTTTCTGTAAATTCAAAAACATGTATTTATAAACCTCAGTAAGATATTTTCGATAAAATCAAAAATATTAGTTTTTAAAGTACATAAGTTTTATATGCTAAAAATATTTTTACTAAATTGTATAAAAATAAGTAAAGATTTTTAAGAAATAAAGCTAGGGACCGAAATAATTAATAAAGAAGAATTATACGAAACGGATGCGCTGGTAATAAGTGATGAGAAAGGTGGAGTTAATTGCCCGCGAACAACTATTGGGATTATGTAACTTGTGACGGGCGATTCCAAAGCGAATCCCAGGTATATGAAAAAGTGAGTGAACCAGAGATAATTTAAAGCCCCGAGCTTCGACTACACCTGCGCATAGATTAACGAGCGAGGTGAATACTCAGTTGGCTCTTTGCCGGGATTGGAAAATGGCCTTCTCATTAGCTAAGTAGTCCTATTTTATTCATATGCTCGAGAAATAGACACCAAGATCGCGATTGGACTAAGGTATCAGTGTCGGCGACCTAGACGATAATACCCCGTCACGTGACAAGAACTCCTCGTGTACTCTGAATATAAGCGCCTGCGAAAGCTGCAAATCCATAGACGAAGCTGCTAGGTGCCTATTTTACATATTGTTTGGAATATCTATGCGTTGCAAATAAATATTGTTAATACAGAAAAATTCGTGCGTGTTGTTATTTCAAGCAGTCTTTCACCTTCCCTCTTCGCAGATTTAGTATGCGGCCACGATTATTGTAAGACATCTGTCTGACCTGATCCTGCTGGGTCTCGTACAGGGTGATGTTGAGGACCTGCGATGAGAAAGGATGGCACATCCGTGGAACAATAGCTTGGTGGTTCACCCGAGAGCATTAGACCGACGCAAATACTACGTCACAAATAGTAACCGCGTCAGGAGGTCGGTATGTATCCGTGTCAACGCAGATGTTTGTAGTGAGTGGGGGAGAGGTGAAAAGGTTAAGGGTGCTTTAGGACACATTCGACACTTGCAAGAGTTTAAAGTGACCATACCGTTGCATAGTATGGCTTATCCGTCAGGGCCATTTAGATTATCTCTAACCTTTCTGTGGGCTTAGTAGGAGGCTAAGGCTTATCAAATGATCTCAAATTTTTACGGTAAGACTACTCATAGTGAAAAAACGTCTCGTAAATGGTTTCTACGCTTTGAGAGCGGTAATTCTGAAAAACAAAAATTTTCGAGGATTCCGAACTGGAGACATTATTTTCTGAAGATTCGTGCCAAACGCAAGAATGGTAATGATTCAGAAGTAAAAAAATTGGGTTCCGTACAAGTTGACGCCGATTCATATTGAACGGCATATTAATTCTTGTAAACAGCTACTTGGAAGGCTGAATCTGAAGAACTTTTTACATCGCATTGTAACCGAAGACGAAACATATGTCCATTACAATAATGTCAAGTGTAGAAAATCTACGCCCAGATAGAATATTCGTGATGCCAAGGTGTACAGCCGTGCGTGTGTGCCGGCTGGTCTCGAGAAGAAGAGAGAGAGAGACTCTATGAGTCCGCGGCGTCGGCCTTGGCGTGCTTGGAAGCAGCACGCATTAAAGGCCGCCAACAGCTGTTTTTGCCGCAATCTACCTCGTCCGAACATCGAAAGGAAGTCTCCGGCAGCCGTCACCGAAGGGAGCTTGAGATCTCCGTCGACGGGCTGCCAGAGATTTACCGCGCTCGCGACCGGGCTCCGGTATCGGCGCGTTCGCGCGAATTCGCCGCGGGCCGATCGACGCGCGGCCATTCTACCGCAAGTAAGTTGCCCTGCGAGGGCGTATTACTGTCGCGTTTCAAAGCGCCCTATCCTTTTTTCTTTGTATTTTTCAGGGGAGGTTTTTTCCGTCTTCGGACGGTTTTTCCTCCCCTAACGAGCCAAATACATCGTTTATTTGGCTCAATTGTGTGTAATTTATTTTTCCTCTCCCTTTCCATCTCCTTAACCTGAATAGCGGGAGTTAAGCCAGAGGCTAAGCTGCCCGACCGTACACAAGGTTATGCTCTGTTATTTAAGAAACTAGCTCGGTGTGGTGTATTGTTTATTCAAACCGAATGACATCATCACAGGGAATCAGCAATTGATGCATTTGAACCGATTATTAAGTGAGAAATGGCTATAATAAGAGAGACATGATAAAATTACCTTGCAGTATGACAATGGTCGACAACATGTTACAAAATCCAACAAGACATACTTGCAAACCCTAAATGGGAGGTCTTACCCGCCCTGAAATACTCTCCAGACACTGCTTCTCTCGACTAACATTTGTTCCGATCGATAGCACATGGCCTAGCTGAGCAGCATTGTCACTTTTTTGAAGAACTCAAAAAACGGATCAATTATTGGATTACCTCAAAAAACGCATAGGAAAAAATATGGGAAAAAGTAGTAGTTGGTAACAGATAGTACTTTGAATCATAATAAACAAGTAATCACTTTTTAAGTATAAAGCCCCAAATTTTCGAAAAAATCGGCGGAAGCAATGTTGAGCACCTTATACAAATCTCCGTAAAATGTACTATTTTCTCTTCATATTTTCTTAAGAACCGTTCGAAAAATGGGGGTCCGTCCAAAGGTCTGACAGTAAAAGAAGTGCATCGTAGATCCGGGTTCAAGGATGTAGAGAATCAGACCGTGGTGACGAAACAATTACCAAGTATTGTGGCATCGAGATTCAATGCATTTCGATTCTCTGAAGCAGGCATGTGATCGTATGCAACCGAATACCACATGATATTGTCGAACTTGGAGTCCCGAATAGAAGATTTGTGGGGAATTGTAACTTTAGTTGAGATTGTTCCTGGAATAGTCATAGAGATGATATATGGCATTCCACTGCTTTGTCTCAAAGGTGCTTGAGAGAATTGTTAATGACCAGTGTATAAAGTATTGCGCATCTCATAACATCCTCGACCCACTCGAAACTGGATATCGACGGCACAGTTCGAATGAGGCTGCTCTGTTACGATTGACTGCAGATGTACGCACTGCTATGGATAAAAGACAGGTGACGTTACTGTTACTGTTTGACTTTAGCAAGGCGTTCGATACTATATAGAAATGATTAAGCTCCTCCATATCCATCATGGCGAGGATATGGTCAGTAACATTTTATAGCAAGTGCTTTCCCTTAAGTCGAACAAGGTTTGGTACAAGCAGACCCCACACATGCTGGAGATGACGGTCAGGTGCGGGTTAGATCAATCCAAAATAATTTCAGTGGGGCTGGGCTTGTCTATAGCTCGTAAATTTTCCACTTTCTTCTCGCAAGACTGATTCAAAGAGAAAGATATAGAGAGATTGATAGATAGATAAATTTTTATTTGTAAAGGACTTACAAAATATTGTACAAAATACACGCAACATCTTACGTCTACTTATAAATATAATTGCACATTATCACAGCACTAGTCAAATCATAGATAAAGCGCAGTTTTGACAAATATATTACTTGAATTTTCCTTATTATCTACCAGTCGAATGATGCACGTATACACATTCACACAATGAATACAAGTATGGTTGTATATACATATGATGAATGAAATGATATCACACACATCCACATAAAATGACTGAAATTAACATATTTACAATACGAAATGATGGATGAATAGATACATACTCATGACACACGTACACAACTAATTTAAGGTGCAAATTAAAACAAGATAATGTGGGCGACTGACTAGACAAATCTATTGTGATATCCCGACCTCTCAAATGCTCCTTCACTAGCCTCCTGAAGCTAGAAAGAGAGGACGCTAACCTTATGCAGGATGGCAATTTGTTCCACAGATGAGTGCCTTAAGCAGAGAAAGATCTAATTCCCGTCCCTATGCGCATCCGAGGAACAGAAAACTCTCTAGGTTTACCACTGACTGGCTGATCAGATACATCAGGAGAGAACAGATCGGCGAGGTACTCCGGCTTATGCAGCCGTAACATCTTACAGATTTGTAAGTAAATAAAATATTGCCTTCATCTGTATACTCTCATCCAACCTAGATCAATCCCGATGACTTCATCCATGTAAATTCTTTATTAGATGGAGAGAGGGTAGTAGGGTTCATGCTACGGCCTGTGAGAAAAAGATTATAAATTTATTCATGAGCATGTACTCGTCGGGAGTGGGAAGGGGAATAATAATAATAAGGGCGGGCTTCATGAATCTGAACTCTCATAGAAGCGCTAGAGTTGGGTTCTAGTATCATCAATGAAGCCATCGGGATTGATGAATTTTCTGTAGATCAATAACATTGCGAGTTAGCAGTTCCAAGTAAGTGAGATAGTACTATCTATCTCAAACACTGAGGAGCCTCGAAGGCCAGAGGTGCTGGAGTACTTGATCTGCTCTGTGCAGTACCGTGCCTCTGAGCGTACATTAGTATGTGTCGTGTATAGGCCCCCTCATGTTTTATTTACGAGCAACTCAAAATTTTTGCAAGCATTGCGGCGATTAACGCCGGATTACAGTCACAAAATCATTGTCGGTGATCTGAATACTGATCTCTGCGTTTCCAGTGATGATGCAGCGTTTCTACGCAAACTCGCGACTGAGCAGATTCCTTTCCGATATTGAGTTGGCTGGGTTCAATTCTATTAAACTCTGGAAGGAGGAGAAAGACGTGTCTTTGTTTGAAACTGTAAAAAGCCTTGGGGTTGTGCTAGACGCGGGTCTTACTTGGAGACCACACATTGAATTGATCTGCAAAAGAATTAACCAGCTTTTATATAGTTTACGTTTTTTCCGTCATTACACTACGGAGGTTCTGCCTGCCAAACTGGTGCATTCACTGGTCTTTCCGGATTTTAATTATTGTTCTACTGTTTACTTAGATGAATCCCTTTAGTTAAGTACAAGGCTACAACGCTCACAGAATTCCTGTGTGCTATGTGACAGGTGCTACCTCGCCGATCTGTTCTCTCCTGATGCATCTCATCGGCCGGTCAGGGGTGAACCCAAAGAGGTTTCTGTTCCTCGGATGCGCACCGATATGGGAATAAGATCTTTCTCTGTGCAAGACACTCATCTGTGAAGCAGCCTGCCATCCTGCAGAAGGAATACGTCCTCTCTTTCTCGCTACAGCGGGCTAGTGATGGAGCACTTGAGAGGTCGGGACATCACAATGGATTTTTTTAGTCGGTCATCCTCATAAAATTGTTTTAATTTGCACCCTAAATTAGTTGTACACGTTTTCATGGGTGGTAACATACTCGTATATATATATGTACAATCATACTTGTATTCATTGTATGAATGGGTTTACGCATGTGACTTGACTGATATATAATAAGGAAAATTCAAGTCATATATATGCCAAAACTGTATTTCATCTGTGGTATGACTAAAGCTGTGATTCTGTGCAATTATATTTATAAGTAGACTTCAGATGTAGCGTCTATAAACGTGTGTTTTGTGTAATATTTTGTAAATTATTTACAAATAAAAATTTATCTATCTGTTTATTTATCTCTCTCTCTCTCTCTCTCTCTCTCTCTCTCTCTCTCTCTCTCTCTCTCTGTCTCTTCTCTCTATATCTCTCGGTAAGTACTGAAGTCATTTATAAATAAAAATTTATTTATCTATCCCCTACTGAGACGATCTTCCTATCGTCCTGATTATCTGCAAAAGTATATCCAGGAATATCGCGTACCGAATCATTGAAGTTCTCGCAGTTACTATTGTTAGTACTGTTAAGTTGTACGTGCTTAAATAATAACTCCTCCGAACTGGGGTCATTTACACACCTATTTTTTAGGAGTGCTTTACAATCGCTCTATGTTCCTGGATTATTAGCAACTACTAAATCCAGAGCTGGTTCACTAATTTTAGATTTTATTAATGCAAATAATGCTTCCTTATCATTAAATATTTAGTGATTTTATCGCAGGTTTGTAAAAAATGAGATAAAGTTGAATAATGTTAATGTGAATTTTTCCGTCATTCTGTTCGGTAAATTAATTTTACTTTCTTATAAAACTTTAACTATTAATTTTTGTTTCGATTAATCGTATGTAGGAAGGGACAGGAAGTTTCAAAGACTTGCTTTCTTCTTTGATGATCTGAGACGAGTCTCCGTTTACAAATGAGTTTCAAGCTTGCTAGATAATCTTAAACAAAATAATCAACTGCGACGATCGGGTTCAAACACTAGCCGGTTCCTGTTTAATAATTTTCTCCACAAAAATTAGACGAGAATTCGGATTTTAGCAGCCTCGTATTATCTTGTGCGCAATGCCAGTTATCTTAATGGCATGGTTCAATGCAATTAAAATGCAGACAAAATATACATTATATTCTTTGGACTTTTATTAAGTTCTTTACAACTTTAAAGCCCGACAGAGACTGATTGGTTGACGGTGCAACTGTTCCCACAGAGGCACTATCTTTTAATCGTCTAAGGTTTCATACTACTGTAATTCTCGGAGAGCAACCACAGCAGATATAAAATGGCTGGAGTCGATGCTTTCTTAAGACCATCTTATAACTCGTGCCTATTCGCCGACTGCAGAAATTGTCAAAAATTTTCGCTTGCATTGTATGTTAGTATAAAATCTTGTGCAAAATCCGGAAATTGCAATACCGAGCCACAGCAAACTTATGTTTTTAAGGTGTCAAATGCTTTCTGCGTTTCCTTATTTCAGAAAAAACCTGCTTCCTCTTTTAACAAGTCACTCGATGGTTTTGCTATATCCGAAAATCCTTCGATGAATCGGTCCAAATATCTAGACGATAAATAATGCACTAAATATTTTACCTTTGTCTTACAAAAAAATGGCTTTCTTTTATTTTACACCATTTCTCTAAAGAAATTATCGACCATTACTAGGAAAGTCCCAAAAAACGTTGAATGTGTGTGTGTGTGTGTGTGTGTGTGTGTGTGTGTGTGTGTGTGTGTGTGTGTGTGTGTGTGTGTGTGTGTGTGTGTGTGTGTGTGTGTGTGTGAGAGAGAGAGAGAGAGAGAAGCGTGGCACATACATACACGTGTCACGCCTGTGTGCCGTCGAGCATCGTCAAGTGTCCCCTCCACATCTGAGAGCGCTACTCTCCGCTTCGCCAGTTGACCGAGTGTGGCGAAGCGACCTGCCGCCCGCTTCGCTGGATTAGGTCCTGCAAGCGCTCTCCCGTCCACGCATTCGTCATTGCCTGTAATAGCTCCGTTAAACCAAACAGTAGCAAAAAGTTGTATATGCGTGAAAATGTAAATAATTACTGCCTGTAGTTTTTGATTTTAGAAGTATATAAAAGAAGTATTGAATGATTTTACGTATTTTCTTATAATTATAATCTGGCGTGAGTTACGGAACCTAGGTTTGCTACGACGAGAGTTGGTCTTTGCATGGGCTCATAACAGATAAATTTAATACTCACTTTGCGTGGGTATCTGGGTCAAATACCATCGACGACGATCGGAGACACGCCGTGCTCAACTTTGCTGCTGATGGTGTTTTTCGATTTAAAGCTATAAATATTAATTATGTTCTACTGTCAATATCTAAATTTGCATTGCAGGCAGTTGGTAACGATGACATTGCGCATAGTGTAGTTGTGAAGGCTCTTCCGATTATAGTTTCTAGTGCACCTGTACAATAGCTTGTTTGAAAATGGAGGTTTCCCAGAGGTGTGGAAGAAGACTCACGCAGTGCCACTGGCGAAATCAAGAATACCTTCCGGGTGACCGAGACGGAAATTAAATCATTGTCTGTACAAGGTGCTCATCTATGGAACAACCTGCCATCCTACATTAGAAATGCATCCTCTTTTTTTCGCTTCAGGGGGCTGGTGATAGAGCATTTCAGGGGTCAGGATATTACAATGAATTATTGTAGTCAATCGTCTTCGTAATCTGGTTATTATTTGCGCCCTAAATTAGTTGTATGCGTGTATCTGGAGTATTCAGCCTTCATTTTATGTTGTATATACATTATATTCATTTCATTCATTGCATGTTAGAGAGTATAAGTATGAACTGACTGATAGATAATGTAAACTGACAGAAATGTGACTTATTTGTAGAATTTTAGGTATTAATTATTTATTTATTAATTTACTGCCATATACTGCGTTATATCTATGATGATAACGAATATGTAATATAATTTATATTTAAGTAGACTTAAGATGATTGTGTGTTCTAACTATTAATTTGTGCAATAATTTTGCAAAAAATTTACAAATAACTTATATCTATTTATCTATCTATCTACCTTTTAATGACATCGTTGGACTCTTTCTCACGCGTCGTCGACGTTGTGATCGATATCATCTACGAGTATTTCTTCTAGTTTCACAGAAGCTAATCACAAAGTTGGTTTAATCTGTTGTCGTTAAGAACCATGTTAGAAACTACCAGCAATACTATACAGACACGATGCAGTGAAGATTATCAAATTACCAGATTATTACAATAAATTTATTATTAGAAATTACTATTATTCGAGATCGCATCCCGCCAATTTAAGAAATAATTGAGGAAATACCGGTGCAGGAGACACTGTCTCAAAGTTAGTCTCGTTCTAAACTAATGTTTAGAGAAGGAGAGCTAACTTAAGGAATAGTAGTATCATGACAGGCTCGGATGGTTATCACGATCGTGAGATGAAGAAGAGGCGTTGGGTTTAAAGTCCACGGGATGTAATAATCATATTTAAGAAGGATTTCAGATGGATCAACGGACTCATCGATAGAGCTCTTACAGAAGCTTGAATGTGGTTTGGTGTTGTGCGGCCGGCAGGATTTTTGAGTTGGTCAATCGGATCTCTACCAAAGTTAACTAGGGACCTACAGGAGACAGAAAGCATATTCGAATAATAAAATGATATCACATCACATACTATGCGGTAAATTATTATTTATACAACCATTAAATTATGTTTTGAAAGAAATATAATGAGTAAGATTAAAAATCTTTAACATTGAAAGTTTGAAATAAAACTGTTAAAAGCATTGAAGGTTCCGTAAATAGATATATCTGCATTACTATTAGAAAATTGAAATTATATAATAATCTAATGTGATAATATGGATGCACAGCAAATATAATATTTATTTATAAATTAAGAGTAAGGCGTATTTGTTTTTTACAAGAAAATACTAAATGCTTACTTGGCTCTTTCTAATAAAATTACTGCATCAGAAAAGTTTTCTTGATCTTGAGCTAGCATTGCTAGTTCAACTGTTGCAAATGGAAGTAAATAACTGTCTTCTTTTATCTGATTTTCTAGGTCTAATACTTGCATTAAACAATCCTGTGCTTGAAGAAATAATTTCAATTGTCGAAGACAAGTTCCTTTGAGTAATAATATCAAAGCTTTATTGTCTCCCAGAAACTCAATATTTCTAAGAAATACAATTTTTTAATATTAGATTTTAAATTACCCTTATAATTTGAAAAAAAGTCTATACTGTGAGGTGTATTAATTGAGAACAATCTTAATTGTTTAAATATTATCAAGATAAAAAGTTTTCAAAATGACAAGGAATGTCGTTCTATGTGGCACTCGAATATGCAAGATGCTGAGCACAGAAAGCTATTTTTGCTATTATTGGAGTTTATGCAACTTGTCTACTTTTCACTGTTTAGTATCATCTCCTCTTTACTTGCTGCTCTTGTCTCCAACCTTGGCCCTTCTACTACTACATACTAATAAATTCTTTTTACAGGTGCTAAGAGACCTCCGTCTCTGACAAAGTATTTAAAACTTTTTGCTCCCTTTACTTCATTTTTTATGACTTGAGAATGATTGGTACCCATACGTTTCTCATGTTGCTATACGATTATCCAGCTACAAGGGTCTCAAAGGGTCTCTTTTTACAAAATACGATAGTATAATAACTAATCACGCGATTCTTTTTTCTTTCTGCGACTTTAATTTATATCAAAAAGATATTTACAATATAATATGAGAGCTGGTGAGCCTTATCAGCTCTACCGATAATATTTGTTAGTTCTACTTACTACGAGATCCTGACACTATCATTTACAATTTTCATTGCCCTTTACTCCTACACATTATGCCCTTCATACATCGAACATATTGTATACTCGGAATACCCATTTTATTTAGTTTATGCAACATTGTAATATATGTTTCATGATTTTAGCGCACATTAATTCATTTACTTCTATTAAGTCTCAAGCGCAAAAGTCTATAAAAAAACTGTTCTCTTATTCATTAATGAGTTATAGCATCCTTTATACTTATATTCTACTTTCGTTAAAAAAATCGCAAAATAATGATCGAAATCGTCGATTCGCTAATCAATATTATTGCGGAAAACAATCATAATAGAGAAAAGCCTGATTCACTTGTGTTATCATATTGCGAAAAGATATCGCGTATCGTCGTAATTATTCGCTGTAAATTATACACCAAAAAGCTTCAGTTGACACGTGGTTACATTGAAGAACTTCAATTAGAGCTAATCACCGCATAAAGGTGGATACTCTCGAGCATACCCGGCCTATATAATTCCATTAATACAATCATATTTTTATCTCGGTTCTCCTTGAGCCTATCGTCTGATCCACTATTTCAAATAGTAAATAATCTAGAAAAAATCATGAGATCAGAAATTCCGCGACAAAATTCTGGAGAAGGATGAACTATCACCAGTAGAAATGTACCGCTTACCGAGGACAAATGAGGCTCTAAAGCTTTGTCCTTAATTGCGAGCTACGACTTCTATGTTTTAGCTTTTAATGCAGATGAGATCGGTCAAAGCTGAATCAGAGAGATAACATCCTTATGCAACATACTAAACATACTTAACATCACACGTACAAAAATATT
Source organism: Sycophaga agraensis (assembly GCA_018906755.1). Lineage (NCBI taxonomy): Eukaryota > Metazoa > Arthropoda > Insecta > Hymenoptera > Pteromalidae > Sycophaga > Sycophaga agraensis. The sequence goes on from JACCIE010000079.1 coordinate 266,581, forward strand.
ATCGCCCTACTCTTATATTAAATATAACGCTTTCCCTTTGATACTGCTCCACCTCGCTCAGACGCAACAAGCACCTATGTGCTATCACCTCGATGTTTTTTTAAGAAGCAGGCCACTTCAGCTCCTCAAGTAGGATAGAGTGCATGGCTTGTACAAATCTACCACCTGCAAATCTGCGTTCTCTAAGCTAGGCTATGAACATGGAAAAATTCAGTGTCTGTTAGATCCAGCTTTACACAATACCTTGGAAATATCTAGTATCGCACGTTTAAGCACCGCGCAGCAAAAGCATATCCCTTGGGATTGCATCCATCTAGTTTACAGAGAGCGACAGATTAGCTACAGTAACAATTATTACCTCTGCACCCGTGGGGAATTCAGGGAAGGCCTGTCCCGTGCGTCCCGCATGAACCAATATGTTCACATTCAAAGTTAATTTATAGCCGTTCAGATAATGGCTTGAATTCATTTAAGTGCTCATGTTTGTGTACGTGTTTATATCCATTTAAATAAGTTTGTATCCGTTCAGTTTCATTATTATTCATTCAAATATTTGTGCCCGAACCATTCTGCGCTCGAAACCGCTTTTCTCGTCCTCATCAGGGCCTAATGACAAAAAGTATTGCCCACTTACCTCTGACAGTCGAGTATAGACGTGACGCTTCTGCGCCATCCATATTCAGGGCTAGTATCTTCAGCAGGTGAGTTATTACACACTCCTTACTCCTCGAGTAGGAAGTATCGCTGATACTCTGATGACTTTGATTCCTCATCAGAAGTCGATGAAGAGTGGTGCATCGTCGTCGGAGATGCGGCTTGACACCGAGCCTTCCTCATGCTCTCGCTTCACCTGTTCTCTGCACCCTTGCTCCTCCATGAGAAACTAGCCTTCTTCTTAAAGAACATTTAAAACAGTAAGCAGACAACACATATGCTCTTTAGCACCACTCACTATTATTATTCCCCCGCACATCTCTATTACTGTTTCGACTCAATTTTAACACATTACATATTAATGCCCTTTTCATAAATTTTTCTCAGTTCTCCTTGAACAAACTGGAAGAGCTCCCTGTACATTGATCTGATGTTTGATGAGAATCATATATCCATGAATGACGCCCATTTGAGGAAGAATTTCCTCAATTAGTGCTCTGACTTGCTCTAACTCATCATCTTTAATTTCAACGATGCCACTAAACTAAGAAAAAATCCTTGGTGGACCCTCCTCTTCTCCTCTCGAAAATTGTCGCCAATTTCTACATAAAATATACCACATTCTATTCCCCAGTTGGACTTCGAGGCCCCATTTATGCGAAATAGCATAAGGCAATAGCAATCAGGCTCATCGCATGATCCATTCCCACAATGATTCGGAGATAGATTTTTTTCGATATCATCTATATCGAATAGAACATAGAGTACGCCCAATGTTTGTTAAGTCGACCCTGTAATGCCTCTGACTGTTAATTAGATCGGTTGCTATTTGTTCTTATATTCTTTCATATATTTCGGCGGCACGAATAAGGGAAACCACAGCACCGGAATCACACAATGCTCGAACATGTTTGTCGCCAAAGCGAACCGATAAATATAGCCAGTTGTCAGTCTGAAGACCAGCTACCAGCCTATTTATATCAGTTGCGAATCCGCAATCCCGCCTTTCGAGGTACTCGTAGTGGTATCTCATTTGAGCTCAGCGCGTGCTTCAGTGCCTGAACAGACGATTCAGATATGCTATTTCACTCTATGCTTCACACTTTGATGAAACCGAACGTAATTCTTAGAAACTTACAAGTCACGAAAATTCTCTGCTTGCAGCCTCTTCACTCTTTTTCTCTACTAACACATCTCTACTCACTACACATATGGTCGTCTGTTCACCAGTCCTCTCTTTTACGCTATCTTTTACGAACAGCCGAGGGAACGCATCTGAGCTCCTGCTTGGGTGTGTCCCACTATCTCTAGAAGATCTGTACAGTTCAAGGAATTACTAAAAGTCAGTCTCTCCGCACACTTGACAATCCACTCTGATGTTAACGTGTAAACAAAACATCGCAGAATTACTACTAAAAATGTGATTGCTTTAAACGAAACTCGACTTTTGATTCAATTATCTCCACCTATCTTGAGGTAATGAGTAAAAATGCACAAAATTAAGGGGGTTAGGAGATTATGAAAGAGATCAACAGTAGTGTTGAAATATGCGATGGAGGATCCAACTTAATTTCTGCTCAAAATTAATCTAAAAAAGACCCGGTTCATTAGTTTCCTTTAAAGAATATAATACCTGGTTCATTTTCTTACAAATGGATGCAACATGTGGTTTCCAGATTATCCTGTATCAAAAACAACACACAGTCGCACAAAGAGCACCACTACCCCTTCATTAATTTCATGTTAATTAAGCTCAGCGGACTTAATGTCAGAAATAAATCCACGCGTTAAAAAGAATCACGAAAATCGTCAGATTCAAAAAGTGTTTTGGCCAATCGCACATCAAGAGCCTTATTCCGAACCTTTGGGAAGCTGGAACTGTTCAGCGAGTGATTAAGACCGAAAGGGCCTTTACAACTACGTCATGCCGGATGTTATCCTCACCAACTGCTTCAGATGGAAACTTTGATATAGATAAAATGATGTCGTTAATACCTATACTCTTAAAACGAAACCCATCGTGTGCGGTACAGCTCAGCACAACATCTACGGCGTTAGACACTAAAATCCGGACAAAGTGAGTGTTAAGCTCATGCAAACAAAGACGATCATGCAGATAAAAATAAAGTCCTACAATGTAAGTTCTTCTAGTGCCTCTAAGCGAATTCACATCTGTGAACCCCGCCCTCAAAAATTTACCACCTTCTTTCAGCCCGCAACCTTACCTCCCCGCACACTCCCAGAGACCAGCGCTCGAGCGTTAGTCCGACTTAGTCAAATCTGATAGACCCTTTTCCCATTTCTAGCGTGATCATTCTCGCCATCTTGGTCATACATTGCTAAATCGAACGAAATACATTGGCCACGGGTTAAAGAATTTCTGTCCTCAGACTCCCTCGGTGGAACTCCCGACGAGAATATGTTCATAAAAATGTTTTGCACCCCCGGACCATTGGAACGCAGTCACCCTTCCACACCACCGGGAGGCCGAAACAACGCCAGCAGCTGCCCCGAGCCCCAACTGCAAAAGGGCGTTCGAGCGCCCAATTTTCCCAACGTCACCGGGGAAGAAGACAGCCGGCACCTAACACCATTCAGGGGCTCGCGGAGAGGCGCCAAGGCAACCGCTGAGTACCCGGCCCGGACGGCAAAGGCCAGCAGACCTCACCGCCAAAGCAGACCTCTCCGAAGCAAAGGCCAGTAGACCTCACCGCCAGGTGGGAGTGGAGGTGACCCGCTCGACGCGGAACGCGGCGGGCACGGTGCAACGGCGGCCTTTTCGACATTCCGAGGCCACTAGAGCAGCGGCTCTCTGAGCGCAGTCGGCTGGCAGCCAAAAATCCTTGCGGCCCTATCTGCGCCAGCCGGGGGACTCCGGTGATCCGACCGGGTCCAGGCGAGGGTGACCACGAACCTCAGCAGTGGGCAGGTGGGCGCGATTGGAGAGTGGCGGGTGCTCCAGGCCCCTCTAAAGCACGTCGGTCTCGGAGAGGAAGCACCACGTCACAAATTAAAGCCGAGGTTACGTCCAGTATTCTTGCATGAATATACTATACTGATCTCGACTTAATCATAAATTTATAATATACTACATTACCTGGCATTGCACGTCGCCGTTTCAGCACAGACGAAACCAACGTAAGTAAGGATGGTTCAAAGCCAAACTAAAATAATCTTGAGACCGTGTAGAAATTCCCCTGTGTCAAGACTCGCAATAACATCTGACAATTTTTAGAAATGGCCGGCTGTTATTATCGATTTGTCCTTCGAGTTCGTTAGATTCACTAAACTACTGACGATATTACTGCGAGAACAAGTCACTTTTGAATGAGTCGCAGCTACCGAAGAAGCCGACATTTTTTAAATTCCCTGACTTTTCACTACCTTTTAATATCACAACAGATGCGTCTGGGTGCACGATTGACGGTGTGCTTTCTCAAGGAGTATTTGAGAAAGATCACCCCATAGCATATACTTCTCGAATATTATGTGGGGCCGAATTAAACTATGAAGTATTCGAGAAAAAACGCCTCACGATAGTAGACTTGAGCAAGACATGAGGAGTGTATATATACAGCAGGAAAATTAATATTTATTGTAATAATCGAATCCAGAAATGGAAATTTAAACTGTCCGAGTACTACTATACAATAAATTATAAGTCAGTCAGGCAAAATGTTGTTACCAACGTGTTGTCGCATAATCCAGCCAAGAGACTAACAGTAGTCGTTACTATATGAGCAAAAAGGCAACAGAAGCTTATCACCGAGCACGCAGTACGGCTGTAAACATCCGACCCCGAGGTCTTAAAACAACTATTAAAGCCTATGACTCTAACGAACCTAGTTGAATCAGCAACTAAGCATTTCAAGGTTCACGGTGATTCGAGTAGCGAAGAATCAGACATCGAACGACCGATAACATACTCCCTATGAACGGGAACCTCGGGATAAAGATAAGCGGACAAATCGCAACCACGTCTACGACCAATTGAACGGCGAGTCTTATTGTTAGCACTCGTAACATACTATACCTAGGCGAAACACACATCGTATATTTTATAAATACGAAAGGCACTTGATATGACCAAAGATCAAAATCCGTAATAACATTTAACAAAATTCCCACGAGTCACCAAGTGAAGGTCGCGAGAATAATAGCTCACAAATGATCAAACAATAAATATTTATTCGGTTTCTGTATTTTCAAGGAGAGGTTGAATCTGCCTCCTTCATACATAAAAAATTAATATAAAATTTAACACAACTAAAAACCATCTTATTGGATGAAAATATCAAAGAAGTTAGCATCGCTAAATCACATTCAATTAACCTATTAAATTGGGAAGATTTCTTAAATATGATTTCTGCTATTTTCCTGCCAACCGAGATTAAAATAATCATATGTGATGGAACCCTAGAATACTTATAGTGGGAAAATCAGGATCCAATTTTCCATGAATTACATAGCTCCCTATAGGAGGTCACAGGGGAGTTTTAAAAATATTCTACTAAATGAAGCAAAAATACTATTGGGAGAATCGGGCGTACAACGGTGTATCCAACAATGCGTTGAATACAAACTTAAAAAACTCGTTCGCGTAAACACGCGTCAGCCAATGATCGTTACTGATTCTCCAAGCACAACCTTTACACAAATTGCGACCATGCGCAATTTTGTGCAAGCAGTCCCCTTTTGCAACGCGATCGCGGACTCATTCATGACAAACTTTATCTGCACGTTCGACGCGATTTGGGTAATTCTTACAGATCATGGGCGTAATTTTCTGAGAAATTTACTGCATCGCATTACAGAACGTTCGCTCACACCAGGCCGTATGAGGATATTTAAAACAATATGTCACAGCCGATAACGAACAGAATGAATTGGTAAACCTAAATTTTAATACAAGCATGCAAGAGAGCATGAGGCACACCCCTTTCGAAGTCGTATTCGGCCGGCTCGCGAAACTACCGCGGATGCACTGATCGGGTATCATTGCAGAGCAAGAAACTTAAATATAATAACCTTATTGTTACTAGACATAGATCCCTGCAATGTTCCGTAAAACACTTTAAACATAACACAGAAATTCCTTCAACTTTAATAGATTAATAAATATGATGAAACGCTGGTCATATAATGTATAATCGAAATACACCGAACGGTCTATTATTGCGGAAAGCATTCCCATATAACTTTAAAACATGCCTACGCCATGAATACCACGGAATTAAGCCGAAGCAGGTGCGAAGAAGCGTCCCATTCAGGTGTTTTGCGGTATGACGATAAGCATGTCATAATTGTGTTATGTCGGAATCAAAATTAATCATATCATTAGTTATCCAATCGTTTTTGCTGGATTTGTAAATAAGGACCCACCCTGCGGCGCCTGCAATGGTGCCATATACGCGGATCCGTATAGATCATGGGAGTCAGTAGTCGCACAGGACCTCCTTAAGGTTCAAATTAAGTCACAAATTGTGCAAATAGACTTAGAAATAAATAGAGTTCATTTAAGTTCTGGTACTGCATACATAATGACGGAAGGCAGCTATATGGATATCGAAAGTGGGTACACTATGAGGTTATACGTTGATCCGTACCGAACATCCTAAATTAATCATTTGGAAACTGCAAAAGGCGTAAAATTTGCGACGGGACGTGTCGCAACCATAAATAACTTAGACATTTTCGTATACGGGAATTCAAAGTTTGTGTACGTCGAACTCAAACGAGCACTTGCGAACTCAAATACAGCTTTTGTACGAGCACCGTTATGTTAAATTCCGGCGAATTTGTGCATGTTGGAAACGCATATCATTTATTTATTTATTAAGATTAGTTATGATAAATCCTTCACCCCATCAGTGCTAATTTATCATAGAAATCAATTTTCTCTCATATATATTTCTAATATCATTACAAATAATATTTTTAATTAAAATGGAAACAACGAAGTAATAATATTTACGCGTTATAATAGTTTATCTAATGTCTAAGTATAAGAACTATTTATTCGTCATATATAATTTTGAGTCAACGATTTTATACTAAGTTATTATTTCAACTGTTCAATTCCAGTATTTTATTAGTCTGACAAATATTAATTCGAGTACATTCTATTGATTAAGTGTAAATTATTTTACAATCGACTCAACTATTTTACTAAAGTATCTTTACATATTTTTTTTTGTTTATTCTCGAACTCTACAAAATAATTATATTTTAACTAACCTCACCAAGCTGTAATAACATTATTTTTAAATTAAGAATAAACCGCACACGGCCATAGGTATATAAATTCTTGTTGTAACTTATAAATTAGAAAATCATAAGCAGTGTTAATAAAATTATAAATAACAAATATTCTTTAAATATATTTTCTTTTTCTACAACCGAATTTTTAAAACCACGTTAGAATCATAACAGAAAGACTCCAAGATGACGCTAACCCAACTCTGCTAAAAAGAGTACACAATTTCAAAGGAGAAAAAAATGCGAGTAGCGATAAATTTATTATATACTATTTCCATCGCAAATTAAAGCTGCTACTATCTCCTATTTTACAATTACTATTTCCATTGCTATTTTATTTTACGATTTCCATTATAATTTTCCCAGTACAAGTCTCTGAAGCGGCTTTGAAAGAAAAAGGGAAATTTAGATTTCTCGAAACCCATCACTGTTCAAAGCGATGACAGCAATTTTGATATCGGCGCCGTTTTGACCAGAAAAGACGAGGACGAGCATGAGCATCCCATAGTTTATGTAAGTTGAGTTCTAACTCAGCAGAAAAAAATTACGCCACTATGGAAAAGGCATCCCTCGCCCTTTTGTAGCGGTCAATTCTGTAGGTAAAGCTATGGACATATTTAAAGTTCTATGAGTTCGTAGCTCGTACGGATCGTAGTGTCCTAAAATGGCTTAAAAATCTTAAAGACTCCACCAGCCGTCTAGCTAGATGGGCTCTATAAATACAGCAATGAGGCTTTGAAATTGAGTACACCAAAGCTTCCCTAAACTAAGTCTCGGATGCACTCTCTGGTATTTGGATCGACTGACAGGTGCAAAGCTAACCCCGTTCAAGTTCCTAAAGTGGAAAGTTGACGATGGCATGTTCTACAGATAGTTGGATGTTGAGCTCTTGGATCCGATTTTTTTTCAAGATAAGGGATGGAGGCTGTCGTGACCACCGAGTATAGAGAAAGGTCATGGTTAAATGCATGATGGACTTGCAGTACATCAGGCGAGGAGGACATGGCTCATGGACTTGGCTCTTCAATATGCTTTTCCCGAACTTCAAGGAGACAAGCGAATTGCTGTTCAAAACGCAAGGCTCCAAATTTGATAAAACAGCGTGCCTCCAGAAATGGATTAATGGCGACTTTTGCCCACTTGAATTTGTTGAGTTAGCTGAAGACGCTGAAGATGAGTTATCGGAGCGTCGGCACACTTTCATAAATAGGGTGTGCGCTGAAAAGTCCGATATGACTATCCTGGATCTGGATGTATTGGCGGACGGTACGCACTCACCCCTAGACGCAACCGAGGGCAGAGGCCTCGATTACTACGAACGTCCCTGATTGCGCCACAAATCCACGTAGATACAATACTTGATAGAAATCTTAGTTTTTCCCTTTTTCTTGCTATTTACAAAGCTACGATGTCAGGTTACCTGATTTTGCCAGAGTTGATGCATACCCTATAAGCGATACACAAAGACAAGAGGGTGGAGGCCCTACAGTAACGCTGCTAGCGAGAGAATGCACATTACTAGGGTGCATCGAATAGCATGTTCGGTCCTACTGCATTGCTCATCTCTCTATTAATTTCTACTTTAAGCAACTGGTGTGCTGTAAAGAACGAGATAGCAACAAGTATCATGATAATTTTATCCTCGTAGTCCCATTTTGAACATGCGACATATTACTAAATGATATCAAAAGAAAAATCGAGAAATTTTTCTTCAGAACTGTTTTGGCTGAGAACTTCTTCTATATATTGTGATGTAGTGCTTCCACTCCGAGGCCGACGTGCCGCACTGTGCCCACCGCGCTACGCGTCGCAAGCGCTCTTTCTCTCTCTCTCTCGCCCTCACACCTACCTGACGGTGAGGCCTGCTGTATCTTTGTTCACCGGTATCTTGAGCCCCGGTCCCGTAATGGTGTTGGGGAGGTTGGCGTTCGTAAGCCCCTTTGTAGGCGGGGCGCTGCCTGCTGCTGGTGGCTGCTCTGACCTCCCGGTGATGTGGGAGGGTAGTCGCGTCCCGATCGTCGGGGGGTGAGCACGCGAGTGGGGACTCTTGTGCTGCGCGGTAATTTGTAAGCTCCGAACTATCACAATGGTGATCCGAGAGCGCTAGGGGCTACGCGGGAACTGCTGCCTAATTCTTGGCCGGTGATCACCCGGCTATCAGCGCTTTGTTTTCGTACCGACCACCTGCATCTTCGGCCGCAGCACCGACGGAAGTCTTTATCGCACTCATATTGAGATTAGAGACTACTTGTCTCTCAAATCGTGGTAGAACCCGGGCCAGTAGAATTCGCGCGCTATCCAATCGAACATTTTCTCTATCCGTGGGTGACCGAACGGTAGATGCCTATGAGTGTCTACCATGACCCTCATTCTGTGTTCGGTGGCTTAAATACCAGGGGTCCGATATCGTATCGAAGACAGCGATCTCAGTTTAGTCAGTAATGTTGCCCCTCAAAAGTGTATCCGGGATCTTGCTTACGGAACCTTTGGTGTACCCAATTTCAAAGTCCCATTTCTACATTTCTAGGGCCCATCTCGCCAGACGCCCAAAGGGGTCTTTGAGGTTTTTGAGCTATTTTAGGGCACTATGGTCCGTTCATGCCACGAACTCATAGGTATCCAAATAGGGCCGCAGCTCCTGTGATGGCCCATAGAAGGGCCACGCACTCCTTTTCCGTAGTGGTGTAGTTCTTCTCGGCCGAGTTAAAGACTCGACTTACATACACAACGGGGTGCTCTTGCCTGTTCTCGTCTTCCTGGGTCAAGACGGTGCCGATGGCAAAATTGATGGCGTCGCTTTGCACCCTGAAGAGTTTCGAGAAGTCGGGGCATGCCAGCACTGCTGCCTCTGCTAAAACAGTCTTAAGTGTCCTGAAAGCTCTGGATTGGTCCTCTCCCCAACTCTAGGCCTGTTCTTTCCTCAGGAGCTTCACCAGGGGAACTTTAAGATCCGCTTCCATGAGAATGAATTGGAAATACCATACGACCATTCCTAAAATGGTTCTGAGATCCTTAATATAATATCCCGCGGGGGCGGAGTATTGTAGGACGGGGGCGACCCTCTCGGGGTCTGCCCGTAGTCCTTTGGCATCCAGGCGAAATCCATGAAAGATAACGCTTGAGCAACAAAACTCGCAATTGTCTTGATTAATCTCTAGCCCTGCATCAACTATCGTTCAGAGCACGTATTCTAACCACCTCAGGTGCTCCTAAAAGTTTCGGTCACGACGATCAGATCTTTTAAATCATCGAAAACGTGCGGCTCAACCTCTGGGCCGAAGAGGGCTCCGATCAACCGGCAAAAAGTAGGGGAGGGGGTCGATAGACCGGATGGCATTTGCACGAATTGCCACTGTACTGAGCTCTGCACCGCGAAGGTGGTGTACTGTTGACTACATTCGGTGAGAACCTGGAAATAAGCTTTTTTCAGAACGACCTTCGAGATGTATTTTGCCCTCCTGAGTTTGTCTAAAATGGAATCCATATTGGGTAATGGATCCTTCCATATGAATTTATTCTCATCTCGAAAGTCGAAGCAGAAACGGTAGCTGCCCTCCTCCTTGCGGATAATCACGGGCGCGCCACGCCATTTACAGGCGCTTGGCTCTACGATGCCTTTTTCGAACATCTTTTGAACCTCCTTCTGAACAAATTCCAAAATCTTTGGCAACATTCGCCGGGACGCATTCCTAATCGGCTGTGCCCCTTGAACATCGGTATGGTGTTTAATGAGCTGGAATTATTGACTACACCAGTGCCCTGCTGAATAGTACCAGCTGTGTGGTCGAACAACACCTGCAGGGCACACCATGTCTAAAAAGCACCGGCTATTCCCCGATTCCACCGGATCTTGGGTCATGGCAGTCTCATCCCCCAGACGATCTTCATGTAGAGACATGGTTTTTATTTCATCCTGGGGGAGGGGAATGCAGGAGTAATTCCGGGTCTGCTTGGGGGCCTCTTTTCTAGGCCCTTCTCCGATACCTCGCCCGCAATCGGGACCGTCCGAAGTAGGGGCGAACGTCGCGATTGGGCCACTCCACCCCTCGAGTGATTCCGGAAGAAACTCGGGCCCGGCCGGATGCGATGCCCCGGCCGAATGGAACGTAGGCTCTTCCTACTCGGGGTGTGGCGTAAGTGTGCTCGGGACTAATATTCATAAAGGCAAAATGGACCGCAGAGAGGGGCTGCGCAACGCGGCCACTCCTCTCTCTTCCCCCCCTATCGTCGGCCAGGTCCATACGGTTGCTGCCGGAGGCGGCTCCAGAGGTCCTCGTGGTCGGTATTGGGGACTCAGCACTCTCCACTGCCTACACATACCTCTCCTTTCGACCGAGCTTGTCAGCTCTAGACCCTCTACCGACACTCCGGGCTTCCTAGCGCTTATTCATCGCTAGAGCGCTCTCGTCAGCCTTCCCTCAGCGCAATAAGTTCCGCACACTTCGAATTTCTTGGTGTATTACTCTCGTCCGGTAGTCAAACCTGATGTGTTCCAGTAGGATCACAACTAGATGCTGCTCTGGTAAGGGAGGCTCTAGAGTATCGCACTCTAGCCGTCGCACCGCGCTCTCTCTGTCTCGCCCGCGTCGACCCAATACTCACCTGACCTGGCTGTGAAGCCTGCTGGCCCTTCCTACAGAGTACCAGCCGTCTCCGTCCTCAATGACGTTGGGAAGGTTGGCGTTCATATACTCCTTTGCAAGGGGGACTGCCTGTTGTTGGTGACGGGGCTGCTGCTGGTGGCTGTCTCGGCCTCCCGGTGGTGTGGGAGGGCGGTCGCGTCCCGATGATCCAGGGGTGTGCACGCGAGCATGGCTCATGAACTACGCAGTAATTCGTGATGACTCGCGGGAACTGCTGCCCTATTTGCGGCCGGTATCACAATATTACGATGACTGACTAAAATTTATTTGTATAATTGCAAATTTTCAAAATAGTCAATCAGTTATTTTATTTTAATATATTAACTTATAAACTTTATATAGATATATAAACTACTAATAATATTAGTTTTAATTATAACTAATAATTTTAGATACATTAACTAAAATAAAATTTAAAAAAAAATTGCGAAAAATGAAAATTAATGTTTATACTTATAAAGATTTACTTACATCATATTTTTCAAATGCATCTCTTCGTTTTCAATAATTTTTAAAACATTCATAATATTATTAGTAGATTTAGCTACTATTTTAAATAAATTCCAAATATATATTAATTCAAAAATTGGAAGTACTAAAAACTTATTTTGTATGAAATAACGCTCTGCTTTCTTAATTACAAATTTTTCCATTGGCAATGACTTTCCAGCAATGCGTTGTCTAAATATCGGGACTTGTGTCATTAATTGATTAATTTTCACAGATTCTATGCTATTCGAAGTAGGTTTCATCATTATCATAATAGCTGCCTGCTGGTATAAATATATTGTACGTGACCAGTTAGAGCCTTTAGAAAGTATTTCTGAAAACTTTAAAGCATCTTCCCATTGCTGCTGTATGCAGTAAACCCACATTAGTTCCCAAAAACAAAGATTATGGAATTGTGGCCATAAATGTTGACTATTCCAAGACTTTGTGTACCATTTTATACTCTCATCAAAATTCCCTTTCACGAATTCCAATTTAGCTTTTAAAAATAAAAACCAAACTCCTTCGGGATAGATTAATAATTGCTCCTTCAATGCATTTTCACACCAATCCAAGTTACCATCAGAGTAACTTAAAAATAATTTTATTATCAAATTGTATGTAAGCAGTGTCATTGTACATAATACTTGACGAAGACCATTGCGCTCTTTATAACCAGCTTCTAATTGATTCAATCCGTAAGCCTAAAAATTATTAACAAAATAATATATTTAAAAAAAGTAAAGAAAAGCCTTGCTATCAATTATTACTTCTACCAAAACAATCTTTGAGTTTAATTAAAGTAAATTTGTTCAGAGTTTTATAAGTACGAGTGTCGTATCTTATTATAAGTCATGTTTTGCGAAAATAAATCTCTTAAAGAGATTTAAAATGCTTAAATAAAACAAAAATAATTTTTTTCTTACATATATACTCTACAATAATTGTTAGTGAGCACAAAAAAAATATAAAGCGACTTTCAATTACATCATGCTGTTTAATAAAGTGATTGGGAGAGCTGATATGTAAAAACTACGTGGCAACTAATTGTAGAATTAAAAAAAGAATTACACTGGAAAGCATTTAGCATTACAGCATTGCATTGACAGCATCGCATTTTAATTGTTTACGAAGGGAGTCGAATTCCAAATTGAAGCTCAGGGGCTTTCCTTAACAGGGTCGAACGTCGAAAAGCTATCTCTTCTTTTTACGATCTAGAAGATCGCCCCTTTCAGCTGTTGCGACGTACGATTCCACAACCTCATAAATCAAATAGCTACGGCTAATTAAAAAATCAGCGAATTTGAAAATCGAAAGCACGATCATGTTTAGAGTACCATAAACTATATGCTCCTAAAAAATAACGGAATAAAATGGTAAAGATCCTGTATTCTTATAGTATTATATTATATACTATTGACTTAGAATATATTTGTGTATTATACTATATTCATTTGATGGCCTTATAAACTACCTTTTATTTTCCCGATATGGATATACTGAATATAGTGTGAGTATTTAATTGCAGCTACAGCGGTAAATTCCAGTTGAAATAGGCAAACAAAAAATTTCATGCACTAAGGTTGAACATTTGTGAACATATGCGTCAAATGCGCGTCATTTGTGGAAAGTGTTGATTTTCTACTTTCATTTGCAGAAAACTGGCTTAGGCTTATCGAATACTCTCAAGTGCGTGCGATGAACTGCTCTTAGTGAATAAACGTGTCGATAATAGTTGATGATTTTGATGTTCAAAACCGACATCTCGACGAAAGAATAAAATTTTTCGAAGATTCCGAACTGGAGGCATTACTTGCTGACAATTAGTGTCAAAGACAAGAGGAATTAGCTAAATCATTCGGAATTACTCGACAAACAATTTCAAAACGCCGCCAAACCATTGGAATCATTAAAAAGTAAGTGAGGTTCCGTATAAATTGAAGCCAAGAGATATTGAACGCCGTTTTTTTCTTGTAAACAGCTGCCCAGACTTAATATTCACGGTATCAAGTTTATGCTCTGCATTTGATGGAACCCGTTCAGTGTCGTGTATTGCGATCTATTTAAATCCAGTGAAACCATCACAGGGGACTGACAATTGAAGGAGAAACAGCCTCAGTAGCACGAAAATCATGATAAAGTTTCCGTGCAACATGACAATACTCGACTACATGTCGCAAAACTCGTTAAAGCATACTTGGAAACTCTAAAATGGGAAGTCTTACCCCATACGCCGTACTCTCCAGACATTGCTTCTTCCGACTAGCATTTGCTCCGATCGATGGCACGTAGACTAGCTGAACAGCATTTCCACTCTTATGAAGAAGTCAAAGAATGGACGCTTTATTTTTTCGAGATGGTAATTTTTCCGGCAATTGCCCTAAAGATTGCAAAAATAGTGGTTAGTGACGAAAAGTACTTTAAATCATTAATAAATCATCACTTTTTCAGAAGAAAGCCTCAAATTTTGAAAAAAAACGCAGTGGAAACAAAGTTGTACATCTTAATGCCGTAGAATCACCTCTAAAAGGTCAGTTTGAAGCATTAGAAGAGTAGAGATCAATAAGTTACGGTAAGTTACTGTCTCCACTACTAAGGTTGCTGTGACCATGCCATGCCATCTCCATTTTAAAGATTAAAATTTCACAGATGATAGAGAAAGACGTTTGTACTTTAATAACGTTCCCTTTCATTGGAGACAAGTTGAAATATTTGTTTCACAAAATATCAATTTTCATCGTCAGTAATCTAAAAATCCTGAAGAGCCAATTGTGGAAATAGAAACATCGCCCTTGGAATTGATATTAATCAATGTCGTAATACGTTCATCTAATGACATGATACTTTAACATCGATTACCGTCACAATTACCGCAACAAATATGTTATCTAGTCATACGAATTATAAAATAACACATCGAATATGACCTAATTGATAAACAATTGCTTACAAAAACCTACTTATTAGGTAATTAATTGTATTCAAATTTGAATGATCATGATATAGATCTTACTTAGATACGCATCGAACCTGATAAATAATTCGACGAAACGTCCATACAAGAGTAAGCGAAAAATGTTCTTAAAAGCAAGGTGTAGTCGAAGACTTAATTGATATGAGAAAACCCAGATCCGCAGAAGCGGCAAAGTACATTTTAATGTTTTGTTTAAACAGTGTCAACGCTGAAAATACTTGGCGTCAATAATTTTATTCGGTTGTAAAGAAAACAGAGTATCAGGGGAAGAACTTTTAGATATTATAAAAGAAATTGTAACTAAGCTTATAAAAATCAACGCCGATGTCAGACTGATTGTTTGCGATCAAGGTTCTAATAATCAAAAACTGTTTTAAGATTTAAAA
This sequence comes from Sycophaga agraensis, assembly GCA_018906755.1. Classification (NCBI taxonomy): domain Eukaryota; kingdom Metazoa; phylum Arthropoda; class Insecta; order Hymenoptera; family Pteromalidae; genus Sycophaga; species Sycophaga agraensis. The sequence continues at coordinate 281,985 of JACCIE010000079.1, forward strand.
ATTTCTATAAATAAACCTTATTTCGAGACTACACATCAAAATGACAAAAGTCAAAAAATTTATACAGTTTTTGATTGTCTACGCCTGATAAAAAAGATAATTTGTACAATCGAGATTTTATAATAGTATTTATATTAATGATCATTTAATAGTTTCTTTAAACGATTTGTAGGTATCGTGAGAGCTTGACAAAAATCTCTCCACTTCGAATGTGTTAGTTTACATAATTAAAAAACATTTCAGTCCAAACGCATTCGAAGCTATGCGAGTAAAACTAGCGTTTTAGTTATTAAGCCAACGCTTGGATAGTTATTAAGCCGACGCTGAAACGGTTGGAAATAGTGCAACCATTCTAAAAACCAAATCATGAAATCTGCTGAATTCGTGAGGAAAATGGACGCTATAATTAATGCTTCCAATTTCTACAATTCACTAACTAAAGACGAACAAAAACGTTCAATGTCATACTACAATCCACAGGAGTAGCTTGGTCAGGGAAGCCGTGAGTGGACTGTAAATGAGAGAGAGAGAGAGAGAGCGCGCACGGTGATAGAGCGAACGAAGGACGACATGCGTCCACGACACCTCGGAGCTGCGAGAGTTCCGGGTTTGCAACCCGGGGTGGCCTTTTGATAGCGTAAGGGTATAGTAGATTCAATTATCCTAGAACCCGGAAAGGTCCACGCTCATCAAACAACACATTGATGTTTAAGGGGCACGGCCAATTCGACACGCCTCTGTGTAGATGTCGCCTAAGATATTCGAATTCAGTCGGATGGAGGTCCATAAAATGTTCGTTAAAGGCATTATTGAACCAAGCACCAGTGAATGGTGTAGCGCGCCCGTGATTATCCGCATGAAGGAGAATAGCTAGCGTTTCTGCATCGACTTTTGAAATCGATGTTAATCGATATTAATCGATTAACTCGTAAGGATAATTATCCGTTGCCCAACATAGACTCCATCCTGGATACACTCAAGAGGGCAAAATTCATTTCGAAAGTCGATCTGAAAAAGGATTATTTCCAGGTATTCCTCACCGAATGTAGTCGGCAGTACACTGCCTACTCGGTTGCAGGCCTCATGACAGTGGCAATTCGTGCGGTTACCATTCGGTCTGTCGAACGCTCCCGCTACATTTTGTAGGTTAAACGGGCCTCTTTTTGGTCCATAGTTATTTCTTGAGCATAGTGGCATAACGCTCTGGTTTATTTCCATGGAGGCGGAAGTTAAAGTCGCCGTAGTAAAGCTCGGTGTCATTTTCACCAAGGAAGACGAGGACGGGTACGAGCACCCTGTAGTATAGTTAGTCGACTGCTTAACTCAGCCGAAAAGAATTAAACCACTACGGAGAACGAATACTTCGCTCTTTTGTAGGCCATTAAAAAGCTGTCACCATACCGAGATACTTATGAATTCGTAGCTCGCATGGAACTTAGTGGTAGATTGGAAAAAATATAGATATAAATTCAATGTAATTTATAAGCTTTCTCTTTTCCAGCTTATGTCTCTCTATATATGCCTATCTAACTAATATCTGCATGAAAATTTACGTTTAAAATATTTAAATAGTAATGGTTCGATGAAATTTTAGAGAATTTTATTCATATATTGAGTGTTCGCAAATACCGTTTTAAATTTGTTTGAAATTTTATTATGTCAAACAATAAATGAATAACGATAAAATTTAATAGACTAACAGACGGTAAAAATAATGTGCGGTGTCCGAAGCGCATATGGCCACAATGAACCTCCGGAAACCGTACTACTGGAAGGTGGTCCAGAGTAGAGCAGATCCGCTTGGTCTGCTAGATCTAACTGAAATTTCTCGCAAGCGAGTGCACCTTGCTATTTAATTTGATAGTCGCAGCTGCTTTAAACTCATTGAGGTGGTGGAAAAATTGGGCACGGCTCAACGGCATTGTACAGTATTGGGGTATACGAGGCGCGGCGCGGTAGGGTAAATTTCGTTCGAGTTGGCATTTTGGTTCAGATTGAGCTTCTTAAAAAAATGGCAGTTTCTTAACCAGTGGGAGAGCAAACTTTGAAAAGAGCCTGTGCCTAATAGATGTTCTGTGCACAAGGCTCCTGGATCGGAACGGCACGTGTCAACGTAGGTTTGCAAAATTTTATTTGTTCAATTGTTATAACTTATAAGTTTCGACATGAATAAGCATACGTTGCCACTTATTACGTTTTTAAGTCATGCATTCGATTTTGTATTGAAATAATTTAATATCACAAATAGACTTAATAATATTTTGTATTTAATTTGAAATGAATAGTACCGAGTGCAACACGAATCTGACAAGAACTTTTATCTAGCTAGGCTCATTACATTGGGAGAGAGAATATAATTTTTCTATAATGCATTTATAACGATCTTTAATAATCAAGAAAATAAAACTGCTGCGCATAGCTCTAATTTAGGGAGAGGTATAGATTTTAAAGACGCGACTAGATTTTTTTGAACGGATTAAATTCGTAAATACCTTTCTATTGTGCTTTTAACTTCTTACATAAATGCACGCGTTACATGCCTTCTCTGAAGCATCACAAAGTCCGTGAATTTCGATTGAATTACAGTTTTGGTCAAATTTATTCGGTGAGTTTAGGTAGTTCATGACCGAATTCTATCTAGCTTATGTGAACATAGTGGAGTCAAATAGTGGAGCTATTTTAGATAATATTGACTTTTTAGTTATGCGTATATTATCGGGTTTGTTTATTTTATATTTTAATATGTTGTTACCTTGATTTCAATAAATGCCCGAAGCTCATTGCTCGATTTCGTTATCAACTAAATTTAATTCTATGGATTGGTTAAATAAATCCTCGATTAATTCGTTCAAGATTGACGCCGATTTTCTAAGTGGTAAGCACGCTGTATTTGTCATCTCTATTAAGTTATTTCTAAGGTTTACTGCATCATTTATAATATCTGTACCAGCAAGGATGTTGTCAACGTAAGAATCGCGTTTAATAATATTTGCAATATCGGGAAAATAGTCTCTTACCTCGTCGGCTAATTTAAAAAGGCTTCGAATCGCGAGAAATGGTGCAGAGGAGGTATCATAGGTTACGATATTTGCTCTATAAATTTTTAGGGGTTCATTATCGTGTGTTCTATATAACATTTTTTGATAAATTGCATCTCTTTAATTCATTAATATTTGTGAGTACGTTTGTTTTATGTGAGCGATTAGCACGTATTGATGTGTACGGAATCTAATAATTATTGAGAATAAATCTTGTTGAATAGTGGAACTAATTTTTAAGCAATTATTTAAAGAAATACCCGTGAATGATTTTGCTGATGCGTCAAACACTACTCTAAGCCTTGTAGTTTGACTTGACTTTTTAACAAATGTGTGATGCGGTAAAAAATATTGATATATTTTTTCATGAAATTATTGTTCCTTTAATTGGGGATCGCGAGTTTTTTCTCTAAGGAAAAGAATCTGCACTGAGGGATTTCAAATGAACTGCCTAGACTTTTTATCTTATTATTGAATGGTAGACCAACTATTAATCTGCCTGTATCGGAATCGCTACGTGTTGTTGGATATTAAATATTTCCACTTCAACTTCTTCTTCTGATAAAAACGTTTTATTTTCCATTTCTTCTATTTCCCAAAATTTTGACATATCTTTGTGTATTGTCTCTAGTGTTCAGTTCACGTTGGATTCACGAATCTTTCCTTGATAGTCTTTTAATTGAATTTGACCAACGCATAATAATTCATAAAATACTTCTACTTCGAGTAGTAAGTCGGTTTCATTGGGTTTATCAAATTGCCTAATTTTCTCTTCGAGAAAAGAAAGAGAGTGCATTCATTATTCTGAATGTCATTTTGTTCCTCAGATGAGTACCTTGAATAGAGAAAGATCTAATTTCCGCTCGGGGCGCATTCGCGGAATAGAAACCTCTTTATGTTCACCCCTGACCGGCCAATCAGATGCATCACAAGAGAAGAGATCAGCGAGGTACTCTGAGCTACGCAGCGTAAGATCTTGTAGATCTGTAGGTATATACAATATTTCCTCCAACCGTCTACTACCATCCAACCCAATCGAATCCTGAAAAGGCTGATATTATCATCCCACTTAGCATCTGTCACAAACCGTATTCAAGAATTCTGTGAGCGTTGCAGCCTTGTCCTAAACTCCAAGGATGCATCTAAGTAAGCTAAGAATAATAATTAAAATGAGCAAAGACCAAAGCATGCACAAGCTTGGCACAAAAATCCTCCGTGGTGTACTCACGGAAAAAACGTAAACTAAATAAAATCTGGTTATCCTTTACAAACGAAATCAATATGTGGTCTCTAGGTAGGACCTGCGTCTAGTAGAACACCAAAGCTTTTTCGCAAGCCCCCTCGCAAAATTCAATAGAATTGAACCCTCGCGACTCAATATCGAAAAGGAATCTGCGAGTTACAAAAAGAACCGCAGACGTGTTTCCAATATTAAGTTTTGCTGAACGTAGACAATGCCCACTCCGAGACTGTCTACACTACGGCTGTTACATATCTGGCACCTGCATCATGGTTATCCCTAGAAAAACTATGAAAAATCTGGAGGCCATCGCATATAAAATATGTCTTACACCCATGAGGCGTAGGGCAAGAATGATGTCATATAAACAAGGAACGCCAAGCGTGGTGGAAAGCCTTATATTTTTAGCCCTATCGGAGATAACAAGTTGCTCTATCCCAGACAGGTATTTACAGATCCACGTCAGCACCCCTCGTGAAAAGCCCATACGCTTCATACAACTTAATAGTCGAGTGAGACAGATAGTTTTCAGACGTCCTGTTAAAGTCAAACAGTAACAGTAACGTCACCTGTCTTTTATTCATAGCAGTGCGTACGTCTTCAGTATGTCTTAACTTAAGTACAGTTTTACTCGAAATGTGCCGTCGATACCTAGCTTAGAGTTGGTCAAGGATGCTATGAGACAGCAAGTAGTCTATAAACTGGCAATACAATTCTCTCAAGCACCTTTGAGAGAAAGCAGAGCAGTGAAATTGATCGAAAATTATCTGGTACGGAAGGTTCTTTTTATTTGATCAATGGCACTACATAAGTCTTCTTCCACACCTCAGGGAAGTCTCCACTCTCAAGCGAGCTATTGTATAGGCGCACTAACAACGGACCTATGACCGAAGAAGCCTTCCCAACTACAATAGGCAGAATACCATCCTCACCAACTGCCTGCGATATGAGCTTAGATATTGACAGAACAATATTGTTGATATTTATAATTTTAGACCGAAAACTACCATTAGCGGCAGAGCTGAGGGCGGCATCAATCCGATTGTCGTTGGTGGGATTTGACATAGATACCCACTCGCAAAGACCCACTTGCTCGCGGCAGCAATCCTAGGTTCCGCAACTCACGTCAAATTGTAATGGAATTTTCAGAGTCGAACAGGCGAGATGCAAACAGAAGATAAGGCCGGACGGCTGAGTGGCCTTAAGAGGCAGAACGGAGCCGGATAGCCACCCTCCTCCCCCCGAACCCATCTCAAGCAGGCCAGAGGGATACCGCTTGCTGGAGAGTCTCTCTCCCTATCAAGTATCCAACAGAGAGCATATTTTTTCGGCTGCCCACCGACTCTCTCCACCCCCCTTCCCCCATTGACGCAGTCTGCCGCCAGCAGATAAGCCCCCCGAGAGGCGACCACCGAACCATCAGCGGTCTCTCCGAGAGCAGACACCGGACACAGCATTCGCCCACCCGACGTCACCGGCATCAGCAGTCCCACCACCACCGGCAAAAGAACCAGCTCGGCCGACGCCTACCGCAGCATCGTCTCCTCGCACGCTGGCGCTTGTATCCAGCTGCTCCGACGAACTTGGCCACCACCGCGAATCCCAACGCAATCCCAGCACAGTGGTGCGCACTTCGCACATTGCCGCCGGAATAGCTGCTGTTGACGCGCGAAGATGGCGGCAGCCTCGTGCGCCGCTGCCGGTGTTGTTGACTACGATGACTGCGGCTCGTGTAGTCGCTCCGCTCTTTTCCACCGCGAGTGTTGTGTTGCGTGGGGCCTCCTGGCCCTAGCGCTTCCTCAAGTTAGCGGCGGCTCGCCTCGTGCCGCGGCGACGGCTTCTGAATCTGCCGGCGGCGGGTGTGCTCACTCTCTTGCACACATGGGCCACGCCCGGCCTACCGCTTCGGTGCCGGCTGCGACTGCTCGCCGTGCTTTCTCCGACTCTGCTGCCTCTGAATCCCTTGACGCCAGCTGGCTTCTGCCCTGGCGGATGATGCTGCGGGCAGTTGCAGACGGCCAGTAGCTGAATTGCTGGATCTGGTGCGGCTCAGGTAACCCACAAAAAGATACGCGATAAGTATAGATATAAACAGCTCTCGCGGCTGACGTTCGATTCTGGAGGTCGCCTGCGCATTTCGCATACAATCCTCCCACGGATCCCCTCGCCTGAGCCACGAAAGGACCCCTGAGCTGTGCTCCTCATCCACGGACCCTACGGCTGTCCCCAATACAGGCATTGTGGAGGTATGCTTATCGCCTACCCCTTTCATCTAACTAACTCCCTGCCCCCGACCCTCTGGCTGATTAGTGTTTACCGCTTGCTAATCTCCTTCTGTTTCAGGTGCGGCTCGTTCTTGTTGGCAGGTGTAGTAAGTACCGCTCCTTTCCTACCCTTACAAGTAAGCTAAAATCACCAATTTCTATATGACTCCGCCACTGACCCGTTTTACTTTTGTTGCAGGTACTTTGGCCTAGAGGCCAATATGACAACATCACAAGGTACAAGAACTAAGAGTTATAATCGATTTCCGAAATAATGATCCTCTAACTGAATAGGACAATTGATTCAATATTTTTGGCATTTCAGCAAAAATTAACATTTATACCAACTTTATATTGAAGAGGATATGAAATGTCTGAGGAGAAGATATTATATATGATATGAAAGATATGATATGTTCTCTAACTAATACTATAATATCTTTCTAATATATCTATCCTTTTAATTATTAGATACTATAAATAAACTAACTATTGGCAGAAATCAAACCATATTTTAAGTTCATAAAGTAAATAAAGTAATAACAAATTTACCTGATCGCCAGAAAGACCAATAAACTCCAATAATTTAATAATACGTCCTGGTAATAAGGAGATCATCTGAAATAAAAATGTAATGTAATAAGAAATACATTCTTCTAAAAATAAATACATTGATTGCGATTATTGTAGAGATAATTTTTAAATACTATTTTCAATACGATTTATCTTTAAAATTATATTATAAAAATATGAAATAAACGTGCGTGATAAAACTTCTAGGTAATTAATTGTACTTTTAATAAAGATTGCTTCATGACTATTTATCTTTAATTATTTAACTTTAATATTTTAATTTTTATTTTTTTGTAAATAACAGTTACAGAATAGCTTCATTTAAACTTAACTTTTTTTTATTATTTAAGTACGTTATTTTATTACAACAGTTGATGCTATCTGTTGTTATGAAATTGTTTAAACTCATGATGTTCTCTTATTGTTGATGATCAAGTAAATTAAAGTAATTGCTTATTCCTCTTAAATCGTGTGAAACACTTTCTGTGTTTCATTAACCCAGAGCAAATTTGATTCTTTTTGAACAAGTCACTCAATGGCTACGCTATATCGAAGAATCCTTTGATTAATCGACGATAATATCCTTCCAGTCTTAGAAATATCCTAAATACTTCACCGCTGTCTTTGAAAATGTGTAGTGGAGCCGTTGACGTCGCATCGATCGTCGGACTTTAGCTTTAGACGTGGCCTCTAAGTTTTGCTTTTAGATAACCGCTTCCATTTTTGCCTTACAACTTACTTTAATATTTTTTAACACGCATAATGGACACTAGTAACGGAAAATAGTAATAGTTTTAAATAAATCTCGAGAATCCAATTCTGCAAATCGTTTTAAATGATCGGAAGGATTAGTTGCATTAGTACAATGAACATTAGCGTTATTGTAGCGTTTAAAGCCTTACATTATGAGAAAATGACCGCATATTGCACAGAAAAGAATCTTGTTTCATCAAATCTATGAAAACCATCGAGAAAATGTATGAATTAGGCTATGAATTGCTTCAGCTTTCACCCTATTCTCCATATTTGGCTCCCAGCGACTACTGGTTGATCGCAAAACTCAAAAAAATATTAGAGGCAAAAGATAAATCGTTCTACAAAAGTAGTATTGAAATGTCAGTGCGACGCTAGAATAATTTTTTTTTCATTTATTTATTTATTGTCGCATCGGCAACTTGGCCATTAGTAACTACTATATTATACAGAAATCATAAGATTATACATGTCTTTTTAAACATTTCACACATATATAAATACAGAGAAAACGTATACCTAGATATATATTGTCCCGTGGCGGTTACTGGGTTGCTAAGCTCGCCCCGGCTCCCAGCCACCACGCGACTTAAGAACACGGAAAATCCGCGGACGCGGCGGAGCGAGCCTGGGTGCTCGCCACCATAGGGAACGTGAAAAATGGGAAAAGGCGCACGAAATGATTACGCGGATGTTTCACTTTTCTTTTTAATTAAGAAATATTTATTATATTTACAAATAATCAAACGGAAAGTTTGATCGACGCTATCTACTCTCTCTCTCTCTCTCTCCCGCTCTCCCGGCGCGGGTGATCGCGCGCGCGCTACACAAAATATATACATCAATATTGCTGACTTCGGCGGCGGCGATCTTTAACTTGGCGGGAAATGCCCTCCGCCTGGTTGTTGGCGCTATCTCCTTGTTTCGCCAATCAACAGCCACTAAGGCGAGATCAAAGCGTTCCAAGTACGCAAACTCGAAACGACAGGCGAGCGCACTTGCATTTCGGTGCACTGTTCTCTCTCTCTCTCTCTCTCTCTCCACACGCCGCACTCACTCTCCACACTCATCTCTCTCTCTCTCTCCACACTCCTCACTCTCTCTGTTAATTACTTATTAGTTCGTCGCGCGACAATTACCGGGGTGCGCCGAATTTCGCGCAGCCAAGCGCCCCCCACTCAGCACATGGTCAAGGCTGCGAGGACGAGCTCAGTACAGCGGCAACCTAGGCGAGATACTCGTCGCAATACCCCCCCCCCCTAAACTTCACATCTTCCCAGATGCTAAGTTTATTCATCAGATTGATCGCCGCCAACCTTGCACGCTTTTTTGGCTACTCTGCTTCACCATTACTCTACAATTACCTACTTATTATTAATATCACAAGAAGCTAAGCGTGCAAAGTTGGGCCAACAACCAGATTCAGAAGGGGTGGTGGCCTCTAGTGTTATCGAGGCCACCTTCGCTAACTCTACGCTACCACTCCTCCGCAAGGTCTACAGCGGATTCGGGCGGTCCCGGAAGAATTGAGCCAGTGCCGCTCGTATCCACACCCTACCCTCAGGCTCAGCTGCTCGCTGAGATGTAGCCTGGCCTCTTGGAAGGCGCGAGCCATCTGTGCGTACCCTGCCCCTGTTCTGGCAGGCACGACGATCGGCCCTGACATTGGGGCAAGCACTAGAGAAACGGAATCTCCGTTTCCCACCGAACAGTCAAGTGCCACTCCGGACACTTCCATGGGCTGCACAGGGCTGGCCTCCAAAGACCCTACTGTCTTCGCAGGACATGTGGTGCCAGAGTGCGCGATACCACGGTGGCTCCTACCATGGTTTCCGAAACCACCCGAGGCGGCGCACGCAACCTCATTTGCACCGAAGCGCTTTCCATTCGCGGCGGTGGTAGGGGCTTCGGGGCCTTCAGGCGCGGGGCTACCGGCGGTGGTGCCAGTGCCATCTCCGATCGCGGAGATCGGCGCCGGCGCTTTCCGCACTTAACGCCACCCGAAATCTCCAATCCTCCCGCCACGTCCGTACTCACACTCGGCGCAACACGGGCATCCACGCGGGGATGCGTTTGGGGGTGGCTCTCCCGGATCAGCCGGACTTCCATGCTCGCCAACCACACTGCGTACGTCTCACCACAACGTGTGCAGGTGTTCTGGGTTTCCCCCAAATGCCTACAGTTGTGGCAATACACCGAGTGCAGGGGCCGGGGACAATCGACACGATTGTGCCCCTTCCGCCAGCAACGGTGGTACGAGCGTGGTGGCGGAACAACGGCCGGATCGACGGGCACGTACATCCTCCCACGGAACATGCAACCTCACCACAGCTCACCGGGATCTCTAGCTTGCGCGGATCGACTGGTGGAGCGCTTAGACGAGGCTGCCTGTCTCACGCAACTCTCAGCCTTGAGGCCGGACTCAACCTTCCTCTCCCCGCGCGCCTGCCATCCCGAAGTCGGAGGCCGATGGTGAACTATCTCCACATACGGAGTGCTCTCGACCAACGGCCCTTCGGGTCACTACATCTCCCAGCGCCACCCATTACCACCCTCTCACCTATCTCCTCCTCGTTGGAGAGGACACTCGCACTTGCGCTCGCGATCGCGGACGCGGACGCGGGCCCTCCCCCCTTCACCCTCTTCCTCCACTTCCTCTTTCCCGCGGAACGCTCAAAGGTCTTCCCCGCCGCCGATGTTGTGGGCAGGGGCAAGGTTACGCCTGGAGTCGGCTCTCGCTTTTTCGTCTCCTGTGTAGAGGCGCTCAAAAGTTTCATCCGCAGGCGTTAGGCTCGAGACGTAGTCATCCATCTCGAGCTGACGTCGCGGATTACACTTGAATCGGCGCCTCGCCATCAGCCTCTGCCGCATCGCCTCCTCCCGACGCAAATCCTCGGCGTATCCGGCGGGAAAGATGTTGCGCGGGGCCTCTTCTCGCCCTGCCGGAGCCTCCATGAGCTCGACGATAGGGCTGGCAGGCTCAACCGCCGCAACCGCTACTTCTACGACGGCCGCCTGCCCCGTCACACACGGGCGGCGTAACCGCCACGGTACTGCTTTCGCCGGACCAGCCTTTCGAGGCACTCCTCGTCGCTCTTGACTTGCACCACCCACGGAGCTGGCTCGACGGGGATGACTCGTCCCATTTCTTCGCCGTTCGCCAACTGCAAAATGAAGAAATGGATCAATAATACGCTAAACACTACACTTACACTCAAACTCTACCACGACACAAGAACAGATACTGACTTCCGACACTTCGTCGGTCGGCACGTTAGCTCACCTCGGTGGTATATATCGCTTTAGGTGCTGAATATGCACCTTAGAAGTCTTCCGTCCATCATCTTCGAGAAGAAAGACTGTGTCACCAAGCACTTCTTTTATCTCGAAGGCACCAAAATATTTTGGTCCCAGCTTACGAGAGACTCCCTTCGCAGCATCCGAAAGCGTGTTCTCGCTCCTCCATACAAGGTCGCTCACCTGAAACGACACGCCTCTTTTATTGCGGTTATACGCTCGGGCGTTGCACTCCTGGGATTCATCGTTATGCTTCCTCACGAGATCCTAATGAACGTCCAATCGTTTCAGACCGTCAAGCCAATGCTCAGGATCGGCACGAATAACTACCTTCTCTCCCTCAACTTCACGTCGCAAACTCTTCACTGGCTGTGGGTGGTGCCCGTAGTTCAAAAACGCTGGCGAGACTTTTGTGCTAGCTTGCACGGCCGTGATAATGGCATGTCGAAACTCATGCAAGTGCTCGTCCCACTGACGATGATCAGCCTCGACGAACGTGGCAATCATCGTTTTCAACGTCCTATTCGTACGCTCAACCGGATTGGCTTGGAGGTGGTAGGGAGGCGTGGTTACATGCTTTACACCAGAATCCTCCAACATCTCCCGCAGATACTTATTAACGAACTCTGTACCATTGTCCGTCAATAAGAGCTCGGGAGTCTCCCACCTTAACAACACCAACTCTTCAAAAGCTTTCGCCACTGCCTGCCCGCTAGCTGCACGCAATGGTTTCAACTCAATCCACCTCGTAAAAAGATCCTGAAACACTAAAATGTATTTATATTGGCTCTTACTACGAGGCAGCTCCATCACGTCTACAGCCATAACTGCCCATGGCCTCTCAACGATTCGCTTACCCATCAGCCCTTGAGGACCCGCCTGAGAGACTTTATAGCGCTAGCATTCACTACACTGCTGCACGTATGCACCTACTTGGTAATAAAAACCAGGCCAATAATACTCCCTCTTTACGCCGTCGTAAGTCTTCTCCATTCCAAGATGACCTGACGACGAGTGGCGATGTGCCTGCTCAATCACTCCAACTCTATACTCGTCTGGTGCAATGAGTCTCCACCCCTACTGTTGAAACGAGCTCGGATCCAAGATCTCATCAGGAGAATAACGATACAGCATGCCATCTACTACTTTCCATCCCGGAAATTTTCGAGGGCAACGCTGAATTTCGTTTATTTTCTCAAGATACCAAGGATCCGAGATCGTCTCAAAATTCGCCACAATCGCAATCTCTCACTGCTGCATCTCGAGGGCCCAACGCGCTAGCCTACCTGTAGGGTCTTTAAGATTCTTAAGCCACGTTAGAGCGCTATGATCTGTTTTAGCAACAAATTCATAGGCCTCCAAATATGGCCTCAGTTTCTTAATCGCCCACAGTAAGGCAAGGCACTCCTTTTCCGACGTAGTATAATTCCTCTCAGCCGGATTTAAAACACGGCTGATATACACAATCGAATGCTCAAACCCATCGTCATCTTCTTGAGTCAGAACGGTTCCAATGGCGTAATCACTAGCATCGCTTTGGAGCGTAAATGACTTAGAAAAATTCGGACGAGCAAGCACAGGGGCCCCTACAAGCGCGTTTTTTAAAGCACTAAACGCAACCTCTTGTTCTCTCTGCCACTCCCACGGTTGATCTTTCTTTAACAACTTCGTGAGAGGCACTTTATGCTCGGACTCTTTCTCAATAAACCGTGCGTACCAGCCCACCATACCCAAAAACATACGCAACTCTTTAACATTCTTGGGTGCCGGATAGTTCAGGACCGGCTCAACCCTTTCCGGGTCAGGCCTTAATCCGTCAGCATCCAGCCGGTAGCCTAGAAAACGCACACTCGACCAACAAGACTCACACTTATCACGATTCACCTCGAGTCTAGCTTCCACAATCGTACGCAACACAAACTCTACCCATTTCAGGTGCTCTTCGAATATTTGCGTAACCACTATCAGATCGTCCAAGTACGCGAAAACGTGAAGTTCTACCTCGGGTCCAAATAAGGCCCCGATTAACCTACAAAACGTCATCGGCGCATTTTTCAATCCGAAGGGTAAACGAAAGAATTGCCATTGACCGGAGCCAGGCACAGCAAAAGCTGTAAATTGCCAGCTAACTTCAGTCAAGAACACCTGGAAGTAAGCTTTCTTTAGTCTTATTCAAAATTTATCAAAATCGAATCTATATTCGGTAAAGGATAGCTATCGCGTCTAGTCGTCTTATTAACATCTCTAAAATCTATACAAAACCTGTAGCTCCCTTCTCGCTTGGCAATCACTGGTGCACTACACCACTCACTAGCGCTACGTTCAATAATCCCTTTCTCAAACATCTTTTTCACCTCTTCTTGAGCAAACTCGAGAACCTTGGGAGAAATACGCCGAGGCGCATGTCTCAACGGCAGAGCACCCTGGACTTCGATGTGATGTTCAATGAGAGTCGTAAACCTGTAAAGTTCTCCGGGTTCTAGAAGTATCCTTTCCATCAAAGCCTTCACTTGTTCTCGCTCCTCACTTTGTATCTCAACGATACCACAGCATTCTGCGAAAATTCTCGGATCTGAACTCAATTCACCCACTTTCGAGAAACGACGCCATCTTCCACTAGGAATCCTCCAGAAACATCCTGTCAGCGATAACTCAAAACCATACTTGAGACCAAAGTCTACTCCGAGAATGACCGGGTGACCGGTTTCTGACACGATTCTAAGATCAACTGCATGCTCGATATTCAACGCCGTTACATGTGTAGCACTGTCCGTAAAACGGAGCATTTGCCACTGGTGTCGGCATTGGAGTTGGGGCATGCAGCTGAACATACGAGGGCCCGGGCCACATTTTAGATGGCTGCACTTGGCCGCTTCGCTGTCCGCTTCCAAACTCTCGTTTCCTCCACTCTGAGGAGGCAGATTCGAGCGCATTGGCGCCATCTGTCCGTAACGCGACTCTGCTGCTGCGGTTGGCGCTGTTGCCTCGCTATACCCTCCAGCAAAGCAACTTCACCGCCATCACTACTCCCGCTACCGCTCGCTGACGTACTCTTCTTCTTCTTCTTCTTCTTCTTTTTCGACGCAGCGGGCAGCAGATTAGGAGTCGTAGATGCAGCATTCACACCAACTCTAGCATCAACCTTTTTCTCCACCTTCTTCTTGCTCGATAACGGGTCGAGTGACGGAGACTCAAACCTATCATCGATCCGCTGGACGTCCTTCAAGCGCTTATCCCACTGAACCAGTGACCGCACGTCCGGCATATCTTTATCCATGATATGTCACCGGTTATTCGATAAGATCTGCTCAAAGATCATCTTCATCTGACGGCATTCCGACGGCGAGTGACGCATAGCGTTTGCCTTCGTCTGGAACGCATCCACAAACCTCGCTATCGTCTCTCCTTCTCTCTGGCGCAAACACTAAAGATCTCTGAGCAGAGTTGAATCACTAACTATCGTGCAGTAGTTGTTCTGAAAGGCTTGTACGAAAGACTCCCAGTCCACAAACATACGTTGGACGCGGTGAATATATAGTTGAATACGAACAACTCGAGACCCTCAAGGAAATCCCACGCATCCTCCGTATCTCTACCAGCGAATGAAAGACATGCATCTCGCAACGCCCGTCTGCAACGAGTTATGTCGCGAAAACTCACATCTCTCTCTCTACTCGAACCCTCATCGCTACTCTTCCGGGACATGGTTGTTGCCAACTGAAGTTCGCCCGTGGCTGACTCAGTCGTCGAAGGTAAAACCTGCCGACTGCGTCGCCTCGGAGCAGTATCCTCGACCCTCACTCTATCACGACGACTCACTAACTTTTTCGGACGCGGCGCCGACATCAACACAGATTCTTCTCCTGACGATCCGCTCTCTGAGGAGAAACCGGCGGCAACCACAAATCGTAACAAACCAAAGGAGGATCCAATGGTTCGGCGTCGTAGTTGTCATCGTATCCCTCAAGCCAGGGAACATCCAGCAGAGACCGGGAAACCATGAGCATGAAATGCCATAAGCGCTCCCGCAACTCGTTATGGTCGCCTTGAAAGCAGAGCTTGCTTCGGCACAACTCAATCACGACACGATATATCGGCATGTCTCGCACATGCCTCCGCAGGCGCCTGGCCTTCGCGATGCACGTGGCACGTGGCAATCAACACTTAAGGTTTCGACGCCGCTAATAGAGGACCGTTTCCTTTGGTCCGCCATTACGGCCCCAATCACACTAAAAGTGTGGTCGCGTCAGCACTCCGGGCGGGTACAAAAGGCACCACCGATTGGCAATACCCTCCCCCCCACTTACTAGGTGCTGGACCGCATCTCTGCGCGCTCTGCTAACTATAAAAATTTAAAATATTGCAAAAAAAATCTAAAAATCGATAACTCCCCCTTCTAAAACTGAAAAGAAAAACACTACAATCCCCAACATGCTAAAACAAAAGAAATTACAAAATACAATACAATATTATTTATTAGAAATAAATTACTATATTATAAAATATTCAAAATTACTAAAATATTAAAAATAGAAAAGCACGCTCACTACGGTCGCCGCGACACACACTAACACAAACACAACCTTAATTATTTAAATTTATTGCACAATTGTGCACTCCTTCTGCACTACCTCTGTGCCCCTGTGCACGAAGAAATGCAACCCCCCTTCGCACGCTGGAGCCTACATGCGAGGGGTCAGTGCAAACCACAGGCGCGCCCTCTGCTATCGGCTCAAAATCAACAATTGACGGCCTCTGAGGAGCTCGCTCAAACATCAAGCTCCTGCTGCCTCCCCGCGCTGCGCGCGGCGCCAAGCAGTCGACGCGTCGAGTAAAATTTTTATTCAGTGCCAAATCGGGGCAAAAATCGCTAAATTGATTATTTTGCAAAAGATAATCAACTCGCTACTTCTGCTCACCGATTGCTCACTAAACAAAGAGAAATATTTCCGCTCCACGCTTTATTACAGCGCGGAGCCGCAAACTACTACCCCCCCCCTCTACACTCACACACACACTCTCTACACACTATCGCTATCTATATAAATCGCGCGCAAATTTCGCGCCCGCTCCATCACGAAAAAGCGAAAATTTTCCGTTCGCGATCCCTACCGCCGGCGTCCTGTCACGGTCACCAATTTGTCACGAGGCGGTTACCGGATGGCTAAGCTCGCCCCGGCACCCAGCCACCACGCGACTTAAGGACTTTTCGTCCTCTCCTCGCTCGATGTCGCCGCAAGGAAAATCCGCGGACGCGGCGGAGCGAGCCTGGATGCTCGCCACTATAGGAAACGCGACAAATGGGAAAAGGCGCACTAAATAATTACGCGGATGTTACACTTTTTTTTTAATTAAGAAATATTTATTATATTTACAAATGATCAAACGGACAGTTTGATCGACGCTATCTACTCTCTCTCTCTCTCTCTCTCTCTCCCGCTCTCCCGCTCTCCTGCTGCTCAAAATATATATATCAATATTACTTACTTCGGCGGCGGCGATCTTTAACTTGGCGCGAAATGCCCTCCGCCTGGTTGTTGGCGCTATCTCCTTGTTTCGCCAATCAACAGCCACTAAGGCGAGATCAAAGCGTTCCAAGTACGCAAACTCGAAACGACAGGCGAGCGCACTTGCATTTCGGTGCACTGCTCTCTCTCTCTCTCTCTCCACACTCCTCTCTCTCTCTCTCTCTCTCTCTCTCTCTGTCAACTATTTATTAGCGCGTCGCGCGAAAAGCGTGGCGCTTCGCCGCTAATAGTCTCGGGAGAAACCGTGTCCCGAGACACACTAACTCAAATCGTGCAATCGAGCAAGGATCGAGGGCCGATCGCGCGCCTAATTGCCCTCTCTCCTTGATTAGCCGCCGCGGTCCGCGCGCGCTCCCGCGCGACAATTACAGCGGTGCGCCGAATTTCGTGCAGCCAAGTGCCCCCCACTCAGCGCATGGTCAAGGCTGCGAGCACGAGCTCAGTACAGCGGCGATCAAGGCGAGATACTCGTTGCAATATGTATATATATTTACGGTTTTGTTTTTACAGCTTTACTTAATCTTCTGCGCATTAATATATTTAGTTTATGTATAACTGATTAGGCTTGTTTGTTTTATGAGTTTATCGTTATTTTCTTGAGTATTTCTTAGAAGTATGTTGATGTTGTTCGGAATTTGCAGTAATATTCTATCATGCGAGTATTTTATGCAGTTCTAGAAGGATATGCTTTAAATTTACTATTTGATTGTTACATAAGTTACACGTAGGAGCTGCTAATTTTAGTAATATGTACTGGTGAGTTATTTTCGTGTGACCGATTCTTATACGTGTGATTGCTACTTATTCTCTACGCGAGAATTTATTGATGCCAGTATTCGAATAAGTGTCATTTCTGATGTTATGAAGGAAAATTCTTTTTTCATACTTCTATGTTTGATTCCATTTTTTTTAAATAATTTATTTTATATTTTATTGAGCCATTTGTACTTACACTAGAATTTCGTTTGTTGGTAATATTATACTAGTTGCTTCTGTCGCTAATTTATTAATTAATATATTTTTCTCCAAATTATGCTTTGTGTTTGCTAGCTATAGGATTATTTGTTCATTTTTCATGTTATTAATTTTATATTGTATAGTTTGAAATATTGACTTTTTAGTATATATGTGGTGTATTTTGTTTAAAACATTTTTCGCATTTATGACAATTGTAATATGATTATATTGTGATATCTCTATAATTTCAATTGCTTTAAGCGGTGCATGTGCTTGTATTGAGTCGTAATTTTTTGCATAATTAAGTGGAAATTTATATTCTTTGTTATTTATTATTACTGCTGCTCCAGATTTTTTCCCTATTGTTATCCCTTCTGCGACTACTTTTATAATACTTTGTTAAAAGTATTAAGTAAGTTTTGGGAATGTGGTTTTGTATTTCTTCTTGCTATATATCTGCATTATTGAAAACCATATCCGTAGCTGGGTTTTTAGGGTATGAAGCTAGTTTACACGCATGCTTACATATTAGTTGCATTCTCTGATATTTTATTGGTTGTGAGTTTGATTCTGCTAATATCCTTGTATTTGGGCTTATATTAAAGGCTCCCAGTGCTATTTTTAGTCCATAATTATGAATAATTTCAAGAGTAGTTTCATAATACTATAGTTTTGTAAGTGTTTAATAAGATTTGTTTATCAGCGCCCCAATTTTTCGCTGTTATAACTTTCAAAATGTTTAGTCGGTGGTATAAGTCTTGCTTTAGATTTGTTATATGTGTTTCCCAGTTCATTTTTTTATCGAAGATAAGACCAAGTATAATATTTTGAGAGTTTGAACTTCTTTTAATGTTTGATTTTTGATTTTTAGTTGGATTTTTACTTTAGAGATTTTGTTGTTTGTGAAAATAATATAAAAACGATTTTGTATTTGACAATTTAAATCCGGATAAAAGTGTTCATCGTTCTAATTTATTCACGATTTTTGGATTATTTCTTGAGATATTTGTGCATTTTCCTGTATTTTCTTTTCCGATAGAATGCCATTTACTTTTACTTGAATATATCGATCACTTATGAAATTTATAATATATTAAGTATATGTCCTTTTATTGAGACTTTTTTGAGGAGTTATATGACCCTTGTCTGCATACCATTTCGTAAGCTTTTTTTAGATCTAGACTGATTGCAATAAGGTGAAGCTTTTTTCGAAATGCCTCACATATTGCGTTCTTTAGTATAATTAGATGGTCGTAAGTCGATCTGTTTTGACGGAAACCACTTTGCTGTGAAATACAGTAATCTTTTGTTTCAAGAAATGTTTTTAGTCTCTTATTTGCTATTTTTTCTTAGACTTTGCATAGGTTGTTAGTTACAGAGATAGGTCTATAGTTTTTAGTCGAGAATTTATCTTTGCCTGTCTCTAGTATCGGAATAACTATTGCCAATTTCCATTAATCCGGGAAAACGCCCTCTGTCCAAATAAGATTTAACAGTTCTTCGATATAATTTATTGCAGATTCGGGATTTTGCAGTAGTATAGTCAGTGTCTGATCGTGTCCTGGGTTACTTTGTTTCTTATATTTCATGAGCGTTTGGATTATTTCTTCCCTTGTTATATTATGGTATAATATACTGGTTTTAGATTCGTTTTGCTCTTCTTCATATTCTAAGTTTTTTATTTGTGCGTTTCTATTTTGTATATATTCTATTTCATAATTTACGTTGTTCGAATTTTTAAGTTGTATCTGTTAAACAGTTAACTATTTCTTTAGAGTCACTTAGTCTATATCGTCTTCATTTTTTATGACTGTTTTTGTATTTTGTTTTCTATTTCCTCGGATTTTTTGGATTTTCTTCCATATTTCTAGCGCTGGAGCTTGCGATGACAGTGATTGCATGTATTCTATCCAATATTTACTTTTTATTTCTTTTAGTGTACGTTAAAGTATTGCCTTTTTTGTTATTTTCAATTTTATTTACTTGTGTTGTTTTTTAAATCGATTAAAGGCATGGCTAGATTCTTTTACTGCTTCCTCGCATTCCTTGTTTCACCATGGTACTTTTTTCTGTCAGGTTTGATTTTTGTCATTGGGATTTCTATATCATCTGTTTTCTGAATCATACAATTAAATTTTTCTAGTAAGTTATTTATGGAGTTTTTCTTTTTTGCATCTGGTTCTTTAGTGAACTTATTTGTTGATCGATTTTCTCTTGATATAATATCCAATTTGCCTGTTTGTAATACCTTATTTTAGTTAAATTTAGTTTTTGCGATAAATCATATAAGGACGAGAACATATTCATCATTATAGGGAAATAATCACTGTCGTATAGCTCATCTGAGACTGTTATGTCTATATTTTATGCTTTACATACAGAGCTTATTACGAGATCTATCGCGCTTTCCGTGCCATTCGCCGCATTGAAGTGGATTTTTTGCTTATATTTACAAGAATTATTTCGGGATCTTCCAAGAAAGGTTGGATAATTTTGCTTCTGTAACAAGTTAAATTGGATTCCCACATATCATTATGTGCATTAAAATCACCTACTATAATAAAGAGCCTAGATAATTGAGATTTTAGATTTTCGAGTTCTTTGGGTTTTGAAACTTGGTTGTTGAGCTAATATATATTGTAGATGGTCATTTTATACGGTAGAAAGGTTTCTATTGCTATTGCTACTAATGTTGTTTCAAGATTTAGTTGTCTGCAGTAGATCTTCTTTTTGTGCATAAATAGCGACACCACCACTAGCATGTATTGATTGTCGATTTGTGTAATAATTGTTAAAACCTTTTAGTTTAGCGCAATAATCCTTTTTAAAGTGTGTCTCTTCTAAACAGATTATTTTAGCATGGCGTTCTTCTATCGGCCGTTGTAAATTGGGTAGTCTTTTGTAGTAACCGTTTAAATTCTATTGTATAATATTCATAATCATTTTCTGCGTTTAACATTTCGATTTTGGTTTTTTAAATTCCTGTTTCTCGTTTTTTTGTACTATATTTTCTACTTTTTTTATAATTTTGGTGAATTTCAATTTTAAACTTCTAGAGTTTAAGCGTACATAGAGTTTTCTCATCATGTCTGTTATTTTGCTTATATCGCTATTAATATTCTATAGTAGATTCTGGTTCGAAGGTGCTTATTAGAGCTTTATCGAGAAAAGTGGTCTGGTCTGGTTATTTTTGAATTGCTTCTTTAATTGGGTGGAGACTTTCCTCTAGAATATTTATTGATTTTTCATTGGTTTCATTTGGTTTACTTTTCTTTTTATATGGAATTTTAGTTTTTTCAATTTTTTGTTTTTGTGAGTTTTTTATTTGATCTAAATCTGAGAGGGACTCTAGACTCTATTCCAATTCTGAGATCTGTTTTCTATTTTCTCTGTTGTTAGAAGACGGCGATGAAATAGCCTTTTAAATTTTTCAGTACGCAATGTTGATTTCTGGGAAGGCATTTCAACTGATGTTTGTATTTGCGATTCTGGATTAGTCTTGATAGGTATGTTACTATTAGAACGTTGTGAAGTAGTAGAAGTGTTATCATTTTATGATTTATATTAAATGTATTTATCTACTAAGGAGGGGATATTGGCTATTACATTATCTCTGAGAGGAAATTCGTTGTCGTTAAATTCGGATTGACTGTGTGAAACATTTGTATTTAGTGGGCTTTGTTTTGCTGCGTGCCCAGTTTCTTTACATACGAAACATTTAATTGCATCCATTGATGCAACTGTAAAATCTTATCGCTAGACTTAAAATACCGCGTCTCACTGAAAGAGAAAAGATATGTATTCTTATGATAAAACCCTGGGGTAAAGTGGAAAGATCAGTATAGAGCAGCAGTAAATCTCTTCAATGAAACATTTAGGATTATTAGAACTCCATTCGCACTCTCTATCATTTAAAATACTGTTCCAAACGTTAATAATTTTGGTCATATTAGAGACTTATCTAGAGAAGGCAGTCCAGAATCGACAAAATGATATTCTGTTATTATTCGCTGAAAATCCTCACAATTCGATTCGTAGAATGTCTCAAAAGCATAACGTAAGTAAATCCTTTATAAATAATGTACTAAAAATTGCGCTATTCCATCCACTTGAAGTAAAACTGGTTGACAAGTTGAACGAAAATAATTTGGATCGCCGTATTGCGTTTTGTAAAGACATGTTGGCTAGGCTAGATAAAATTCCTAATCTTCCATCAAATGTACTTTTCGTAGATAAAGCAATTTTTCAACTTGACGAAAGTTTGAAATGATATTTGTAGATATTAGGCCGAGGAAAATCTTCACAGGATGCGAAAATATAAATTTTTTTGGCCGGAATACTTAACAGCAGATTTAATAGCAACTTCAATGCTCACAACTATGAAGTCATGCTTCAAAATCAAATAGTTCCTGCAATTAGAGAAAAAACTGGAGACATCTTTAAAGATACATGGTTTCAGCAGGATAGATTAACCTACTATTAAAAAGCGAATGGAGAATAATTCGAGCACTGAATATAAAATATTATACTGTTTGAAAAAATCAAATTTAAGGAGCGAGGAGAATCACATGAATTGAGCACCCCAAAGGAAATAGATTTTATTGCGTCTACTGCGCTCTTCCTGGATAAAGCTAAATGTAAAAAAATTGACCACTCCACCACTACATTTGTTGTGAAAAGTTACTAAAGAAACGTCCTCTCCCAAAAATGACAAAAACCTTACACAAAAAATGATTTTGAACTGACGGTCAAGGTCAAGCTCAAGGTCTAATCAAAGGTTACCGTTACTTTCCTCGTTGAATTTTGTGAAACCAAGTCTTCAGGTAAATAGGAGAAGAACACAGAAGTGATGAGGTTAAGTGTATCATTAGAAGGCGACACTCCCTTGCTAACACAGTCGACCACCCCCATGATGATAAACTCAACCCCATCACCACCGCCGAGATCTCCCTCACATCGTCCTAATTATTGCTCCAAATATATCCAGGAACTTCAAGCCGAATCCTTGAAATGCATATTACAGTTTCAATTACTATCATTGTGTTTTATATTGTGTTTATTATTGTTGTGTTACTATTGTATGTTTTAATATTTTTCAAGTGATTAGTATGATTATTTATATTGATATCTTTTTGGATATAACAGCTTTTATTTAAACTATTATTATTGTCATCAGCGACGATTTGTCTTCCTTTAAATTTAAGGCCAGAGTTAACTTATCCTTATCCATTCTGATAAAGTCTAAACTATTCATATTTTCACTAGTATTTAGTTGCTCACTTAATTTTAATCAATTGTCGGATATCTCGGTGACCAGTCCATCGACCTTCTCATTAATTATTCTCTCCATTTCTTTCATTGAATTTTTTATTACAAGATCTCATTGATGAGCAGTGAACGATCCTTACGCAGGGCTGCGAGCTCAGTTGACTGCGCTCAGAGATCCAACTTATTCGGAGCCTTGACATCGAACTGGGTGAAGGGCAACGAGAGACACGAAATTCGTTACGTCATAGTAATTAGCGTGTGTGGGCCGCGGCGTCTAATTAAGGAGAGAGGGCATTTAGACGCACGATCGGTCGTTGATTCTTGTTCGATCGCATGATATCATTAGCGTGTCTCGGGACACGTGAGGACTAGAAACTTGAACAGAGCGAGAGCGTCATTAAAGTAAGTAGCTACTAAAGTAAGTAGCAGCTATATTAATTATAGCGCACAAATATCCCAAGTCGTAAGTGTGAGAGAGAGAGAGAAAGATAATTAAAGACAACACGCGAAATTGTTGGGTGCTTATTATATTAGATTATAATAAATATTTAATTAAGACCGTGCGAAATTCATCTTTTAGAGGCTGGAAAGTCACTATCTCCCTCCACCTTACAAAAACAAATAAGAAATACAAAATTATATTCCTTATTCCCTCTTTTATTCTCATATCCTTAATCTTTCCCAATACGAACTTCTTAGAAACCGGTGACTAGGGTTACCGGCCCCCCACCCTAAAATATCAACTTTGTTTTCGAGTGAAAGATACTTCTCGCTCTCCACCAGATGCAACATTCTTAAGACCAAATCGCCCAGTAAGGAAGAACCCTGTTCCTGGGGTATCCAAAAATGCCAGGAGTCATTCGCTTCTACGCTTCTACTAGCCTCAGCGAGCGTACCCCGAAGACTCCAGATCTCAACAGAGGTATTTACAAAGGATTATTTCATTAATGTGTTTTTTTAT
Organism: Sycophaga agraensis; assembly: GCA_018906755.1. Lineage (NCBI taxonomy): Eukaryota > Metazoa > Arthropoda > Insecta > Hymenoptera > Pteromalidae > Sycophaga > Sycophaga agraensis. The sequence goes on from JACCIE010000079.1 coordinate 305,864, forward strand.
TAAGTTGCAAAGTACCTTGCATCGCCGTAACCAACCTACCCAACTATACAGCAGGATCTAATCGACTGATATTAAGTCCAGCTACGGTATCATATTGCAAGTTCTCGAGTTCCACGGAGTTCCTTCCGAAAATCAAAAACGCCGGAGAAACTTTCATGACAAATTACATTGCGGTATTAGTTTCAAATTGAAACTAATTATATAGCTCAAAACTAATGATCTGTTCTCATAAACATTGATACCATAGTTTTCAAAATCAAGTTACTACGTTCAACGAGGAGTCCTTGCCCCTTTTGCCGCGTATCGGCCCGGGCGCGGAGATAAAACTCCTTATCTATATTTCGGGACCTCTGAGAAAAGAGGGCCGAAAGGTCGTCCGCCCGGTTCCCGCGGCCTTCGGCTACCTCAATCCAATCTTGCTGACTTTCTCTTTGACTCCGCCTTGCTCCTTGTTGTTATTATATAGCTCGAGTCTTTACGAATAGTAAATTAACTCGCACTAGCTCTTCGAAAAAAAAACTAGGCCGCATGCCTTACTTAAGGTTACATCCACCTCGCTGAATTTTCGCCCACGGCCATTTTTTAGCTATTTTGCTATCGCTCCTAGCTCCGCGGGGAAGTCTCCTATAGTTTCACGTTTTCGACTGAAAGACCAGTATGATTTTAGCTATCTTGCTATATAGCTTGGACATACCAAGGATCCAATATCAAAACAAAGGAAGCGACCTGTGATTACTCATAAACTACTCCCCTCGATAACGTGCCCGGAACTTGCCCATATAGGACATATTGACGTAGCCAGGGATTGGCTTAATAGTTGTCATCGTACTCATCAAATCAGAGAAAGTCAACTCGGGGATTCGCTTCATTTACAGTGAACCTTAAGTACGGCTCTCTTAACTTGGGTTCAGTTCTCCACAGGTTAAGTTAATTTACCATTAATTGGATAGCTAGCTCATGGTATGAGAGGCCAGTGATCTCTCTTGAGCTTTCTGGCTATGTGTTTAGCAAGCATAGCCTTTATATAGACTTTATAACGCGGTACCTATATTCGGACCTGTGCCCTTTTGCCATTATAAATCTCCTCCCCACCACTCTCATATAAAAAACGCATTTGATGAAAGCGTACACCGCAGGTGAAATGAGACAGCCTCAGATGAAATGGCTATTGAGGAAGCTCCCTACTTTAGCTAATTTAGCCTTTCCCTGGTTCTTTTTACTTAGCAACCCTGTAGCTGTCGGAAAAAATAGACTACTGGATTGAGGAAGTTATAATCAGAGTTGTTTTAAATAATATTTATTCATATTGGGGTGGATAATGAAACAGATTCTGGGGGGGGGGGGTCCCGGTGACGCTCTCAGGTTCTACCCAGTGGAAGCCCGACAGGCCCCGAAAAGCCTCTAAGGACTCCCTCGTGGAGCTTGTTCGCTGGGGTTTCAGGACGTACGTCTCCAGGAAATGTAGATCTACGGAAGGATGCGTGATCCCGTCACAATGTAGCCCCCCTCACCGACGGACATATTCTTGGCGGACCTACCTTAGGCCATGGAGAACATACATGTGGGTCTAGCGATGGTTTATCTCTCTCTCTCTCTCTCTCTCTCCATATTCAAGCGAAAAGTGCTTGAGGCTGATGTTGCAAAGACGTGTCTGGGAGGTCTCTATCCCCTCTGTCTTGGAATGTCCGAGAGAGCCAGACCAGTTGTCGTTCGCCTGGGCTCGTCACAGTATCGCGATTCCGGATCGCCAGATCATAAGTTCACGTAGCACCCCGTACATGACAAGCACAGAAACCGGCGGAACACGGGGAGCGCACTGCCGCTCAGGCTGCAAACCAGGCACGCCACTGCAAGAGCACCGAAATCCGGGGGCCCACATCGCCGCAATCTCGCCCGCTCGGTAGAATTGATTTAGCAATCGTGAAGTAAAGGAATATTTGAGATAGTCGAGCGTAGAAGAGTAGTCGGAAGGAAAGGAGAGTTTAGTAATCCATCATTCGTAGATGTCTGTGTACGGAGTATGGACGGCCTTCAGGGATTTGTAATCATTATCGATTTCCACCACCATGGGTGGAGTACGGGTAGGGGAAAACTTCGAGGCTTCAACCGTATAGATACAATCGAAGTAGAACCTTTAGCCGTATAGATACAATCGAAGTAGAACCTCTAGCCGTATAGATACAATCGAAGTAGAACCTCTAGCCGGAATAGCGCCGATTACTCAGGATAACATTGAACAGATTAAGTCAATACTAGACGAGGTCGGGATAGTGTGGAATAAAAGTATAATGTACTTCACCACAGAGACTGATAGACAAACTAATTACGTCGGACATATACAACCATGTGTATTATTATTTGGATTACATTGTTATACCTGAGACATTCTACCAGCATTGCAGTGGTTAAGGCGAGTGCTAGAGGCGATCAAGTCCACGGGATTAAGGGGGCTCTAAACTTCTCTGTTTTATCGATCGGCAATTAAATTATAGATTCAAGTCCTCTTCCAAAATTCATAAACCTTGTGGCCCGCATGTGGGCCACCCAAGGTTCTATTTTTTGCCACAAGGGAGCAAAAATTCACATGTGTTTTGAAACTTTAATCATAGTTCTGAACGTTATTGGTTGAGATACAGTTAATTTGTATTTTATAATATTTATTATTAACAAAAATACGAGAACGAGAGAGAAAGAAAAAAATAGGGAAATAAGAGACCGATATAATATTTAATGGAACTTGAGCTATAATTTCATACAACTAAATATTTTTTAAATTTAAATTTCGTAACTAATAACTATTTTTTAAAATTACTTAATATAAATCAAGACTGATAAAGTAAATATATAGCAGAATATTAATCGCTTAAAGCAAGTAAAATCTGTTGTTGGATCCCTTCCGATATTCTTTTAATAACTGTGTCTCAGTTATACTATACTTAATAAAAAAATTAATTAATAATGAAAAAATGTTATTTTCTTATATTGTGAAATACGTCTGAAATAAATTTTAAGAAAATATTATGTAACGAATAAAAATACTTAAATACCTACCAAATTAAATGTACCAAGTCCCATCCGGATTCCACTTTCAAAATGTAATTTATGAGCTTCATTATTCCATTTCCTGGTAGTAAGAATCTGCAAACATTCTCTGTAAAATGTAAATAAAGTTTATAGCGTATAAATGTCTTCCTTAAAATGCAGATTAATAAAAACAAGACGTAAATTATACTGAAATTCATATAATGTATAATGATGCACTACTTATGCTTGTGACTCGTACTGCCTTTTATAACACAAAGCCAGCGTATACATATATACATTCCGACTTCTTCGGCCTCTCGCGTGGCAGGCGCAAAATTTAAACAAAGGCTAGAGGTTTGACTGTCTACCGACAGGAGTGTGCGTTTGGGCGAATGAATGTCTGCTCGGCTACAATAAATACGAACTTATCAAAAACCCCTCCCCCCCATCGAATTATGATTGCGTCCGCTCGTTCCTCCATGATCCTTCCCCTCGTCGATCACCGTCAAAGAACGGTGCTGTCAGTTCCTCTAGTTTTTGGTCTTAATCCATCTAGCTTCAAATCTTACTTCTATCTGTTGCCGTCCACCTTCACTATTTCTTCGCTTCTTTCTCTTCTTCCTCCCTGATCATGCACCGCAGCAGGCTCGCTCGAATATCGCCTAACAGTGCCTCGAATTATCATAATATCTCCCACGTCTCTAGGCAACGAAGGGCAGCTATCAGTGGTCAGGTGCACCGTGTAGGTCCGATCCACGGGCTCTGCCGACAGCACTGGTGCGGAGCTTGCAGCAGCGGTCTCGGCTGGAGTCGGTGGTGGTACGTCTCAGCGAAAGCGCCGTCGCGAACTCATCATTAGCTGAGACGATGTGAAAGTTGACCCTCTTGCCGGTACAGCTGAAGGCCAGAGAGACAGTGCCCCCACGTAGCGACAGGGCTGGAGCTGTCTCTTCTTGTAGATCGCTGAGCTCGGTGCTCTTCTTGCCTTGCGTTCCTCCCTTCGTTTTCATTTGCGGTTATCGGCGAGTCTCTGGGCCTTTCTCTCTCTTCGGGGCGAGCGGCCATCCTGAGTTAAGTCCGACCAGGACGAAGGTTGTTTGTTTCTGCTCTGGAGCTAGCAGCGGGCAAATCCATCAGATCGGGCGGCGGCTGGGCGGACACTCTTCCGACGGATTGCTCGGGCTTCGCCAGTATTATTCCTTTCGTCCCAACTGTGGGTGGTACTTCGCCGAGCATCCTCGGAGTGGGAGAGATCGGTTGATATCTGTCCTCCATCACTTTCACGGCGTCGTTTACCGGTGGCACGCACGGTGAAGGAGTATCGGCTTTCCTGCCGCTTGCCGGCGGACGTCTTCGTGGTCTCCACGGTCTGTCGGTTAAGACGCGGCCTGAGCTTACACCAAACTTCAGCGAGTACGACATTGTGTGGTCATCGCGAGGTGGAAGGGCCTCTCCTGTTTACCAGAAGAGCAACGCGTCACAACGTTGTATTGCTGACACTCGCGGTATCTGTTCGCAATGATAAACGTCGCGCTAGATGCCAAGCCAATAATACTCCTGGGCTACTTAGTCGTATCTTTTCTCTGTACCGAGATGTCTCGTCGAGGTCAGCTTGTGCCCCTCCACCGTCCATATGGAGTTTGACAGTCTATCACGTCGGTGATATATAATAGACTATCTTTTACACCGTAAGCGGGGAATTTGCTTAGCGTCTCTTCCACTTTTCGTCTATGCCGAATGTACCACTCATCTTTAATGGTTTCGAATGCTCCGACACTCGATCCTTCGTCCCAAATGCGCAAGAGCATACAAAGTATATGGTGGAAGACGCCTATACAGTTGACATCCGCAAAGTCCTACTGTTGAAGCTCGAGGGCACATCTTGCAAAGCGTCTGGTTACTTCTTCCAAATTACACAGCTACTAAAGGTCACTGTAATCCCTGATCTTTTGAAAAGTGTACCTTTCGATATACAGCCAGAGTTGTCGAATGGCCCAAACAATAGACACTCCAGTTCCATCGTCGTATAATTCCGCTCGGCACTCGTCAATACTCGGATAATATATGTAATTCGATGTTCGCCGTTATCGAACTCCTGTGTCAATGCGGCCCCAATTGCACCACTACTTGCATCGCATTGTGTGGTGCCGGCCGAGAGAAATCAGACTGAGCAAGTACTGGCGCTTCCATCACCATTGTCTATAAATTCTTGAATGCATGCTCTTGCTTCTCGCCGTACTACTACATCTCGCCTGTCCTAAATAATTTTACCGACGTCTACTTATGCTTGAAGTCGTTATCGATGAAGCGCACGTATACCAAACCATCATCCCGAGAAATCATCGAAGTTTTGGCACGTTCTGTCAGGGCGGGTAGTCTAATACCGGCGTGACTTTATTTAGATCCGGTTGCAGTCCCTCGCGGTCCAAAAACAATACCAGGTAGGTTACTTGCGTTCGTTTGAACTCACATTTGCAACAACATTATTTAAAAAACATTAACTCATATAATTACGAACTCAAGCCATTTGAGGTGCTCGTTAAAATCCTCTGTTACTATCACTATGTAGTCAAGATAATCGAGTATATGCGGATCATATTAGGATCCGAACAGTGCGTCCATGAGGTGGTGGAAGGTTATTAGCGCATTCATCAGACCGGATGGCAGTCAGTTAAAATATAATGTCAACAGGAACAACAGGACAGGCACGCTATTCGATCACATTGGCGTCTAACGTACTCTTGACCCCGGCACAAGCGACCTCCAGTATCTGAGTATTCAGTGCGTTCGGTGTTGACTCGGCTGGGCACCTTGTACGTATATATAGTGCTATCGCTGTACAATCGCGTTTATTATCCTATCTATGTGAATCGTCAAGTGTATCGTTCTGAGCAGTTTGTTAATGTTATTGAGTACAGAGTATATTGTCGTCTCCGCCAGTAATAACCTCGTCTAGAACTACTACGCGACCTCTGACCCTACCACGGAGACTTGTGCATCTGTGTCGACTAGGGCCTTGTACACGACTCTACCCAATTTGACATCCAAATATTTTCGCCTATCCTCCCTCGTGGTTGCTATGCGTACATCTCTCGCCGAGCTATGACAGCCCCCCCCCCTTAAATTGGGACTCCGACCTGAGGAGAGGTCGCTACTTCGATTTTCTCATATGAGTTTTCGGGCATCAGACCTGGTTCTCGTGTAAACTTTTTCACGACATCGACCAATGATTTGGTCGAAGCTAGCTGTGAGCCGCCTGCTCTCGATACCTATCGTCGATATTTGACATACGAAGAGCAGAGAGGACAAAAGTAGGCGCGGAGCTCAACAGCTCGCGTAGTAAACCTGCGTGGTCCGATTCTAACAGCAGATCCACCTGACTTACTAATTCAATTTACAACTGAGGAGTATTCAAGTTTATTGATCGCCGTATCAGCGCACGTCCCTTTCAAGATTTCAATAAATTTGGCATCGAGTCTAAGTATTGTCCCCAGAAACGTTATTTCTTTCCATCTTCGCGTTTCGGTTTTATTTTCCATTTTTTTTTGTTTATATAATTGTTTCCCTGCCGTCGTTTATTAAATCGTGTATTAATCATCCGACTCTTACTAATACGGCAAGAAAGGTGCACGCGTTTTCCGTCAAAACCGAAAGTCTAGTTTCTTGCAAGTTAACGAGATCCAACGAACGCTTGGAACAATAGCGTCTATTGTCGAATATCTAGACGCTGGGGGTTTCGTATTCGGCCCGACGTTAGCGTCGCCGTTAATTTATTTATTTATTGTAATAATATAATATATGTTATTTCATTAAAATGTAAAAAGCAACTTATTATAACTTTCAATTTTATTTGTTGGTAAACTGTTTAGTTTCACTTTATTTACAAATTTGAAAATCATTAGTAGTGTTTAATCTTAACTATTCTTTATTCTCATTTTCGTTATAACATATTTGTAACATATGCGTAATATATAAATAAATAAAATATATGTATACATGTATTTCATAGGTAGAAAAGAAATTGAAGGAACAATTTAAACTTTAGTTAATTCCAACTTACTTAATAGTTTCATATGTAATTGTTTGTTGAAAATACCACAAATCTCAAATTTTTAATTCCGAAATTGTTCATTGTTTCTAAAGACATATAATAATATTTTTTGTTCATAATAATACAAAGAATACAAAAATATTTTTTTCTGATTGAAAAAAATATTTTTTAATTTCACTACGAAAAATATTAATTAACGAAATAAATAATCATTTTTCGTTAAAGGTACCGGTATATTAGATTGCAACATGCACAAATACTCGGTGCACCAGTTAAGTTCTCAGTTGTATCCAATAGTCTCTCGTTACCCTGTAACGGCATAATCGGGTCCGATTTTCTCCATCGAAACAAAGCAGAAGTAAGTTTCCAAACCCAATCAATCGAAATTAATGGGACAACTTACCTATTCACGCAAGAAGGCACAGAACCTGAAAAAAAAACACTGTTTTTAACCTATAAACCAGGGAAGATTTGAGTAACTCGCCGATCAAATCATTAACCAGAACGGAAAATTTTTTGTAGACTTTTGTAGACAAATGCTAGGTACCACGAAACTGGTAATTAACAGCTGTACTCACACCTTTTACGTTATTAGCGACGAGTTCAAGCTACCTTGCGATGGAATACTAGGGAGCCTTTATCTAACAATTTCTAAAGCCATACTCGATTACGATTCAGAAGAATTAATAATCGAGAACAACTCACTCCCCTTAGAATTTAGTTACGACAGGGAACAAGCAGAAGGATCTGGTATAGATCCAAATGAATTTGAGGTACCCTCTCTATCAAACGAAATTGATATTGACTCCGACATAGCTATTGATTCAGAGGATGAAATTCTGGACAACTTAGACTTAGAAATCGCTACGAACCTCTCCCTGGGTAATGAAGAGGAACCGTCTGGAAGCCACGCCTCCCGTTATATACGCCACCAAGTAATAAGGATAACTGAACTGGGTATCCCATCCGTAACCCGATCACTCGAACAGATCCATTTCTCCTACCCAGTCCGTTCTAGTTTTGGTATTCAGACTGAGGGAAGAGATCTACAATCCTATCTAAAATTGGACCATCTGGACCAAGAATTGATAACTCATGCCACAAAGTTAATAGAACAGAATCAGGACAAATTTCACCTCAAGGGCGACTGTCTCAATGCAACCAACTTAATCATGCACAGGATTCAGACTACAGATGATTATCCTGTAAACGCGAAACAAAAAAAGACGAAGTAGACAGACAAATCCGCGAACTTTTACAAGCAAATTTGATCGAACTTTCAGACTCACCCTATAACAGTCCCGTTTGGGTCATGAAGAAAAAACTAGATGGAGATGGTTAGGAGAAGCAAACCTAAAGTTAGGCATAGAAAAATTCGAGTCATGACTGATGGTAATTGCGTAGACAGCGAAGGTGGATATAATTTTTGAAAAATACTACCCAGTAGTATCTGCAAATACGATCAGTATGGAGTTCTTTATGGAGGTTTCGCTAGCAAAATAGTCGAAACCATGGGTGGTACCTTCCAGATGATATATTCACTAGCTAATGACGATATTATATTCGCTTTAGCAAGTAAGGTACGCGAACCTCTTTGCCGCTACACTTTAATTAGGACCGAACACCCGAAACTAATCATCTTTAAAAAAAAGGTGAATTATTTGCAGTTCAAGACACCATATCCATCAACAATCTAGACATCTTCGCGTATATGAATTCGAAATTTGTATACATAGAGAAACACCTGAGAACACAGATTCAACGACATTATCAAGATACCATACTACAGCGATGCAACTTAGTATATAAAAGCCTAAAAATACCTTAGCTATTGCTACGCAAGCACCCGATCAGTTTGCATACAATCTAATGAGAGGTCCAGGTATTATGGCCGTGATAGCAGGAGAAGCGGTACATATTATCAAGTGCATTTCCGTCGAATTTCAGATATCAGCAAACAAGTAGTGCTATGCCGAACTACGAGTAACACAAAACAATAATACTTATTTCCTCACTCCAAGAACACACATTCTCAAAACCCAAGAGACCAGAGTAGACTGCAACCGCCTGCTGCCTTCTTACTATCAGATCAATAACGTCTGGTATCGTATGTTACCAGAGCCAACCGACGATAACAAAGCTACAGTCATTAAGCCCATGACTCGATCAACGTGGCATTATGAAACCCAGCATCACTAGCCACGAGTGGTATATATTCAGAACAAGAACTTAACGACTTAAGAGAACATATAATGTTCCCTGTTGAAAGAGGAGCAGTGTTGAATGATTTTTTTAGAGAGATAAACGGACACTCTGTAGAAGGAGGAGAAACCATACTCTCCAAGTTACTCCATGAAGACGCAGTAGATGAATTTATCAATTCCACATGGGCCAAATATGGGAATAAATTTCTCACCTTCGGCACAGCTAGTGTAGGAGCATTATCCATCATAATCATACTGTATCTATTGAAACAGTTGGTAAATATCGTCATAAATGGATATTTACTCTACCAAATTTATGGATGTTTGCTAAGACTACTGGGAGCCCCGAGGAGTACTCTTACCAGATTACTAATTCAATTAGATAAAAACTCACCTAAAGCAATAAAAACCTAAGTAGATATAGAAGCACAAAGGAATGACGACAACCATGACGATTCCAAAACTGAATCCATAGAACTATAGAACTGTCACACTTATCGAGAACCAAACCACTCCTCTCATTAAATTGAAGCATTCCGATCCAAACATTAAAAAAACTTGAGGCTAACATTTAAGGGTAAAGGAATCTAGAAGAGGCAGTACAAGCTCAATCTAAACATAAGCAAATTTAAAAGTCTAAAAGTTGTAACGTTGTCACTCGAGAGAAAGTGAGAGAGAGCATCAGCGAGTGTGGAAGAGAGAAGCGTGAGTGCGAGAGAGACGGTTCAGTTAACGCGAAACACCGAGCCGCCGGGCAGCAGGACAACATCGCACCAATTCGGAAGGCTGCAGCAGCGGCCGTCCCATACTTAAGCCATACAAGGAGTAGAGATCCTCTGCGGACTCTGTCGGCCGCGCTATGTTACGACGACGCGCACGACGGAGAGGTGCCGCGGCCTTCTTGATAAGGCACCGGTCGACGACAAACACCACCGCTGTTGCGCCGCAGAACAGGAGCCATGCTATGCCAGCACGACGCGGCATGCCGTGCTCGGGCCAACCGACGCCGCTGAGACCCGCAGGTGACATCCACAAGGCCGCTCCATCCCCGCCGCAGATAGTGGCCGCCGTCTTCAACGCCCGTCTGACGGAGGAGCCCATTGCTGCTTTCAGTGCAGACAGACGCGACAGCATCCGACGGGATGCAACAGCCAACCCTGCACGTCGAGGGGGCGAGGCATCACCCCGTTCATTACCGGTGAGTGAGCTTGGGAGGAAAGTCGCCCGTGCGTGCGCGGAGTGCTTGATCGCAGACGGGACACAGCGCCGATGGGAAGACGAGATATCAGCCGTGTCGGTCGTGTACATCGCCGCCGAGGTCGGATCCGCGGTTGCGGAAGTGGTGATCGAGCGCGATTTCCCTGTGTCTCGACAACGTAGTCGGGACGTCACTCGCCACCGAGAGCGGATTAGTTAGGATAAATTGTATTAGTTAGGCAACACAGAATTACTATTTACATGTCATCAAGTGAGCGCCCAATACATTATAAATTTTAGCGAGCACGCCGTTGCACCGTTCTGAGGCGGAAGAACCTGTCCTGCAGCGAGCAGGAAAGCGATGCGTTACAAAGTAAGTAAGTTAAATATAATAAGACCCACCGACCGATTCTGCGTATTGTATACGAAATAACCGTTTTAGGAGGGTGGTGTGACATCCCACTGTCAGTCGGTAACCGATAAACCATCCATTGGTAATAAAGAAAAAGGGTAGCACTCTCGCTACTTTCTTTATCACGTACGAAATCCACAGTTGTGACAGAACGTATTCCTTCCCCTGCCCTCACCTTTCCTTACCTTCCCTCACCGCACCTATAACCGAAAAATTGCACCCCTAGCAAACGCTCCCACGGCTACCCAAAGCCGCACGGTACACCGGCAACCGAAAAATTGCAATAAGCTCTTCTAAGAATCGTACCGTCATAGCGAAATCTAATTCAACAATGTGGCTATTATCGCGTCCGCCTCGCTGCCTGTAATGAGCAGTGATTTTACCACTTCCCTTACCTCGCTCCGTAAAGCTACGGAAAGGCTTGTAATATTTTCCGCGCCCGTAAAATCTCCGCTCTCCGTCGTGCAGTCGTACACTTGCTTAAAAGCGAAAAACTCAAGGGTGCCCCCCCTGAAGCTAGGTAACTTATTTGCCGAGGCCAATAGATTAGCATAGCGAGCGTATCCAGACGCGGTCGCGTTATTCAGCTGCAGCATTTCCTGCATCATCTCTGCTAAATATGTGATTGGATGTAAACATCGGGACGTTTACATACATATTATTTCGCGCATACCAAGCGTGTTTACCAGCGCTTTTTTAATCGGCTGCTGATGACCTCAATGACAATGAACAGGTGACAACTGGACTGTTGGGCTGCCGTAGGAACTCTCATCGTCGCCGTCGCTTTCCCTCCACAACAGTGAAGGGCTACGGAAAACCACTCAAACTTCTGCCGTAGAATGATTCCGCGCCACCACGCCACATTGCCTGAAGGGCGAGTAATCACTCGCTGATCGGATGGCGTTGGGCAAAGGGCTCTGCACTTGGCTTCGTCTTTCAGTCGACTGCATCGGGGGCAATGTAAGTATTAGCAACCGTTGTGCAGAAGACGTGCGTCGATCATCTACCCTGGATAGTATTGCTGCAGCGAATTCTTCTTTCACAGTTACCCGCTTGCTGCTTCTCAGGCGCCGTTCTAAGGTGGATGGCGGTCCAGGTTGTCGAATAGTAGAGTCGACTTTCGCCAAAGAGGACATCGTTGCCGTTGAAGCGCAGCAGGCCTTCGAGGCTATCATTGTTTGCACATGTTTCTTTCTAAACTCCGACGCACCAGACTCCTCTGCAGCGATGGTCTTGCTACGTTTTGGAGGTTTACTACTTTTATTACTTAAACTTCTTCGCACCGGCGAAGAGTAGGCGCTCCTTGTTTCCAATTCATCTTTTTTCCATTGCACTGCGATGATCCGACTCAAAGAACCAGTTTCGTTGATGATTGCAGTTTTAGGATGAGAGATTAGAGAATAGACACTTGTGACGTTGTCACAGGCCTGTAGCAGGTTCACGGTATCTAGAACAGACCAAAGAGAAAGACGAATATCAGACTAGGGACTACGATGGGGGGGGGGGGGGAGGTAGCTAGCTAAGCGAGAGCTTATCTTACATGTAAGGCAAGCATTTAGGTACAAGGTGCACGACCTATTCAGGCAGCCTAGGTAACTAAGATGAAGGGCCGGTCCTTGCTAGAGGGGACCGTAAAACAGGGCAATACACCCTGGATAGCCGCACAGCAAGAGGTGAAGCGGCTCTACTAGCCCCAGCAAGGTTGACCTATAATAAGGGGAATAATGAGACTGACGTCGAAGAAGATAGCAAGGGGAACACTAGAGATCAAGAGAATAAGGGAGAAGTTAGAGCTGGACTAAAGCAGAGAAGGCTGGACCAGGTTAGGATGGGGGAGAGGTAGAAGGAATCATCGAGCGAGGCGTCGGCGCGTACCCTACGAGGGAAGAAGAGTCCGATTTATCTGCGACCAGACGACCAGTATAGTAGCAGCAGCGCGCCGCTGCTGTCACTGCCGTCGGGCGCACTCGGTCATGAGTGCGCGTGAGAGATAGATAAATAGATACATTTTTATTTGTAAATAATTTACAAAATATTGCACAAAACACATATTATAGACGCTACAATAAATACAATTATCACAACATTAATCATATCACAGATGTAGTACAGTTTTGGCATAAATATTGCTTACGTTTTTCCTATTATCTATCAGTCGAGTCACACACGTACACACATTCACTCAATGATTACAAGTCAGAGAGAAAATAAATACACACACTCATTACACGCATATACAACTAATTTAGGGCGTAAATTAATATAAGATTAAGAGGACGACTGACTAGAAAAATCTATTGTGATATACCGACCACTCAAACTCTCCTGAAGCAAGAAAGAGAGGGCGCATTTCTAATACAGGATGGCGGTCCGTTCCACAGATGAGCTCCTTAAACAGAAAAAGATTTAATTCCCGTCTCGGTGCGCATCCGAGAAACGGAAATCTCTTTAGGTTTACCCCTGACCGGTCGATTAGATGCATCAGGAGAGAACAGATCAGCGAGGTACTCCGGCTTACGCAAACGTAAAATCTTGTAGATCTGCAAATACATAAAAAATTCATTCCAACCGTCTACTCCCATCCATCCTAATCGGATCCTGAAGAGGGTAATATGATCATCCAACCTAGCACTCGTCACATACCGCACTCAGGAATTCTGTAAGCGTTATAGCCTGGTTCTCAACTCAAGGGACGTATCTAAATAAGCAGTCGAACAATAATTGAAATATGGAAAGACCAGTGAACGCACCAGCTTGGCAGGAAGGGACTCCGTGGTGTACTGGGGGAAAAAACGTAGACCGTATAAAACCCGGTTGATTCTTTTACAAATCAATTTAATGTGTGGTCTCCAGGTAAGAGCCGCATCTAGCACAACACTTAGGCTTTTTAGAGTCTCAGACAAAGAGTGTCACAGACTGAATTTCAGAAAGGAACCTGCGAGTTCTAAAATGAATCGCAGATGTCTTTTCAACATTTAGCTTCAAGGAGGCAGACGAGGCCCAGTCCGAGACCAGACGGGCCGCAAGTGTTACGTGTCTGGCTCCTGCATCGAGGTTTTTCCTAGAAAAACTATGGTAAACCTGGAGGTCGTCAGCATATAGAATATGTCTCACACCCATAAAGTTGACGACAAGACCAGGGTCATTAATGTAAAGGCAAAACAGCAATGGTCCTAAAACAGAACCCTGAGGAACGCCTAATATGCTAATATGCTAACGTGCTAATATCGACATTAGCACCCCACGCGAAAAGCCTATTCGCATCATGCAGTTCAATAAACGAGTGGGACATATAGTATCGAACGCCTTGCTAAAGTCAAACAATAACAGTAACATCACCTGTCTTTTTGGTTTTTTTTAGGTGTTTTTGATTTGATCAATGGCACCACAATAGTCTTTTTCCACACCTCAGGGAAGCGTCCACTTTCAAGCGAGAAGTTGTACAGGCGCACAAAAAACGGACCTATAACCGGAAGAGCCTTAACAACTACACCATGCCGAATGCCATCCTCACTAATTGTCTGCGATATGAACTTAAATATTGACAGTACAATATCATTAATATTTATGTCTTTAAACCGAAAAATACCATCAGCAGCAGAGTTGAGCATGGCATGTATCTGATTGTCATCAAAGGTATTTGACACAGACACCGGTGCAAAGTGAGTGTTAAGTTCATCCAACATGAGCCCATGCAAAGATCCACTTGCTCGTGGTAGCAAACCAAGGTTCCGCAACTCGCGCCAGATTGTGCTTGAATTTTGAGCTTCGAACAGGCGATTATGAATGTATTCCGTCCTCATATGATCTATCTTTTCCTAAATATATTTGAAGAGATCGAGGTAGTTCGCAAGGAATTGCCTTTGTCCTGTTCGTCCGTACCCTACCGTCTGTATAGTGCTTCACTCTTGCGCTGCAGGTCACGAAGCTAAACCTCAATCCAAGGAAGGGGATTTTTATTTAGTTTCATAATTTTCACTGGGGCAAGTTCATCTATCGCCATCGCGAAATTGTAGTTGAGCCTCACGACTGCTGACTCAACATTGAAAACCTTCGCCAACAACGGCCCCCAATCATAGTCTGCCAACAACTGCACAAGCCTCTCGCCATTGATGTTCTTATAATCTCTATATTCAATAGAGCAACAGTTAGATTCGGGGACAGGTACCTCTATTGTAACATTAATTATGTTGTGCTTACTATGAAAAGGAGCAGGTATATTGTCAGCGGAGATTACCGTATCAATGTTCTTCACAAGAATAACGTCAATCGAGGTGCGGAATGCGGGTGCAATATGCGTAGGACGGTGTTGGATAATCTGCAAGGACAGCTCAGCCACGAGTCTACGAAGAAACGCAGCATCTTCACTGGCAGTGCAGAGATCAGCATTCAGTTCACCCAGAATGATTTTATGACCGTAATCCGGCAATAATCGCCGCGATTCATCGAAAAATTTTGAGTTCCTTATAAATGAAACGTGAGGGGTCCTATACACAACACAAATTAACGTAGACTCAGAGGTACGATACTGCACAGAGCAGATCAAGTACTCGAGCACCCCTGGCCTTCCAGGCCTCTCAGTGTTTGAGGCACCGAACATTCTAACACGGAATTGCTTGTCAACGTAAAGCGCAACTTCCCCACCATTAATATTGCGATCTTGTCGAACCACAGAAAATCCATCAATCTCAATGACTTCATTCATGATACTAGAACCCAACCAGGTTTCCGCTTCACCGAACAGATAGTAGGTAGGATGATCGTATAGTTGCTGACCAAGTCCATCAATGTGAGCACCCTTAGTGCCTCTAAGAGAGTTCACATTCATGAAGCCCGCCCTTAGGAATCTGCCACCCTTATTAGAACCCACAGCCTTCTCATTATTGTTGTTATTTTTAAGTAGCAAGAAGTAGCAAGAGGACTGCGGCTCAGTGAAGTCCTGGCCACGGAGCCGCCACGAGAAGCTCCCGACGAGTACGTGCTGATAAATAAATTTATAATTTCATTCTGAGAGGCAACAAGATGAACCCTATTGCCCTCTCTCCATTTAATACAAAAATTACCGCGTCGATGCCAAACGTACTTGAAGCCAAGATCGCGCGCAGTGTTTTTAAACTGCAAGAACGCACTATATTTACCTCGACTTAACCACAGATTTATAAAAATAGTACGCTGTTTGACATCAGACACCGACACAGGCGAGCGAGAAAATACAACATCCTGAGTTAAGAAGACAATAAAGGACTCCATCGCCTCCAAGACCAGATTAGCAGCTTCCATTGTCCTAAGCTGCACCCTAATTAATGGGATTGACGGTTGGAGTTTTTCACCAACCCCTCCACGTGAACTCGCTGTTCGCGCCCCGAGCTGCACCGTGGAGACCAGGTCATCAGGTGCGAAGAAGGGAGCACAGAAGTGATGATGTCGAGCGCAACATCAGAGGGCAAGACTCCCGTGCTAGCACAGTCAACCACCCCCGTGACTACTAGCTCAACCGCATTACCTACTGCCGAGACGTTGCTCACATCATCCCAGTGATTGCTCGAAATATGTCCGGGAACCTCGAGAGCAGATTCGTTCACAAGGCTATCACTATTGCGGTTACGATTGTGTTTGTTGTATTTTCTGCTGTGTTTAATGTTATTATTGTGTGTAAATTTACTATTGCTCATTTTAGTTGGTTTACTAGTGCGCGTTTGATTGTTGATGACGTCTGCTCCCGAGCTCCCGGTAGGAGTCCACAACCCCGACGATAGTCAATCAGTGGCCAATCAATCGACCATCACCTTGATTGCCCCCCCCCCCATTTCCTTCATTAAATTTTCTATATAACTGATCTCACTAAGGGCTAGTAAGCGATCTTCGCGCAGGGCAGCCAGCTCAGCTAACTGCGCTTTATTGATACTTTGCAGCTCAGAGATCCGACTAATAAGAGCCACCATCGTCTCTTTCGCTGCTGGTGCAGATCGATTCGATTTAAAGTGACCTGAGCCGAGACTCCTTGCCAGAAATGAGTTCAGATCGGCTCGATCAATGAGATCAAATCTGTTGCAAAAAAGGTCTATGGTGGACACTGAGAAGTTCGATTTCGCTTTTGATGCATCCGATAAGACCTGCAAGGATGAATCCATTCACGCTGGTGATGATGCAGTCTTCAGGCTCATCTTGCAAGTCGATTTAAGGCGCGTGGTTGCAGTTACATTAAGTTACATTAAGCGGCGTCTGCCGCACGGTGTCCCGCTTCACATCCGTGTGGGCGCCTCTCTCAGTCTGCCGTGCTGAAGGCGATGATGAGTGCGTAGACGGGAGAGCGCTTGCCGAACTCAGTCCAGCGGTGCAGGGGGCAGACTGCTTCGCCCTACTCGGTTGATTGGCAGAGCGGCGTAGCGGGAGAGTAGCGCTCTTTCTCACTTCGCCGATATTGTCTCTGTCTCTCTCGGATAAGGAGGGGGCACTAGGCAGAGCGCGCTGAGGCGACACACAGGCGTGATACGTGTATACATGTGCCACGCGCGACGTTGTCATGGAGCATGTACGGTGACAGTGCAGCCTACATTTGCTGTACTTCACCAGCGCTATATGCTGAACTGCAGTGAATGTAGATCGATAGGCGGACCGCTACGAATGTGAAGTAGTGTGTGTCTGTACGCAAAATAAGCGGGAGATTTCGCGCCACGCGTTCTCACCGATGAAGCACATATAAGTACCAGACTGTCACTTACCTGCGTCTGCGCTGCTCACGCAAGCCATCCTCTAGGCACGAAAGAAACGAAACTTAAAAATCGAACTTCTCGGCTCCTAATTGAAGCCACGCCGTTAATGTTCCAGCTGCATGGAGCCTGCAGGAGTCCTCGTGCCTGTGACAAATATAGAAACTCCCCACCAAATATTAGTATTGCGAAATGCAATTTGAGTAGGAAGCTCGCCAGTGAATACCTGTCATACTTACCGAGAGAGAGGGAAAGGACATGCCGTTGATGCGCCCTGCCGCTGCAGCCATCTTGAGGCCGAAGTCACGCGCTAACTGCTGCTCCGCGGTACGAACGGCTGTACTGACGGCCGCCAGCGCCAGCGACCAGCAGGCTTTATCCTCACGGATGGCGAAGCACGCCGTCGCCACCGACGACCAGATGCCACCACAAAACGGGATAGCGATCAAGAAGGAAGCCGGGGGACGCGAGCACAGATCGGAGGATTTCTGAGTGCGGCGTAGGAACTCGAGCCGTGGGAACAGGGTGGCGCGGACGTGTTTTTCAAGTTTCGCGGGTGATAAGGGAGCACTCCCGCATTCGCGGGAGGAACTAGCGGGAAGGTGATCCACGAGCGCAGTGACGCACTTGGCCTTTTGCGCCGGACGCCCGACTCAGCAGTTTCAACAACTCCCGTTATCAAGACCCTGGGGAAGAGAGAAAATACGAAATAGAGAGAAAGGGAGTGGACGAGAGAAAGAGGACGACGATAGAGGCGTCCTCCTCTGTGGCGCAGGAGCCATCGAGGCCAATGCCACCTGGCTCTCCAGCCACACCGAGTCACCTGCACGGACAGCCAGAGTACGACCACGCCATCGTCATGGGCCCCTGAACTACTACCGCCAACGACTCGGCGCACAGAGTGGAACGAGTACGAGGACACCGGCATCGCGGAGTAACGAGTGCTCGCGTACGGGGTGGTCGGGATCGAGCGCGCGCGTCCGGCGGTCGAACGCTGAGAGATAGTGGATGCGGCGCGGAAGCGAATTGGATTAAGGACGGGTCGGGATGAGGGCGAGTCCACGGCTGTAGGGGGCCGACTACTCGCCAACTTAGCTCAAGCCTGACTATCGTGCTGTACTCGATGTTATTGTGTAGGAAAATAAAGCGATGTGGATTAATTAGAAGTTGGAGTTATTTCTTGCAGCTCACCTGTCCCTGACGGAGTCCCCAGTGTATTCTCCCCCCCTCTTCTGTCGTTGTGTGGAATTAACAGCGATATAGTGTAGCGGAGTCGCGCCTTCCGCGACTGACAAAGACCTCCCGCGGGAGGAGTATCCCGTTCGCGAGCGAGCCGGGCGAGTCCACCTGGCGCCTAGTTAGTACAAATCCGGCGGACTCGAGTTGGACCGCGCGAGGGACCGAAGGCCTCTCATCTCCTTCGACGCGATACACACTTTATACGTTAATTATACTTATATATATATATCCCAACATGCTATAAAAGGTCTATGCAATGAGCCCGAAGGTTTAGACTACAACATTATAGGTTCAATTATTTAAAAAAATGGCAAATAATAATATTTAAATGATTAAATAATTTATTGGGGTGTATATGTTATGACGAGTGGTCATCCTCCCGGGACAAAAGAATTAACTTATTAACAAATTTACATTAATAAATACTTGAAATCGGGTGACGAGCAGGATAGGAAATTGCATCGCTGCAGGTTGAAAGCAATTAACTTTAATCACCAGTTAATAACGAAATTTGTTCAATTTGTTGAGGAAAACGATTGGAGAAGATCAGCTGGTGAAAATAAACAGAGATAGCTGCAAGTAAGGTGCGAGTATATGGAGGTGACGATAGGAAATATACTGTCGAGGACCAATCAAGCAGTCTCTTTTTGCTCACCAGGAGGCGAATCGTAATCCTCCCCAGGGATTGAAATTAATAAAAATATCGAGATGTCCCGTCTTTGTCTTACTTTATCGTGATAATTTAAAAATAGTTCGAGTATATATACAGTGCGTACTTATTATTTTCCTTACCCAAATTTTTGGTATATTCAAGTTGTAGCTATTGAATAGAGAGAGAGAGAGATAGAGACGATTTTTGGAGGATAATTTATTGATAAATATTGATTGATTTATGATAATAATTAATTAATTTTTATTAAATTACTTGGGATTTTATGAATATTTTTTGAAAATTTTTGAAGTATTTTCTTTCTTTTTATGATATAAAAATTAATAAGCCTTTAAATAGTCGCGCGACCGGATAATTGATTGTAACGCCCTCTTTTCTTAAATTGGCGGAAACAATAGTGTATTCTTGCGAAATGTACGAGACAAGGATGATACTATTGCCTAATATGCATAACAAGGATGCTAGCTAGATTTTCGAGGGAAAATCGAGTTTCCGAGCCGATGAAAAACGGGACTCACTGTCACTCGTCGCCCGATCTCGAGAAGGAGAGGAGATATACCACTCAAAGCCAAGGCTCCGGCTATTATTATTATCTTTTGGAGATTAGGAGTATACTCCAAGATAAATTAAAGAAGGTGCGTGGGCCGGGACCTTGTATTTTTTTTGTTATTTATTTAACTTATTAATTATTCATGGGCATTGCTGGTGAGTAAATTAAATATTTTTTTTGTATTGTTCTCTCTTGCTTCTCTAATAGCCGGTGGGCCAGAGTAGGCGACATTTTCGATGTTGGCACATTTCTTTAGCTCGAGATGTTTTTCTTTTTTTTTTGTTTTTGATGTATGTAAATCGGGGTGATATATATATTGTTTTTTTTTGTTGTTTTGTCGAGATGTTCGAAATTTTTTTGTTCATATTTTATTTATTTTTATTTACTGAATAAATCTGGTTATAAATACAATTTAATTATTGACGTTACAAATTCATTTTAACTGAACCCCCTTCGATTGGTGAAATCGCAATTTGCACGCGACGCGCCTAGGGTAGAGGTGATCGGAGAAAATAAAATTTTAAATTTGTATTTTTTTTTTTATATTCAAATTTTTAAACTCTTTGTGATCCCACGTCACAATATATAAACGTTTAAGTATATTTATAAAAGAAATTACATTAATTTATTTATGTATTAAGTACAATTAATCAATACATTAGTTATGCAATAAATAATACTTTGTAGTCATCAAATAATGCATAATATTTATTTTCCAGACTCTATACCCCCGGACGTCACCATCGCGAGATGTCACACGACGCTTCCGCAGGTGGCTAATTCTACCTTGGAGTCCCAGATAGAGTGCTCGCAGCTACAAACCCCAGATGGGCGCGAAAATATGTTTTCGGTGGGAAAGTAGCGCAAAAGAGTACTCATAAATGTTGTTTAAATGTAATATTTAATAAAAAATATTATTATACAATTTACTTACACAATAAAAAATATTCGAAGGTACTCCAAAAGACTACTCGCACAAATTATGTTTAAATAAAATTTCTAATAACAATAATTTACACAAAATATCGCACAATAATAAATTCACACACAGTACACTAGAACGATCTTTAGTGCGCGCGTCTGCAAGCTACAATAAAAATGACTTACTACGTTAATCCACATTACATGGCGACCGCTCTCGTTGTAGCTCCAAAGAAGAAGAAAAAGTTGTAGCCCCTCTCTTTGCCTGGATGGCGCTACTGGTAACTATTGCACGAAACGAGGAGCATTCACTAAACAGTTCAAAAAAACTATGAAATAATCAATTAGTGAACGACAAACGATCACTAACGATTAGCACAAAAAAAACTCTTAAAACACTTAAAATTCTTAGTGGTCGTGGCACACGCTTGCACACAAGAGTCTCAAAAGAGACATCTCTCCTCCTCTAACAAGGCTGATTTGGAGAGATCTATGTGAGTCCTCGGGCAGCTTTCCACGCGGCCGGCTTGTAAACAAGGACCTGAGTGTAGGGCACTTGCGGTCCTGCATGCACCAACCAACGGAACTGCGGTGATCCATCCAGGTTGAGGTCGGGGCCCTCGCGACCAGGCGTATGCCTCACCGGGCGGCTTCACCGCCTTTTGCAGCTGGGCCGACGCGCGCCCGTCGGGAGTGTGTCTGGACGGGTTTTATCCGCCCAGGCGCCAATAAATGTTCTATTGTTCAGAGCCCCCTCGATTATTATTAGTGAACCCCCTCCCTTCACAATCCCTACCCGTGTCGACCACCGCGGGGCTAGTCGCCCGGGGCTAGCTCAGCCGCGTCCCCTCCGAGGCGACCATTTACCTACGTGACGGGCAGGCGGGCGTGACCAGAGAGTAACGGATGCTTCGGAGTCCTCTGCGGCCGACGTGCCTTAGAGAAAAAGCACTACGTCACAGATGATGCTTTTCGTGCGATCCTGACTCATGATTCGTCTGCAACTGATTTATTGAGACAGTACCAAAAGAGCATATACTTAAAAAGATATTAATGATTGCTGTCTCAGAGGTGACCGCGTATACTCTACAATGGACACTTTCTCTGACGAGGAATTTGCCACACCTGGTGTCAGGCGTATTGAAAACTAAAATCCCTCGCAGTAACTTTGCATTGCCTGAATATTGAGAACTCAATTCAGAACTCAAATAAGTACTGAATCGACTATTTAATCACTTATTTATAAAAAATGGTATTGTGTCATACATCCGACACGGCCCTGCCCACACGGAAAAAGTTTAGAGAAGCCATTCTTCATCTACAAGATGAAATCTGCCACTTCTCGAAAAGAGAGTATCGTCCTAAATAAGGACAAAAGACAGAATAAGTTTCTCTATTGGCACTGCCCATAGACTGAAAAGATTCGTGTACCGACGTAAAAATGCCGAACACGACGTCAGAGAGCTTAATTTCTGGACTTATGTAGTTAAAAACTCCAGTAACGACGAGTTCGATACCGTCATAAGCGAGACATCCCTCAAACGAAGAGGAACACAAAAAGGAATCAGGATAATGTTCGAAAGCATTATAGATTACTGAAATTTTGCCTTTGTTATTTTCTTTGTTATAGAGGTGGTGAGAATCCTATCTAGGGGGAGGGGGACGATCCAAGAAGTATTAGTCAAGAGGTGCTTTTGTTAGACCTAGTCGGAAGCGGTACGACGTATAAAATTGTACGATCTTAGACGTTCCTACTACGCGTTACACGACAATTCAAGCAACGAATGGCATTCGACCAGGAAGCGTTATCACAAAGAATATTCCAGGACATAGGCGATACTGTATACCTGTATATTATTTTCGAGAAACCTATCCAAAATTTAATTTAACGCAGATGTCATTTCTTCGATTCGCCTTTGACGAAGAAGGAGAGGTGTACTTAACCGGTAACCATAGAGTATCATGATCACTATCTATTTCGATCTAACCTCCTATAATTGTCGAATTTAAGGAAAGACGATTGTATGTTGTGTGTCGCAAGCTACCAGCTCTTACTCAGGCTCGATCGGTCCGGTCGGTCCTCGATTTCTTTAATGCAATACACGTATCTGACTACGAAATCGTTTGATTTTTATTTGATTTTAGCAAAATCTCCACTACACTGATTATACGTTCTAGAAATTTTAAAACTGGTTTCTAAAAATTCTGTTGCTTCTTTAACCGATCTGATGGTTTGACCTTTAATGCTATTTAATGCTTCTCCGAATAGGCGAATTTTCATTAGGCGTGACAATTTGTCCTCCATATGTGCGGAAAGCATGCTTCCTGTTTCGTTACATAAATATCCGTAGATAAATTAATTAAGTGAAAATATACTATTATGTCTTAGATATATATTAAAACAAATAAAAATTTCTTTTCAAATCAAATATGATATTTTATATTCTAAATATTAAGATGTTAAATTTTACACAAAGAATGTTTATATTATCTATTAAAGAAAAAATTAGTGTAACAAAGATTCAATTAGAAGAGAGCATCAGAAATTGTAGTCTGATATTATAATATCAGAAGTGTTACCGAC
This sequence comes from Sycophaga agraensis, assembly GCA_018906755.1. Taxonomy (NCBI): domain Eukaryota; kingdom Metazoa; phylum Arthropoda; class Insecta; order Hymenoptera; family Pteromalidae; genus Sycophaga; species Sycophaga agraensis. Next base: position 329,426 of record JACCIE010000079.1, read on the forward strand.
AGAAATTAATAGGTTGATTGGTATGTGCGAGATTTATATGTAAAACATGTATGCGATCGAATTGATATATAATTTATTGTCACCTTTGTTTGGAGAAAATAAATTGGCTTGGCGAAATGAGCTGGCTGTGCGCACGATCGATGCGAGTTCGATAAGCGAGCAAGGAGTGGTAAAAGGGACTCCAGAATTTGAAGGGGGGCTACCTCGAGGGTGCGGGGTAGGACACACCCGCGGCACGCAGCCGATACGACTCCTAGGGAGGGGATACCTCCTGGGTCATGGAGTCCGTGAGCTGAGGCGCGTTGCGAAAGAAAACCTCAGCTCATTTGATACCGGAGAATGCCCACAAATTCTGGCGTGCAGCGCGATTTCGGCTTCTCGGAAATTGAGACAAAAGGTTTCGAGGCGCGAGCCTACCGGGGCCAGCGATGAACACTCTCACTGAAGCTCTCACAGTTGACGTACGCCCCAAGTTATTCTTGTACTTTCATTGTTATTTACTGTTATTCATTGTTATTCATCTGTTACTGTTTTATTATTTGTTTATTTAATTGTTATTGTTATTTACTTCTCTCTCTCACGCTCTTTTCTTATAAAAATACCCTACCGTTCGCCTGGTTCAATAACAAGAAGTCTACTCTCAAATAGAAACAAGTATGCTACTGCAAAATTTAGCATTTCCTCTAGAAAAGTGAGCAGTTTTTAATTCAATGGCAAGAGAAATTATCGATCAAAATTTTAATAATCAAGAAGTAATAAAATGATTTATTCACAGATAATATCGTAAAAAACATTTGTTCCACATGGAATATAATATTTACGACATTAACTGCATGGGATCAATTTCATCATCCATTATTATGATTTTAATAATTCTTTATCTAATCAAGTTAATTGGAGACACTATTATTCAAGGATATACTTTACAATTTACGGGTGATCTTTTTTATTTTATTCAATTTTAACCTCAGAGAAGAAGTTAGTGTAGACTTTCCTTAAGTGTTCTGCTAAATCTTCCTTTTTTATTTAACATTTGGCTGCTATCCACTTATTTGTGATTTTCCCATGATACTCGCAGTCCACATTTCTCATATTAACTAAGCGATATCTATTCATGTTCCAAATAGCAAACGATAGCTTTTTATTGCGATTGATACATTCTGCAGTGTAACTTGTATATTCGACAACGATTCGTAATAGAGATAAACCAAATCCGATCTGGCTACTTAATGTACAACAAATCAATCTCCTCTTTGCAGAAATACAAAAAAATGAAATTAATAACTAACAATGTAACTTACTTGTATAAAAGAAAACACGTACGTATTTTAAATCCTGCCTTAACAAAGCTAATTAATGTCTCATCTTCAATAAATGTAAGCATCGACTTTAGAAGCAATGATTCTGCATAACATAATTCCGCATGGATTTCTTCTGCAACAGTAAAATATTATTATGAATTTTAATAAAATATTTCTAGTGTGTGAGCTTAATATATATATACACTGCAAGTTCAGTATAATATTGAACATATCAAGCATTGATTATATATTCTAGAATTTCAACATACCATTAGACTACATAAATCCAGTGCCGAGTTTACTATACTCGACTGTTAGAGTGACCGGGCGCTAAATTGCAGGATGACTTCCACAAACATAAAGATGCAAATAGTAAAATATTAAGGCCTCCGCTTGCACTGTGTATGCAATTATGGCACGGTGTACCCAATTAGAAAATGAGTCAATGAGATGTTACAAATTTCAATCCATTATTGCATCACCATCGCTTTATATGCCAATCATATTGCCCTCATTAACACTTCCTGTCAAATAGACACCTTCTCCAGACACATCAAATAATTCATCTCGTGCCTTCTCGTGTGGTATCACGAAAATCGTTTCTCCATCAATAAATCCAAATCTGAGGTCATTTTCTTTTCTCGAAAGCGCAAATCCCCCCCCAGAAAAGTTGGCGATCACATTATTCCGTAGAATTCCTCAGTAAAATATCTAGACGTTACTTTTGATCGCAAGTTTACCTGACGCCTCCACATCATAACCATGCGTAATAAAATTAACGGTGTCTTTATGGGCCTAAAAAACACTTCTTCAACAAGAAAATCTCCTCCAAAACAAAGTTTCGAGCTTCTAAGGCCATGATTCTGAGCATCGCTTCTTATACTTTCTCTATTTGGAGTATAGCCCGCTCAGATAGATTCAACCTCCTTCAAAGGTCCTACATGAGGCTCTTTCACGATACTCGGCTATCTTTGGTTTATCCGAAACATTCAGATCTTTCGTGAAATGGGTCTCTCGTTGTTGCCGCCATGAAACGCGTCACCACTCTTCGCAACTGCTTAGCCGACTCCTCAATCCTGGAATACAGACCCTCCTCAATTATACCTCTAAATCCTACTACTTACTAACCAGGCCCTGCAAGCTGAGTTTCTAGATTTCTATCTCGCTTCGCATCCGTTGCATATTGTGGGCATTACTCAGTTTCCCACTCTATCTCTTTCCCCCCTGATTCCATCCTTATTTCCTCTCCACTTACTACAATTTTTTTGGGCTTAGATACCATTGGGTCTAATGCTTCCGCATCTAGCAACAATGTTTACTCGAGATGGTGTCTTTTGAAGACTTCAACCTTTCAGTGGCTTGCCACAATAAAAAAGATTCGGCAGTCTATTCCGGATCAAAGAACCAAACGGATATCCTACTGAACGCACCTCGCACGTAGTCGCGTCGCACCCACTGCGGTCGACAGACCACCTCGTCCGGCCAAGACCAGTCTTCCTAGTAATTGAGGTACGTCAATGGGTCAATAGGCTGCCCTGTCCGGCCGAGGACATTACTTTATCTTTTGAGATTTTATGCTAAGTTTTTCTAAATATTAGGTCGACATTTTTTTCTGATAATAATATTAAGTGCATTTACGGATATTTGTTATAATTAAATTTCCGATCAATTTTGAATTTAAGTTCTATTGTAAATTATTAGCTTATTTTTATAATTAAATATTAAGTTTTTTTCTTACGACTTTTAGAATAACTGAATCCCGCTGATATCGTCATTGTTCCCTTTTTTGGTGAGTTTAATAGCGTGAGTTAGCGTTGGGTTACAGTGACTATGGTATAGTTCATTGAGTCGTGATATAAACAGATATTTGTTAGCTCCATGTCACAAAGTACATCGACAGATAACAGATTTTGACACAAAAAAATGAAAATTTTGCATTGTCTGCCGCTGGTCAGATGGACAATCTCAGACGTCCTGGCGCCGGTGGTGATTCGGCTGGCTCCTCGTAGACAAACGCCGAAATATTGGGGAGTTGAAAGCGAGACTCGATTCTCCCGTCATTAGTCCGTTTCTGCGGTTTCCTTAGAATATGTGCTGGCAGTAATTGCCAAACTATCAACCTGATCATAAGCGGTGATCACATGTGGTTTGCGGTCTCAATACGCCATATTCACCTGCAGTCGCTTCGAATTATTTCGATGTTTCGGCTGCATATACTTAAAGTTTCTCTTTATGTTAGAAGAATTTACAGCTATAATTGTCACGAGTGGAATTCCACTAAGTGGTGTTTAAAATCAGCTTTATACTGTGACTGGTAGTTCGATAATACTCTGATTTCATGTCGATTTTACTTTTACTGGATTAGCGGCAGTAATGCATCTTGTCAGGTAACGCCTCGTGCCATCAAAGCTGACTTTATCTCGCTCATGGTCCTAAGGTGACATAATGCCAATATCCTTAGCTGCATTTTCGAATGTCAGACTTCCAAATATCTTAGGCGTTCTAAAGTGGAGATCTTTTAAACTTAAATTCAATAAGTTCCCTTCAATTATCCCTAAAAGACTCTAATTGCATCGGGAGATCCCTTGACGATAGGATCTACAGTTCGCTGTGACCGACACCTTCTTACTTTACATAATAATAATGATAAAATAATAACGATATAATAATAATGCTTTAATAACGAAACATGTACTTAAAATAATACAGCAATAGCCTTAATGAAAATAAAATTCTAATATATGTATTGTTACCATTGGTGTAAGAGTCATAATTAATTTTTTTGACAATTTTTCCAATATTCGTCATAGTTGTGGTGTGTCGTCGATGTTGAGAACATATATTCATACATTGTTTTAATGCTGTAGATGCTTCTGTTACGTACTTCTGTCAAGCAAAAGTATATTAATTATTATACTGCTTAGGTTTAGTTTTACTTAAAATATAAAAAATTATTATCTACAAAAAAAACCATTGTTGTGCATCCCTATATAATTTTTCAGAATGTCTACCATAGGAAAATTTCTGAAAAAAATGTTATTAGATTGTATTATGATAACTGTAATTTAACTCAAAGGTAATTTTTAGGATAGTCATAGTCATAGTCTTTAAACAGTATATAACACATTAACCTTATTATAACCTTCTGTTATACATTTGCTCGTCGTTAAGCCATTAGTCTTATAACTATTGCAGAAGTGCCCAAGAAATCATGTACACCTACATTCTTATTGTTACACTTTCGTTCGAGTCTAATTGGTATTCAGCTGCAATGATTAAGAAGGAAGGATTACGTTGATGATGTCTCGAATTTTGTCGTTATCTGGCTGAGTCTCCTACATAGTTTTTTAATTTTGTCGGAATAAACGTGTTTTAGCCTACTGCGTGGATTTTCGTAATGAAATTTTTCCGAGCTTCTTGTTGTGTTCCGCAGATGATAAATTTCGTTTATTTCCTCGAATTTAATAGGAATAAGTTATGTAAGGTTAGGAGAAATTCAGCTTATTCGTTTTGTATACATACCTTTCCTTATCTTTCTATACTTTTCTTTATATTCTACACAAGTGACCTCACATCGTAGAGTATCCCAGAATTGACAGTATTTTAATAACGTTCTGAGTCATCAGTACCTTCAGTACGCTCAAATGCACCTGTCATCTAAGCTATGCATTTTAACAAGGCCTCTTATCTTACTTGAAACCAGTTAGTGATGATAGACCAGTTAAAGAGTTGTTTTTGGCTTTCACTTGACATTCTGTATGGTCTCAAAATAGAACCACTTATTTTCTCTCTTTATTGTAGCACGTCAGGACTCTCCTCGTAGAAGATGCGAGGCTTTCGCTCCTTTGCATATTCCAAACATAAATCCGCCGAATTTGTATAATACTTCAGCGTCTGGCGGACTCGTCCCGACTCGCTCTTTTATGGATTCTTTATACGAAAGATTATTGACAGCCTTGGGAGGCGCAAAATCGTGGTACCGCTATCCAACGCTATTGACACAAGCAAAAAACGGGGGAAATACACTATGGACTCGCAAAAGGGAAAACTTAAAGAGATCTCGAGTATTAAGATACTCCAGTAACTGGAACGCTGTGATCGGTATCGAACAGCTACACACCTACGCTAGTGTCGTGCGCCGTCGGTCCTCGTATGGCCGAGCTCCCACTCTCGTCCCGGTCTCCGCACCGAATAGCGTTTGCGCCGCATCCCTGACTGACGTCGCAGGTCGCCTCACTCCTTCGATACTCGGGCAGGTGACTCCGGGCTAGTATCAGGCCGGGTGGCGATGGCCTCGATGGACTTCGTTTCGTCTCCTTGGAGGACTCAACCTCGCTGTCCCTGGGATACTTTGTGGCAGCGTAGCAGCTTCCTGGTGTTGGTCGTCAGCTGCATTCGGCTCAGCTAGCCCTCAAAAACGTACGCCAAACCCGGTAAGTACAAATATAATTATCCCCCGACTTTGGATTCTGGAGATCGTTCGATCGCGGTGTTCATTTACATATGATATAATTTACAGATAATAAAACGAAGTACATATATTTGTTTTAGGTGGACTGGGCCTGGTATAGGCCTGTGAGAACGTCACAATATTAATGGTTTTGTTACTTTTAATTTTATGGATGTAGGACATGTTTTATACGCTTATGACCAGCTACAGAATTGAGTGAGAGATTACAAAGCTAATTTAATTCTCATATTCAATATATCATGAGTACCAAATATGAATATATTTGGGCCCAGCACGGAAAATCTCGTCAATCATGCTTGAGTTCAACTACCTTCTGACCGGGAACATTTAGCAGGAGGTGTTGTATCACTATCCATTTGAAGATGGAGGGGGAGTGGTTGTGAGTTAGTTATTCATCAACCTTGGAAGAAGGAGAACGGTCAACCAGCAACAACATATGCGGTGTTGTGTAATATGTGGCGGAGCCCTCGGGTAGCCTGTCCATGGCTGACCGTGTAGTTAAATAAAGACCCGAGGAACTGTCAGCGCGGCGGACGAAGATTAGCAGGCGGTCGGTGTGAAAACAAAGCGCCGATCGTCGGATGATCACCGACCGCGAATTAACGATCAGTTCGCACGTGGTCCCAAACGTCCTCTGGTCACCACCGCGATAAGCCCGGGAAAATCGCTGCGTATCCCACAAACATGCTTCCGCACCATTCAGACCATCGTAATGCAGTCTCCCAACTACCTGGAGGCCGGAAGAATCATGAGCCGCAAGTTCGCCACCAACCACCACTACAGCCCCCCCCCCTCGAAGCGGCGTACGAGCGTCCAACCTATCTAACGTTACCGGGAGAGGAGACTTCCGACAGCCGACAACATCCAGGGTCCGGCGGCGAGGCACCGGGGCATCCGCTGCGTTCTCGGGTCAGCAGGCCTCACAGCCAGGGAGTTTACGAGAGTTTACGAGTGGGAGGTGCCCCCCCCCCCCAGTCGCTCGAGGTATGTCGAGGCGTTCCGCGGGCCTTCTGATCATTTTGGCTAAAGTTTCCTCTTTGGGCCAGGAACCGGCGGTGTGCGCGTGCTGACTCTTCGGCCGCGTCGAGAGGTACGTATGCGCGAAAGAGGACCTTGGGTGCATTAGCTATCCGGTACGCAGGCCAATGGTCCTTAAGGGCTATCAGGCGCGCGAAGTCGTGTGCACTTGCTTCGTGATCTTTAGACCACGTGATACAGGTATGTACGCCGACGACTGGAGAGCAGACTGAGCAGATCGACTGGAGAAGGAAGAATGGCGCAACTGGCTGTCGGATATTGCCCGCTAGCGCGGCACAGAAGCAGAATCAATCAGAATCGAAAGGAGATGTGATGTATAAAATAAGGACTAAATGATTTAGTAGATGTTAGTATATTAAATTGATTTTTAAAATTATTTCTTACTTACTTTCCTTTTATTACACTGCTATGGTGGTCCGTGTCAATTACAATGTTAATTGATATTAAGGTAGAATGAATAAATGCACAGTACTGAGCTGGGTTTTGATTTAGATGGTCCTTCACGACATGAAATCGATTTAAGGAATATACAAACTGGTAGATACAGTGAAAACAGCAAGACTGATTTTGCATGGCCCAGGCTTTTCTTTTATAGGGTAAGCGCTCCGCGAAAACTGTAAGTGGGAGTGAGCCATTTATTTATTCAGATAAAATAACTGTAAGGTGTTTGCAAATTTGTAAGATTTTTCCCTTCTTGTTATATTTATTTAGACAATTAGAATTAATTATGTAATTTGTTGTCAATTTAATTATTTTACTGTTTTCTATATTTTTAGAAAAAGAGATAATCTTATTTTGGTCCAAAAAGTTTGTATACGCCTTGGTTATTATATCTTTACAGGTTTTTATAAAATTCTCGTTACAGTATATATTGCTGTATAAATATTAATATTTGCGCTAAAATATCATTAGTCGCATATTTATATAAATATATAAATTATTTTACATTGTATAAATTTGTTTAATTCCGTTTTTTAATTATTGCATCATTATCAAATACGTTTAGTTTTTGCCATTTTATTTTGGTTGAGTGGGTGAGGTATTGTTTTTTCGGATTTATTATTTATTTCAAATAATAATTTGAGATTGGTTTTGACTGGGACGGTACTGTTCCTGGAAGAGCTTCCGCTTGTGTTGTAATTTTTCGGCTGCCGGTGTACCGTGCGGCGTCGGGTAGCTATGAGAGCGCCTGCTAGTGGTGCAGTTTTTCGATTATAGCTGCGGTGAAGGAAGGTAAGGAAAGGTGAGGGAAGTGGAAGGAATACGTTCTGTCACACCTATGGATTTCGTACGTGGTAAAGAAAGTAGCGAAAATGCTACCCGTTTCTTTTATTATTAATGAATGCTTTGTCGGTTACCGACTGACAGTGGGATGCCACTCCCCCCTCCTAAAACAGTTTCATTGAGCAGTCTTGAAAGAATTAGGGCTGATCGCTATCATTGGGTATTGTTTTTTAAGGGGAGAGGATTTAGACTCTGTCTGCGAGGAGGAGGCTCAACTTTGACGAGCCAACGAGATGAACTATCACGGTCCCGAAGGGGAGTTAAAGGAGCATTGGTGGTGGCCGGAGCTTCACTCTCCTGCCGACCTTGGACGTCCCCTGTAACTGCGGGTACGATGATGAGTACGATGCTGATTCCCACAACGTGCCGCTCATATGCAAGCTGTGGAGTAAAAGCTATAGAGTAAAAGCGATAGAGGATCCCAAAAGGGAACCTGGCATAGAAGAGAGCATGGATAAGGGCTCTTGGCGTGAAAGCGGATCTTCGGTTGAGTCGGGGGCACCTGTATGAGTGCCTTACTCCCCTCCTTCCAACCTAATCAGGTACTATCCCAACAGCAAATAAGGTGGCTCAAGTTGTCCACTGCAATATGGCCCAGCATGAACCTCAACGGAGGAGGTCTCAGCCTCTGCGGTATAGAGGCCGTGGGCCTATCAGCGGGGTCTCGGACAAAGCGAGCAGTTGCAGGAGTGTGGCTCGCGATCAACTACGACGCACCCGTAGTCCAGAGACAGACACCTCCAATGCTCTAACAGGGCGTCGTGCTGCCCCTTCGTACCTCCGGGTTGGCTAGCGGCTGCTACTTCCACTTGGTCGTGGAGAAGGACCGACGATGTGATCTGGAGTACATGTTGTAAGATAGAACCGAGAGTTTAATTAACTACTTTATTTCTTGCTCTTTCCACGTCCCTTCTCTTAGAGCCGCGCCTGGTCTCTAAAGTGGTGACCCCGTCTTCCAAAGGGAACGTAAGAGAAGCCATCACCTTCGACAGCGCCCGTTCGTTCGCAACGTCTCAAACAAAGGCGCAGGACACAGACAGAAACAACGCCAAAGGACTCAGCGCTACTCCGTCGCTTCCTCGGCCTGATTAATTACTATCGCCGCTGCATTCCACACGCGGCCTCTATCCTGGCTCCGCTGAACGAGCTGCTCAAGAACTTGCCGCCCAAGAAGAAAGCAGAACCAATCAGCTGGAATGGTGCCTCCAACAAAGCAATCATCGATGCCAAGGACGCCCTTTTCAACGTGGTCTGCGCCACTTGCCAGGTTCCGGAAGCTTACCTTCGGCTTCACACGGACGCCTCCAATACCACTATAGGAGAAGCCCTGGAGCAGCAGGATACTAATAGTTTTTGAAAACTGCTGGGCTTCTTCTCTGACAAACTCTACGATGCAGAGAAGAGGTATAGCACATATGATCGTAAACTGCTCAAGCATTCGCGGTCACGAAACACTTCAGGAGCATCCTCGAGGGACACCCGATCACCCTCCTCACGGACCATAAGCTGCTCAATCACACGCTAGGGGAGGCAGCTTGATTATCTGTTGCAGCTCCACATAACGATCGCCTGTACGAAGGCGAAGAAAACATCGTCGCCGATGCCCTCTCCAGGCTAGAAATGATCTCAATGCCAGCGAAACTCGACCTGAAGACGCTTCAGTTCTTACTATCGAGACGATGACGAGCTTCCATACCTGCTCGAGGCAGCGACGCTTGACTTTTAGCCTCTCGAGATCAACGACACGCATCTGCTTTGCTCAGTTACAGGTATTCGCATCTGATCCTACATTTCTCGCAATTTACGACGAACAGCTTTCGATGTCACCCACAAGATCTCGCACTTGAGCATTCGAGCAACATTCCGCCTCGTCGCCAAGAAACACTACTGGTCGAGCATGCAGAAGGATTTCACTTGATGGGCCCGCGCCTGACAGCTGGGCCAGCCAGCTAAAGTCCACCGGCACAATCGTGCAGCCCTGGACGACTTCAACACCCTAGACGCGACGTTCGATCACATCCATGTTGACCTCATCAAATTGCCTCTCTGCAACGGCATGCAGTATTGCCTCACCATCATCGACCGGTTCTGCAAATGGCCGACGGCCAACCCGCTTCCAGACCAGCAGGTCCTCACTATTGCGAGCGCTTTCTTCGACGACTGGATCAGTCTCTCCGGGACGCCGCTCACCCCGACCATCGACCATGGAATTCGAGGCCAAACTCTTTTTGATCCTCATGCATCTCATCAGCGCCGAGCGAGTCTGCACCATGTCTTCCCACCCAAACGCCGACGCTCCATCGTTCGTCCGAGACACACTCCACCAACTAAACCCTTATTTCACCGAGATCTCCGCTCTTGTTCTTACGTTTTCAGGCGGATCGATACGGTAAAGAACCGCTTCAACCGCTCCAACCGCCGTATTCCGGCCCGCATAATGATTTTTATTGATTTTGAACTAATTGTAAAATCCTATTATTAGACTAAAAATGCGGCGTCTCACTGAAAGAGAAAAGATATCAATTCTTATGATAAAAGGCGACGGTTAAGTCAAGACTATGGTGAAGAGATCATGCAGAGCAGTAGTGAATCATTTAGGATTGGTATAACTTCAATTATACTCTCAACTATTCAAAACAGTGTCACAAAGATTAATTATTTTGATCATATTAGAGATCTATCTTGAGTAGGCAGACCAAGCTCAAATAAAAAAGTCAGTAGATGTGTCATCATTCACTGACAATCCGCATAATTCCATGAACAGAGTTGCTCAAGAGCATGATGTAAGTAATTCCTCTGTAAAAAATGTACTAAAGCTTGCACTACATCATCTGTTTAAAGAAAAGCTGGCCCAAAAGTTCATTGTCGAGGATTTGCATCAATTTTAATTTAATTAAAATTTTAATAATTTTAATTAATTTGAGATGAGATGACCACAAATTTCACATTGTGATTCCTAAGTAGTTTTTAGTAACCTTGAAAATACTCGAGAACAGAGTTGGAGCCGATTTGAGTAATTTTAAGTGCATTTAGAAGAAAATATTCACTATTTTTTCCCTGCCAATTTGAATTTTGAAATTCTGACCTTGGAACTGATTTTAGCGATCGTATAAGCCTCCAAGCATAATTCAAATCGAATTAGGTTACTTCTGCCCACTTCCTTCAATCATTATAAATTTGAATAAATACAAATAATGCATTGTTCAGAACTTCACTGAAGTTAATCGCCCAAGAGTTATTAAAGAAAAAGTCATAACGAGTTAACTCGTTGTGCATTTTCGACCAGTTGCGTTGTGATGAGTTATTGTGTTGGTAAATTTTATTTATTGAAGAAATTAAAAATAGAATGGATATAATAAATATTTAAATTACAAATTCAATTATTATAAAAATACACTGCACATTTTATCGAACAATTTCTAGCCGCAAAAAGCATAATACTATACAATGCTGATTATGGAGTATACATAATAATGAAACATAATATTAAATAATATATAGAAATTTTTATTTAAGATTTTAATCTAATAATATGTTAAAATTGTCCTTATCATACCTCCTCAAAAGTTAGAATGGCTTCAAGAAAGGCTAAAACACTTATACCCAATGAATGGTACATACTGCTATTAGCCCAAGGTTCAAGAATTTTTTTTGCTTTCTGAAAATCATTGTTGAAAAAATAATGAATGGCCTGCTGCGATTCAAAGATAGCCAAATCTAAATCCATTGAACATGATCTAAAAAAATATTCAAAATAATTATCTAACGTAATTTTGCTGATTAATATAATATTGACTAGTTAAATAAAGAAAAGTATTCTTCAAAATCTAGCAAAACTTAAGTTGATAAATCAATCTTTTTTATTAAAGACTTGCTTCTAACAAGGAAATTTTAATTTATTTCTTAATTAAATTCTATAATTTAAGATATCCCCGGAAAATCTTTAATATTAATAAATAACTCAAAAATACGGATATTTATTACTTGAGCAACTCATTTAAAGTAATTTACTGAGTCACGAAATGAGTCACAAATATATACAAAACTAGACGAAACTTTAGGTGGAGGTAATGAACTGTTATGGGGAGTCACAAATGTGAGAAAGGCTATATTTACCACACAATCCGTAGGCAATGGCCTACCGCTTTCCTCATGCCATTATTCCAGCAGCTTTCGTGACACCGTTATGAACGTCTACCGTACATGCTGTAATGGACAGAATTCGTGCAATACGTACATGTTAGGACTCGAACGGAGATCGAAAAACAAGGAAAGCTAAGAAAACAGCCTCAAGGAAAGTAAAAGGAAGATGAGACCTGGCGCTACTACAAAGGCCACTTGCCGAAAAAAATGCGTAGGTCGCAGTAAAACTAGTAATCGATATTTGGAAAATAACTATTACTGAACGATGATAGTGCGGCCCCGCTAAACTTTTCAAACACAGCCCAAAAAATCTGAATAATGTGCGCCAATTTTTGGAACTGGTAGGATATTGTCAATTCATCGAAAGTTTCTTGGATATAACAAAACTATTGAGCGACTTTTTGAAAAAGGAAGCAGGTTTCTTCTGAAATAATCAAATACAAAAAGCGTTTCATACCAGAAAATAAGGACTTTTCAGTCGCCCAGTATTGTAATTTCCCTATTTTGCACAGGACTTTGTAGTAACATGCAATGCGATTGGATCCATAATGAGAGGCATCCTATCGCAAGGCCGATTGGCAAAGATCGTCCAATCTCAGTTTGAAGATACTGTTCGACAGCGGTATGACATCTATCGGCACAGAAGCTACAGATAGTATTGTATAGGAGGCCTCCGAAAAAAAGGCCGCCCGAGCTTGCAGGCGACAATGAATGCAGGCTTCATAGGTGAAGGGCGACACTATGAGAGCCCGTTTGTAAACTGTAAAAAAAAGTTAACAATGAGAATAGACAATTTTCCTCATTTTGTAACCTCGGATGGATAACTGTATGCCGAAGGAGTAAAAGCACACTGTATGCAGGGAATTACCCAAAATTACCTTACACCCTAAACAAATTAAAATAACGAATTAAAACAAGTACTTCGGGCTTATGACTCGCGGGCCACAAGAAATAACCACTACGGAAGTATTAAGTAACTTAAAAGTAAGCTTTCACGCTTCGAAAGAAATAATTATTGACAAACAAATACGCTCAATTAGTATAGTAATAAATAGAGAAATTGAAAACATACTATGGTCAGAAATATTGATAAATCTACAAAAGGAACTAAGGGGAATTCCTATCAAAATTATTATTTGCCACCATGTAATTTATCCGTAACCGAGGACAACTATAGCAATAAAATGGAGGAAATGCATAATTCTGTAATAGGCGGACGCAGGGCGACGGTCACGAAAACATATTGGCGTTGAAAACAAGTGTTATTGCAGTAATATGAAACAAGACGGACAAGACTGTATACTTAAATGTTTAAAGTGCCAATTAAAAAAATTAGGAAGGGTTAAAACAAAATAGCCAATGATAATTATAGACACTCCCCAAGACCTAATGACAAAATCAACCTCGATATAGTTAGACCATTGGCATTCCTACGTCTCCAAATGGCTATAATATAATATTTATCATGCAGAACAATTTTATAAAATTTTGCTTGGCACTTCCTTTTAAGGATGCGACTGCAGAATTAGTAGCATAGTAATAGAATTAATATTAACAGACCAAGGGACTAACTTTATGAGTAGTGTGATGCGAAAACTTACAAAAAAATTTAGAATGAAACAAATCCGTACTACAGCGTATCATCCACAATCTAATTGCTCACTTAAAACATCGCACCGTACACCAACAAAGTATATAAAAATCTTACTGGATCACGATACATGGGGCAAATGCTTGGAATTAGTCTCCTTTTCCTACGATATAATGTCCCACGAAGCGCAGAAGTTCACGACATAGGAATTAATATACGAAAAACTAGTGCAGCTACCATCTGAAGAAGAGCCAGAACCGAAGGATCAATTGTCAAGAGTTTTATGACCGTAACGCAAAGCCTTATAAACTCGGAGATCAGTATAAAGGACCTTACAAAATCATCGACATTTTCAGGGTAAACCAAAATATAAAAATGCAACCGGGATCCGGGAAAGCTAAGGTGGTGCATGCTAATATTAGTTCGAATGATTAGAAGTGAATACCACTCCCCAAGTCACGTTAGCGAGAGAAAGGAGATGACAGAAATATAATAAGCCTTGGAGGAAGTTATGCTAGAGAAAGTAAAGGAACTCGCATGCATAAATACATAAGGAGAGTAAGGACGAAAGATAAGAGATAGATGGATAGATAAATTTTTATTTGTAAATAATTTACAAAATATTGCACAAAACACATGTTTATAGCCGCTAAATCTTATGTCAACTTATAAATATAATTACACACTATCACAGCATTAGTCAAATCACAGATACAGTACAGTTTTGGCATAAACATTGCTTGTGTTTTCCTTATTATCTATCAGTCTAGTCACACACGTACAGACATTCACACAATGAAAACAAGTCAGAGAGAAAGGATAAATACACGCATATTCATTACATACATATACAACTAATTTAGGGTGCAAATTAATGCAAGATTAAGAGGATGACTGACTAGAAAAATCTATTGTAATGTACCGACCCCTCAAATGCTCCATCACTAGCCCCCTAAAGCGAGAAAGAGAGGGCGCATTTCTAATACTGGATGGCAGTCCGTTACACAGATGAGCGTCTACTCCCATCCAGTCCAATCGCATCCTGAAGGGCATGATATTATCACCCCACCTAGCACCCGTCACAAACCGCACACAGGAAATTTGTGAGCGTTGTAGCCATGTCCTCAACTCGAAGAACGCATCTAAGTAAACAGTCGAACAATAATTGAAATGTGGAAAGACCAGTGAACGCACCAGTTTGGCACAAAGTGCCTCAGTGGTGTACTGACGAAAAAAACGTAGACTGTATAAAACCTGGTTGATTCTTTTACAAATTAATACAATGTGTGGTCTCCAGGTAAGACCCGTGTCTAGCACAATACCAAAGCTTTCTGCAGTCTCAGACAAAGATACGACCTCCCAGTGCTCAATAAAGTTAAACCCGGCCAACTCAATGTCAGAAAGGAACCTGCGAGTTCCAAAAAGAATCGCAGACGTCTTTTCAACATTGAGCTTCAAGGAGGCAGACGATGCCCAGTCCGAGACCGCACGGGCCACAGCTGTTACGTGTCTGGTTCCTGCCTCGAGGTTATTCGTCAACAACGGCCCCCAATCATAGCCCGCCAAAACCTGCACAGAGAAAAAGAGAGAGAGAGAGAGTAAAAAGATAACTAAAAAGAAAAAAGAGGAGACGCCTCAGGAAAAATAACCCCAAGAGGGTTTGACTATGCTGTACTGGATAATCATCGTGGGCACCCGGGTTGGCCGACAAAAGGAAAACAGAAAAAAGGAAAACGGGAGATCACCAGAAGAAAAAGGAGCACCCTCTGAGCCACTCTTATAATCGATCTATGCAATGAAAACTCAAAAGCTTTTAGGGAAGTTATGCAAAACATCCCTCAATTGTTAAGCCCGAGAGGTACCAGACTCGAGAGGACAATAGACTACATCAGCAGTCCGAGATAGAGGATAAAGAAGGCATTTGATTAAACATTCCCCCTTTTTCACTGGAATTAAATCCTATAGAAGAGGCAGGCACCCCGTACGCATCTTCCGAGGAAACGAGATTCATCAACGAGAATATGGGCACTGTGTCGGAATTATCGCGGCTGCGATGGAATGCACGAGCGAGAGCTATCAATATGACATACTTTTTGCAAATCGATATTGGATTTGCGAGGAATATCCCGCCCTATTGTGGAAGAATCCGAGGAGAAATACATGTAATCTCGAAAAGGATAGGGAGGGGAAACAGAGAGAAAGAAAAACTATTGAAGAAAAAAAGAAAGAACTCCTTACCCCTTCTCATTTGTCAACACCATTAAGATTGTAATAACCATTCTCCTGACATGTGCAGCCTCCTGAGGAATAACGGGAAGCGCCGAAATCAACAGAGATATTAAAGCAGTACCCCCAGCTAGTATATTCTTCGAGAAGAAACAAAATATAAAATTCGCAAAAACCAGTAGAATCTAGTAATTATAATAGATAGATAATCTGCAGGCTAATAGGCAGCAACTATAGGGAATAAGATCACGCATAGAAGTAACATGCACCCAGACTGTAGGAAACTGTTCTGATTACATAAACACTTTTACAGATATGAAACAAACAAAATTCAAAGAAAGGAAGAGGTTAATTCAGAAGACCATCAGACAATTCCGGATCATCGAGATCACCATATCAGAACACAACTGTATATACTTTATATTGCCTTAGTATCCACTTACTCGAAAATACAGAGGAGGGGTTATTTTGAAACCTGAAGCGTAGAAACGTTATATTAGAAAGCGCTTTAATGCGACAAGCGGCACAGTATAGACAAACACAAAAATAGATCCTCAACGATTTTATCAAACAGTTAGAAAAGTTGCATGGCGACTCAACTATGATACACTGTGAGGTATACCTCCAGAGGGTGATAGATACATTAAAAATTAAGATAGGATGAATTATTTCAAGCAAACAGGAAATAATAATAACCGCTAGATATATAGGAACAAAACTCATATCGAACTCTATTATATCGTTTTCAGTAGCATAAAAAGTCACAAACCTTGCGAGGAACATCATGAACCAGTATGAGAGCCCATTTCAGAAAGAAGCCTGAATTGAGCAGATAAGAGGAATCATTCTTCAAGTAACAAGTAAGACGTATAAAATGTAAGGATTCCCAATAGCTCAAGAAGAAACCGGATCAGTCACTCAGATAGTATACATGGAACCTCGAAGAAGGTACCTAATTATGAATAACAGAGCATTCTTATTACAACAAGACCCAGAAATAAATAGAAGAACAGTTCACCTCACATAAGAAAAACGGATGCAAATATGCCGTGTTCACGCGGTTCATGCTCGGACATCATTCATCACAAAAGCATAGTCTTCCCAGGGGGGAGCAATCATCAGGGCAACTGCCAGGCAATATCTATGGAACAATGTTTACGTGTCAGATGGGTAGGAACCTACCTCTGTCATGTTAGATAGTAACAAAGTAATATTGCGATCAGGAGAAGCATTTACCTTGTTGGCGACTCATTGCATAGATCACGATACTGCTCATGTCTTCTGGGCCCCACTACCAAACTATTACGGGAGTTATTACTGCGGAGTAAACAAATGCCGTAAACTATATAAATAACAAGTAAATAGAATCATCGATTCAAAAGATCACACAAGCGCTAGAAACCACATGAAGTAAGCAGATGGAAGTCAAATTATCGACAAGGCACTAAGCCATTATTATTTTTTGTACTTTTTGTGATAATAATATTTCATTAATCCTTACATTAAAATATCAATATTAAAATTGCATTCTTCATCTAATTATTGATGCGTCCTTGAGGCTCAATGTTGGCAAGACATCTGCCATTTTTTTGGAACGCGTAGACTTCTTTCTAATATTAAATCCGCTGGATTCAATACTCTTAAAATTGGCGAAGGGGTTGTGATGCCCTTGTCTGAGATTGTCAATAATCTGGGTATTGTACTTGAAGCAGGTCTAATCTGGAGAACACATGTTGTAAGAAAATTAACCAAGTATTATATTGTTTAAGGTTTTTCCGTTATTACACCACGAAGGCTCTACAGGTTATGCTGGTATACTCTCTAGATTTTTTCTCATTTTCATTGTTGTTCCATTGTTTATTTAGATACGTCCCTAGACTTAAGGACCAGGCAGAACCGAATTCCTGTGTGTGATATACGATGGCTATGTGAGATGATCATATTATCCCCTACAGGCGACGCTTGGGTTGGATGGGAGTGAACGGTGGGAGGGAATATTTTATATATTTATATAGATCTACAAGATATTACGGTTGCGTAAGCCGTAGTACCTTATTGATATCTTCTCTTCCGGTACTCAAAAATGCGCATTAACACTGGTATAAAATCATTCCCGATTCAAGGTGCCAAACTATGGAACAACCTATCACCTACAATAAGAAATGTTGCATCCAATGGAATCTTATGAGTAGACGATGTTAAATGCATTCTTACGTTTCACTGTCGGGTGAAGTATGCGCTTTAGTTTGTCATGCATGAATGCGGTATGAATGTAAACATTTCACACCATTTATCATATGTACATGCAACCATACTTGTATTCATTGTGTCTATGTGTGAATGTGTATGATTTGACTGATAGATAATAAGAAAAATGTAAACAATATGTTTTTATAATTTATGGCAAAAGTGCGCTACAACTGAGATTTAACTAAAGCTGCAACAGCATGTGATTATATTTATAAGTAGTGCGATGGATACATTCCTTTTTATAAGCTTTATACAAAGATTATTTTGAACCTCAATATCTTCGGCTGCGAGCGCAACGTTGCCATTTCGTCCGGGTCGCGTCTTGGCTGCAACTGTTGCTTACGCCGGCGGGGTTGTGGTTGCGGATGAACCCCCACAGCTACTCCTCCTCCAGTGGTGACGGCAGGAGGCCGACGGAACGTCACGTTCTTCCGAGCCAAGGGGCTGCAGAGGGATTCTCTGACGGTGGGGCAGGTGCGGCCGGTGGCCGCGCGGAGTCGGCGATGATGTCGAAAGTGTAGCCACCGTCTGTGGGTGGCGCGACGGTGGCAAAGGCAGCGGAGGTGAGGGCGACCGTAGCGACGGGGTCGTCGGAGATGACTCGAGGGAGGCGAGGCCCTGTACCAGGTTTGGAGCGTCTGGCGACGAGTCGGCTGCCTCCACATAAGCTGGTTTAAGGGAGGCCGTGGAGATGACCCTCGCGGTGTCTTCGATGTCGATCCTGTAGTGGGTGTCGCTGGTCCGCTCCAGTACCTTATGCGGGCCCGAGTATGGCGGTTGGAGCGGCTTCTTCACCGTATCGATCCGCCTGAAAACGTAAGGGCAGGAGCGGAGATCTTGGTGGAAGAAGGGTTTGATGGGCGGGATATGTTTCGTGCCGGGCGTCGCTGGAGTCCTCCCATTAGGTACCGAAGGTTGTGGACGAACGATGGAGCGTCGGCGTCTGGGTGGGAGGACGTGCCGAAGAACTGTCCAAAGAACATGAAGAACATCCTCGATCTATGATTTGAATACATGTTGTAACGTAAAATTTCCTAATCCTCCGATTGCCGTTGTTAAAAATAATGGTTCCCATTTGAAAAAAAATTGTCTATGAAATAACCTTCAAGGTTAAAGTCAATTCAAATTCAAGCTTATTATTGAATTGCTCATTGAATTTTACCTTCAGTATTTATAAAAATATTATAAGCTAGAAATTTTTTGTAGATATTTTGTTACTTTTTAGATAATAAGTTAGTTATTCTGTATTAGTATTCAACATCACTATCTAATTACTGCGTAGCGATTGAAGTTGGAACCTGTAGCTTTTAAGTACACTGGCAACTATTAGACCGAGAATTAGACTCATGCAGATTTCGCTCTTTTTTACGAACAATATTTCTAATACAGTCACCTTTTAATTCTGTTCAATTGTTAACAGATTCTTATCAAATTAAATCGTCGAGTTTACAAATAAATTTTATTCGATCCATAAATAATTTCTACTGATTCGGTAATTATGTTTTTCTCTATATATTATATTTTAGAATAAATATTTTTTCAATAGATCATAATTTGAACTAGATTGTATGGTGCAGGCGATATTTATGTGCTATTACTTTTTGAATATTTGTCGTTTTTTCTAAATATTCTTTTGAATATATAAAAGGTGACGGCCATATAAAAATATTGAGTACTGTTTTAAACTAATTTTATTCTTTAAATTACATTTATTTAAATCATAATTTGTTAAGTACAATTCTTTTGTGTGTAAAGCTTTAAAATTAGCGACGTTGGCGCTCAGGTCGTTATGAGAAACAGTCTTATGCTATAAGTTATTAAATTTTTGTATAGATAGAGAATGGTGTATAAAATTAAAAAATACAAAAAATTTATTTTTTATCTTTTTTAGTACAGTACCCCATTCAAGGGGCTTTACAATACAAATTTTGCAATAATAAATCTAATATTTGTAAATTATATTAAAAAATACATTTCAATATCGACTTTGTGTGAAATAGTTTCAATTAATACTGTTCTCCCTTTGTTTGTAACGAAGGATTTTAGTCCTGTGACAATTAATGATGTAACTTTAATGATTTTCCAATTGTCGCCTCAGGCAGCAGTGGATGATAGTGGGCTTAGTACATTGTAATTTAGTGAAATCTCTTTTAATTACTAACCCCCATTTAACGCGCATATTCAATGGTAAGCTGGCAAATTGTTGTTTTCCAAAAGTTACGACATGTACCTGATGTATAAATAATAGATATCGATAAATTTTTAATAATGAATTTAATATTTTTAATATTAATAAATTAAAAATTCTAAAAGGAGTCCTACAAATGTTGTTGGAAAATTTTCGTGGGGCTTGGTTTAGTTTTAAGATTTGAAACATTTGAAGCAGTTACCATGATATTTGTTGAATCACACTAGAGAGGTAGAATTAATTTAAATGATTTTAGTTTGTTTGTTATCGAGGAAATAGAGATCAAGCGGAGTTAAAAACAGAGAGGACCAGTACATATCAATACTTACTTGGTATCTGTCATAAGGAGTTGCATTCTGCTCAATCACTGTTGATTTTAAGGTCAATAAACAGACCCGAGATAATTCTAATAATTGACGACAGACAAAACACCTGAAGTCCACTGCACTTTGTACTTGTGACTTTAAGTCGTCGTGTTATGGTGAAACGATCTTACTGAGACTGAATACGTATGGATTATGATAGACAAGAAACAGTTGACTTACTTTTTGACTTCAGTAACATAAGAATGCGATTCTCTTGTACTCTGCTACGATGAACACGAGTTTCTCTGTCCGATAAAAAGGGATTAATTGTTACCGAACAGAGTTCAACTTGTATCTCTACTACAGTTGTAAAGCTTGCACTTAATGGCAACAAATTGTGAATTGATATGAGAAAATTGTACTGAATGATTTGAAATATATAAATTACCCTACAGTAAAAATTATTTTGGTACTGCAAAAGGCATGGATAATATTAGCATGGGTATTCAAAAGATCTAAACCGAACTACAATATACAATATACAAACTATATAGAAGATTGAGATCTGAAATCTAAATCATATGGATCATATATTGACATAAAGTAATCAAAATGCTTTAAATAAGTTTGCTTAATGCTTAATAAAAGATTAAACATCACATAAGGACTTTTTAATCTTAAATTAATTTTAATAAAATTAAATTTAAAAATACTAAAATTGGTTAAATAAACATATGTTGACTAAAATGTATTTCAAATCATAATATTTTAATATTAATAATAATAAAATTTCATTAATAGTTAAAATATTTCTTTTTCAGATTGATCCTTGGCTGCTGCATAAATGACAAATCATTTAAATTTATAGCTCTGCGAGAATGAAAAGTTTTTATTAAGAATTTAAAAAAAACAATAAATATGTATCCTTGGTGTAGTTACTATATAAAACTACACACTTCTCTCCGCAGGCAGCGCGTCAAAGGTAAGGATTACTGATGTAGTCGTATTGATGAGTCCAATCGGTAACCCTGAGACAAGTGCTAACCACCATGCACATACGACCAGCATTTTAATTCGTACATGTGATGTATTCCCGCACACATCTGCGAGAAGGTCGACTTCCACACATACACAAGCTTCATTCAAATCTTCGCACCACATTCACCGTCACCTTTACCATAATTTAAGCATAACCAGTATAAGCATAAGTAACGTCACTCTATAAACATTATGCCGGATAAATCTTACAACGTGTATACTACATTACTGTTAAGAAAATGTTGTCTATAAGGTAGTAATGAATATAGTGTCAGCTATGGCGTCAGCATGAGGCGTCCACTACTAATACTACGATTATTTATTTAGAAATATTTGTTCATATTAATAAATGTATATTAGAAAATACATATATTCTAAATTAAGCTATAATTTAAATATATTAGTAGCAATAAAATAAAATATAATAAATAAAATTTAGCAAAATATTAAAAATTAAACATTTTTTAAATAATTAATTTGTACGCATATATGTAATTTAAAAATACTTATTTCTAATACTATGATCAACAAATTTTTAATCATTACTTAAGAAATTATAAATTGAGGTTAAAAGTTAAAAAAAAAATAAATTTTTTAATTACACATATTAAGACAATGCTTTTGGTATTGTTACCAATTCTTTCTGTGGTTCACTCGTTCACTTATTCTCATTCTTTTTTCACTTGCAATCCTGTTTCATTCAACTTTAATATTTGCGGGCTTTTACTACGTCAAAAAGAAGACATCATTTCTGCGACTATGCCGCTAGCATAACCATCGCGAGATCTTAAAGAGACCTTTTCCGTAGTGGAAAAGTGAGAAGTTATTATTATTATTACTATTATAATTATTTGTTGGAGTTGGAGCTTAAGCAGGCTTCCAGACACATGGGTAATCTCTTGACATCCTTCGTGTGCGTTTAACAACCCTGATGAATCAGCCCGGTTGCCTCCCAAAAGGATAGTATTTTGGAGGCGTGCCTTGCGCCTATCTCTTCTACCTCCAGGAAGGGTATACCAAAGGATGGTTGCCTCTTCCCAAATAAGGCAGGGCAGCTACAAAGTATATGCCCAGCAGTTTCAATTTTCTCGTAGCAGAACCTACGGAAAAGGTCTGTTACTAAGCCCATTCTGCACTTATGTGCTTTTAGGCTACCGTGTCCTGTTACTATCTCCACCAGTAGCCTAGTCTTGATTTTGTTTAGTCGAAATATGCGTTTACACCATTCTTTAGCATTAATTACCGTAACAAAGGTCTTTGATTGACCACACGTGTTGACTTTATTCCATCTACCGTATGCCATCTCTTCTGACCATCGCCTAATCTCTTCTTTGATTAGACGGTGATCGAAGTCGACGACCTATTCTGGTCCAATGAACTTATTTCTGGCTTCTATTTTTATTAGGTCATCTGCTATCATGATTCCTTTGATATAGCAGTGTCCAGGAATCCAGATTAGGATGACCTTACTTGTTTCAGCTAGTTTGTTTAGAGACTGATAGCATCCCCAAACCAACCTAGATCTGGTCGTAAAACTGTCTAGTGCCTGTAGCGCACACTTGCTGTCTGTGCAGATGTATACTCGAGGATTGCGGGGCGCATCGTTTGCCAGCACTGCAGCCCAGTTTACAGCTGCTGCCATCAGGGTCACCTTAAATGGTTTGATATCCAGAAGTAAACCCAGCACAGCAGTAGGAGTTGACCTAATCGCGCCCGAGATACTTTTCAAGATAACACTTCTTAGCCTTTCTAAAAGTATATTGGTCATGGAGAATTCTATCCTTGGCCACCATACTACTGACCCGTAGGTCAGTCTGGCTTTAAGTACAACCTCGTAAATCCATTTCATGATCTCCGGTCTCAGTTCACAGTTCCTGCTCACAGCTCTTCTCAGTTGCCATAGGTTGGCTGTGACTTCCCGCTTACATATTCTAGGTGTTGCCTCTAGGACAATTTACTTTCCAGAATGACACCTAGGTATTTAACCTGATCCCTTAGGGGTAATTTCTGCCCGCCTAAGCTCAGCTTGCATTCCCTTTCCCATTTGTATCCTGGTATTTTGTATTCTGATATTTTGTATTTTGTATTCCGATTATATATTCTGGTGCACACGAGGCTCTCGGCCTTCTTAGGGTTAACACTAAGCCCCGTTTCATTGCACCATTTTTCAACCAATATAAGGGCACTTTGTATGACCCCCATAAAGAGGTCAAGGAACGGACCACTGGCTTTTATTAAGATGACAAGTTACAAATTATTTTAAAAAATATTACGCGAATACAGATTCTTTGATACTTATACATACCTGATATTATTAATATACAATATAAAAATATCAGGTACGATAGATAGCTGCAGCAGTAAGTGCCGGTTGAAATAGGCAGGTCAAAAATTTCATACAGTAAGATTGTACATCTGCCAATATAACAACAGTACTACATTAGTGAATTTATGTTTGCATCAGAAATGTATTTTCGATGGAAGATGTTAGTTTTCGAGCCAAACTCTCGTCATTTATGGGAAGTGTTGATTTTCTGCTTTCATTTAAAAAAAACTAGGGCTGAAACTTATTAAATGCTTTCATGAGCTTACGATTGGACTGCTCATAGTAAAAGAATGTATCATGAGCGGTTTCAATGCAGTAAGAGTGGTGATTTTGATGCCCAGGACCAGCATGGTGGCGGAAGAGAAAAAATTTTCGAAGATTCTGAACTGGAGGAATCACTTAATGAAGACTCATGACAAAAGTAAGAAGAATAAGCAGTATCATTGGAAGTCACTCGACAAGTAATTTTGAAACGCCTCAAAACCAGAGGAATGATTCAGAAGCAAGAAAATTGGATTCCGTGCAAATTGAAGCCGAGAAATAGATTTGAACGGCGCTTTTTTCTTGTGACCAGCTACTTCAAAAACAGAATCGAAAGGTATTTTTTACAGCGAATTGTAGCCGGCTACAAAAAATGGGTCCACTTGGATAATTCCAAGCGCAGAAATCATGGGGAATACCCAGACATGCCTTCATCGACGTTCAGATCGAATATTTATAGTGCCAAGGTTATGCTATGCATTTTCTGGGACTATGGGACTAGTTCGGTAAGGTGTATTATGATCTGTTGAAACCGAGTAAGACCATTCAATAATTGCTTTCTCCTGCTTTACTGCGCTTCATTTACACAAAAAAAATATAATAATTGCATCGAAAAACACCAATGTGTTGGGCAGCTCGCTCGCTCGACGGCGCGTACCCTTCTTTATTATTCGCAACACTACACGAGCTAAAGAGGAATCTAAAAGCGATAAAAAATGTCGGCCACAAAGCTGCAAAGCACGTCGAATGCCTATTGCAATGAGGCGGGTTCGGAGTACTACTTCACCGACTCGGCGGTGTGGCCGTTATGGAGTGGACAACCTTATAAAAAGTAACGGGGTCTCCGCGTTGATCAACCTTTCTCGGGTGCCAAGACAACTTTCACCGTGTTTACTAACTCTCCAGCCAACTGGATTCGTCAACCTTGACGGGCACAATGAATAAAGCTAAAAATTCTAATAATTCGTCTTTTGTGAAATCACAACATTTACTCATTTTGGACCGTTTTTCTTAAGGATTTTGAAACGCAATCGGATTTATATATGTGTCTTAGGTATTGTAATTATAGAGAACAAAATAAAGAGTAGTCGATGTACCTAAATACGAAAATAATACCTAACGGTGATTGCCATCGTCAAACATCAAATTTGTAAAACACTATACAATCTGTCTTTTAATTACTTGTCTCCAGCCTTTACGTGGTAATGCTGTAGATAAGAAATTAAAAGATAGGTTATATAACAATTCTATCAAAACTAAAAAAATATGTGATGGAACGATTTTATAAATCTGAATTTATGACCTTGATTTTGAGATTAGAAAAAGTGGAGTGAAACATCAATTTGGATTGTAAATTTGGATTCTCTACAATTTTTAACATATAAAAGAACACTTATCATGACCTCCTGAAGGTTAAATACTTGTATAGGTTAAATATTGTTAAATTAAGAATAACTAAAGAACGTCATCTGTACCTATTAATATTTAAAATCTATTTTACAAAGATCATTATCATGCAATAATGCTTTAAGCATTACAATGTTTTTTTAAAATAATCAAGATTTATGTATAAAAGATGTAATAAAAAAAACTTTAAAAAAAGTATACTACAGGCAAATATGCCTCTGTTGTCAAGAGTAAATTATAAGACTAGGAAATATAAATTTTTTCACGCTTTTTCACGCCTCTGCAGGAATCACATCCGCAGATTTCCAAGCGGGGAGCTCTCACGGAGATTGCCAGGATCGCCCCGATCACCATTCTCGCGAAAACGGTCATTCAAGATCTCTGGCGAGCCCAGCTCGATTGGGATCAATCTGTGCCGAAGCCGTGGTCGTCCCAATGGATGACCTTCCACGAGGCCGTGTTGCATATCAACAGCCTCTCCATTCCTCGTTGGTTCGAATGGGAACGAGCTAGTTCGACCCAGCTTCATGCATTTGCTAATGCCAGTCGGCAAGTGATTGCAGCCGCCGTCTACAGTCGGGCGACTCTCCCCAGCTCCCCAGCTCCACGATTCACCTACTAGGCGCCAAGATTAAACTGGCCTCCGACCGAACGCACCCCCTGTTTAAATCCAAATGACGCTTCCCCATCTGGAATTGCGCGCAGCTCTACTTGCAGCCCGTCTTCGACAGTTCATCACTAACAGTCTCGGGGTCTCTTCCAAGGACTGCCAGTTGTCGAGCGATTCGAGGATTGCTCTGCACTGAATCAGGGCGAGGGGCACCATCGGGAATGACCTGGTCAATAATTACGATGTCCAAATCTAGGACATCCTGGTGCAGATGACATGACATCATGACATGACATGACGACAACGCTGCAGCTGCCGCCACTCGAAGCCTTCACCATCACCATCATGCACCTCCAACTTGTGGTCGCACGGACCGGGCTGGTTGGCCGGACTGGAGAGTGTATAGCCCTCTGACCTCACCACGTCGTCACCCCCAGCATTAACCTCTGCCACGCATATGCTGTCATGTGACAAAGCTGGTCCCCTCTGAAATTATGGAGTACGAGCGCTTCTCTGACCTCGACCGCCTGCTCCGGGCGCTCGTCCGCTGTCGCCGCCTTCTGCGTTCGATCATGAGAGACGATCGTCGAGCAGCATTCTTGGCGTGCGCCCGCCTGCACTGGGCTGCTGGGGCTTGGAAGTTGTCTCCAACATTCCAACATCTCGCATGTTGAGAAGCATCCGATCATCCTATCGGGCCGCTGCCATCTGGCCCAGCTTGTGATCGCCTGGGCTCATAACCGGAGCCTCCATTCGCCTTTACGCTTCAGCTTGCGTGAATCATAGTAGGGCGCAGTCACATTAAGGCTCTCCGTCCCTCACTTTGGTAGACTTTACGAAGCTAGTCTGCAACTCTTCTCGCTGAGATTAAAATGGTGCTGAACTATCGTTCACTCTCCCCCATCACCAATGATTTGGAGGACATCAATGCGCTAACATCAGTTCATTTCCTCACTGGATCATCCTTCACCGTAGTACCACACCTATCGCTTGCTGAGGCCTCGTCTGATCATCTCTCTCACTGGAAGCTGGTGCAGTGTCTAAGAGATAAGTTTTGAGGTCGCTGGAGTCTTGAGTACTTGAATCGACTCGAACTCCACCATCGCACCAACTGGACCCGCCCTCGACTGAATCTCGCCGTCGGCGACCTTGTGCTCGTCCAGGATCCTACTTTGCTTCGACCTGAGGGTCGCTGACGCTTTAGTGGTCGCTGGCCACTAGCTCGCATTCTTCACGTCCACTCAGGAGCCGATGACCTGATCCGGGTGGCCATCCTCCGAACTCAAGATCCCACTTACACCAGACCAGTGCACAAGCTGGTCCGTCTTCTCGTGGACAACGAGAACAGTGGGTCTTTACCTTCATCGAAAGGCCCGATATCCAGCTCACTGCAGGCCTCTCGATAGTCTCTGCCGGCGACTCTTTACTTCTGCATCATCCAGCTACCAGCTCATCTTCCATCATCGTTCCGGGAACAAGGCGGGCAGGACGTTTGCTCCATGGCCGCACCGTTAGAGTGGGCATTCTCGTGCAATGAACTTTGATTAAGTCTGTCAATATCTATATTGGTAGGATTTGAGGTTATAAGTCCTAAGGCTTAGCATAATTTCAATATATTATGCCCCATTACCGTCGTCTCCTAGAGGTACAATATGGGCATAATATAGTACATAATCTGCCCACAGAACATAAAATTAAAAATATAATGAGCATAAAAGCCTCAATGTCCTACCAGGGTATACATAAATTATAAGCAGATCATATTATTACAGTATACAAAAGTAATAGTTTAAAAATTATAGTATTCAAATTATAGTATCCAAAAATAAAAGGAACAATGACCTTTATAAGAAGTCCTTGGCTTCTTATCAAATGGGCAGTTTCAAGATATCGTTCCGTTAAAAACATACATTGAACCAAAACACTGTATAAATGCTATATAACCGTTATTTATAACTAATATGCAAATAAAAATGTATTTAACTAATTTTACTTACAAGTCAATATAATTTTTAACCAATTTCTGTAGGGATCCAAATCAATGCTCTATTATAGTCTCTGACAATCAACATTTCCTTCTTGGTTCGACATTATGTAGACAACTTATAATAACTATATTCCAAAAAGTAATTTTAGATAAATTTCAATATTAATAATTAATATTGAAAATAATTTAAGTAAATGATAAGAAATTCATAATTAATGTTTCAGTTTTAACTATTTCGGAAGGTTATATTATACTCTTTCGTACGACTTCCAGCCAATAAGATTTAATATTACTATGTATATCTTTTGTTAATGCTAAACTCAAGCAGCATACGACTGAAGTCTAATATATATCAACAAGCACAACTAGTAGTTGTTGAAGGTTAGGGTAAGCAGAAAAAATGTTAGCAGAAAAAAATTAAAAAGAAAATAGAAAATACATATAATTACTACTCAAAAAACATAATATGTCCGTACAATCAAGCAGAAATATCATCCAGATCTACTTTTTATCGTTTGAAATTTTTTTCAGATACGTAATGTTTTCTATAATACTTTCTCTATACTTTATTTTCTTGTATTTTAAGTAATAATTTTTCCCTTCCTTGTTTCCCTAACAAAATTTGCTGGTGTCTGATGAATTATTACTATTTACTTTCGGGCTACCTAAATGCTGAAAATGGCTGCTAAATAGGATGAAAAAGAATTTGAAATTAACACTGTCTAATTATTGTAAAAATTGTGTGTCTAAAATTAATAAAACTTAAAATTAAGACTGTCATAATTATTTATTTTTAATTTATAATTTATTATTAATTATTTTTTTCCTTTTTCGGATTTGTTCGTCAGATACGACGATAATCGGATGAGCAGTGCACTTAAATAAGACGTATTTTTTGTAGCTCAAATGCCATTGTTTTTGGCCTCTTCTCTATGAGATGATATTTTTGATTACTATTTCTTCCCTTTATTCCTTGTTTTGTTTCTAATAAAATTGCATTGAAATTGATCAAATTAATAAAAATGAGATTAAAATTGAAGTATAAATTTTAATTTATATAATAAATTATTTTAAATTATTGTTAAAAAAATAATTACTTTTATGTATTGGAGCATCTTGATCACACGACTCCTGCTCCGGCTCCGAGAAACGTTGGCTTCGGGGAGGAAGCACCAAAACACAAAAGATATATATAAAAAAATTTTCTCTTATAAATAAATTTTTAAAATAGTTCTTTTTATCACTAGAGATTAAATATATTTATAAACAAAATAAAAAAAATGCTACCTACTATCAACTCTAACCGGCACAGCCGCTACTCTCGTATACATTGATACGCAGCGTCATTTTATTGGTTGGAAATGTGGAAATAATTCATAGTTCATGTTTTATTCATAAGGGTCAAGATCATTCGAAATAAAAGGTCTTCAAATAAATACTGTACAATTTTAAGTTATTTAAACAATTAACGAATAGTTTAATAGTAGAAGGTTAAATAACGGTTATTATCGGTTGGGTAGTAAATTAATTAAAATGAATAAAAAATAAATGACCATTCAAGATAAGTCTTGAAAAATTTAAATTCTTTAGAGGTGACTGGCGTTACATTATTGGAATTAAAAGCATTCATGAAAGGTATTCATTTAAATAATTTGTTTATTATAAATTAATATGTACAATTCAAAGGTATTGGTTATAAATAGACAATTGTTTTGTTGTTTATTACAGAATTAAACTTATGCAGAAGACTAAAGCGAATAGAACACCTGCAGTTTAAAGAAATCAAAACAAAAATTTTAAGATAACAAGAATATGTAACCAAGTAATAAGTAATTATGAAGTTGATTTAATACAAAGTATATTAAGTCAGTATAACAAAAATATTGAAGAAATAGATCATACCAATTTAAAAACAAATATGTCAGAGATGCTGGCAAGTAAAACTAAAACCATTGTTGAGCTTAAATATTAAATTAGAAAATGTTTAAGCAATAATTCTCGTTCTAAAAAGGCATAAACAGTGGAACTATAAAGCATAAAAAACTGAAGAATATGCAACAAGTTCATCTTGTTCATAAGTAATCAATGTTTATTAGTTCAGCTACACAGTAAAGAACATTTTTTACAAATTACCAATTATTTTAATAATTTACCAATTTACAACCTCGATCAAAATGATGTAATTCACGTATATCTCATTTATAAATATTATCTTGTAAATTCATTTATTAAATTATTATTTACTTATTTGATTTTAGTTATAATGCCCAGAATTCTTAAACCGGAATCAAAACTATATATGCAATCAAAAAGCCAATGATCCTGTGGCTATGTATCAAAAATATAAGTTACATTGGCTGCGATTATCACTTCCTGGCGAATAAAGACATTATAAGTTAAGATAGGCTAAATGTGAAAAATAATTAGCTACTTAAGTTACAAAACCGTGTCTTTAATTTTACATATACACTAAAACTAATTTTATATGAAATGAATTTATTATTAATTATTATTAAGAATTTACTAATTTATTATTAAGATTAATATAAAAGAATTTCGAAAAATCTCGCGAAAAAATCACATTAGAATACAGACTCTATTAGGGTCAAATTAAATTATTATTTGCTAACAGGTTACAATAATTTTAACGTGACATCA
This sequence comes from Sycophaga agraensis, assembly GCA_018906755.1. Lineage (NCBI taxonomy): Eukaryota > Metazoa > Arthropoda > Insecta > Hymenoptera > Pteromalidae > Sycophaga > Sycophaga agraensis. The sequence continues at coordinate 360,510 of JACCIE010000079.1, forward strand.
GTTATAAAATATGTCATCGTTAAATATTAATTTAAAAATATTATTAAATAATGCTAAAAATTTAAAATAGTTAAATGTTATACGTAGTTTGAAAAGTTGAATATAACTGCAGAAATATGTAATATGTATCGTAAAAAATATAATGGAATAGTAAGTAATGAAATATATAATTATATAACAAATATATAATAATAAACATATAATATTTATCGTGATAAATAAAATAATAAAGTCAAACATGACAAAATTACGTATACAAAACTATTCTTAATTCAGCGAGGTATGAAACTTATAGATTAGAAATAAATAAAAATAAAATTAAAAATCTACATTTTATATTTAATTTGAAAATTGGGACAAAAAAATATTTATCTTTTTAAAAATAAATTAATACATTATTTGAAAATAATCTGAAAAATACTAAATAATTAAATTAAGTTATTAAAACATTGTTTAAACAAATGTCTAAAACCGTGCCGAAATTAAGGTGGTCTGGTTCTCTTTGCAAGAGCTGTGAGAAAACACACGATATTTTCGCTTGTGGTCCGCGCACTTCTTACCCAATAAGCGAGCCGACGGCACACTATGGTTCCATTTAAAAAAAATGGAAACAATTATGGCTTCCCTCGAGTTTTTCACGGATTTGAATGATTCAAGATCGAGAATGTTCCTCTCGAATTAAGCTATAAGGATCCATTCCCTTCACAATGACAATTAATATCTTACTAGGCGGTAAAATTCGTTAAAATGCCTCAACATGTTGCCGTCGAGTCTTTTTTTTGTTGATATCGTCCTACACTGGCTGCTTGATTCCTCGGGTTCTTTCCGTCTTCGGGAAAATTTTTTTGGGACCGGGAAGATAACACGATCACCGACCTACATAGGCATAGACTTCTCCATCGTCTCCTGGTCAGAGTCGATGAGGAGAAGCGCCTCGTCGATCGAGGAGATTTTGCTCAATACGGAATCTTCTGCCTCCTCTCCTCCTCCCGCTACAACATGAGCAACTTCTCCCTCCCACTGAACATCTAGATCAGTAAGCAGATAACACACAATCATTCTTTAATATAGCTAACTCGAGTTTTGCTCATAAAACTCCTTTAACCTCTCGATTCAAAATAACCCTCAACACACCGTATCGCTCAGTACTTACTTGATCTTGAAGGGCCTTATATGCCTTAGCGTTGTATGCCTTAGCGTTAGCGTTATATGCCTTAGCGTTGTGCTCTTAGAATTCGTCGTTATGTTTTCGAATAAGATCCCAAAGCACACTAAATCGACATTAACGACATTAGCGAGAGGCCAGTTTCCCAGCATCACCAGGGGACGGCAGCTAGGCGCCCCAGTTACGGCGGCGTCCCCGGTCCGGACGGACAGGGCAAAGAGAAAGGAGCTAGCAGGCCTCACCGACAGGTGAGTTTTGGGGCACCGCGAGAGAGAGAGAGAAAGAGAGAAAAAGAGAGAGAGAGCGCGAAGCGGAGGACGCGGTGTGGCGGCCCCAACGCCGTCTTGGGGCCGCGAAAGCGGCGGCTTACCCGCACGGAGCCGACTGGTGACCCTCCCGGGTTGAGGCAAGGGCCCCTAGTGTGGCCCGGTACGACCTCCCTGGGTGCCGTCATTATACAAGCGGCGAGGTGGAAGGCCCCTAGTGCGACCCGGTTATGCCTCGCGGGCGGTACCGACCGCCAGGATTGTTGTTGGCGCTGCGCGTCTGACGGGAGTTAGCGCCCGGGCGCGAATAAACAGATATTTTCCCCAAGAGCCCCACGTTGATTATTGTGTTCTCCGTCCCTCCGCGATCTCTTCCGCGTCGACCGCCGCCAGGCTAGCCCGGCCGGATCCCCTTCGGGGCGACCACGAACCTGCGCGACAAGCAGGCAGGCACGACCGGAGAGTGACTGGTGCTCCGAGCTCCTCCGAGGCTAGTCGGCCTTGAGGTGGAAGCACCACGTCACAAGGTACTCAGAAAATGCACTAATTTTTTACCCTCTCGATATCTCAAATTCTGCCCTTCTCGCAAAATATCAGACTCAAACACTCGCTCGCAGAAACGGTCCTCGAATTGTCTAACAAACGAGTCTAAATCCACATTCGTGCGATGAATACTCTGGTACCGTTCACAAGCCTCGAGCTTAAGGACTGTATGTAGGGCGAAAACCATTCAATATTGTGTAAATTTATCAAATTCACTACCTTGGCTCTATCGCTTAACTTCTAGCACCAACTGATTAGCAGTAGACAGGGCAAGGGGAGCAGAATCACCCCACCTGACCTGGCCACCAAGAAAGTTGAAAAATAACTTACTGCAAGTGGTTACTCACACACCACTAATGAGGGGAGTATATTTTTGTAATTCAAACCAAATTCTCGCTTTGCCGTGTAAAAACTTCTAATTATATTAAATTATTATTATTTTTAATATTTTTTATTTCCTCTAATCTTAATGTCATCATGTTTTTCAGTACCTCTATTTCGGCTTGATGAAGGTCTGAAGATTTTGTGGCTCGTCATTTATCCTTGTTCATCTATTTCCATGTTATTAATATTGGTGATTCTGTTATTTTTTTCTTACGGGAGTATCCAGTCGATCGCCATTTATTTATGCGATTTGATTTTCTTATATTTAGCATTTTAATATTTTCCATGTACGCATTAAAACAGAAAGATTACATTACAAAGCATCAAATTCTTTTATAAAATGATAATTCGCTTTATGAACAGTTGTGCTTTGTAGTGTACTGTTTAGTCAGACGCCAATTTTGTAAGACTTTTCTAGATTATTACGTACATAAGTATATACGCTAGAGGAATATATTATACTTCCACGATCTGGTTGTTTCAAAACATAAATTTATTAAGTTCATGTAGATCGATACATTACATCAAGGGAAGCCGAAAGTTAATTTATACCCTGCAATAATGGACTTATCCGCGTCAATAATTCTATTAATATTCGGTAGGTCAGCCTTAATATCACCGATGCCTCAACGTCTTGCCTTCGGATCTTTTCTCTCGTTCTCTTAGTCGGGTACGGGATTCTCCTTGATATCAATCTCCTCCGGTCGCTTGGCTTCTTGGATTCTTTTCGCCTTCTTAGTTTCTTTGTTGGGCCACGTTTGATCGACATGTTTTTTTCTCTACGTATGGTTACTATGCCGGTCCTAACTCTAGTGACTCTTGTCGCGAGACAATCGTACCGCGAGCGGTAGCCCTAAACATTCCCGAGGATGGGGCAAATGCGGTCCCAAGACACGACTCGCGCTTTCTCGGCCAGATCCGAACGTATTTCGAATACAGTTACAACTGGTGATGAACTTTTATAAAAAGTGAAGAATAAAGAATTAGAAAAAAATGTTATAGAGACAGTTTTCCATCGCTTGCGTGGAACAGAATAGTTATTGATCCAATTTCAGCTTCAAGATATATCCACAATAAGTACCAAGCAGCATTATTTTCCTTCAGCTGCTCATCCCATAAGTAAAATAAGTCATTATTATTATTTTGTAGAATATGATGGCAGAGGATTACCATATTTTTATTGCATAGTTTGGATCGAAGGTGCACCTATTCATGGAATTTCATCAAATGAGGAGATTCAATCTTTTATTTTGCAATGTTTAAAAATTATTATGAATCAGTTACATACTTTAATGTCTTTAAAAAGAAAAGTTGTGATTTAGCAAGTCATGCAATATCATGATAAATGTAAGGTTATGCAGGATGCTATAGAAAATGAATGATGATTCAGAATCAGTTGATGCTACCGAGTGATAATAGTAATATCAGTGATTATATACATAATGGAAAATATATATATAAATTTATATATATTTATATATTATATAAAATTATAAAATTAACAAATTTTATAAAAATGGATAAGACAGAGATTTATTTTAACCTAACTGCACACATATTTTATAAATAAAATACAAATTAAAGTTATTTATATGAATAATAATACAAAAAGTTAATCTAGTGAAAAAATGACTAAAATAACCTAAAATATATATAACAAGGCCTCGCGTTCAACTTAAGGTCTTAAAATTACTTCAAGCTACCGCACAAAATTATAGCGCAATACTAGACTCTGAACCATTTCAGACGATCCCTTCAATAGAGCCCGCTGCTAGAATAAGACAAGAAATAAGGACTGGATAGTTAATTCAAATAACAACCGCTTCTGATTTCCAAAAACAAATAAATAGTAGTTAAATTATGTAACAGTATATAGTTACTACAAATATATAACTTCATTTATGTTTTTATTCTACAAATACACTATTTATAATACAACATTTACTGTTTACCACATTATTATAAAATATTTAAAATACATAATGGTTATGATGGAAAAAGTTAAAAGCAATAAAAAGAAGAATTAATAATTCCATAAAAAGTGGCTCGAGGAGCATATACATAAAAATTAAAAAGAGTTTAACTTAAGTAGAAAATTATGGATTATACCTTGGTGATTCCTCGAAGCTGGGCACCGACCCGTAACTGCACCTTGAAAGAAAGAGAGAATTATTATTAAAAAGAGTAGAGAGATATCATATGTCGAGGAAGGATGCGTAACACGGAGACTGTTATGGCAAGTGATGTGCAAGTTAAATTTCTATTTATTTTGGGCACGAAATAAGCGGTCTCAGCCGTTCTTGTAAATTCTTTTTCAGGGGAATCTCCGGTGAAAAAGAAGGGATGGTATAGGTGAGAAGGCACCAATATGAGTTTCGCTACAAACATTGTAAAAAGAAGAGGGGAGAAATAAAGGGTTTCCACAAGAAGAACGCCATGAATTAAATAACTAAGAGGTTATTGCCAAATTTGCTTCATTCTGTCACATCTGAATCATCACGCGAGCCTCTGTCGCAATACTCTTTTTCTCTAAGCCATAGGCGCTCAAATGCCGCTCACGAGCCTACGGTCTGACGTCCTCCAGTGCCCCGCGGACCACGGGATTTATAGTTGGGTGTCAGGCAAGTAGACACCGGCTAGCCATGCATGAACCCCTCACTCGGAGGAGGCACCGCAAGCTGCTGCGGAAAGGCGCAATTCCGTGTGAATTCCAATTGTGACCAGAGGTGGTAGACTCAATAAAATCCGTTATATAAAATGATGCGCTCTTTATTTCCTACTCGTAAGTACAAATATCGGCCCGCTAGCCGGCTCCATGCTACAGCCTTGCTGGCTCTACGCATTTCCCCGAGCGACTATCATTTCACACCCCTCGGGCTTGATCTCCAGAATCTCCGACGTGGGCCGTCCGATCGGCCTTTTTCGTTGCGTTCGGCACGCCCACCTCCGTACCTTCCAGGTCGTGCGACTCCTCCCATGAGCACTCCCGGTCTACGTGGACGATGCCCCGAGCCCGTGTCCCACTCACTGCTGCGGCGCGGATGACCTGCTCTCTAAATATGAAAAAGTAGAATTATTACTTTTTTCGCAAGTAATTATAATTTTTACTTTTTAAAAAGTGTATTTTTACTTTTTATAAGTAAATGGATATCTTAGAAAGTTGTCGAGATACTTTATTTACATTTAAAAAATTAAAAATTTTACTTTAATAAAAGTAGGTAGACCAAGGTAGACTTATATTGTATAAATAGCTTTACGTGTGCTATGCATATGCTCATGGGTATACGTATGCGTATGCACATGCGTTCCTAAACGTACAAATTCCTGTTTTGTAAACGTGCGGTTATCAATTTATGCGAAAGTCGAGTGAACATAAATCGGGAGCCACTACATCTTATACATCAATTTTTTCAGCAACAGTTCTAGACGATATTCTAATAGTACATAATAGTATATATATTTTCAGGTAAGTATAATCATCAATGTTATAAAAATAATATAACCTGAACCGATGTCGCAACGTAGATTTTTGAGGTTATTGCCACGTGCGTATATAGAAGTTTCGAGCAAAAGTTTACACGAGGTTGACAACTATATCTTTTCTTAATTCACAAAAATGTATTATCCTTTTTATTAAGTTTCTTATTATATTAAAATTCATATATAAATATACATTAGAATTTAATATAAAAATATTTAAAAGATTGTGAATAAAACTATTTTTTAAGCACTGAATTATAGAAAAATTTCTATTATTGAATTAAAATATGTTATTATTTAACTTTATGAATTTTTTTAAATTAATTAGTTTATTTATTTTTATTTTTATTTAAGGTTAAGGTGATAAACAAAGTTTTAAAGTACGCTAAAATTTTTCTTTTTTTTTCAGATAGATTTTTTTTTCAGAATTGTATTGTATAAATATTTAAATTGTCAATTTAAATGGAAGACGTGTGTAATAATATTCATAGATTGAGCGACAAAAACTTGAGAGAATTACTGAGCTCTTTTATTTCTATACATTTACGTTTTCATTATTAATAATATGTTTAGGTTTTTATATGTATAAGTGATAGATCAATAAATCAATAAAAAAAAAATTTTTTTCGAGTGGTTTAATTTTTAATATATGTTTTACTTTTTTAAAGAGTTCAATCACTACTTTTTTAAAGAGTTCAATCATTACTTTTTTAAAAAAGTAATTAATTTACTCTTTTAAAAAGTAAATATTTACTTTTATGGAGTGGCTTATTCTGGACTTTTTGAAAAAGTGATTATTTACTTTTAAAAAGTAAAAAATCTAACTAAAAAATCTACTCTAAATCATATTTAGAGAGTGTAGATCCCTTCTACTGTCTCCAAATACGACGTTCGCTTACCGCTCTCAGGTTCACCGGACTCCTCCCGATAGCTTCTCGGTTGCTGGCCTGGTAGATGGTAGCGTGGACCGGGTCAGTCTGAGCTACTCCCGCCTGTCACAGCTCGACGTCCTCGTCCCTTGCAGTCGACCCGACACTCTGCCCTGATGCTAGTGCTTATCTCTAATTGCCTGACGTGTAAGCTCCAGCGGCTTCCTCGCCACTTCCGTGTTATCGGTCATGGTCTTCCTCCCGCTCTACCTTCTCCTCGGCTGCTGACAGCAGTTCGTATACGGTAAGTACTTTATTCTTTAATTATTGACGACCGATTTTAGAGGGCGCCCCACGGAAACACTTACCCACATACAATTTTCAAAAATTTCCTAACCTCGTCTAGCTCTGTTGTCCCCTTATGGCTTCTGTTCTGAGAGTCTCGGTTTTGCATCGGCCACCTGCAAGATAGAAAAGGGAACGAGTATGACTTACGAGGGATCCTGCGATCGTCGCCTACTGCCAAGTTCCATTCCTTTTTCTCTGTTCCGCTCTCTCTCTCTCCGTCCCTACCCCCGTTTCCTCTACTCCTGTACATGTCCCGCTTCTCCTGTCGTCGCATCTTTTACTGCTGACCTTCCGCTTCCTGACCGTACACTTACTGCAGTACGGTCTCCCAGACTTCGGGCAATTGATTGCCCTCATCATCTTTGCAGGGCCGCTGATGTCCGTCTCGCTGCGTGGATTGCTTCGAAGCGACCATTTGCTTCCATATAGCTACCATTCGTTCCGACTGCCGCTCCGCAAAGTGACCTCCCGCTTTCCTTCAAACAGCTGACATTGTCGCCGAGCGTGTGCGCCCCTGCATCTGGGATAAATGTCCTTTATGTCTGTCTCCGTTCTGCCGCAGTTTCTGCAAAACTCATGGATTCGGGGTTCGAGGCACCAGATTAGACGGTGGCTCTGCTGCCAGCATACCAAGCGGGCGCGGGGCGGACACCCCGATGGATCTCTGGGCATGCGATACAGTTCGCCGAAGATCACCCCGGAGATACGCGGACGGTATGGCACATCCAGGTGACGGGCTATCCCCGCGTATTCTGTAGCCCTCCGCTGCTGTTCCTCCTATTCCTTAGTAGACTCCGGCGCCCTCGAGCCCTGAATCGAGCCCGAATCCGGGTGCGGCTCCGGCCGCTCTGACGGCGCAGGCTCCTGGAGTCAGGCCTCTTCGCCTAGTGTTTGGAATTTCGCCTCGGTCTCTGTGAGCGACGGTGAGACCTCGTGGGCCCAGATGTTTCCAAGAGCAGGCATGTTGGTCCTCTCTGATGCAGAGGCACCCACACGATCGGCTCCCAACGTCGTCCCGCATACGGACGTCCGGCTCTTCTGGCGACTCTAATAGAGGCCGTTCGCCTCCTCAGCGGACCTCTCCTCTGTGTCCCTTTTCTCCGCGTCCTTCTCTACCTTGTTCACCTGTGACGTGCATATGCCCAAACATATGATAATGCTGCGCGATGTACAACTATGTAGAAATAATATAAAATTGCTTTCATTTTCTGGAAATGGCCAATTTTGACGAATTTTATGACCAAGTAAGATATTAATTGTCATTATGAGGAAAACGGATCCTTATAGCTTAGTCCGAGAGGAACATTCTCGATCACGTATCATTCAAATCGGTGAAAATCTCGAGAAAAGCCATAATTATTTCCATTTTGTTTTTTAATGAAACCACTGTGCAGCGCAATGCGACGCTCAGCCTCTCCGGGGAAGAGGGCTTCCTAGCCTCACTGAATTATCGATGGCAGAGCAGACGCCCTCGTCTCAACCTCCGGATAGGCTCGGTGGCGCTGCTCTGAACCTCGCATGATCGACTGTACAGCCGTATTCGAGGCGCAGCTCATGTCACTATAATTGTTTTGAGAGAACGCGTCTACGAACCCCTGGAACATCATCAGCGCGTTTATCAGCCCGTACGGTATTGTATTAAAATGAAACAGTCCCGACCCCGGCACAACCAACGCCGTATAATTTTTGCTATTCACCTCCATGCGCATCTGGTAGTAGAATTGTTTAATGTCTATCGTGGATAAGTACTGGGATTTGTGCAGTTTATCCAAGATGGTCTCCATCCAGGATATCAGGTACGTGTTCCGCTCCGTCGCCCGTTTAACATTTCTGTAATGTATACAGAACCTATAGGGACCATTTGACTTCTTTAAGAGTACTGAAGCGCTATTCCAGGCGCTGGGTGACTTTTCAATTACTCCTGCCTTAAGCATCGCCTTGAGGTCCTCATACGCTATCTCGAGCATCTGTGAGAACATACGACAGAATTTTTGAGTATAGAGGCTTTACACGTCTATGTGATGAGCACCGTCAATCCCAGCTCAGATGCGTCCGGTGGCAGCATCTTCTCGATCAACGCTTCTAGTTCAGCACTCTGTTCCTAGCTTAACTCCATAATTCCGGCAGAGAACGTGTGGATTATCTGCTCACCGTCCGCCTGTCGCGACTGAAACTCACGCCATTTACCGTCCTCGCCTATTCTTCATAGATTTCGTCCTGGCCAAATTACTAGATCGAGATTCTGCCGGACCCACTCCGATGCCCCCCCCCCCCGCCAACCAGGGAGTTTATCCTCAAGTAACGAATCAAGAGGACCTCCTCCGTAACTCTCAGGCCCTAGGCCCGACTCGCGCGACGTCGACGTCCTCCTTGGATCTCCGACATCAGCTGAAGAACCGATTGTCTGGTCACTGTTTGCTGACTCACTATCATATTTTACTTCCTCGAATTTCTTGGCTCGAGACAATTTCCGGAACTTATTAGCTACTTAGCTTCCTATTGACTTCCATAAATCTATCACCTTTTTTTCCTCTCCGGTTCGCAATAACTCGTCAGCTACCTGATTTGCTGTCGGCTCCCTTGAATCTATCAATTTCTCATATCTACTCTCTCCAATACAAAAGGACTTATTAAATTATTATTATTAAAACTAACGACTTCTCGACTCCATTCTCTGCAACGCGTAACAATTTATCATCTAACTCACTCGCTACTGTTTTTCCTAAAACTAACGCGTTTTCCATTTTCTTCTCTCCACCTCTCCAGAACTGATGGACTGAACTACTCTTTACCACCTCTCTGTTTTCACGCGCTCGTTCTTCTTGTTACTTCTAGTTCTAACTCAACAAATCTCTCGCCCTTTCTCTCCCATCGCCATTTCTTCTCATGTTCCTTAATATCCGCATCTTTAATCCTTTACCTTTACACTACAATTTAATGGCGGCAATAGATGAATTAGCCCCCATGAAAGTTATGAAATTAAATAAGAATCGCCTACCTTTTATTGATTTTGAACTACTTGACTTGCTCGATCTCCGTAAACACGTTCAGAAGAGGGTAGAGCAGGCGAGGACTAAATATGTTTTTAATCGCCTGTTCGGCTTTCAAAATTTCAGCACAATCTGGTGAGAGTTGCGGAACCTGGGATTGCTGCCCGTGCCCAGATCTGTCAATATCTAATTTCACATGGCAGGTAGTTGGTCAGGATAGCATTCCGTACAGTGTAGTTGTGGAAGCTCATCACAACTTAGCCGCCTTAGCGGCTAGTTTCCCGGAAACCCCATTCGGGTTGTCGAACAAGGTGTGCTCGCGTCAGAGTACCAGATTGCACGATTGAACCTGGCATGGCACTGGCTTAGGTTATAGACACGGCTGTCTCTCTTCCTGGCCTGGTCATTATAACGACGAACCAAATCCCGGATCATCGTTCCATGCGATTCTTCCAGTCCTCGGGATCAATGGAGATAACCGGGTCCTTTTTCTCCACTACCCTCCTTCAGGTCCTGCTGAGACGGGGAATCCTTCCAAATTTCAGGAAAGCTGGTTAGAACTTAGAACTGGAGTGGACTGCCGTATTTAACGGCTTCCTCATTTCCGGCTAGAGCTCATCCCAGCTACGATGTTCTACACTAGCATATTGTGCAACTATCGTTTGAAGCGTCCAATTAACCGTTTCTACCGGGTTTCCTTGGGGGTTGTATAGTAGGGTCGTGACATGCTTAGCAGAGCAGGACTAAGTCCTCCACAGCACTCGCCACAGCCCTCCGGTCGCCGCTTGCAACGGTGAGAGCTCGAACCACCACTACGAGCTGGATCAGGACGGCTGCCACCAATAGCCAGGGACACTCCACGATCCTCTGACCCATAAGGCCTACCGGACCCTGTTGGGATACTTCGTGTGCTATTGTTTGATTTGGAATTCACGTGCTATCCAATCACACGTCTACTCTATTCCTAGGTGAGCGGACGATGGATGCCTGTGTGCGTCTAGCATTACCCTTTTTCTATGCTCGGCGGGCACGACGAACCTCCTCCGCTCGTCTCGAAACAATATCAAATCCAAGAGTTCATCGACCGAGTACCTATACAGCATACAGTCGTAGACCTTCCACTTAGGGAATATGGACATCTCTCAACCGGTTTAAATACTAGGAATCCGATATCGTATTGAAGGCAATGATTTCGAGCTCGTGCAAATAGGCCTTTTTCAGATCGACCTTCGAGGTGTATTTTGCCCTCCTGAATTTATCTAAAATGACATCTCGCAAGTCTATGCAGAAACGGTAGCTGACCTCCTCTTTGCGGATAATCATAGGCGCGCTACACCATGCACTGACACATGGTTCTATGAGACCTTGCTTGAACATCTTTTGGACCTCCTGAGCAAATTCCAAAATCATTGGCAACATCCACCGGGGCGCGTGCCTGATCGGTTGTGTCCCTTGAACATTGATATTATGTTATATGAGCGTAGTGTAGCCGTGCAGCTTTCCAGGCTCTGGGATTATTGACTCGACCAGGACTCTTACGCGTTCGCACTGCTCATCGGCGATCTCGAATATACCGGCACATTCGCCCAGGACGGCTAGTCTCTACTCAGGTAGATCCTTTTCTACAAACCTCCGCCAATCTTCGCCCAGGACACGCCATTGTCTCTTGCCGAGTTGTATTTCGAATTCCCATCTCCGGAAGAAATCGATGCCGAGAATTATTGGGTGCTCCATTTCTGGTACAACCCTTAAAACTAACATCCCATCCCTATCCTCAACAGAGAAGATCACCCGCAGTACACCCAGCGCCTGCTGTACGATCTGGGAAAAACCTCTTACTCGGGAAGAAACTCGGGTCAGGCCGGATACTATCCCCCGCCGAATGGCAACCCGAGCTCTTCCCACTTGGGGTGTGGCGTAAATAGATTCCCATTGGCACCGCGGCTTGTGCTCTAGACAGATGGTTATGGAGGCAGGACGGACCGAAGATAGGAGCAGGGCTATGGGTCTGCTCGTCAATGTTGAGCCTTCTCCTCGTAGACAGAGTCATCCTCCTCCGCCGTTAATGAAACAATACCCCAATGCAGCGATCGACCCAAACAATCGAAATGAGTTATCGATGGGGCACCTATCTCCCCCTCTGGGTATAATGAAACCCTTCAGCTGAAAACAATGAATTAAAAATATATAAGTATTTTATCATTTCCACCAAACAGAAAGAAAGAGAGACCTAAATCATATCGCCGTATCCCTTATTAAAATTTGTTTGCCCAATTGCTAGCCGGATTGTGGTGGGGAGGGAAAGAGAGTAGTCGGACGCAACCCTATGCTTCCGATTCGCGAAGCTGATTCTGGGGGAAAGTAGATTATCGATCGTGGCCCACACCCTAACCTTACAGTCCGCCTTCCCTCCAGGGCGTTTGTCATTATTCAACCCTGATCAAGCAGTCCATTCGTGACTGTAGGTGAATCCTCCCAGACCTACCCTACGGTCCTTTTCCCTCGTACTCACCAGCCTCTCCTTTTAAAAAGACCATCATCTTCAGAGAGATTATGACGAATAATTTTTTTTAATAAGAAGAGAAAAAAACAAAATGGTCTTTAAAACACAGTTGGCAGCATTTAAAACCACGTGAACCAAACATTATACGGCTAGCCGCCCGGGTCCTCTCCGAGGCGACCACGAACCCGAGCGCGGAATTCGTGTTTTATAAAAATAAATATTTTATCGTCGAACGTGACAATTGCATAGAATACCTGTAATTTAATCAGTTCTTACATTTTTCTTCACTATATTACGTTTTCAATAATAAGTAGTTATAATAATAGTTATAAATGGTTACAATTTAATTATTTCTCCTTTTCATATAATTGATTGTTCAGTAATGTGGGATTGATTATCCTACTGAATTTGTTCAATTTTTAAACACGGTTTCTATCCATTTTAGTTATTTTAACATTACATATTTTTATACAATTAGGAAATTATGTTGTTAAACACATGTACATCTTTTAATTACGCAATATAATTTTTATAAATACTAATAATACAATTGTGAGACGTTTGTTTATAATTTTATCTATTATTTTATTATATATTCTATAATTTACGCATCGATACATCGAATAACATGGTTATTAGATTTTTATCAATACTTTGAGTTGTAAAGTAATAGTAAATGTAAAGTTGTAGTTTGTATAATACAAAATTTAAGTATATTATAACAATTAATAAAAATATATAATTTTTTTATTCGTAGTTATTTGAAATTTGGTATAGCAATTAATTTCCGGGAAACTTGTGTCATCTGCTTATCTGTGGGAGAGGTGCCATCTGTGCTAGTAGGGTCCTTGAGACTCCTTGGGCGGTCAGTTCCTCTTGTGGTTAGCGCGTCCCCCTCTGGCGAGCGCTCTTATGACGACTAGTATGTCGCGGCGGGCGTCAAAAGGCTATTGATGAGTTAAGCAAAAACGAACTCAATTTAAATATTAACAATACACTAGTATTAATTTTCATGTTAAAAAATTAATAGTAAATTCTATTTTAATACGAAAAGTTAATAATGAAAGATTAAAGTTTTGTAAAATAAAAAAAAATATCAATGTGTTTCAAACATTAACATTATAGGTTTTAATTATATGTATAAAATAAAGATTCAGGAGGCGGAGTTGGATGATTTCGCGGGCAAAGTCAAGCTCCTGAAGTAGATCAAACTGCGCCTCGAAAGAAGACAATCAACAAAGTACGTAGACAATAATGCGGATAAGAACAGGTAAGGAAAATGGAAACAAAAAAAACACATTTTTGAAAGATGCTGCACAAATGGCACAGAGAAATAGCCGGCCGTAAAGTTCCTTCGAAATAGCTGAAGGGGGGCTACTAATTTGATCTAGAAGTCCATAGGAATAACAGGGACTGGAGCAACGGTAATGGGCAAATGCAAGCTATACAGATATCTCAAAGAAACGGGAAGCATAAGCGATGATAAGAAGAGTGCCAAAGGTAACATTATCAATGAATAGCCGGGATCCGATGAAAACATAAGAATATGTAAGTTAAAGCCAAAAAACGCAGATGAATCACGAGAGAAAATCTAGATACTGAAAGACCGTTGAGTGCAGAAGCGATTACAAAGAAATTTGATTGCCACACGGAGAGAAAAGGGGGGGGGGGCGGAGAAACTAACACGTAAATTTATTATAGCCCACGAGAAGGTAAACAACCATGGACATCCATTCGAATGAAAAATCAATATAATGTAGGCACACAGTAGTCAAGAAATGAAAAAGAACGAAGATCTTAAAAATTGCAAGAATAGAGCAATAATAGAATATCAAAGTTGATATACTTAAAGAACGAACAGGGATAAAAAATAATAATAATGTCATCTAACATAAAGTTAGGTTTACGAATTCGTCAAAGTTACAGGTGGAATTAATGAAGAACAGGGAAAGCGTGCACACTAACAGGGAATTAACAACAAACATCAACATTATTAATAATACACATACACAATGATGCAGAGGGATCCGTGAGGAGAAAGCCACACTGGGTCCATACAGCAATAAAAAGAGGTGGAGTTAGCAAACAGAATGAATTGGGCAGTACTCTGGGGCTCGCATAAAAGGGATGGGGGCCCCAAATTCTCAGGATCAGGTTGAGCTAGGAGCTCTTCCAGATGCAGAAAAGGAGCTGCAGATATGCAGCCGACTGGAGGAACGGCCGAAAAGTAACCGAAGCAAATGCACAAGGGCCGCGATATGCGATAAGCTGCTGCAGTCGAGATCCACTGCATGGAAGGAGACAAGGCCAAGGCTTGACCTTGCAAACACGTCACAGTTAAAGAGCTCTGCTTCAAAGCACATAAGCATTACACTATCAGTGCGAAAAATGCGGGACTGGTTTAAATACCCGAAGGGGAAAATCGTGAAAACCCGAAATGAATTGGGAAAATATCAAAAGAGCGAGAGAAAGTGAGCGAGAGGGAGTGGCTGTTCCTCAAACTAGTCACTTGCTCCGACAACGATTACCGAGAACCTAGACATCGAACGAAAGAGGGCGAAATCATAAATTGTAATCGAAAGCATTTAATGAAAATAATCTGTACAAAAATACAATTAAAATCACTTGTAAAAGGGAGGAAAAGACAATACCCGCTCGTAGCGTGTGGTCACCTTCAGTAAAGCCGCGCCGAATTCACGATATGAACAGATCGAATATCCACCGATTTAGGCAGCGAACTCGCGATGCCCGTGATCGTGCTGAGAGCGCACTCCGGCAGCAGAGCCCGCGTCGAATTCACGTCATTAGCGGCTCAAGTATCTGTCGATCGAATATGACTTTCAACCCCCGCGATCGGGCCGCGCCCACGCTGCAGGCGTTAGGTTAGCACTTAGACAGTTCGCGGATAGCGAGAAGCGGACTCTCGATAGAATAAAAGAGAGAAAAGCGTCAGAGACGGGGTTTTCCGGCTTTGTAGTCTGTCAGTCAACAGACTGACACAACTGTCTAGATAGAATCTGAGTCGTGAGTCACTATACTCCAGAAGTTTGCCACCTTGTCGAGCGTTCAACTCCCTCTCCCTTCTCGCCCACGCCCGTAACAATTGCGATTGATATTGAATTGCTGTGTACAATATCTGATGGGTCAGATGACAATATCACTCCCTATAGGAATAGATTAGTTGGATGGAAATTGACAGTTATCATATCTCGTTCGACATATCTGGTCTACCGGTTATCCAAAAATCAAGGACGAGAAGAAGGCAAGTACTTCTTTCCAGAGTTTTCTGGCTGTATGGTCACTTAGGAGTACTCTAATCTGAAGCTCATAAGCTCCTATTTCTGGGCGCTCTTTACATCCTAGATTTTTACTCTCTTTTCATGAGGCAAGTGTAACGTGCATTCCCGAATTGCACAATAGAAAGCATGGATGTAATATTTATATCCCAGAAATGACTTGTTAATTTGTTTATTTTCTATATTATTATTATGCATACGAATACAAATAAAGTGTTAAGCGCTAATATATATAATATAATTGAATATAATTGAATATTTTAGTATTTAAGCAATCCATGTATGAAAATAGATTAAAATACATCATAAAAATACTTAAATCTATCTTATACCGATATTGTATTAATAACGCAGCAAATATATGGTAGTTGAATAAGCATGATAAAAAAACATATGTATAAGAATTTAAGCTACATATATAATATTTAAACATAATTTCTATATCGTTTTTCACACACACGCACACGTTACTTTTTGATAATGTGCAATAATAAATTCAATCAGAATAATTAATTATACATATAAATAATACACAATAAGTCCTATAATTATTTATTTACAACATTTATAATGGTGCTAAGTTCGATGGAAACTATTGCATAGTTTATTGGTAAACTGTTGTTAAAGATACAAGATCTGGTGCACGTCGATCGAAAAGTTTGACGGAAAATTGAAGGGACGATAAAAGATTAGCTGCGTATCATGGAATTAACAATATAGCGACGATTTTCTATTCGAATATTTACTGATTATTCAATATATCTTTCTATCATTTATCATGTTAAAATTTTAGCTTGCTGAAATGAACACTTTTGATCTTGTAAAGATGAGCAGATAAATATTTGAAGACCTCTATAAAACTTTATGTGAATAAAATTATTCTAGAAAATAAAAAAAAAATAAAAAATCATTACCTTGAGGTGGTTTGAACCTGTACTAAAATCAAATAAAAATAAGCGTACAATTTAATCCTAACATGTTTCATATTTATAATTTTAATTCTTATGTTTTTATTTATATAATCATAATAGTTATAAATATATATACTGCGTAAATTTAAAATGTAAAATTAAGGTTCGAAATACTGCTATAAATTATAGTATTTTATTGAAATATATTATTAGTAATAAATAAGTGAATAGACTACGATTATCTAACCCCAAGGTCGTCCCGGCTGTTTATTAAAATTGTCCACAAAATCAAATATCCATGGTTTAAAGTTTTTCTTTAAGTATGGTTTAAAGTATGGTTTAAAGTATTTGGTGAGATATTTGGATAAGCAAGGCATTGTCCGCTTGCAGCGGCCTATATTTTTGACAGCGACGAAATCTTCGCGGCCAAGGACTCGTTTTTGTTCCTACCACTTTTGAAGACACGCTGCGCTACAGGTGCCCTCCCCTTTTTCATGTGCCTGGGTTGCACAGGCTTCTTCTTTGAGAATGTTTGGAGACTTAACCCGTTCCTGTTCTGCGCCCCGATAGTACTCCGCGTACCTGTGCACCACCCTGTCGCTATGCCTGCACGTCTGCAGTTGTAACAAAAGATCGCAATCTGCAAACTGGGTCACTCCTTTACATGGCCCGTTGCCCAACATCGAAAGCTAGACCCCAGGAAGCCCACTGGTCAAGCAGTTTTCGAAGTGAAAAATGAAAGATACCACGGAGCCGTCTCCTCACCCCTTAGAATCTACCCACAGGCTCGAAGCACTCTATACCTCATTAACCCTTTTAGAGTTCGCTTCCTTTCTAACCGCAATCCAATCATGACTTTCTAACCATAATATGAGAACAAGTACAGTGAATGGAACCAGTGGATAGAAATAGCGACTATGAATTATAACTCATGTCTGCAAGAAAGTATTAAACACACGACTTCTTAAGTTACGTTCGGGAAAACAATTTACTATCCAAGTATCAAGAATACGTAAAGGTGTAACTAAACTAACAAACATCAGAAGTTTAGTTTATGATAACCTGGTCCAATCAAAACTACGATGAGCATTCTATTACGATCAATATTCTGTTACGATCACACACACAAAAACTAAACTCTAAAATCATTAACAACAACATACCGATATCTTCCATATGATGCCACCCGACTAAGCAGTCGATCAGAATAAACGCTAGAAAGTCCAAGAAAATCATCCGACTTCTATTCCGATTGATTTTTATCCCCTGCTAATTAATAGAATAAGTAACCGTTTGCCGTATGAGAAAATTGACTAAAGTTTTCTTTTAAAGTACAGAATACTCCAACCCTAAAACAATCGTAAGATGTTTACTGTTTAAACATTCTAGTTATACTGTTAACTAGCCATGCGATAATAGGATGCAACTGCAGCAGCAAAGCGATAAAGGTAAGTCCCATATTCCTTCTCATAATAAGAGAATTTAAGATCCCTTAAAGATTGCAATACAATATAAGATTGAAACTGGACCGTATACACCGGGCAGTTCAATATTGCGGTTTGTATTTTGAGTTCTCCGTAGTATCAGGCAGTGAAATATATACGGTATATGCAACAGCAATGTATCGCGAGCCGCGTAAAATACGGGAAAGTGGTTTTTCTACCGACTTCAAGGATGACGACTGATACCGAACGGCGCTTAGCGGTAAGTTTAAGAACGGTGATAGCCCATCTATATTGATCACTCCCGATAACCTTGGGAGAAGAACCAAAGACAGAGCAGAGTAGTGTGGAGATCAGATTGTTTAGTAGCGGGTAAATGCGTACTGTGTGCAACGTTTAAACAACATTCACTTTGGATCAGTGTGATTGGAACTTGAGGTTCAATTGATGAAGTTGAACGTTCGACATGCTTTGAATCAAAATGCAACATTATGTGATGCCGTTGTTTATATATCCAGCATCGATTAGACGATTTACAGTTGGAGGTTCTACATGATTCGTGATTTTTACACAATTAGAAGCGTTCTTGCTAATTGTGGAATTATAATGATCACATGTGTAAATATCATACTTTCCATGACAGGCATAGCACATAGGGGATTTTTCGAGTGATTTAGATGTGAGTTACCGAAAGAATTGGCTTACACTTTAGCAGTTTAAAAACCCTATGATAGCAAGCTTGCAGCATACAGTTGCACTGTATTTTAATTAATGTTGGCGAGTGTTTCGATAATGCATTTTTCGCTTGTAAGAAAAATTAACTTCTCATTGCTAAGCTGCCAACCTTCCACCTACGCCTTCGAAATATCATAAAAGTATCACTACATCATAAAAGGGACAACAGAACAAGTGTAGTTGAGCGAGCGATAGCCATAATAGATATGAAGATATCGTTTCTATATTTCATAGAAGATCGGGGTGAAAACAACAACCAACTCATATGGTAGGGTAAGCGGGAAAAGTCTAATCCATTTTTTTAATAGTAAAGCATAAAAGGGGATTTCACAGGGGGCAGCGAAGTGGTAAACTGCGGTAAACTAGTACATTCTCAATGTTGACAGTGCTTTGAATGTAACGGCATCGAATATTAAACTGCCATACATTTAAAGAGTTTGCTATAAGTACAGATTCTCAGAATATAGCCTTGCGTCTGAATATAAGGTCACGAAATGGAGGGCTGCGTATTCAATTACTCTGGTAATGTTTTCCTCATATACGGGAGCTGTATGAGTGTCAAGCATATCTTAATGTCAAAATAGATTCAAGGATCTATGATAGCTGGAAAAATCTCGCACTATAAAAGAATCTG
Source organism: Sycophaga agraensis (assembly GCA_018906755.1). Lineage (NCBI taxonomy): Eukaryota > Metazoa > Arthropoda > Insecta > Hymenoptera > Pteromalidae > Sycophaga > Sycophaga agraensis. The sequence continues at coordinate 380,076 of JACCIE010000079.1, forward strand.
CGAGCAAGTCCGAGCTATTTCGTGCCAGCGCTTCCTGCAACCTCAAAAGTTGCTTATGGGAGAAGATACTCAATGAAGAGGACAACAACAAAAGAGTAAAAGCGATTAACGACCTCTATTTTGCTCAAATGTTGACCCCGCAGCTAAGGGCAGGCTCTAAACTGAGGCCCGAAACGAGGATAACCCTCAGGAGATAAAACGTCTAAAACTAACAAAATCATATTAAAGGACATATTCCTAAGTAAAGAGACCTGCTCTTTGAAATCTGAAATTGGATTTGATACAAATTTCACGAGTCATTAAAATGTCTGCTTGAAGATGTCTAAACTTCAAGTATCGACTATACAATTTCGATAATGTACATAACAATTTCTTCTGAAAAATAAAGTTCGTTATACAGCACCCCTACAATATATGAAAATAAATAGGGTATTTTGTTACTAAATATTTTAAAACAGCGAATCTAGTATGACCGCCATTAGAGAAAAAATATTCTTTATAAATTTACAGCAAGTGAGAAGTGTCACAAATTTGAATTTTAATTTGTATTTAAAAATTTGAATTCATCATAAAAATTAAAAGCAAAAAATATATCTCGGAGGGAGGGCAACGCAAAACGAAGCACCCACAAATTAGGCTCAAAATAAATAATTTATTAAAAAATAATCGATACACAATAAACCACACTATCATTAATGCCAATGCTTCTACTCTTGTCACGTAGCAGTTGCCGCGTGGATAGTCCTGCCCCGTGTCCGTGATATTACAGGATAGATAGCTGAGCGTCCGGAGGTGTGATCCTGCACTTTTTAAGTGGGAGGAAATCCGACAAACTGGACTAATAGACCTCCATTAGCGGCATTGAGCCGATTAGTGTGGAGCCGGTTAGTATGGATGAGGAGGAGGAAGTAATGATGCAGTGCGCTCGCAAACACGTTGCAGCCATCAATAGAGTTTGCGAGCGCTATTATAAGCGCGTGCGTGCCTTCGAGAGGTTTCCACAAAGTCAAGGCACATACAGAGGCATGCTCAAGACATGACGACGAAAAAGGTAGTAGTGGAGTTGTGCCAGAGGAATCTTTGCTTTCAAAGCGACCATAGCGAATTACGAGAATGCTTATGGCGTTGCATGCTTATGGTCGTTCGGCCTAATCTTGATATCCCTTGAGTAAAGGGATACGACGACAACTTCGATGCTCAGCCATTGAGTCTTCCTTTGATGTGTTATGAGTTGTGGTTGTCGCCTAATATCCCTCGGGAGCGAGATGCCGTTCAAGATAATAACTGAACAAATACCAGTACGGCCGTAGAAGATTGCGAAAGCTCTTCGGAAGATAGAGTTCGCTAGCTTGGAGTTAATCTCAAGGAATATCCTACGACTGTTCTAAGCAAGTTAGATGCCCGGAGAACCTCCAGCCCGGAGTCGATTGAGATAGACGGACTGAATGCAAGAGCAGGTGCGGCATATAGTGATATCAGAAGATGTTTGCTGCTCAGCGGGAAAGCCTTCCGCAAACGCTGAGGGAAACAACCACACAAGTGTTTCCTTCTATCGCGTTAGCGGGAAAGCCGGTTCATCAGGATGAGGATCCAAGATTGCCGACAAATCCTGCTGAGACAGGCTTCAGACCTCCTGCGATAGGGTCACCCACGGGAGCTCTTCAGTTGGTGCTAGCCAGCACCTGTAATAGTGATGAGAGTTCGAGAGAAAGAGATGTGCATTTCCGCAATATGACTCATTATAGCAGTGCCTTGTGTGATGCATGTCATTGTTTTGCGGGTAGAGATAGGGAGGACGCATTTGACTTATTTAAGAGTCTGAAAGCGTTAAAGGAGCAATATAGATTTTCCAATAGGTGTTTGGTTGCATCTTTGCATTCGGTATTCATATAGAATGCTCTGAAGTGGTATAATAGCGTCGTCGAACATTTGCTAATTGAAAGTCTTTCGCTGCATCAGGGTTTATGATACGACTCTGTTCAGAGAATTACAGAGTTTGTGACAGAAAGAAGGTGAGACGTTAACAAAATTTGTAGATACGTTCCAGACGAAGGCCAGCTATATGCGTCCCCCAACGTCAGAAGATGTGTCGAATGTGCAGAAGATGGTGCAGTTAGGAAGATGTTTGGAAGATGTTCAGCGCATCAATGAGGTATTTGAGTCGCCGATACTCGACCAATCGTCGAGTAACAAGAAAGGAGAAAAGAAGGTGGATGTTTGAAATGGCGGGAGTGTTGCATTCACAGCTCCTAGCTTACAGCCTGCTACATGGAAGAGGAAGAAAAAGAAGAAGTAGAGTAGGTCAACGAGCGGTAGCGGAAGCAGTGACATTGGTGAAGTGGCTTTGCTAGAAGGCGTAGCGAGACAACAATCTCAGCCGTAGCAGAGTCGAGCTTAGGGGTAGATGCTGCCAACGCTCTCGAAACAACGTCCTCAACAAGCGAGTATGAGACGAGAGCTTGGCAGTGAATAGCGCGATCAAGGACAGCAATTGCGCAATTGCCTGCCCGCACATAATGCCGACATCAGTAGCCAATATACGGTTCTATGGACAGTGCTACACGTGCAATGGCATTAGGCATCGAGCAGTGATGTCTCCGAAGAGAGTTTGCAATAGGTGCAGACTTCCGGAACACAACGCAGTCGCTTGTCCGAACGCAGGTCCATAGGTATCGTGTTGACACCTGTCCCAGAGGGGGAGCGGAGGGAGGTAGCGAAGAGGGAACGGTGTGCCCTGTGACGGCCTCTGGCCGGACTTGACAGTCAAAGCTCCCAGTGGGCGAACCCTCAGAATGTGTGAGAATAAGTGGCGGTGCTCAGCTAGGGCGGCCCTCAAGATCCGACTCTTTCGAGAACTGACATAATCGGGTGCAGCAGGGAGAGCTCAATCCGATTTAGAGACTCAGGCCTGTCAGGGCGCCCGGTGCGAGCGAGCACTCTTGCGACGCTCGTTTGCGGCGGGCGTCAATCCCCCCCGACTGAAGCGTTCGGAATACCGGGCTGACCGTCGCCGGGTAGTCCCTGGAGCTGCAGGATATATCTTGGGGTGCAGGGAAAGCTTTCCGCTAAAGAGAGTTCCTTTGCTGCGAGGCCTTGTTTGGCGATGCTGAATTTTCCTCAGATTCTTGATGGTCACTGCTCGTTCGCTTCATATGCAAGATGTGCGTTGTTGCTGGAGTACCGTCCCGGTCTACCCAGTCCTCTTCTTACGTGTTGCGTGATCGGAAAGGGGTCTTTCCATTTTTTTGCTAGGTCGGCGCAGAAGTTCGCTGAACCCCTTGATAACGAATGCGCCCATAGACAGACTTGTGCTCCTACTCGACGGGTTGTTGCATCTACTTGCGGCGGGAGTCCTAGTTATTCACCCTAAGCGCTGGCGGCAGCCTGGATGCGCCCGTCAGTGGTTGGGTCTATAGTTTCCAGGCTTCCTTGTTCCTTGGACGTCGTAACGAATGCCCTAACAGTATTCTAGCAGGGCTGTTGTCGATCGCAACGTTCCCTACGGTTCTGCAGTTAAAACAAGATCCTCGCAATTTCGCGGTCCCATTCGCATGTCGCAGGAGGAGACGAAGGCCCTTCTTTATCTTCTGATTCTTCCGCTCCGTTGGGTTGGCCTGTGGGTAGTATCGTGGTATAGTCCACAGTTTGCATTCCCACTGGTAACATGTTTCGCTCCATCAACGGCCGCTGAACTGTGGTCCATTATCGGACAGGACGGCTTGTGGAAATCCCCATCGACTGAACACATCCTCCATATGGCCTGTTCAGTACCCGCTGCCCCCATCTAGAAGGCCTCGATCCACCAGCTGAAAAGATCAGTTATCACTAGGAAGAACCGTTTTCTTCTACCGCTTTTTGAGACGCAGGGTCGCAAAAGCGTCAACCTGCCATCAACAGTACCATCCGTGGAGATCCCCAAGGCAGATCTGATACGTAAAAAAAAATAAATAATTGATACGTAAAATTCTACTAATAAGTTACATTTTTTAAGTTTACATTATCTGTCAATCAGTTCACACTCATACATATTTATATACAATGAGTGAAATGAATGTATTTACAATACGAAGTGAAGGATGAATACACACATACTCAAGAAAAATGCATACAACCCATTTAGGGCGCAAATCAAAAACAAAATTATGAAGACGACTGACTGGAATAATTCATTATGATATCCCGACCCCTCAAATACTTCATCACTAGCCCCCTGAAGCCAAAGAGAGGGTGCATTCCTTATGTAGGATGATAGTCTGTTCCATAGATGGGCAACTTGAACAGAGTAAAATTTAATTCCCATCTCGGTGCGCATCCGAGGAACAGAAACCTGTTTAGGTTCATCCCTGACTGGCTAATAGGATGAATCAGAAGAGAACAGATCGGTGAGATATTCCGGCTTACGAAGCCGTAAGATCTTCTAGATCTGCAAGTATATAAAATATTTCCTCCAATCGTCTACTCCAGCTCAATCGGATCCTGGAAGGGTGATATGATCATCCCACTCTTCACATACCGCAGACAGAAATTCTGTGATCGTTATTACCTTGTCCTTAACTCTAGGGACGCATTTAACTAAAGAATAGAATAATAATTAAATTAAAAAAGACCAGTGAACGCACCAGTTTGGCACGGAGCCTCTGTGGTGTTCTGACGGAAAAAACGTAAACTATATAAAACCTCGTTAATTCTTTTACAGATTAATTTAATATGTTGGTCTCGAGGTAGGACCTATGTCTAGTACAACACCAAGGCTTTTTATAGTCTCAGACAATGATACGACTACCCCCTCACACAATAGAATTGAACCCAGCCGACTCAATATCGGAAAGGACTCTGCGAGTTCCTAAAAGAATCGCAGACGTCTTTTCAACATTGAGCTTTAAGAACGCAGACGATGTTCATTCCTACACTGCTCGCTCCGTGGCTGTTACGTTTCGGGCTTCTGCCTCCAGGTTATTCCTAGAAAAACTATGGTAAATTTGGAGGTCATGATAGGAATATGTCTTACATCCATAGAGACCAGGGCAAGACCAAGGTCATTAACTTAACGGCAGAACAGCAATGATCCTAACACAGAACTCTGAGGATCACCAAGCGTGGTGGAGAGCCAAGAAGATCTTATTGTTCTATCCAAGATGACAAGTTTGATTCTCTCAAACAAGTTTGCCCATATCCACATTAGCACCCCTCGTGAGAAGCCCATTTGCATCATACAGTTCAATAAACGAGTGGGACATATAGTGTCGACCACCTTGCCAAAAGTCAAACAATAACAGAAACGTCACCTGTCTTTTAGCCATAGCATAGCATACGTCTTCAGTCAATCTTAATAGAGCAATCTCAGTCGAACTGTGCCGTCGACACATAGTTTGGAGTGGGTCAAGGATGTAATGAGACACCAAGTATTCCATAAACTGGTCAAAAACAATTCTCTCGAGTACCTTTGACAGAAAGCAGAGGGGTAAAATCGGCCGAAAATCATACGGTCCGGAAGGTGTTTTTTCTTTAGCCAATGGCACTTCATGAACCTTCTCAATACCTCAGGGAAGCGTCCACTTTCAAGCGAGCTATTGTAAAGGCGCACTCAAAACAGACCTATAACCGGAAGAGCATTCAGAACTACACTATGCGAAATGCCGTCCTCACCACCTGTCGGCGATGTGAACTTCGATATTGACAGTACAATATCATTAATATTTATAGCATTTAACCGCAAAACACCATCAGCAGAATAGTTGAGCACGGCATGTATCCGATCGTCGTCGATGGTATTTGATTCCCGCGTAAAGTGTTAAACCCTCTAGCTTGTGGTAGCAAACTAAGGTTCTGCAACTCACGCCAGATTGTGCTGAAATTTTGAGAGTCGAACAGGAGATTATGAACGTATTTAGTCCTCGCCTGATCTATCACCTCCTGAACGTGTTTGCGGAGATCGGGGAGGTTCTTGAGCAATTGCCTTCGTCTTCTTCGTCTGTACGTCTGTACAGTGCTCCACTTTTACGATGCACCAAGCTTAACTCCAATCCAAGGAAGGCAATTTTTATTTAATTTCATAATTTTCTCGGGGGCGAGTTCATCCATTGTCGTCATTAAATTATAGTTAAGCCTCGGGACTACTGACTCAACGTCAAAATCGTCCGTCAGTAACGGCTTACAATCATAGCTCGCCAAGCATCGATGCTCTTATAATCCCTATATCTGAAAGAGCAATAGATAGATTCGGGGACAGGTACCTCTACTGCAATATTAATTATGTTGTGCTCATTATGAAAAGGAGCAGGTATATTGGCAGCGGAGATTACCGTATCACAAGAATGACGTCAATCCAGGTGCGGAATGCGGGTACAATATACGTAGAACCGTGTTGGATAATCTGTAAGGACAGCTCAGCCGCAAGTCTGCGAAGAAACGCAGCATCATCACTGGCAGTGCAGAGATCAGCATTCAGTTCACCCAGAATGATTTTATGACCGTAATCCGGCAATAATCGCCGCGATTCATCGAAAAATTTTGAGTTCCTTATAAATGAAACGTGAGGGGTCCTATACACAACACAAATTAACGTAGACTCAGAGGTACTAAACTGCACAGAGACAATACTGCCCAGAGCAGATCAAGTACTCCAGCTCCCCTGGCCTTTCAGGCCTCTCAGTGTTTAAAATAGAAAGTACATTTACTCGCAATTGCTTGTCGATATAAAGTGCGACTCTCCCACCATTAACATTGCAATCTTGCCGAATGATTGAAAATTCATCTATCCCGGTGACTTCATCCATTATACTAGAATCCAGTCAAGTTTTCGCTACACCGAACAGTTGATAAGTGGAATAATCATGTAAATGAAGACGAAGTCCCTCAATGTGAGCTCCCCTAGTGCCTCTAAGATAGTTCACATTCATGAAGCCCGCCCTCAGGAATCTGCCACCCCTACTGCATCCCGCAACCTTATCCTTTTTATTATTCCAACTCCCACTCCCGACGACCAGCCACGGAGCATTTGTCCGATTTAGTCAAATATGATCATCCTTATCCCACAACTAGAACGTCCATCCTCGCGACCTTGAGTCAACACAGACGAAACGAGAGGGCCACAGCTTAAAAAATACTGTCCACGGAGTACATGTTCATAAATAAATTTTTTAATCTCATTCTCAGAGGCCACAGCATGAACCCTACTGCCCTGTCTTCATCTAATAAAGAAATTACCGCGTCGATGCCGAACGTACTTAAAGCCGAGATCGCGCGCAGTATCTTTGCACTGTTAGAATGCACCATATTGACCTCGGCTTAACCACATATTTATAAAAATAGTACATTGAGAGGGAGAGAGAAAGAACGTCATATATATGTGTATATATATATTATAACGGGCGCCAAACGATGGGCCCGTCAAGGCCAACGTACCGAGAGGTTAGGTAGGCTGAGGAAAAACCTCCGGGAAAGGCTAGGTTGAAAAGTAGGGCGGGAAAAGAGCAGTTTTGCCTGGATCTTCGCGCAAGGTAGACGGCGAAGAAGACACTCTGCTTTGGCCTGCCTTTTTATAAAAGCAAAAAGTCACGAGGATCTAATCACGAGGAAGAGGTCGGCGCCCATCCGGACGAGGTCCAGTTCCGGATAATCTCCAGAGACCCAGAGCTCGGGAGCGTGATCCGAAGAAGGTACCACCGAGGACCCGCCGTGCCGCACACGCACACGATTAAGCCCAGGTAGGGCACTAAACTAATTTATAGAAAAACTGCACTTGTGCAACCGGTCGCTACGAAGCCAGTTGCACTTCTGCCAGTGCAATGCGAGTGAATGAGAGAGAAAGAGAAAACGCTTCTCTCTCACTCTTGTGCTAGGCTAGTGAAAGAGAGAAATATAACCTCTCTATCTCTAACTAGAAACGCGGGCACACGAAGTGCTGCACGGGTGAAGCGCGGACCTTCCGCCGTCGTAGGACCCGTACGCGTATTATACAATTCGATCCCCACGCGAAGGCGCGCAATTCAAATGACGATGCGCACATGCGCAGTAGGAAATAGCGGTTAGACGCGGAATTTGAGGATAATTCCGCGCAATTAGATTTACGCCGCAAATCGAAGACGAATACGTGTACTTCTCGCTTAACTTTTATACAAATAGATGTACAATTATTGGTTGATTAAAGAACAAGCTCTAACAAATATTTTCTTTTGAGTATCTTATTTGCCGCATCGGCGTCGGGAATGACTGTCCCATTTCCCTCTGTCCCTATTCCCTTGTGACCAAGGCGGATCAAACGACCATGCCGCCTCCACGGGAGCTGTTTCAGCAACTCATCACCTGAGTGGCCAGCGGTTTGTCGCACCACGCAGGTTACGCAGCCACGGGGCGAATGTACAAAAACACATCCCCATTGCACGTGGAAGTAGGCGGCACAAACTGTATCGCTCACATTGTACACGGCCGGGTCGGAGATTTTCTCCCCGGATCTTCCGGTTACAATGTATATAAGACAGAGTGGAGTTTCGTGCTGTGAGTGCACGGCAAATTACGGTGAATTATCATAAAGAATTGTAATAAATAATTCTTTATTATTTAAATTATTCGTGCATATATTATTTTGCCCTCTTTTTCTCTATGGTTCAAGAAATTATAATACTGGAAATAACAATTACGCAAATAAAACAACACAAGATGGCTGTTGGAATTGTAGAAAGCCTAAGCATAAAAAACAGAACTGCCTGCTGGAACGGAACTTGTAATGAGCGGCAACGCAGCTCAAATTCACAGTACCTTTAGAAAAACAAAGAGTCAACGGCGAAGTGGCATGATGCATTGTTTGGAGAAACGCTGATTTCCCGAATCAAACATAAATGTATAAAAAGTGATATAAGTTATTATACGTATAAACGTATAATAAGTCAATTGGAATTAGTGAATTTCAAATTTTAAATGCTGTAGCGGAAAGTAGTATTAATCTAATTGCTTATAATTGACATACATTGGCAAGAATATTTTTATCAAACGATCTTCATGTGCCCGATCTTAAATATAATATTTTTCAATGGGGGTAGCATTTGAAAAAATATGAATTTTGAATCCAATAATATTAAATGTGCATTTTGTAAAAAACACGAAACCGTAGTAGTTGGTTATAAAGGTCTTAATGAAACACTCTTTACTATGAAAATTAAGGTTGAATCTATGCATAAAATATTAATAACTGAAACAAAAAATATTTCCAATAAAACTATAAATAATAATTTGCAATTTTGGCATGAGTGATTAGTGTATTCAAATTTTAACAAGCTTGCTTAAATAATAATAATATAGATTTAAAGGATAGTAACATAATACTATTTGCGATGCTTGTGCTTTAGGCAAAATGCATCGGGATCCTTATTCACTAAGTGAATAACGTACAACAAGAATCGGCGAAATTATAAATTCAAATCTATCCGGTCCCATGAAAGTGAATTATGTAGAAGCGCGCGATACTTTTTACAATTTAATCATGATTTTTCACAGTGTGTAAAATTATATTTTTCGAAAGTAAAACCTAAATTAATGACTGGTTTATATATTATATGCTACGATTCGAGAAAAACGTGCAAATAAAAATAAATATTTTATTAAGGATATTTTATTTTTAAACGGTATTAAAATTAACCTATTGTAGCATATATTCCTTAGCAGAACAGCAAAGCCGAACTCGAGAACCGTACATTAGTAAAAGCGGGACATTGTTAGCGATCAAAGACTCATCTTGTGACGTGGTGCTTCCGTCGGGAAGCAGTAGACTTCCCGCGGACCCGGAGCACCGCGCCATTATTCCCCGGTCGCGCCGTCCTGCCTACGTGCAGGCTCTCGCGGTCGCCCCGGAGGGGACCCGGCCGGGCCAGCCCGGGCGGCTGGCCGACGATGGTCGCGGCGGTCTGTAATCGGGGGAGGGAGGGGGCATGTCAGGATAGAATTAACAAAAGAGGCCGCACTTCTTTTTGACAAAACAAAATGCTTTATTCGCGGTCGGGGAGGACGACACCCTCCCGCCGCACGCCTCCTTCACAAAACAAAACACTCCCGATACAAATATCGGGTGCCGCGGGGTCACGCGCGCTCGCCGAGGACGTCCGCCCGGGCTCTCGCAGAGCCCTCCACGGACGCCTATAGCCGGATCGCCGCCGCTGGAACACCGGGCGCATTGCACCCAGGTGGCGGGCTCCGGAGAGCCCCTACACCTGGGGCGGGCGCCCACAGTCCAGCCTACCCGGCGCCGTGCCCGCGCCCGTCGCGTCCGCGCCGCTCTCTCTCTCTCTCTCGCGCACGCCTTATCGCATAGGGCCTACCTTGGCCGGCGCGGTGTAGGTCCTCCCGGCCACAGACCGGCCGGGAACGCTGACCCCGGTGCTTCCCCGATGTCCTGGGGATCGCGGCGCTCGCTCCGGTCGCTCTCTATCTCTCTCGTTCTCTCGCCTGGCGCTGCTCGTTCGTTTACTTCCTTCGTTTTTGCGCGTATCGCGAGGAGAAGAGTTGCGAAAACTGGCCGCGCATCGATTCGCGCCTGTCGATCGCGCCGCAGGCCGATAGCTCCCCCTTTTCGGCGCTATGGGCCCGCGTGCATCAATTGTTCGGCCGCGGCCGCAGCGCCTCGCGAGATCGGCTCCGCGCGCGCGCCGATGTAATTTGCCCCATCACAATCTAAACACTTAAGGTCCAAAACTCCAAACACAGCTGCGTACGTATTAAACAGAAGTTAAAAAACTTGTATTCAGAATAAAACAATAATTACAGTAATATTAAGTACTTTAAAGCCTTTGATACTAAAGTTTACGTATATGTAGTGTGACGTAAAATCTCGGTGGCGAGAGTCGCCGAACCCATGCGAGCTGCAGCGCGCTAGTGTGGGTGGAAGCGCGGGTTATGAATGCGACACACTGACAGCGGTCAAGTTTAACTTCACGCGCCGCTTCAAGAACTCGCCCAATACCAGACTTCCCGATAGAGTTTCTCAGGCGTGAACCCGAGTCAAGACACTAGCAAAGTGCGTGTGTACTACCATCCAACCTTGGTGGACTTGCAGCGAGGGCCCGGTCAGCGGCGAAAAGGAACGTGGAGTCCAATTGTTCGTGAAGTTTATATTTCGGGATTTTGTATCTATTTTTCTTATTGTGTTTTTACATTATATATATTACATTCTTATTTATTGCGTACGATATTAAGCGTTTGCTTCTAGCATCTCATAGTTTCTCCCCTTAGAGTAAGCCTCGTGTACGCACGTCTCGGTGCGAAATCGAATTGGCGAGTGGCCCTCGTGTCTCGGCGCGCCTAGCACGCCACTTTCCCGGCTGCACGACTGAAGCTTTTGTTCACTCCAAGTCCCATTATGTGTGAAGCAGCCGCATTACTCACGATAGCACATCCTAATTTATTTTCGGCTTGATAGGCCGAAGTTTGTAATAAGGGTTGAAAACCCTACCTTACAGTAGATAAAATTTATAAAAAAAAGAGACATAAGAAATCGAACTAGGCATTTTGTAGAATACGATGACTATAGACGGGGATTTAGAATTTTGACCAGCGATAATAAAATCCAACTACATAAAGACATTTTTCAAAGCCCGTGGCCGTGCACCTTGCGTAGCGCGGCAGCTGACTAATCGCTCAGCCGTTGAGCTATTCCGAACGACTTCCGAGGGGGCTACGTGGTCCTCTGAACCGCTCGTACCGTCGAAATCACTATAAAAGGGCGGGGGCAGAAGATATTGGTGATCAGTGCCGCCGACGCGATAAATAAATAATTCTATTCGTTTGTTGGCTTAGAGCCATAATCACTCAAATACTTTTATTAGTCTTAAACTTTGGCTTGACGTCCCTTGCGTATACAATTTTTTACAGTTAAACTTCACGCAAAAGTTAATAACTAGTTACAAATTAATATATCCACAGTGCTTTCGTGTGCTCGCATCAAAAATATCGAACTGTTACGCAGAACCATAACAACCTATGCGTATGCGCGCGCATTATCGTTTACCGAGCCGCGCAATCGCGTCTACTGCGCGAGCGAAAATCCGCCACTTATGCGCACACTCCCGCCGACCGGTTTCGTATTTTGGGATCCGACACGGATATCCCACCTTAAAAAGGCTTGCGGATTGGTCGCGCGTCTATGTTTCGTGCGTTACGCGGGCCCTTCGTCATGGATTTTTCAAATCGGATGTTTGTTACGACTTTTAATTTATTCGACTTTCAGCTTTAATTTACTTGACCTTTTTTGAGATATATTTCAATCATATTCAGAAACTCATAACGAAAATTTCGATAATCTTCTTCGTAGATTTCAGTATTTTTCGATCGATGCATGTACTTAGATTATATATACGCTGTTCAAACGTTTAAAATAATACATGCAAAAAATAAAAAAATGAATACTTATTCTATTTTAGTAAAGGAATGCTTTTTCCATGATGCCTAGTAATAAGGAGACCAATATCTATTTATTAACTTTGCAACATTAGTCACGTTCACATAGAAAGGGACGGATTATGAAATTCAAAGACTCCTCTGAGCTGCGAGTGTCCGCCATGCCATACGGCTCCCATTAAAAGCCCCGCTCATTCTGATGAAAGACCCTTCAACTGGCTTGTCTAGCATGTTTTCGGCCTAACATTCGACGAGAAATCTCCGGACTCGACTCCCTCTTACTTCGCTAATGGATACGTCTAGCTATAGATCTCATGGTCTACGCGGCGCTCCCGCCCGCGATTTGTCGTCCGCTGACGCCCGACGTTCAGACCGCCGCGCCTGTTCGATTCGACTGTTAGATGGTGCCGGCCTCAATCGGGGTCTGCGTGTGGAACGTTCTTCGTCTCATACTCCCTGCCGTTATTCCATAGAGCGGTCCGACGGACAATCGGCTGGTCTTCGCATCGATTGGGATCGCCTCGCGCGCCACACTGGTACGGCCTGTCCTTGCATCGCCCAGCTATCGCCAGCGTCCAGGCCCGGACCGAGTCTAGGTCGGGGGGAAGCGCGCGTCGTGTGGCGGCCTTCCAGGGTTTCGGTTCGACTCCGTCTCGCACCCCGCCGGCGGGTAAGCGACATACTGGGAGGATTCGCCACCTGATAACTTGCAGGGTCATGTCTGCGTGGTCTCCTCCCGTCCGACGTTGCATGTGGAACTTCTTCTGGGTGAAGACTTTCAGTCATGGACGCAGAAGGTGCCCAGTCCGCTCTTTTCAGATTGGTGCAACGCCTCTGACGGGCGATTCTCGACCGACCCTTTTGGTCCAGTCGACGGCCGGAGCTGCCTTCCGTCATCTCGAGCTCCTCGAGAGCCACTGATCAGCTTTCCTGACCAACCAGCTACTGCTGCTCCAAGACGAGGCCGATTAATTTAAAATCAGCTGGTGGAAAATTGAATAAAAGTGAAAAAATGCAGTATTTAGTAAAAGCACTACCACCTAGTTACAGTTATACTGGTGATTTTATAGATGTTGTTCCAGAAGATCAACAAACTGTTGATTATATAAAATCAAAAATTAAAGAAAAAAATACGAGTTCAAGTGATAAAGACAAAAGGCTGAACACTAGTGCGTTCTCGACAAAAATAAAAGGAAATTGCCATTCACGTGGTAAATATGGCCATATAAAAAAGGACTGCTGGTTCAAAGGCAAAGACACTCAATTAACACAAATACAGCGGGGAAGTAGCAACAACAGGGGTAGTTACCAAGGCCGAGGACGAGTCAGAGGACAAAATACGTCACGAAGAGGTACGACAAATTTGAACGACAATTTGAGAGTAGACCGAGAGAATTATTCAAGCAAGTCTTGGCTGACACAAATATGTACCAAAGGAGAAAATCAAGTAAATAAAATTGAAAGCATTGTTCAAAACAATATTGAAATAAATTAGATTTTAAATAGTGGGTGTGCAGATCACATAATTCAAAATGATAAATTTTTTGATAGTTTTATAAATTTGAAAAATCCAGTTTCTGTAAAATTGCCTGATGGGAAATTACTGAAAGTTACTAAGATAGGAATTGTTAAAATACTTTGTAAAAATTATTATAATGAAGTACAAGTAGATGTGAGTAATGTTTATTATGTAAAAGGAATTAAACAAAATATTTTAAGTATTTGAAGAATCACAAAAAGCAGTACTATAGTTGAAAGAAATGATAATGTAAAAATTTATAATAAGAATAAAGAGTTAATTGCAGTTGCAAAGAAAATTGATAACTTGTATTACATGAGAAGTTTATATATAGTAAAAGATAAAGAATCATGTAAATTCAATTAAATTAACTAATAAAGAAAAATGGCACAGAGCATTAGGACATGTAAATTTTAAGTACTTACAAAATTTATTGAATAATAAATTATTAGAAGGATTACCTGATAAAATTGAAAATATTGAAATGAAATGTACAAAATGTATTGAAAGTAAAATGTCCAATAGACCTTTTGAAAATAACAAAACTAAAACAACTGAAATTCTAGAGTTGATACACGCTGATTTAAATGGTCTACACAGCACGACAGGCTATGGTGGCGAAAAATATTTCTTAAGTATCATTAATGACTACAGCAAGTTATGACAATGTCACAGGTAGAGAAAGAGGGTAAGGAGGAACCTGGGGCGGAAAGAACGGGGCGGACGGCGAGACATGTAACGCGACCGCAGCAGTGTCCGATTTCACGATTTTCTAGCGTATTAATTATTTACATTGCGAGGACTACCTGTGATGCGACAACTACAACCTCAACACGCGACAAGGCGTACCACCGACGGCCTCAGGAGCGGCCACTATCACAGGCAACTGCGAGAGCCCTAGCTGAGGTCGGCTGAGAACGCGGAGGAGCGCTGGCCCGATGAAGCACGCCAACAGCTGTCAGGGCGCAACAACGCTGGCCTACGAAAGGCCGAGAAGCGGCTCGTCAGCGAACGCCGGATAGGCCGCGGAGGCGGCCCAGCGACGAGCGCCAGCGGCCAGCTATCAAGATGACAACAACCGCCAGCAGTTGCCGCCGGGTCGACACGATGCCGTCGCCGACCAAGCAGCCGCAGCAGCAATCAGAGAAGGGGGCAGCGTGGAAGATAGGGATCCGGACGGGGAACGGGAGGGACCGTCGCGTATTGGAATGCCGCGGGCGGAGCTCGCGAACGAGGTGGGGAGCACTCTCGCGGCGCGTGAGCCTGGACCATTGACCTGGAACGACATCCCCGGAACGCTCTCGTCTCGACTAGCAGGAAGGACGTCCTCCCGATTCTCTCGCCCCGACGCTGAGACGAATAAAACACATCGACGTGATCGGACGGTTGCTGCTACGGCCGCACCCAGGACGACAAGCCGCTGCGCCCTCCAGCCCCGGTGCATCAACCCGACCGGAAAGCCCGCGCCAACACAGCGGGAGAGTCTGCCTGCGATCCAGCACTGCAGCAGAGAGGCCGGCGGATTAACGCCGCCATGAGCGTCTGGGTTACCCGAGCAGCCTGAGCCATCGAGGAGCCACGCCGACGGATCGCGGTACGCGGGGACAGTCGGTCGGACGAGGTGGGTCGGCGGACGAAGAGCGCGGACGAGTGCAAGCACCGCGACAACGGACGGAGTTGGAGGTCGCGAATCGGGCGTGTAGTGGAGAACGTGTTGTGCGCGGTGGTGCTTGGGGAAGCGATTCCTAGGGAGGGAGGCAGTAGAATAGGGCCGGCCAGCGGGCCGGGACTTTGTAAATTAGCAATAAAGTACCGCCGTTGATAAATTTACTGGCATAGTGTTGTTTTTCATAAGCTTCCCTTGTGTAATCCCCCCCCCCTTCCCCCTTTGTCTTTTGGTTTCCTTTGTGACGAGAAGGCAACGCGTTACGTCCGGGGCTACGCTTCTCCGTAGCAGCCAGCGGTGCCCCCTCTAAGAAAGAGAGCCGCTCGAAGGTACCCCAGGTAGAACTCGCCCGGCGCCCGATAAAATATGGCAAGCTCAAGCATTGGACCGCGCGAATCAGAGGAAGGCTCCGAAGCCCGAACGGCGATCGTGACGTGTTACAAAGTGTACAAAAATTTTCCATATTAAAAATAAATCTGAAACAGCTGATTGTTTAATTGAATATACAAATTTAGTAGACACAAATTTAATAAAAAAGTAAAGAAAATTCAATGCGACAATGGTAAGGAATATTTAAATAATCAAATTCTCAATTTTATCAAAGAAAAGGGAATCGAACTATTGCCATGTTCACCGTATGTTCATGAGTTCAATGGAGTAGCAGAAAGATATAATAGGTCTGGTATGGTCATTGGTAGATGTTTATTAAACGAAGTAAAAATTCACAAACGATACTGGCCTGAAATAATGAACACAGTAGCATACTTAAAAAATCGTACGATTGCCAATACTACAGAAAACAAGACTCCGTATGAAATATTTATAGGTAAAAACCGAATGTCAAACATTTAAAAATTTATAGAAGTCAAGTCTTTGTTACAGTTCCCGAGGCGCTACGAAAAAGCAAGTGGGACAATAAGTCAAAATTAGGAATATTGGTAGGATACAACAAAAATTGTTATAGTCTTAGTAGATAATAAAGTAAGGGTCGAGGACTGCGGCTATCGAAGGGCTACACCGCTCTGTTCATCTGCCTAAGTACTAACATTACAATATAGTTTAATTTACAAGAAAAATAATAGTTAATATATATATATATATATATATCTATGAAGCTTAATCATATTTAACATATATTTTGTACATTTTGTGTACATATATAAGTATATTCATTTTTTAACTTACAGTTACACTTACAAAACATTTTTTACAAATTTATTTTATATTTTGTTGTTTAAGCTAAGTTTTTTAATTTAATGATCGGATTTTTATAAAATCTAATATACACAAATAATAGCTCAATACTAAATACAAGTTCGTGTAACCTTTACTGAATACCTAAAAATGATTTTTATAGTTTGGTTGTAAGTTTGCTTTGATTAGGTTCTTATTTGTTCATTTCTTTCAATGACCTCCATGGAAATAGTGCTACTGTTGTACATTATTTAAATAGATTTGCATTTTTGTAAATGTTTAATATTCCTTCAACTGCATCAGATACCAATTGAAGAAAGTGTCCCCACTCCGAATCCCAGCCACCACGCGACTTCAGGAGATCCCGTCCTTATTTGCTCGCGAATCGTCGCACGCAAAATTCGTAGACCAGGCGGAGTAAGTCTGGGTGCTTGTTACCAAGGGGTGCAAAAATGAGGGAAAAAGGACGGCAAAATAATATACACGCGATGTGTAAATATTAAATGAATATTTATTATAATTAATTATAATACTTTTCCCGACAATACTTAAGTAACGATAACGCGATTTACTGTAGCCGCGGCGACTCCCAGCTAGGCGAGAGAAACCTCGACCTTAAACGATTGCGGCCTCCACAACCGAAAATCGGAAGAAGTTACGCCTCCAACAAGCTCAATATCTATACTGCACTGCTGTGCGCACAAAACACACCGTTTGCAATACAGCACTATCTTTGTCTCTCACGTTCTTTCTTACTCTCACTCTCTTGCTAAATTTGACTATCTAAATATTTTATTAAAAATACACGCGACGTACTCTCGCTCTCTCTAAGTTTCGGGTCCTTCCGCGTCCCGAGACACACTCATGAATTTGTGCGATCGAACAAGGATCGAGGGCCGATCGCGCGCCTAATTGCCCTCTCTCCTTGTGTAATGGATGCGTTTGTTATTTTAATTAACTATTTTATATTTGCGAACATATATGTATTTGTGAGCTCGAACCACAGGTATCGCGGGGCCGGAATCGCTTAGAAACATGTAAAAGAGGCGAGCTGTGAGTGTCGCCTAGCCGCGCTAGCGCGGGTCCGAATGGGATCCGTGGCTCCAGTCGCGCTAAGGTGGGCCCGAGGGGGTCCACCCAAGGTAGACAGGGTAACATCGGAGACTGCTCCCGCGGTAAATCAACCCGCTCGGCTCAGGGAGCTTAAAGCTCTTCTGAGGCCGCCAGGCGTCAGCGTACCGGCGACACACTCGGCCCTCGGAAAGGTTTGGAGCGCGAAGCTTGAGAGTGGGGGGAGAGCCGAGCTTCCCGCGCTACCTGTGGGGAGAGGACAGCGCGCGCGACCGCCGCGGCGATGCGCGGGATAGAAGGCTTCAGGAGCTCAACACGAGAGTGAGGTTTATTTTTCAATCGACACGCGTTCCGTTGTTGCCAAGATACTTTTCGTTATAATTAAACCTGTTCGCGCATATTTATTTTCTTCAGCATTATTTCTGTACATATTGTTTATATTGTTAATTAAGAATAAATTATGTGTTTAAATTACGATTAAATTCTCCTTTCTTCCCGCATATCCATTTCACCTTGATTAGACGCCGCGCCGAAATTCGTGCCTCTCGTTGCCCCCTACCCAGTTCAGAGTACGCACAGCGGCGATCACATCGAGATACTCGTTGTGAAAGTAAGTTTTCTGTATATATCGAATTTAAGAGGTCCTCGATCCAGACGGGTTGCCACAATCCTGCGGTTGCCGACACCATCTAGAGCCCTTCCACACCGGACCACCACCACTTACCACATGCCTGGGTGTCGAGGGCCAATGAGAGACATTCCAAGCGTGACGCGCTTGGTTGACTGGAGCTTGCAGAGCCGAGAGGACCCTATCGGAGAGCCTCGTGCTCTAGCGGCCACAGGATGTCATGGGGGCCGTCATCCGCCTCGCGTTGAAAAGCCGCTTACTCTTGGGGCAACTGGGTGTCGTAAGGACCGCCGTCTGCATCATAACCGCAATATCGATCCCGCCCGCCCGACATATGAGTGGTATCTATCATCCAGTTACAGTCTACTGGCTCGATTGCTATCCGGGCCTTGTTCCGGTCGCGGCCTTTGTGGCTGCGCTGCCAGTCCCGAGGTAGTAGGAGGCACCGGTTAAACCTCTCTCCAGGTGTAGTTAGATCGCGTGTCAGGCGCTCGCACTCACCCAGATGGACATGGGCACCTCCCGCGTCGTGGATGGCGGTTCTAGCTCGGGTGGTGCTTCGCACGCTACACGCTCGCGTCACTAATAGGTGTGCGGCTCGGGTTGCGCGGCGTCACTCGCAAGCATTTTTAAGCCATTTAATTTGTGCTATCTATAAATTCATAAGCCTCCACCCACAAAATCGCGAGGCATTCCTTCTCGGTAGTTGTGTAATTTTTTTCGATCGAGTTAAGAACTCAGTTAACATACACTGTGAGGTGCTCTTGCGCGCCCTCCTATTCCTGGATCAAATGGCGTCGATGGCAAAATTGTTGACATCACTTGGCACCGTGAAGGTTATTGAGAAATGGAAGTTTGCCAGCACTGGAACGCCCGCTAAAGCCGTGTTCAGAGTCTTGAAAGCTCTTGACTGACCCTCCCCTCAACTCAACGCCTGCTCCTTTCTTAGCAGCTTCGCCAAGAAAACTTTAAATTACGACTTCATGTGGAAGAACCAAGAATACCATCCCACCATCCCTAAACAGGTTTGTAGCTCCTTTACATTTTGGGTATGGGGTATTGTCGAACTGGAAGCACATTCGAGAGGTAAAGGCACGAATTGCCACTGCTCTGAGCCTTGTACCGCGAAGGCAGTGTACTTGTCGGCTGCATTCGGCGAAGAAATCCTGAAAATACGCCTTTTTCAGGTCGACCTTCGAGATAAATATGGCCCTCCACAGTTTTCCAGGAAGGTCTATGTTAGGCGGGGTTAGTTATTTTTGAAGGTTAGCTTATTTATGTCTCAAAAGTCTATGCAAAATCGGTAGCTACACTTCTTGTTACGGATAATCACGGCGCGCTACACCATTCACTGCCGCTTGGTTCAATGGTGTCTTTGTCGAACATTTTCTGGTCCTCCTTTTGAACAAATTCCAATATCTTGGGGGACATATGGCTAGCTGCGTGCCGAAGCGGTTGTCCTCCTTGAACATTAATGTGATACTCGATGAGCATGGTGTAACCATACACCTTCCCTGGTTCTAGGATAAAACTATCCATGTTCTGTTCTATAATATGGCCTCTAGTTCTCGCCAGCAAACGTTCTCCAAGACTGTGGCAGAATCTAGCTTGAAAAGCTGTTTCGAACGTCACCCAGTCAATGAAGATGTTCTCCATATCCTCAGAGCACTCTCGTGCTCCTCATACAGCACGACTTGTAGAACGGAAAGTAGTCTCGATAACCGTACTGCTGTGGTTGCGATGAACCCAGTTTAAACTCTTTGTAGTACCTGCCTTCTAAAATCGGGTGCATCGTAATCCACCATGATTGGAATGCTTTCAATTGCTCGCTCCAGCTCTCGCAGTTCAGGTTACGATTCCAAAAGGACATGTTGCATGTCCGACAAGCGTGTTGGAGGTCCAGAGATTAATCCCCCCGCCGGGACTAATTCTGGATCATAACCCAATGCATATCTGTAGCCACGCTATCTGCTCGAGGTTCATGCATACGGGTGTCCCTGACTCAATTGTTAAAACGCCTTCTTGCCCCGATAGCTCACATCGATTGTTAACGAAATCAAGCTTCCTTTTTGGGCTCTTCTCTTTTCTCTGGTCCCTTTGCCTTTCTAGTTCGTTTGCCTTACAGTTTCTCACAAAGTAGCAGTACGCTGTAGAGATCTATCATGGGCTCATCTTAATTTCTCCTCGGGACCTTTAAAATTTAAGCCATTAACCAGCAGTTTAGAAGCCAACTCAATAAACGGGAGAGATAGTGCTTCCCATCAGAATTTTGTGGTCGTCCTGCTGTTCAGGATACCTTTATGCGGGAGTCGTACTCCGCACATATCAGGTACTTCTCACCAACGTCGCCCTCTCTTGCCGAGCGAGCCGCTGCACAAGGCCGTTCTCCGTCGACATTCCTTTTGTGCCTCACCCCTAATACCTCTCTCACAAAACCCCTCAACAGTAGCGATCAGCCAAGACGATCGAATTTAGGAATGGACTATCAATAAGGGCCCCTATTTTCCTCTCCCGGGTGAATGTGGTCCTATCCACTTAGGGAATTTTTTGAAAATATTATAAAATAAACAACATATATTAAATATGTTAAATATATAAATAGTAGGACGCAGTCCCACACTGACTCATTAAACGAATCAAATTCCTAGAGGAAAGTGGATATCCCATTCAATAATTGGCCGTCCCCCAAGCTGATAGTCCGTCCTCCCTCAGAATGTTGCAAAGTTCGACTATCCCGGCGAAATCGGTCCCTGCTTTCTTCTAGCTGCGGATGAACCCCCCCCCCCTTATATCTGCCCTATTCCCTGTTATTCCCCAGCTGTCCCGTTTTCGAATCATTTCCTCTTCAGAAAAGCTAGAAGTCTGCTCCGAGACAAACAATTTTCTTATATGGTACAGGACACTCGCCATAGTCTGAGGGACACTTCTACTAGTGACGCACTACAGTACACCGGGAAAGCACTTGGCCAGCTGGAGCTTACAAGTTGCGAAGACTGTATGCCACCAAGCCGGCCGCCTGTTCTCGCGGCCCCAGATTGTTGTGAGGACCGCAACACAGTGACCCGTTTTGGAAAAAAACTGGAAAAAATTCTTGCTTCCCTTAAATTTTCTACCAATTTGAATAATTCAAAGTCAAAAATGTTCCTCTTAGACTAAGTTATAAGGATCCGCTTCCCTCACAACGATAATTCATATCTTACTTGGGTATAAGATTCTTCAAAACTGGTCTATTCGAGAAAATGAAGCTAAGGTATGACAAGGAGGTTGAAAATATTTTTTATGTATTTTGGCCTGCTGAATAGTATCTTGTGTCTGTACAAAAAATTAATAGATTCAAAGTTAAAAATCGTCAATGATTCAAAAATCGGGATTTTTGTCATTTTCAGCATTCAGTTACCATACGGAATTTTAAAGTAATTTAAACCAGATAGGGCTCAAATTAATTTTTGATACTCCTTTTACTAGCTTAAATTTACCAAATCTGTAGAAAACTCCAAGCAGGAAAGAATTTTTTCCATTTTTTTATAAAAGAGGCCTCGATGCAACGTCTGCCTTGCACCCATTACCAAAGCGCGGATCCTCGCATGCACTATCTCTCTTGCCCACCCAATTCATGAGTAGCACCCATCTCCCGGGTGCAGCCTACTGGCTAGATTGCTGCCTTGGCCCCGTCCAAGCTGCATCCGTGGCCGCGCCGCCGGTGTTGGGGTAGTAGGGGGCACATACCAAGCCTCTCTCCAGGTGCAATAAACAGCGATCATCAGGCAATCGATGCCTTATTTCATCGCCGACCACCCGCGGACCGCCAACCAGCGCTGCTACGGAGCCTCGAGCTTTTGTTTACATACGCGGCCCGGCCGCCCGCTAGGCCGATCAGAGGCTCCGCCAAAAATGCTATGAAAAAGAAGACGCGTGTTAGATTTTTCAAATGATCTAATCTAAATTCTGATAGCTTCAGACAGAGCATTACAAAATTTATTATAATTAAATTATTATATAGGTAGCGGAAATAATTATTCCTTTATTAACGTAGTAATAAAAAGTTGCATTAAAAAGAAATTAAATATCAATTTTAATAGAATATGAAAGCAGTTTTTATATTGCTATTACAGTTAATCAATAAATCTCAAATGTACATAACACGTTAGATTATGTTAGATTATGTTAATTTTTTAATTTCAAAATTACTAACATTAACTACTGATATTAATAGTTTACAAGAACATTATAAGAATACCCTGTACATAATTATTTTTGCATAATAACTTTAGGATGAATTGAGGAGTAAATATCATATGTATTAGAGTATAAATAATTGTATAAAATTATTTGACAAGATTTCCATTTAAAATCAATTTCATTGCATAAATTTTAATTTATGTTCTCTACAGAACATTACAGATTGAAAGCAATATGAATTTACTTTTGTTTTTGAAGTACTAATAATTCAAAACAATCAATAAATAATTTATTAAAAAATAAACTCATGAAATGAAATAAATCTAAATATATCTTACTCACTGAGGTACATCTTCCAGTGCATCCTGAAACTAAAATACAAAATAGAATTTTTATCTTGTGATATTATTTGTACGTATGGTATCCGGTAATGACTAATCTCCTACTATACCACGCGAAACTGAGAAAATTTTAAGTGTATCGTATGCGTCTACAGTTGCAACGCATCAAATAAGAAGGGCAGGAGTGAATGGAGCAGAATAGAAGAATGTGAATAGAGTTTCAAAGGGTACAGAGGGTCTAGTCTCATCACTTGAACCTAAGCGTGATGCTTTCCCTTCATTACAGAAAAATTTACCAAATATAAGTTTAATTACAAACGAAAAAGATCTTCCTTACAGAAGTTTTTAGAGAGTGGAAAGTACAATTAGTTTTATTTGATGCACGGAAAACATTGGACGAATAAAAATAATCTTCCTCTTGAGTCATCGTCGATAGACTATGATTATCATCATTCTTGTCATGGGTTAAGAGGTTCCACTTTCTCCTTTCCTGATTTAGACGTTTTATGCTTGCGTACTCTTATGCTAGTTCAAATGATAAGTTTCTTTTCTAATTTTGTATTTTGCCCTCATTTTTTTTATTCAGTTTCTCTCATTTAATGTTTTTATTTATTTTTGTATGATCCTCCTTCTGATCGCTTCTTTTAAGTAATCGGGTCATCGGTGCTACGACACCCTTGAAGAATACATAGCCGTATAAAATTTTTATTTGATTTTTTGTGTATTATGTAACAGTCACTTTACCCTTGCGGAATGGAGACCTTTCACTTCACGACTTATTAGATTTATTCAGAAACAAGTTACAAGTGCAGGTCATAATATTTGTATTGATTATTTGATTATCAAAAGAGATTTTCGATAAACTCTAATACTCTTCTGAAACTTAGAATATTTCTATATTTTTATGAACCTGAAGCTTGCAGATAGAGCTAACAGTTACTTATGTATTAATAGGGTGCCGGGAGCTAACCCGGTCTGTCAACTTCAGGTTCATGATTTCCTTTTATTGTAATTGTTTAATTTTTAATTCGGTTACAAAAGATACTGAATACGAAAAAAATTTGGCAACTGAAAATAAAAAGAAAATACAAGATGATGTACATCAAAGTCTTGGAATGTTTGTCGATTTACCGATACAAGCTCTGACAACACAAATGACGATAACACAGCGCGACGATTTTCAAGAATATAGAGGTTGTTGAAATTATTACTGGTATTTTGTACTGAAACGCGCACATAGCAAAGGCCCCGTAATGAACCATAGAAAATAAAAGACACGTACATTATTGTTTTACCTTTGTCACAGCGTACATCATAATAGCGATGCAAGCGAACAAGCATACGGCGCGTGCATCCTTGCAAGATCAATTGATAAATTAGGAAACTACACCGTCAACATTATTTGTGCCAAATCGAGAGTTGCACCAATAGCAAAGCCGCAGACCATTCAAAGATTAGAACTATCTGCCAATCTACTTATGTCAGAGACGATGAAGAAGGTAAGGGAGGCATTTGTACCCTTGAATTTGAATGTTTCAACTGTTCATCTTTGGTCAGATTCCACAATAGCCTTGCATTGGATGAAAACATCACCAAGCTTATTAAAAACATTTGTAGCAAATAGAGTCGCACAAATTTAAGAGATAACTGCAGATTGTAAGTGGCACCACATGGATACAAAAGAAAATCCAGCTGACTTCATATCCCGAGGTCAGTCAGCAATAAAATTTGTAAACAATCAGCTATGGTTTAATGGTCCACACTGGCTTATGAAAGATGAGTCGGAATGGAAGATTCAACAATTATCGAACATTGAAATTCCTGAAAGGCGAGCGAAAATTGCATTGATTACTTCGCAATCAAGTGTCAAGTCTAAAAACGAGATTTTAGAAAGCTTCTCGTCATTCAATAAACTGACACGGTTTGTAGCTCTATGTCACCGGCTACTACACAACAACATTGTCAAAAGAACCAATCGGGTATTTAATTTTGAGTTTACGACTCGAGACAAGCTAACAGGCAGCTTCTCCATAAAAGAACTACTTTGTGCAAGGATGAAAATCATAAAATTAATGCAGTTGATCCACTTTGAACAGGAATTGAAATTGCTCAAAACTACAACAAAAATAAATTGCAAAAGCAATATATTATCTTTGAATCCATTTTTAGACTCAAAAGGAATCATTCGAGTAGGCGGGAGATTAACGCACATAAATATTAATTATTTCCAGAAATTTTCCATTTTACTTCCGCGAAATAGCACTATCCTGCACTAATAATTCAGCACACTCATTTAAAACATTGGCATTCGGGAACTCAGGCAACGTTAAATGCTATAAGACAACATTATTGGCCCATTGATAGCAGAAACATCGTGCGAACAATAATAAACAAATGCATTCCCTGCTGTAAACTCAGTCCAAAATCCTTTAAATACATCATGGGCGACTTGCCGAGCAGTCGAATCACTGTCTCTCTACCATTTGATAATACAGGAATTGATTACCGCGGCCCCTTCTTTATAAAGGAAAAACAACATAGAAATACAAAAAAAACTTAAAGCTTATGTGGCAGTGTTTGTTTGCTTCACCACGAAAGCAGTTCATTTAGAATTAGTCTCTGCTTTCACCACAGAAGCGTGCTTGGGATCAAAAAACGTTTTGTCGCACGTCGCGGAAGCCCACAGAACATATATTCGGACAATGCAACAAACTTTGTCGGTGCTAAAATTTTTAAATTCCGAGAAGAATCAACAAAAGTTTTTCAGATATTCTCAAGAGAACAACATAAAATGGCACTTTTCCCCTCCGCGCTCGCCTCACTTTGGAGGACTGTGGGAAGCTGCTGTCACGTTTAAGAGGTATCTGTATAGAACAGTAGGAAATGCATTATTTACATACGAACAATTTAACACATGCATAATTGAAATTGAGTCGATCCTTAACGTTCGCCCTCTAACACCTCTATCCTCAGACTCAAATAATCGTGCCGCCTAATCCCCTCACCACTTCCTTATTGGAGATAAGCTTACAAGACTACCGGAACATGATTACAATAATATCAAGAGCAATCGACTCTCCCAATGGGAGCAGATCCAAAAAATAAAACAGCATTTTTGGAAGCGATGGCATAAGGAGTACTTGAACGAACTTCGTACTCGCAGCAAGTGGCACGAAGCAGATAAACGTGTAATCAAGACCGGTACCTTGGTTACAATCAAAGAGGAGAACATGCCGCCAAATCATTGGAAGTTAGGACGCATTGTTGCCATACATCCAGGAGAAGATTGCATCGTAAGAGTGGTGACTGTTAAAACATCTACCGGAACTTATAAGCGAACAGTGACAAATCTTGCACCGCTACCTATAGATATAGAATAAAAACCTCATTCATGTATTTAATACTATCAAATGCCTATGCTAATTCAATCTTAGTTAAAATCGTAGTTCATAACGTAATTGTTCACATACTTTTTGTCAATAATATTTACCTCCTTAGCGTGATATGAAATACACAACAAGATGTAGCGTATTAGACCAGTATAACCAAGAATTCCAATGGATTGATATTAGCCAATAAAGTACACATTTGGAACATGAAACGGTCAACGCGGGGAAGGTGTTTTGTACTGAAACGCGCACATGTTTTACCTTTGTCACAGCGTACATCATAATACGCCTTGTAAACCGACGCATCGAGCCAACGCGATTATAGAACAATAAAGGCACGGATTTCCCAAGGGTTTATTACCCGTTCATAAAAAGTGTCTCTGCCGGCGAAGATGAAGAATCCCCCTAATTAAAGAATGTAAGATGCAGGCGCCCAATTGTTTTATGACTCTTGACCGTTTCCTCCTTCCATACACAACCTTTTATACCTACTTTCCCTAATCCGTACGCATAGACTAAGCGTGTTGCGTAGCTCTAATTCAATAAAAATAGATTCGACGACACTATCTTCGCTTCCCGCTCCCCATGCTAGCTCACCTTTCCTGACCCTTCCTCAGTTTTGCGATGCTCAAGATCACCAGATCCTTTCTAGACGTTGACAGAACAACTACTGTAACTTTGTAAAATCATTTTGTTTGCCTTTGTATAAAACCAAGTCTTTAATTTAGTCTCTCGACGCGAGAATTATAGAAGCTTACAACTTCAATTATTTATTCGTTTTCTCGCACTTTAACAACTGGTAAAAACATGATTAACTCACGAACATTTTTTTTAAATTACACAGTTACAATTTTACAATTATGTTTTAATATTACTTTATTACAATTAATTATTTTTTTTATTAATTATCATAATTAATTATGTATTATTATTATTTTACTATTTCATATCTGAATAATTAAGTTTCGATAAAAAACTTTAAGTCGATTCCAAGTTTTACTCGCTATAATAACTTCTGAAAAAAAATAAACAAGGAATTTAAAACTTATGTTTTGAATACGGCCAGACGATTTATTACATTGCATAATTGGTACTACATGCCGCCTTCAATGCATATTATTTTAATCCATGAATATGAAATTATACATAAATTTTAGTACCAATCAGGATGCTTTCTAAAAAAGCAGAGGAAGCAAAAAAAAGGAGAAAGTAACCATTAAAGGGAAGTATAACTATTAAAATGTAGGCCTAGAGCGGGACTTATTCTCTCGAGCGCCAAGTGGCCACTAGCGAGTGTAGCCGCAGCAACCTCGAACCTCGAAATTTGCCACGGCTCGCTAGCGCGACTCGGTGATGAGGCAAACTCAGTGCGAGCCGTCGGTCATACTCAGACTGAGATGTCCGCAAAATTGCGGTTTATTAACCACCGGGAGCATGAATCTCAGAGAGAGCCCGTCCGGAATAGAGGTCCGTATGCGAGGCTCTTGTATCGGCACAGCATGAACATAGGTTTAAGTTCAAGGTCATTGAATGTTGATTAGAGTACTATGAGTATATTTTGTATGCCTTAGAAATTAATGAAGCTATCTTAATGCTGGTTTGAATTGAAAAAAAACTGAGGGCTCGAAAAATTTTAAACTATCGCATTTTTTATTGAAACTTTCTCTGATCAACTTTTTTCTCATAGGTTTTTAGAATAGCTTTAATTTAGTCATATGAAAAATAACGTAACAGCATTTAAAATATTATTTAAGTAGATTTGAACATTTTCAGAAGAAGATTAAAACCCGGAAGAAAAGTATAAAACACTTTGGTTAGCAGCCTTAGGTTTTATGCGCACTATTCACATATGACCATACTTGCCTACAGCGAAAGAATAATTTAAGACTTTTTAATATAGTTATCGTTGTAATCATAGTCCACCTCTAGCTCCGCCAAAGCCTGAGAAGTGGAATTTAGAAATAAATAAAGAATTTTCTTCCAATTGCACATTTATTATTTGAAAAAACATATTTTAAGTATTAATTCTGGCATGATGCGCAGAACTTATCTTTGTATCTCAACTATTGAAATTGTAGAGAACGAAATAGTGGGTAGTCCCCAGCTAGCGGTATTTGCCATCAGTAAATATTAAATTTGTTAGGGTATATAACAATTATATCAGAACTAAAAAGAAATCTAATAGAACAATGTTACAAATCAGAATTTATGAGCGCTCTACGCAGACGTCGTCGTCGGCAGCCGGCGATGGGGTGACGAGTAGGCGTCATGACAGTGCAGACAGTCCGCTACCCACAGACTTAGTTTCTATGCGTATCCAGGAAGGAGCTCTTCCCATCTTACCTCTTTTATAAGTGACATCGTCACACAGTCATTAATTTTCATGATTTCTAAAACTCATTCTTAACCCTATTTTTCTGGGTAAGTCGTTTGTGTCTCTTGGCTACTACTATATTTTTCTCAATTCTTCAGATCAAACATAGCCTGATTTCAACTTTTAATCTTTTAATTCCGGATTGTTTAAATACTACATGTAAATACTATTATTATGTCCGTATCAGTATACATTTTCAATGTCAGTGCGTAAAAAATGTTAGTTACTTTCATAAACGGAATACTTGTTGTTATTGTTATACGGGCCTTATTATTTTATGTATTCATTTTTATAGTAAACGGTAGATTACCACATACACTTGAAACTGTATACGTTTCCTCTACACTGTGTAAATTCGTATACTGTCGCTAATAATTTCTTAACGTATATTAAGCATTTTAAGCTAAATCCCTGTAGAAGTTATCTATCTGTTCCTAACTAAGCACCGTTCTGAGTACATAATCTGAGATGTAAGTGGTTATGCTGAAACATATAGATTCAGGCATGCAATATGGGCTCACTGCACAGAACGTTTCTGACTCTATTTAAAATTTATTCTTGTTTATCAGCTGAAATCAACTTTCCCATTCTTTTTAATAACCTGCTTAGGGATAGCTTGATATTTACAAAATTCAATACAAATATTCTACAGTATTCGGCAAAACTTAGAAATTGCTTTAATTTTTTCTGATTTCTGGATACTGCACATTCCCTTACTACTCGAGGTTTCATTAGATCAAGTTTTATTTGTCTATTATCCAGGTGAAATCCCAAAAATGTAGCTTCCTTACAAAATACGGCTCGTCAAATTCGCACTTTCACGTTAATCGCAAAAATCACGCGAAACACGGATGTTCATCAAAGGTATCCAAAGTCAAAGAGCGAATTTAAAATGGCTGCTTATTAAAGTTAAGTTATAGAGTTTAAGGTCCACAGTTGCACCATTATCCTACATGAAGTTCTGCATCTGCGAAAAGCCTTACGTGTTAACTCGCGTAGTATTGGTTTCCATCACCGTTTCTGCTAGATTAGTCATAATGATTCGTCTGTATCGAAAATAGAATTAAATCCTCTAAGGAACTGCTGACTATATTTACCTTTATTAAAATTTTCTCAGCAAACGCCTGCTATATGCAGAGACCAATTACTATAGGAAACCATTTACTAATACTTTAGAAAATCATTTATGATATATCCAGAAAATATATATTCAAAAAATGTTACTTACCTCATCTTCTATTTCAATATCAGACATATTATTTTTTTGCGGCTCTAAAACAAGAAAATAAATATAGGATACATAAGATGAATAATATTGATGTATTCGAAGTATATTATTCATGCATTTAGTTTTCTATTATAAAAAGTCTTTTATAATTAATATAAGGTTGGCAAATATCTTCCTTCCGCTTTTTTGCTCTGTATTCAATGCTTTATAAAAAGTGTTACTATACAGTCGTACATGTTACGAGACAGTATGTAACCTATGCGTCGCGAAACAACGGAGTACGCGAGCCAGACGCGCCGGCCGCTCTACAGCGGCAGAGAGCGCATGCGCGCGGCGTCGCGTCGGCGCACCAGCGAGCGCGCAACCAGTGTTGCACTGAAACAGCTACAGACAAGTGGTCGCCCACGTGCCTCTGTAACCAAAAATTCAGTCGCAGCTTTTTCTCATCGAATCCGTCGACATCACATACCTGCGCAGCCTCCCGCGGGCTACCTTTCCGAAGTTCGGGCTAACTTGAACACCCGTGCGAGCGTTCGAGAATATTTCGCGAGAGAACGTGCGGCTAACCTCGTTCGCGGCGCCGGCCACGTGGCGATATTGCGGATCGGGCGGCTCCTCCGACGACGAGCACGAGCCCGGCGAGCGCGGACCAGCGGCGATATCACGTAAGTGCTCGTGCACGAGCCATATTTCTGTCGCTCTTAGAGCCCTTCCCCCTTTCTTTTCTGTATAATTTCAGGGGAGGTTTTTTTACCGTTTCGGCGGTTTTTCCTCCCCTACTGAGCCAAATATAATCATAGCTGGCTCAAATGTGCATTTTATTTCTCCCTACCTTCCTTCCCTTCCCTTTATTTTAAAAACGGGCGTTTAACCAGAGGTTAAGCGACCCGACGAACAATTACAGTGATCGGATTTAGTTCAAATATGCGCCGTTTTGTTGCGAAGAACTCGGCAGCTACTTTTTACAAGCCTCTTTTGAGTTCTACCACCAAGGGCGTTGGCCATGGAGAGTAACAGGTAGTAATTGCTTGGCGCTATCTGCAGGTTACATGGTAGATGCGATAAAACCTCCCAGCCGAGCTCCCGTAGCTTCTCACGAGTCACCAACGAAGTTTGTAGTCTGGCGTTGTCCTGGTGGAACACTATACACTTCCTGTTGGCCAATTTGGGACATTTTTGGTCGATCGGATGGTAGAATTAAGCGTCTGGCCATATGAGAGCAGCTCATAGTGGATGATTCCCTTCCAATCCCATCAAATACACAGCAAAATCTTCCTGACTGTCAATCTTGGCTTGGCCACTGTTTAGGACGATTGACCGGCCTTCGACCATGGCCGTTTTCGCTTGATATTGTCGTATGTGATCCATTTTTCGTCGCTAGTCACCATCCGCTTCAGAAATGGGTCGAGTTCGTTCCGTTTCAGCGGCATATCGCATGGGTTGATTCGGTTTAGAAGGTTTTTTTGCGTCAAATCATGCTGCACCCAGACATCAAGCTTTTTTATCCAGCATTGTGCAAATGGTTTAAAATGGTTTGGTGACTAACTCCCATCTTCTGGACGATGTCACGAGATGCCACATGCCGGTCTAACTCTATTTTTTCCATGATTTGATCAGTATACATCGTCACAGGTCTTCCACCGGCTGGCTTATACATGGTGTCGATTTCACCGGCTCTGAATCGTCGAAACCATTTCTCCGCAGTTCGAAGTGATAGAGTACCATCCACTAAAATACCATTAATCTCACGGAATGTTTCTCTAGCGGATTTGCCTTTAACGAAGGAAAAGTTTCAAATAGCGCGAATTTCGGCATTAGTGAACTCTTGTTTACACGTTTATAACTGTTGAATGCAGTATCCAAACTAATCATGCATAGTGTCATTTTGTAGGTTATGACAAGACTTTTCAAATGATGTATAGTATTGACAGATATAAGCTCTGTAGTGCTGTGTACATTGTCGCGAAATTCAAAAGATAAAAAGGCGGAAGGGAGATATTTGCCAACATAATACAAGAAAACCTGCAATGTATATCATTCAAGTTTATATATTTTAATTATTTTCGGAGGAATATACTAGCAATGAAAAGAAACCCAATATCTCTATGTAGACTCAATGCATCATATATTAATATTTTAATATATATTTTTTGACAAATTTACTTTAGTATGAATCGAGGAGCAGGGGCTATGATACCCATTAACCTATTTGCTTCTATGTGGTTCATCTGCACTAGTTATGAATTTGTAGAGTTATATATTATAGAAAATAATTTTTACTAGTAAAGATTGGCTTCGGCTATTAGCGAAATTGCACGTAGTAATGACAAATTCATTTTACTAGATGCAACTTAATCTACGTCATCAGTTCGCTACTACTAGAAAGGTGGCACGATAATTACTGTATATAGAATATTTGTATATTCTGTATACACAAATAATATGTTAATTAATAATAATCTTTTAATTAATAATAATATTTAGGCTCGAATTAATAAATACGAATACTCTTACGAACATACTTAAACTATAATTAAGCTCTAAGTTCAACAATTAAGTTCCAACAATCCGATTTAACACGTACAAAAAACGAATCGCAATTAATTTATTTCTGCTATTTAAATATGCTCGTTAATGTTTTAAAAAATTGTAATTAAATAGAAAAATATTAAATTGTAAAAAAGTAGAGGAAAACGAGTGGTTGCAGCCCCACTCTCTAAGACCGAAGAGTTTCCCTCTACACATGAGCTTTTCCTCTCTCACTCTCCTCCACCTTATGCATGCACTGAATGCAACTATAATGTATCAGCGTATCTAAGAGATAGGACACCAGGGCTCCTTGTATCGAATCATTGGCCCTTTTGAACTTGCGCTCCGTAGATGGATGGCCTCGATTTCACTCTTCCAAAGCGTCTCAACCGTGGCACTGGACTTTCAGTGGCAATAAAGTGAGAGAGAATGAACGAGTGTGGAAGAGAGAAGCGTGAGACGGAGAGAGATGGCACGTTAGTGCCATGATGGCGAGTTAACGCGTAAGCGCCGACCGACCTCCTAGCGCTTACGTAAGACACGTTTAGGATGGACGGGAGGGTAGCGGGCTGTAATACAGCAAGCGCGCGGAGAGCCGGCAGCTCCGCTGAAGACGGAGCCGCCGGACCGCAGGACAATATAGCGCCAATTCGGCAGGCTGCAACAACGGCCTAGAAGAGTCGCCCTAACACCGGCCAGGCCCCCCATACTTGGGCCACCCAAAAAGTAGGGATGAGTTCCTGCGGACTTCGTTGGCTGCGCTATGCTAATCGACGACGCGCACGGTAGAGAGCCGCCGCGGCCATCTTGATAAGGCGCCTGTCGACGTCAAATACCGCCACTGTCGCGCCGCAGCATCGAGGAGCCACACCATGCCAGCACCACGCGGCATGCCGTGCTCAGACTAACCGACGCTGTGGCTTTAAACCCTGAAGAAAAAGACGAAGCCGAGGACAGGAGTTGTCATACCGGCTATCTAGGAGAGGCCGGGAGAATATATATCGCGGGGCTGAGGCACATCAGCAGCGCACGCGCCTTGTGGGCTCCGCTCGCGATTGCTGCAAGAGGGCCCAGAAGGGAGGGCCCGCGCCACTTTGCCTCAGCGCGCCGCGACAGATTGAATTCAGCTGAGTCAGTAGTATTCAGAAGAGAAGAAGTTGACACAAGTCGTGGACAGCCAAGACGTGAAGTCGGCCGTGACAAAGGTGACGCCCAGTGCAATGCACCTTTTAGTGCAGTGACGACGCCGTCGAGCGAACTATCCAGACGTAACTCCTGGGAACAACCGCCAGCCACAAGTGGAATCTTGGACCACTGTCGAGTGATCAAGACTACTTGCGATCTTGCTCACTCTCCCAAGATTCAACGACTATTGACGCAATCGACGTCGCTTCCACAGGGACGAGCGACGCCACAGACGCCGCTCCCGAGACTACAGGACAAAGTCGACACAGCTTCAGGGCCGACGGAAGAGACAGCCATCGCCACCTTCATCGTCTGGCGGACGGGAGAGTCGCCAACGTCACCTCTAGCATCCGGCGGGAAAAAACCGCCGACGCTACACGTCAATCCAGCGGGCGAGTAACCACCCCGTTCATTACTGGTGAGTGGGCTAGGGAGAAAAGTCTCCCGAGAGTGTGTCGAGTGCTTGATCGCGGGCGGGATGCGGCGCCGACGGGAAGACGAGATAACACCCGCGCCGGTCGTGAATATTGCCGCGGAGGTCGAACCGCGGTTGTGCAAGTGATGATTGAGCGCGATCACCACTGATGGATTTCCCTACGTCTCGAGAACGTAGTCAGGACGCCACTCGCTGCCAAGAGCAGATTAGTTAGGATAATTGTAGTGGTTATTAAAAGAATTATATTATTATTATATTAAAAAATTATATTATTTATATTTTGTAAAAGTAAGCCTTTATTGTAAGACGAGAGAAGCTCGTTCCGGTGCCTTCCCGCCGAGGCCAGCGGGACCTCCCTAAAAAAAGAGTCTCCACCGGCTAGCCGGGGATTGCTCGCTTGGCGCCCATTAAATTATAAATTTCAGCGAGCACGCCGTTGGACCGTCGTGAGGCGGAAGAGGCCTCTCCTGCAGTGTGCAGGAAAGCGACGCGTTACAATTTATAGTTATCTGTTAAATCTGACTTCAAAAATGATAGTGAATCTTTATAATTAAATACCCTCAAACGAATTTGCGTTCAGTGCGTTAAATTAAAATAAATAAAAATATAAACTCAGGGGCCAAAGGAGTCCTCACTTGATCTATTATTATTGTATTTGTTTAAATATTGCCAGTATTATGGTTGAACGATTGTTATTGTACAACGATGTTAAAAGATATTCATTTGCGTTATTGTAAGCGAAATTAAAATTATTAAATTGATTATTGCGTTAATAACTATTCATTTAATGCGGACAGGCGAGGACCTCCATCCGCGATCCCCCCCCCCCGGGGGGGGGGGGGGGCGGCGAGGGTGGACCGTAATGGTTTATGCGAATGAAAAGAGGCGCGTTTTGAAGCGATGGTTACCCGCGCGCGAATCGACAGCCATCCACTCAGGTAGATACATGGGCCTACCTAAAGCGTCATAGGCCTCGCGGAACTCAACTCCTGGTAGATGAAAGTCGCCCGCGTGCACGGGGAGTTTACTACCCGTGGCCATCAGGCACTCGGTAATCCCACGACACTCGCAGCATTTTCGTGAAGCCTCGGAAAACTCCGGAGTGTCGGGCCTTTATTCGGCGCCGCTACTCGCGTGGCCGTGGTAACTCAAGGAGTCCCACCGGATGGCGATCAACGGCGATATATCTCGCCGCGGACCGCGGACTCACCATTATTGTTTCGAAATCGAGCCGAATAGGTAAGAGCTATAGCACAAATTCCTTTTTTATTTTTGTAATCTAACCTCACCGTCGCGAATAAATTTAATTATTTGCTTTTGAATTATAAAGTCGTTCCAATCAGTTTAATAATAGTTGCAAATTAACCAGCACAGATTTTATTTTTTAGACACTGTGCAATGCGCTATAAAACTCGATTGGATAGCGCAGAAAAAAATGATGAAATTTTGCAAAGTCGAATCGAAAAATGTGGTACAGAAATTGCTGTTTTGACATTACAATGAAAGGCGTGACTTGCTGTGTCTCTGCGCAGGCAAGGAGAAGGGTTAGAGCACTGGTGAAATGCAGCAAAAGTGGGCTGCATTGTCATCCAGCATACGATGACGTCTCGATGTGTCCGCAACAGCGTCTCGCGTGGCACATATACACGTGTCACGCCTGTGTGCCAGCCTAAACGCGCATCGCCTAGTGTCTCCCCCTGTCCAAGAGAGAAAGAGAGACAACACCGGCGGAGTTATAGAGCGCTACTGCCCCCCCACCGCAGAACTGAATCCAGCAAGTGCTCTCCCGTCCGCTCACTTATCATCGCCTGTAGTAGTGCAGACGGAGAGAGACGCCCACACGGATGCGGAGAGGAACATCGTGCGGCAGGCGCCGTTTACTCAAACGGCTTTCACGTGCCTTGATGCGACTTGCAACATGAATCAGAAGTCCGCAGCTTCACCAGCGTCATTGGACTCATCATTGCAGATCATATCAGCAGTACTAAAGGCGAGATCGGATATCTCAGTGTCCACCATTGATGTTTTTGCAATAGAGTTGATCTCATTGATCGAGCGGTGGCCGATCTGAACTCAGTTCTTGCAAGGAGTCTCGGCTCAGGCCACCCTGAATTAAATCGATCCGCACCAACAATGGAAGAGACGATAGTGGCACTGAGATGTCCGATAATCTATTTAAAATAAGCGCGCCATTTAGTAATAAGTATAGTGTTTTATATAAATTTATTTATGAGCATGTACTCGTCAGGTCACTCGGTGGCCAGTACTTCTTTAAGCCGTAGCCCTCTCACTTCGTCTGAGTTGACTCAGGGTTGTGAGGATGGACCCCCTAATTGTGGGAAAGGGGCCGATCGTATTTGACTAGATCGGACAAATGCTCGTCGCTGGTCGTCGGGAGTGGTAAGGGGAATAATAATAAGGATAAGGCTGTGGGTTGTAGTAGGGGTGGTAGATTCCTAGGGGCGGGTTTCATGAATGTGAACTCTCTTAGAGGCAGGAAAGATGCTCACATTGAGAGACTCCGTTAGCATCTATATGATCATCCTAACTACCATCTGTTTGGTGTAGCGGAAACCTGGTTGGGTTCTAGTAGAATGGATGAAGTCATTGGCATTAATGGATTTTCTGTAGTTCGGCAAGATATATGTCGAGAAGCAATTCCGAGTAAGTGTACTCTCTGCCTCAAACACTGAGGGGTCTGGAAGGCCAGTGGAGCTGGAGTACTTGATATGCTCTGTGCAGTATCGTACCTCTGAGCCTACATCAATTTGTGTCGTGTATAGGCCCCTTCACGTTTCATTTACAAGGAACTCTAAATTTTTGGATGAATTGCGGCGATTATCGCCGGATTACCATCATAAAATCATTCTCAGTGATCTGAATGCTGCGTTTCAAGCCACCAAAACCATCTTGATAAAGCGCATAATTATTACACCCTGCTGATTCCACCAAATATAAACATGGGTAGAAGCTTCAAACCATGGGTATTTGTTTTTGCGGACGATGCTTATAATGACCGAAATGATCTCATGAATTTCGACGCTTTGGATTATCGTAGCATATCCATTTTTTAACACTAGCCGTAATACGGTGCAAATAACCTTTTCTTTTCTCATGATAATGCAGTAGTTCACTCGTGAATAAAGGCTCTTCGACGTCTCTCAGTTTTATTGTCTACGGCAAACAATATCCTTGCTTCTGGATAATTCCTAAAGTAATGATATAATCAGCGAATAACATTTGTCTAATTGAGTAATTTCTCGAATTCTTTGTCCTCAAATTTTTTAGTACGCTAGAACGTTTTTTATCCTCAAGTTCAGAATCATTATTTTTGAAGCGTCGAACTCAGTCTCTGCATATCTTATCCGACAGAGCATTGTCACCATGTGCCTCAACAAGTATTTTATGGGCTTTAACCGAAGATTTCTTTCAAATAAATTAGAGCAAAAAAATACAGCGTAAACACACTGTATTTGTTAAAGTAGTCATTTTCAGATCTAATAAAAAATTACTTTATGTACACGAAAGTTAACTATTTTATACTAAAATTTAAGGTTATATATACGAATATGTGCGTTACTCTTCGAAGTATCCTGCACGAATTACTGGTATTGCCATTTTTTAGAAAACTGAGAACTTATTCAAGGTCCTACTAGACTTCACCTTCTTGGCCTGATGTGCAAAAATGGCCAAGATTATTAAATTTAGAGCATAGGGTTTTGCTAAAATTTAACTAATTAGATCTGATGTTGTGACCGTATCCATTGTATTGTATTGAATTAACTTTATAATTCAATAATAAATTTTATTCAACTAAATATAAGAAATTTATTACCGCGTCCAAATAAATTTACCCCGACTTTAATTAACCTTACACAATTTTAATAATTATTTCAACCTTATTAACGAGAATGTTTCGGACTCTACCGACAATCCGATTTTCAAGCTAGAAAACTAATAGTCTCAAACTAAAAGAAACTATTTACCGACTTTGCATAAGTCGACATAGCTAATATTTATTTATTATAAGGATTGTTCACATGATGCGTGCTTACAAAACAGGCGGATCGCAAGTATATACTACTGCGAATGCGCGCGAATTATATGATCATCCTAAGAATGCACCAACTGCCGCCTTATCTTTGCAGTGCATGCTCTCCGAGAATCTCAGCAGTATGACATCTCTCTGGAAAATGTTACATCGTCAAGGAGTCAGTTTCTGTCGGACGGTTGAGTTGTGTATATATATATATATATATATATATATATGTATCAAAATTATGAAATAGTATGCGGATGAAATAGAGCAACGTTTAAATAAATTAAATGAACATATACAATTTAATAGATAAGATGCAAATTTAATTGCAATGAAAAATACTTTTATTAATAGTATAAACGAACTCTACCATTTGCATCTCATGTATTTCGATTTAGACGACATTGAATCTGACGTATAAAGTATAGAATATTTGACAATATATCACGAAGGGCAAGCAGGATTTTTGAATTTGACAAGGCAGACAGAAGCTAAACCAACACGAAATTTTGGTAATCCAAAAGATACGAATTCATTTAATATAATGTTACATTCTATGTAACGCTTACCTCTTTTTAATATATTATAATCTAATGAAATTAAAAAATTACTTAATTTCCCGGACCCTCCCTCCCCCCGACTTCACAATCGCCGCCCGGGCTGGCCCGGCTGGGTCCCCTCCGGGGCGACCGCGTGGACCTGCATCAGGGCAGGAGGCGCGACCGGAGAAATACTGGCGTGGGGCTCCGGGCCCAAAAGCACCACGTCACACACTCCAAAGAAAAAATCTTAAGAGACCCAAGGCTAGGAAAACAACGCTTTACAAAACCATACTAGAAAAAATAGTATCGCAAAGATATCCCACCAGCCAAAAATTATATAACTTAAATTGGCATAAGATAAGAGGTCCGGCCCGGAATTATAATTTATACCTCCCCTCTACCAAAGAAATAATTAATTTACCAAACTTGCAACACAAAGAAACTAAATCACTTGATCAAGTAGAGATACCCTTGGCTTTAATCATTACTCACAGAAGACGGAGTGAGAATAAGGGAGGTATCGATATCTTGTCCAACCAGGATTAGCGGATCCCTTGATTTCTTGTGTAAAGGACTAGAACTTATAGTCCCTCTAGCTATTAGATTACAGATAGTCGAAGAGAACCTTATCTCATCAACAAGAAGCCCAAAATCGGTCATCACCCTATTCGTCACCTGCTTGAATTTTGCCAAAACAGGAAAACGCTAGTGGAAAGAAGTATCTGACGACGCATTCCGTACATCCGACGAGTTCGACGAAATATTAAATGCTAAAAACATGACCATTCACACTACTAATGAAGATTTACTTTTTTCCCTATCCATAATGGAAAAAATATTCACTCTTTTAATTATAGCATAATAATGAAATCACGAAGATATTATGATGTAAAAAATAATAAAGATAAACTTAAAATTCAATATATAGTCAAAATTATCACATACTAAATACTTAAGAAACACCTCAATGAAAAACTGAAATTAATCAAGGATACTACTACCTATATATACACCTGTAATTAACTGAAATAATTTTATGAAAAAACTTATGAAGAATATCATAATAAGAATCACAACGGAATTCAGGAAACAGCGGCTCATTTCAAGAGGATTTTTTATACGTTTAATGTGAATAGAATGATTCAAAATTACAATTACATAAATCAATGCGAATTATGCCTAGAACATAAATACGAGAGAAGGCCTTATGAGACGCAAACCTATGGGCCCATTATTGCTAATCGCCCGCATCAACATATACACATAGAAATTTTCCATATCAATAAAGAAAATTTTTTAACCATAATCGATATATTTTCTAAGTATGCTCAAGCTTATTATTTACCAGATGGAAATGCATACATTTATGTAGACGTTTTACTTATCATAACTTCCCAGATAAAATTACTACAGATAATGGAAGTTTATACAATAAAAAAATACAATAAAATTCGATAAAGTGTAATCGAATCTTTCTATGATGAACTATATAAAAAATAGTTAGAACAACAGAACTTACCTGAAAAGTCAGATAAAAATTTAGAAAATAAAGAAATTTATGATAAAACTCACCAACAATAATGCGATAAAACGGCACATCGTTACCAAAAATTATTTTCAGAAAAACAAAAAGGCATCTCACTAAAGTGCTATATACATGGTCAAACACGTCGTTGTAATTTACGAAGTACTAAATGACTAACAAAAATTCCGTTCTTGCAGGATAGTTAAGTGAGAGCTGATCCTCCTGATGATGATAATACTCGAGGCGAAAAAATTGATCAATTATCATAGAAGTAGCCAATTATTGTGATGATTTCTATGATATTAACATATAAACTGTCGGAAAATTCGACACTTATGTCAAGTAATTACCCCATAACTATTGAATATTGCTAGGCATTTATATGCACTCAGCCGCTTAGCGTGAATTAGAGAATTTGAATTTCGCGGTTATAATTTACGTAAACGCGAGAGGCAGTGCTGTAGCTGACCTTTTTTTGTTTATGTATATTTTTTTGTTTAAAAAATGAGCGACGTTTTTGTGAGCACTTTTTCAATATGTACACAACGCTCCTTGATTCATATCTAAAGACATCTATATAGTGAGACGAGCTGATTATTTAAAATAATAAATAATAATTATCATTAGTCACAAAGATTGGTGTATGGTTCTTTTTCAACCTTTTCACGACAATCTATTTCCAACAATAACAATCAAATATGATACTAACGGTAGAATAATACAAGAGACCCATCGGATTAAAGCAGATTAAAAATCCAAGGACACAACCGATGACCATCTTGATAAAAAGAAAATCAACTCTAACAATACTTTGTGACGGAGCCCACGGGTACGAAAACAAGGACCGAGGTTCCGTCGGCGCGGCAGTCGGAGATCAGCAGGCGGTCGGTGGAAATGAATAATTCTTCAACTTACTTAAATTTCCCGAAGCTAAATGCAGATAATTATAATAGTTCGAAATTGGATATGAAAGTGACTCTTATTGATCGCGGATCGTGGGATTTTGTAGACGGCACCGCAGAAGACTTACCGAATGAAGTTTCAGGTACTGTAAAAGCAGATTACAAAAGAAGAAAAGAAAGAGCATATACAACAATTTATCAAGGCATAGAGAGACAGTATCAACCATTAATTGCCAGCATGCTAGATGGAAAAGAAGCGTGGAAAATCTTAAATGAGAATTTCGAGCCAAAATCACGAGCACGCTTGGCAGGCCTCGTTGATGAATTTTATGACCTCAAGTTTAATCCGCACGAAGAAACCATAGGAATATTTTGTAAAAGAGTAAGTGAAAAAGCATCATCAATTAAAGATGCTGGATTTAATATTCCAGACACATTACAATGTTTTCAGTTGATAAGAAAATTGCCATCAGATTATGACAATTTAGTACAAGTTTTGTATAGATCAAAAGATGATGAATTTAACTTTACAAATATTGAAAAACAGCTGATTAAAGAAGAAGGCAGTATAAAACAGAAAAGAAGAGATGATGGCTTAGAAAATGTCATAAATGCGTACACTACAGAAAATAAGAATGCAAAAGGTAATAGTAAAGCAGAAAACAAAAATGAAAACAAAAATCATAAAGAACAGAAATATTATAAAAGTATTAAGTGTAATTTTTGTCATAAGGTTGGTCATATAAAAAGAAATTGTTTTGCTCTAAAAAGAGAAGAGGGCAAGAAGAATTTTCAGAATAAAAATACTGACCAAAGTAATGCGTTCTATATTGAAGACAATATTAATGCTCAGAAAAGAAAAATCAGTCATGAAGTTTATCTGAATAACATAGCAGAGAAGTGTGACGAATGGCTTATAGATACTGGAGCAACATCTCATTTTTGTACAGAGAAAATGAATTTAGAAAACTTTGTTGAATTGCCACCTACAGAAGTTTTAATAGGCGATAAAAATGCAAAATCACATGTAATTGGCAAAGGAGATATAACGTTTTATTTAAAAGAAAAAGGCAGATATATCCAGGTAAAATTGAAAAATGTATTGCTTGCCCCAAATATGAGAAGAAATCTAATAAGTGGAGCGTGCATGGATATCGCAGGCTTTGATGTCAGATGGAAAAATAATAAAATGATAGTTTATAATAGTAATGGTGACTATTTCTTTACAGCTAATAGAATAGAGCGATTTTATATAGTAAATGCATATTATAAAAAGGGTGAAAATGAAGTCCATAACGTAACTGAAGTCAATGATTCAAAGCCCACGGGTACGAAAACAAGGACCGAGGTTCCGTCGGCGCGGCAGTCGGAGATCAGCAGGCGGTCGGTGCGAAAATAAAGCGCCGAACGCCGGATGATCACCGGCGTAACATAACGGATAGCGCTTTCGAATCGTCACCAGTCTATCCGCTTTACCCCAGGACCGGTGGGACGCCTCCGCCCTCCTACACCACCCAGAGGGTGTTAGCATCGACCGCAGTCGCCCGCCAACGACACTTGGCAGGGCATCAGCCTCCTCCAAGGGGACAACACCTAGGGGATGGAGACGGCCGGCACCCAACATCACCCAGGGTCCGGCAGCAAGGCGGCTGCGGCATCTCCGGCCCGGATGAAAAATGGGCCAGAAGGCCTCACCGCCAAGTTGGTTTGGGGGTAAAGTGCGCCTGTTATAATATCAAATCTAAAATTGTACAAATTACTCACCAATAATACATTAGAAAATTACTTGATTAAAAATTCGAACAATCTGGCCCGCGTAACTTCAATTCAGCAAAAATCCTTTAATTTGGAATTTCGTATTGAAATGTTCAAAATTAAAATATTTTACAATTAATTTAGATACGAGTGGTCAGGATGTGGCCTTGTGTATAGAAAGTGTATATATATATATATATATATATATATATATATATTCAGAAAGGTTGTACATAGTATCTCCAGTATCTCTATTGCATAGAAATATGGGTGATTGTCAACGGTCCCAGCGTAACCTTGTGCCTAGCACACACATTATCCTACCATTCCAATTTACCTAGCGTGATAAATTACTTACAAGCACGTTTAACTATGCAATTTGCGGAATCGAGTCGGAACAAAACGAACGTTATGAACTGCACGTAGTCGCGGCAGGTCGAGTTGTTATTTAATCTCTCGTTATTTAAACATTGCAAACTAGATTTGAATCATGGACATTTTTATTAATTTCTATTAATTTTATATTACAAAATTCCGTGTGTCCGGCCGGCGTCATCACGGCTGGAGCCGGAGGCCGAAGGCCACCATCTTGCTGAATGCCCGCCAAAGCCTAGGCTGACACGAGGATAGACGTAGAGGAGGGCCGTGGAACGACGACCCGCAGTTGCCGCAAGGAAGTTCTAGCAAGCAGTGACGCCGTAGTATATAGGAAGCGCGCGCGAGCGACCGAGCAGACGGAGCAGGAGATGCCGGACGCGGGGAGGAAGGGTGGTAGAGCACTCATGGTTCCTGGCGAAACTGCTGCGCAGGAGCACAATTCGTCGGCGGGAGTCACGATATACTCCCTCCCTCCCTGGCCGCTGGCTCTGCTGGACGAACAGATTTGAGGCCAACCCAACGAAGCCGACGTCGAAAATCGAAGGGCATCTCTGAGAGTCATAGGGCCTCAAGCAGTGGAGGGTCGGAGCGAGGCGTAAATGCCACCACCGAGCGCCACAAGAAAAGAGGGCCGAAGCTGCTGCGATAACTGGGCCGCTAGGCTGGAGTGTCCTCTTCGCGAACCGGGAGTGCTCTGGCGTGGGGGTGGACCGTCGGCACAAGAAGAGCGCACAAGTGAAAAACAATCTAATTGCAGTTCTTGGAGTCGCCAATCCATCCGTCTCATTTCCCAAGTACTTTTTTTTGTTGCTTGTGCGTTGCACCTTTCAGCAGCTGCTCGCGGCGCTTCATCTTACAAAGATGTTCATACGAGGCTATTCGACTTAAACTTGGCTAGAGCCTAATTAATAAAATACGGCAATTTTTTCATAATAATTATAGATCAAGTAATCTTCCTGTCCAACGCAAAATACTATATACATTTAACATGTTCTTATTTCTATTATTTTCTTTGTTTTAGAATAACTTGTGAACCAGCTTCAGCCAAATGAAAGTTGTAAGTACTAAAACATTCTAACAATTATTTATTATATCTTTTTTTTTAATTTTTACTTTAATAACTATCCGATAAATTTGTGCATGCCAGAATTAATAAAACGTATTGATGCGGCTATTGAATACTATTTTCTTCATAACTTTAGTCATTATGATTAATAATAAATTT
The DNA here is from genome assembly GCA_018906755.1 of Sycophaga agraensis. NCBI lineage: Eukaryota > Metazoa > Arthropoda > Insecta > Hymenoptera > Pteromalidae > Sycophaga > Sycophaga agraensis. The sequence continues at coordinate 424,565 of JACCIE010000079.1, forward strand.
GAATAATTATCTACTCATGCAAACAATTGATACAAATTAACCAAATGTAATAGAGTAAAATTCACTCATAAATTCAATTTGTTTTAAGATTTCAACTCCAATTAACTGTTTCAACAAAAAAAAATGGTAACGAACAAATCATTAGTAAATTATTATAAATATCTCATTTTAATAATTTAAAAAAATATTTGAACATGTTTTTACTAATACTTTCTTTTTACAGGTGATGCTAAATGTTCTTTAAGGAGAGAGGGAGAGTCGGGGGAAAACGGTCGGATGAGTGAATAACATTCAAAATCTCGTTTTAGAATTTCACTTGTTCGCTTTATTTATTGCACACCTCAGGGAAGCGTCCAGTTTCAAGCGAACTGTTGTACACGCGCACTAAAGACGGACCTATAACCGGAAGAACCTTAATAACTACACTAAGCGGAATGCCATCATCACCAACTGCCTGCGATGTGAACTTAGATATTGATAGTACAATATCATTAACATTTATATCTTTAAATCGAAAAATACCATCAGCAGCAGAGTTGAGCATGGCATGTATCCGATTGTCGTCGATGGTATTTGACACAGACACCCGCGCAAAGTGAGTATTAAGCTGATCCGGTATGAGCCCATGCAAAGACCCAATAGCTCGTGGTAGCAAACCTAGGTTATGCAACTCACGCCAGATTGTGCTGGAATTTTGAGAATCGAACAGGCGATTATAAATGTATTCAGTCCTCGCTTTCTCTATCTTCTCGTGAACGTGTTTGCAGAGATCGAGGAAGTTCTCGAGAAATTGCCTTTGTCTTGTTCATCTGTACCGTCTGTACAGTACCTCACTCTTACGCTGCAGGTCACGAAGCTTAACCCCAATCCAAGGAAGGCAACTTTTATTTAATTTCATAATTTTTTCTGGGATGAGTTCATCTATCGCCATCATTAAATTATAGTTGAGCCTTGCGATTGCTGACTCAACATCAAAATCCTCCGCAAACAAAGACTCTGAATCACGCAACTGCACAAGCCCTTCACTATTGATGCTCTTATAATCCCTAAATCTGAAAGAGCAACAGATAGATTCGGGAACAGGTACCTCTATTGTAACATAGATTATGTTGTGCTTACTATGAAAAGGAGGAGGTATATTGGCAGCGGAGATTAACGTATCATTGTCCACCACAAGAAAAACGTCAATCCAGGTGCGGAATGCAGGTGCAGTATGCGTAGGACCGTGTTGGATAATCTGCAAGGACAGCTCAGCCACGAGTCTGCGAAGAAACTGGCAGTGCAGAGATCAGCATTCAGATCACCAAAAATGATTTTATGATGGTAATCCGGCGATAATTTAGAGTTCCTTGTAAATGAAACGTCTTTCAATGTGAGCACCTTTACTGCCTCTAAGAGAGTTCACATTCATGAAGCCCGCCCTTAGGAATCTACCACCCCTACTGCAACCCACAGCCTTATCCTTATTCTTATTGCCCTTCCCACTCCTGACGACCAGCGACAGAGCATTTGTCCGATCTAGTCAAATATAATCAGCCCTTTTCCCAGAATTACGGCGTCCATCCTCACAACCCTGAGTTAACTCAGACGAAGCGAGAGGGCTACGGCTTAACAAACTACGGGCCACGAAGCCGGCATGTAAAGCTCCTGACGAGTACATGCTCATAAATAAATTTATAATCTCATTCTCAGAGGCCACAGCAAGAACCTTACTGCCCTCTTTCCATCTAATAGAAATTATCGCGTCGATGCCGAACGTACTTAAAGCTTAGATAGCGCGCAGTGTCGTGAGCAGATTCGTTAAGTTGAATATTTCTATTGTTATTTATATCGTTCTTGTTATATTTTCTGTTGTGTTTATTATTATTATTTATTTATTTAATATTTCTGGTATTAGAGCAGGTAATGGTTTTGGTTTTGATGCCAAAATTTTGAGTTAAACTATTATTGATGTCGTAAGCTCCCTAGTTCCCGGTAGTAGTCCGCAGCCCCGTAGATACGTCCTCCCCTAAATTAGACACCCGTGTTAAATCATCTTTATCCATTCGGATAAATTTAGAACTATCTACATTTACATTATTTACACTATACTCATTACTAAATTGTACGCTTAATTTTAATAGATTATTCGACATCTCAGTGGCTAGTCCATCGACCTTCACCTTGATTGCTCCCCCCATATGCTTCATTAAATTTACTAAATAACTGATCCTATTGAGGAGCAGTGAGCGATCTTTGCGCAGGGCAGCCAGCACCGCTAACTGCGCTTTATTGATATTGACCGTCTCTTATTGATATTGACGCGAGCAGACGAGTGGTATTTGCGCCGGAAGAAAGAAGTAGAGGAGGCCCCGTCGAAGTTCCCCGCGTGGCGCGTCGAGAACGACACCCTGTATCATTACCGCCCCGACCGATTGCTTGACCCGATACGGCCTTCCGAGGAGGGCTGGCGCCTAGTCGTGCTTTTAGAATATCGCGGTCGAGTGCTAAGTGACGCGCACGGGCAAGCATCGGCCGGACACTTGGGCGTAGACAAGACGTACAGCCGCTTGGCGAGTGAGTACTACTGGCCCGGCATACAGCACGACGTACACCACTAAGTTCGCGCGTGCCATGAGTGCCAGCAGTACAAAGTGTCGCAGGCAGGGCCGCAGGGGCTCATGGGGTCACGCATGGTGGAAGGTCAGTGGGTCGTGGTCGCGGCTGACCTCATGGAATTCCCCTAGGAGTAAGCGGGGAAAGAAATACCTGATCGTTTATCAGGATCTGTTCACCCGGTACGTGGAGCTCCGGGCCGTAGCCTCCGCCGACGCTAAAGCCGTTGTGGAATCCTTGGCCAATTTGATAATTTTCCGCTGGGGAACCCCGACGTACTTATTGACGGACAACGGGCGTGAATTTGCGAACGCGACGCTCGGGAAATATCTCGAGGAAAACGGAATCCGCCATGCAACCACGCCGCCGTATCACCCGCAGGCGAATCCGGTCGAGCGCACGAACCGCACTCTAAAAACAATGATTGCGACGTTCGTGCGAGAAGACCACCGCGAGTGGGACCGACATCTCCCGGAATTTCGCCAAGCGATAAATACAGACGTGCAGGCGAGCACAAAGGTTTCGCCGGCGTTTCTGAACCTCGGGCGAAATCCGCCGCCCGTGAAAAGTCTACGCCGTGAAGTCGAAGGCGCGCGGGCAGTCGTGAGAGTTTCCGAAGAAACGTGGGCAGATCGAGTAGCGCGACTAGAGGCGTTGAGGGACATAGTGCGGAGTTCGATTGAGAAGGAGCAAGCGCGACAGGCTCAGCATTATAACCGGGAAAGACGCGACGTGAAATACTTCGTAGGCGACAAGCTGATGCGGAGAACACATGTGCTGTCGAACGCGGCAAACCACTTTTTGGCTAAGCTCGCGCCGAAATTCGAGGGGCCGTGCACGATAATCGAGGAACTCTCGCCGACCGTTTATCGAATTCGACGTGACGATGATGGCCGCGACGCGAACGTGCCTGTCTCTCAGCTGAAACGATACCTCCCGCCCCGTCATCCCGGAGTGCCGCCCCCGACAGGACGCCCGGCCGGTCGCAGCAGAGAGCGCCGCTGCCCCAGCACCAGGCCCCACGTAGGCGCCGGCCGTCGCCGGACGCCGCTCGCGGTGGGACGTACCGCCGCCGTCCAGAGAGGTCACCCGAAGGGAAGCCGCCAGGGAGGAAGGGCGAGAGGAGCATGCCCCAACCACCTTCGCCATGCGCTATCACGGTCGGTTGTTTGGAGGGCTGACCGGCATACCAACTGACAGCAGCGTTGACCCGCCCGCACGCTACTGCTTCAACTGCTGGGAACACGGCCACCGACTATCTGAATGCCCGGAGCCACTGACAACCCGGGCCTACTGCACCAACTGCGGGCGGAGGGACGTAGTCCTCCCGAAATGCCCTCGATGCCGCGAAGCATACAAGGCCACAGTGGCGAGCTCCACGATCCGCCCGGGTCGACTACGACCAGCCACAGCAGGACCGCCGTCACCGCCGCCGCCCTCCTCGACGCAAAGAGAGCCGATGAGGGGACGAGACAGAGCCGAGGACGAAGACGGGGACGAGCCCGGAGGAGCCACGGGGGCAACCCGTAAGCGGCCGCAGCCCCAGCAAGAGGGTCGAGAGGTAGGGCGGGAGCCCGCACGAGAGGTTGCGGCCAGGCCCGCCGCGCCACAATCCATTCCAGCCGCTGACGGGCCCGCGCGGAGTAGCCGCTTATGGGGACTGGTGCCCCATTTAGATAGGCTCCCGGAGGCACTCCAAGCCCAGATAGTGCAGCGCTTAATGGAGGACGATGAGGAAGACCGGAAGAAGAGAGGGATGAGGAAGTAGAGAAGCACCAGAGAGAAGAAGAGAGAGGGACTAGAGGGACCAGAGGTCTAGAGGTAACCGCGACGCAACAAGTTAATAAAGGGCAAGGCGAAAGCCCGAGATAATGTCGGGATCGCGTGAGGAATGTGTGATGCGAACAGGAGGTGCAGGACAGTCTGGGTCGCGAGGACGCGATCGCGTCGGAGAGGGAAAGGAATGATAAAATAAGGCAATGCCGGGTAACGCGACAAATGACCGACGATCCATGGAAATGTTAAATGAGAATGTATTAAATCGAATTGTTAAAGAGCGCTAGACGACTGGTTGAAAGTGAAGGGAAATTGAGTGTAAGTAACTGGAGATAGGGAGCAGGGGAGAAGAAGAGTTTAGCGAACCCAGTTACCTGCGAGCGAACCTAAGCCAGCAGGCACAGTCCGGCGGCCCACTCCGCAAGGGAGTGCACCGGCGTGGGGGGGGGGGGGGGAGTGTGACGTGTGTCACGGGGAAAAAGAAATGCGGGAGATTGTAACGCGTAGCCGCCGTGCGACCTCCGTCGGGGGGGGAGAATCGGTCTGGGCACCGAAGTCCGGCCCGAGCACGTAGGCGAGCGGCGGGCGCAGCCCGCCGAGGCATAGGTCGCACAAGCCTGACCCGTGCAATGCTGCAAGCCTGCAGCCGCGGCAACACCACCTCGAGAGGAAGGCGACGTGACCGGCGGGCCGTGGCATCGGCCATCTTGAGGAAAGCCGGCCGGCGCGATTGCCGCCGCCGCCGGGCGGCCGTCGGGAGGAGGAGGAGAGCGCGGGGGGGGGGGGGGGAGGAGGGCGCCTAGCCGCGTCGCCGCCGAAAAATCGGAAAAGACAAAGGGCCCGCGCTGTGGTCAGCGCCCCGGCCCGAGAGACTTGATTGAGACGTTGACGCGCGAAGACGTGAAGAGAGCAATTGGAGACATCGACGAGCGAAGACGTACAGAGAGCAATCGCAGACATTGACGAGCGAAGACGTGGAGAGAGCCATTGGAGACGTTGGCGTGTGAAGACGTGAGGAGAGCGCTTTGAGAAGTTGACGTGCGAAGACGTGTCAACGAATCGAGACGTGGACGCGCAGAGACGGCAAGTGCAATAGACGTGCGACAACGAAAATCAAAGCGAGGAGGTGCCGAAGGAAGTCTGAGGACCGCAAGTGGTGGGAGAAGCCCTACCTCGCCAAGCCACCGGCCGTACTCCCGTAGTGCGACCAGAGGGGAGAGGCGCCTGCCCATGGGGAACAGATCGGCCCGGAGGACAACCTGCTGAAACCGACGGTCCGGCCGACAGTCCCGAGAGAGGACTGCCCACCAGCCCTCACGAAGAGAGACCGCCGCCACACCGACCGGCGACCGCCGCCGCCTGCCAGCCCACCCGCCGCCGGACAGGACCAAGGCCGACGAGGACCGGGGTGAGTGAGCCTTCGGCTCAGAGTGCGGGCGGAGTGCTCGGGAGGGACGCGACGCGACGGGAAGCGACGAGGAGAATCGAGACGCGACCGGCTAGAGCGCCGTGGACGAACGCGGGCGGAGGTCGCATCGCGAGCGCGCGATCGGTTACGAGCGAAAACGCGACCGATGAAGCAGCGGGGAAGCGGCCAGCGAGGCCGCCGCGTAACAGCGACGCGAGCGGAGGGGCCAGCGAGGGCCCCGCGTAACTTGTGACGCGGGCGGAGTAGCCTGCGAGGCCGAGGCGAAATTGTAACGCGTGAGAAGCAGCCTGCGAAGCCGCTGCGCGACCCGTATACCAGAAGTGGCAGAGACGCCACCGCCAATGCGGGAGAGCGGGGCCGAATTTGTAGGAAAGAAAATAGAAATAAATTATCGGAACGGACCAGCATAGACCTATTGATTTCTACCGTACCCGAAACCCCAGCCTCCCTAGTATTTTCCCCTTAAATTTTCATTAGTAGCCGGAGATCACAGTTTGTGCGGTGCCTTCCCGCCAAGGCCGGCGGAACCTCCTCTGAGGGAGAGAGTCCGCGCACGCTAGCCAGGGCAGCTCGCCTGGCGCCCGACAAAGGAGAAAGAGAAATTATTGGCGAGCTACGCCATTTGGGCCGTCGCGGGGCGGAAGGGCCCTTTCTTAAAGTAATAGAAAAAGCGACGTGTCACAACCACTCGATCAATGAGATCAAATCTATTGCAAAAAAGGTCAATGGTGGACACTGAGAAGTCAGATCTCGCGATTAATGCTTCCGATATGACCTGCAACGATGAGTCCAATGACGCTGGTGAAGTCTTCTGGCTAATCGTGCAAGTCGCAGCAAGGCATGTGGAAGCAGTTTGATTAAGCGACGCCTGCCGCACGGTGTCCCGTTCCGCATCCGTGTGGGCGTCTGTCTCCGTCTGCCGTGCTGCAGGCAATGATGAATGCGCAGACGGGAGAGCGCTTGCCGAACTCAGTCCCGCGGTGCGGGGGCAATTCGATTCGCCCCACTCGGTTGACTGGCAGAGCGGGAGAGTAGCGCTCTCTCTCTCTCTCTCTCTCTCTCTCTCTCTCTCTCTCGGATAAGGAGGGGGCACTTGGCGAAGCACGCTTAGGCGGCACGCAGGCATGACACGTGTATACATGTACCACGTGCGACGCTGTCGCTTTGCATAAGTGCGGATGGAGCTGCAGAGAATGTAGATAGATTGGCGAACCGCTACGAATGTTAAGTAGTGTGTGTCTTTGCGCAAAATAGGCGGGAGATTTCGCGCCACGCGATCCTACCGATGAGGCACATGTAAGTACTATACAGTCACTTACATGTGTGTGCGCTATTAACCCAAGCCGTTCTCCAGGTACGAAAGAAATGAAACTTTGAAAATCGAACTCCTCGGCTCCTAGAGAAGCCACGTAGTTAATGCTCCGTTTGCATGGAGCCTGCAGGAATCCTCGTAACTCTGTAAAATATATAAACTCCCCACCAAATATTAATATTGTTAAATGCAATTTGAGTAGGGAGCTCGTCGGTAAACACCTATTATACTTACCAAGAGAAAGAGAGAGAGAGAGAGAGAAAGAGAGAAAGAGGAAGAAACGTGCGACTGATTAAGGGAGCGCGGGGGAAAAATCCGTTGTGCACGTAGTCTCGTTATCCAGCGCTAGAAAATTCTAGCGGCTGTGAAACCCCTGTGGGTCAGGGAAGTCTTCGGACCAAAATGGTGACCATCTCTGACACCAGTGGAGAGCAAACTGTCGGTAGTGTGTGTCATGTATGCACAGGGCGGCACACGGCCGTCCTGGGGCCACTTGGAAACCTTGACGAGGCTGCGGAAAGCACGGGAAAGCGCGGGAAAGCGCTCGATGCGCGAGAAAGTGCGGGAAAAGCACAATAAGCGGAAGAGCGCCGGTGGCTCGATGATCAAAGGACTCATAATGGAAGTATTTGTACCAGATCAGGTATTCTCTCTACGAATGCATAAGTGGCAATCATCGTCATTCTGACTATCTCGAATCCCGTATCCGATCTATAAAGCGTCAGATACATTCAGGGTACTCTCATCTACTGGTATGCAACAAGACAACTCCACCGGGTAGCGAATAAGAGCAAACGGACGCAATGTCCGCTTCGATGATCTTTCTCCCTGTCCAGCCCTTATTACGGTAGGGAGAGATGCTGTCGGGTGAGTGTCGGGAGAGAGGTGTTGCATCTCCATCATTCCTCCCGCGACCGAAGAGATCATCGCCTCATACCGTTGCAATGTCACAAGAGTTGTTTTGGTTTTCCATCTGCTATTCATTCAATTCATGTACCACCAATTTTCGACACTTCGATTTTTCCCATAGCTTTTAAATAATGAAAAATTCTTTTTTGTGCAACACTTTATTCATTCCTCGAATCAAAATTATTATTTTTAAACCTTTAAAACCATCTTTTGCATGTTGCTTCTGATAGAGCATGATCACTATATGCTTCGACAAACATTCAATGCGACTCTGCAACACTTTTCAAATAACTTGCTACTAGGAAAGTAGTTATGACCGCTATGATACCAGATTCATCAATTTTTACTTGACCGTCACTACTCATGCAACCTTAGAAAATACATAATTGTTAGCATGTATCTATACCATTTATTCTCTCAAGCATGTGGATGAATTTCATCAAAATCAAACTTTCGACGAAAATAATTCCACCTAGCAAGTTTGTGAAACTACTAATTTATTAATGGCATCTTTTTGATTTCAACTTCATAAGCATCAATAATTTTTTTCAAATTATTTAACTTGCTATGTAAATTTTGAATTGTACGTTAAAGGGTGTCCAAGTTAATAGCATCAATTAATTAGCTAAGTGGTGTAAATTGCAGTGTTTTACCTTGCAAGTCAATAAGACCCGCAGCTGTAACTCTATATCCAATGCCGAGAGTTTATTTTATCTACAATTTCATTGTTACAATTTATTATTATTTTGATAATAAATTGTTTATCTTCTTTAACACAGCATAAATAAGCACCTCAAATGATTGCGCCTGCCTCGCACAATTCTTCAATGGTTGATTAAATATCATTGTCATGACTAGAATTTCCTGCTGCTCTCTTCGCTATTAATAACCGAAGATGATCAACTAACTCATTCAAATCTTCGTATTACATGTAATGCATTCCCGCATATCTTCTTGCAATTTTAGATCATGTTGGAGCAATAATTTCAGATAATTTCTTGTAATTATGCGGACGACTATCTTCATGATTTCTGTAATGTTTTTTATAACCCCTCGATTCCTCAAGGTTACTTTGACAATTTTGTATATCATCAGCAGTTGGAGACTTTCTAATACTTTTTCAATAGGTTCAACCAAAAGACTACAAGGTACAAAAGTGGTAACGGTGTTTTGCAAAGAATCTTTTTCGACAGATATGTTATCGTTAATGCATTCAAAATCATTAAAAGTTGCATTATAACTGTTAAGAATTTCGTGAGATTTTTAAAAAGTCTTTTCCTTTTTGTATGATTTTTTAGAATCTTTATAAGCAACATTGATGAGGTTATCAAGAGGATCAATTATTGACTTAAAAGTCTTCTCCGCATCTCTCTGAAACTTATCCTTCCCAAGTTTCAATTAATCGGATTTGTATTTAACGGCATCACGTACTTTGATAAATTCACAAAGACATTATTCTTTTGTTTAAGAACCATCAATATCGTGTTATCTCTACAGTGTTCACTGATAGATTATTAACATTCATTCCGCCCGTTCGGCATCGACCTTCACTTATAAAACTGTTCTTATCTATAATGACAAATGCATATCTCGGATCTACTTAACAATTCGTGCACAGATTTTTCAATTCTACATAAGTACAAGTTAACAAGATCATCGTATATAAGTTTCACATTATCCTGTCTAAGCAGCTCCAGTAAATTTACATTGTTTTTTGCAAGATGTGTAGTTCTAAGAGAAAAAATATAAATAGTTTAATAATCTATACTTTGGTTGATCGAGAGACTAAGAATACACATAAACTGTTTGAAATTCGACTCCATTAGGATGTGTTACGAGTGCAAGAAGACTATTAGTTTTTACGTAATTAGATGCATTAAATAGCTTAAAAGGTCAAACCTTCAGGTAGACCTGAAGATATTTTTATAAAAAAAGTCTATAATACTTGGCCTACTTACCCGCAAACTTTAGTCATAATTTGCTTGTACGTATTCTTATTATTATTTATATTGTTAAAGTTCGCTTACGCAATATTAATTACTTATCCTAATATTCACAAATTATATTGAATAGCGCCATACTCGTAGTAAATGCAGTCACGACGCGAGGTACCTTCATTCTCTCTCTCTCTCTCTCTGTGTTAGATAGCCCTCTCTTCTTAAGCTTGAAGATGCTTGAGACGAATGAGGGATATCCGCAGTGCTAGATTTCGTTCTTTGCTGTTCACATCTCGAGAGAACCGCAGTCGCTGCGCTTCACAACTTGATGTCGCCGACGCACCGATGAGTGCAGAATAGTCAGATGCATTCCTTACCATATCCAAACAAAATGACAACTGCAACAGAGAATTTAGCGGCTGTTATTCCTCTCGCGCGCTCACTCGCACTCGGCCCTTATAGTTGAGCGAGACTTAATACAGTGGCCATCATAGCCAAACTTAAGTATTCAATAATGATATTGACACGGCCACCCCCTAATCCTCGACGAAATTATTATAAATGTTTGATAATCTTGCTAATTTATTCAAGCAAATTTGAAATTTTAATTTAAAAAATAAGATACGAGTAAATCAAAAATATATTTTAATAATCATAATACTTATCATTATTGTTTATAGTAAATAAGGCTTTATAAGTAAAAAATTTGTTTAGGTTTAAAATTTCATAAATTTATTATTTGCGTAATTATAGTAAAAAATTACAGAAGGTGAAGACACTCACATAAAAATAATATTATAATAAAATATACTAACAATCTCTGCACAAGTAAGGATGGCAGGATTATTTTTGCATTACATTCTTGTATTTAAGCTTCAGCTTCTTTCATATATCTTTATCTATTTATTTACCTTACAAGTCCAAAATTATATTTATTTTAAACGTGTACTTTTTTTTCGTTTTTCTGAAGTCTAATAATTTTTGCATGATAGCTTCTATATAACATATCGTCCTTAATACGATTTTGTAGAAGTAGGAGATTGTAAGAAACATAAATTTGAAAGATTCTATAATCAAGGGTTTGATATTAAAAATTGTAAAATACAAAATATATTTTGAGTTATAAAAACTCAATTGAGTTTCTATATTGCAAATCTATATTCACTTACAAATACTGCACCTAAATTTTCTATTAATATTAGTATTTTCTGTTGTTTTGATTTTCTTATTAATGTTTATTTATTTACCTGCTTTTACTTCTTGAAAATCAACATAAAAATATTTGATAAAAACAACTGAACTGTAATAAAAATTAATCTTTTCTTCAATAACTATTCCTGGAAAAAGTCACAAAGAATTAATATATTAAAATTAACTAACGTGATAAAAAAATGTTTTAATACGTTATATATCTAACAATAAATAAATGCAGATTTGAACATGTATGTAAATTCAATAGTTTAAAACATTACTATATACTATGTACTTCTGTTACATTACTTAATGACTCCTCAACTTATGCTTTTTCTGCTGCTCTTTCAGTAGCATACTTCCAAAGCAACATGAACTCAAGTCTGCACTAGACTTCAGTAGCATTGACGACATTACTTATTATTTTGATGGTCAAAATAACCCCACTTTTGATAATGCTATTGTAAAAATTTAGTGGTGTTGTAGGCTGGTCAGTCCACCTACTTTTTATACAAGTGCACAATAATTAGCAAAGATAACTCTTATGACATCAGCATTCTGTGTTGATTTGTGATACTTCAATAAAGTTATGAAGAAGAGAACTTGTTAAAAACATTAACATTTTAAAATTATTTGATGGATAAAATTACTGAGAATAATGTGGAAAGAGACAAAATTTTAAGCTTGAAAAATTTGTAAATCGTTTACTTTGTGCTGAAAAGTATTCAAAATCCTTTGAAATATAATATTTTAGTCTACAAGTAATTTAACACATATATATAGACCCAAAATTATATGGTTTATTTATTCCAAGGATTATCTCAATGAAAAAAATTTGTGTTTGTAATTGCTTTATCCCAAATCATAAGGAACAGAATTTTGTGGATTCTTTCATAAATAAATAATAAATATTTAATATATTTTCCTGTATAAACAAATATAAAAGATTTGATGCCACTTTTGGTCTATTCAATGTTACTTTATACCCAAATAATCACATGTGTATAGATTATAAATAAGAACATTAAGAAAACAATAGCATAAATAATATTAATTACTCAAAATTGCTTAATACTAAAAATACTTATACATATAAATATTAAAGAATTCTTACTATAAACAAACAGCCACACATTCATTATTAAAAGAAAATCAGAAATTATGAATCATTCATAAATACATTTAAAAAAATAATTTCATAATAATTAAAATAATTTCATTTCTTTAATTGATAATATTTTTTAGCTTAAGCAATATATAGCATTTAAATGAAAATAAGTCATGCTATACAAGTTGAGTTTTTGATCATACATACCTATATATTGATGATCTAAAGTTATTGACTTTACTTAGTTAAAAAACGCATAAATACGTTTATTCAGTTTATCATATTAAAATGCTTCCATTATTATTTGTAATATATTTCATTTACATACGTAATTTCAAATTCAATGATATGTTTTGCTTGCTAGCTTAGTGTAATATAGGTACTGAAATTCCAAATTGCGCTTGCCGATAATTTAAAAAATGTATCGCATATTTTATTAAATCATTATTTATTTTTTTTATATATTAAACAGATATAAGATTTTTTAAATTTGATTTAAGAATTATGAACTATAAAAATGAGTTACATACACTGTAATTAAGGAAATATTTAGAATTATGAAATCAAGAACTTTCACAATTTAATTATAGATTATATAAATGATTAAGTTATTGGATAATTGTAAATCAATATCTACTCAATACACTCTTTGCTTGATAATTTAAACTCAAAACAGGCGTCTTAAGGGTGCTCTATGCAAAACCAAGAAACTACGATCGACCGAAGTGCCACCCAGGAGAAGAAGCCGCGGATAAAAATAGTACTAATTGATTTTTCTGTTTTATCGACATGCCATGCCCATACTTATTAAATTTATAAAAGAACCCGATGCTTTATAAAACTTAATTTTTCTTATCGTAACGTCATAACCCGTTTATCTTTTTTCTGTAAACAGCTTATTCGTTGGTGTATAACTAACTAATTATGATATCAATATATAGAAAAACGATAGTCTATAATTTATGACATGCGTACATTTGCTGCATTTGGAAAACAACATAAGAAGCTAAACAATTCGTAGTTGGAGTTTAAGAGAAGAAGGATGCAGATAGCTATGTCATACACCAAGGATACGCCGCCAATGAATCAATTAGTGCGGCGCACCCCCCCCCCCCCCCCCGCTAAATCAATAATATATTGGGCGAAAATGCCGAGTTACGATCTCTCAACCATTCAAGACGGACAGCAAACAATCTGGTGACTGCTGCTCGAACTTCACTGGAACCTTTAACTACTTTTGACTTCCAATTTAATTTTTTATTAAAAGTCAGAGTGTCTGCACCAGTGTGGTCATCACGTGCCTCAAAACGCGCCTGCGCAGTAAACACATCGTGCTCTTTAGTCTCAACTCTTTTGCGCGTCTGTCAAACATTCAAATCAACATACTAAATCACAGACATCCAAATTTTTTTTAACTTATTTATTAATTAAAAAATTATGTAAATATTTTGTAACACGTCGCTTTCTCCTCGCGAGGGGCCCTTCCGCCCTGCGACTGTCCAATGGGTCGGCTCGCTGTATTTATTAAGGGAGCCAAGCGAGCCACGCTAGCTAGTTCGTAGAGACTCGGTCTCCTGAGGGGGTCCCGCAGGCTTCGACGGGAACGCGCCGACACGAGTACGCTCTCGTCTCCGTCGGCTGCAGCGAATAAACAGGGGCGGCGGGGGACGCAACAATTATTATAAAGAGAAGGGGGTTAAGGGGATCACAATGAGGACTCGCTTTTCTTTATTTTCTTGAAGCACTTTATTTCCTACCAGCTGGGTACAATTATAGGCCCTACGCTAATCCTCAAATAGAGGTATCCTCGCGTCGCGTCGCTCGAGCAGCTATAATATGTCGCGGCCTAACAACCGCGTGCGCGTCGGCCGTCTCAGTAGCTGGCTTCGCTCCGTCGTGTCCCTTCGCGTCGCGTACGCGCAAGCACCCCGTACCCGTTTCCTTTCGGCCCACTCACCCCTGTGCGGGTTGTCTTCTCGCAATCTCTGGTGTTGATGTCGGCGATGAAGGCTGGCCGGGCGGTGGTGACCTCCGCGGGCCAGAGGTGGCGAGCGGCTGGGCGACAGTGGTGTTCACCTTGGGTAGGCGGGCGGCGATGCAGTGGAGCAGCGGTGGCGGCCGTGGGCGTCGGTTGGCGTAGGTGGCCGTCGGTCCCTGGACTGGGCCTCCCAACGGCTTGTGTCCCGCGTCCGGGAATAGGCGATGAAGTTTCGTCCGGTGGTGTAGGTCGCCGGTCTTTGGGCGATGGCGGCAGGCGGCTGGAGGCGGTGAGGGTGGCGCTCAGGGTCGTCCTTGGGCCGGGCAAGCTGGCCCGGCGGGACGACGGTATCAGGAGCCCATCCCGATAGCTCGGGGCGCCCTCAGGTCTTGACGGCGTCTTCGGCCTGATTCTTTAGGCGGCGTCCCTCTGCTCTAGCGCACGACTCTGCACTGGCTTTAGCGTCCGGGCGTCTGCCCCGGGCTCAGCGGTGTCTATTCCGGTGGCGACGTGAATGCTTCTTTAGATTCTCTCGCGCTACGGCTTCAACGCTCGACTTCTTCGGAAGCTTCTCGCACGCACGTCACGATTGTTGGCGCTCACAGCCGAACAAAATCTATCTGGCGCGGTGGTCCAAGTCGAGTGGCCGCGGGCCCTCGCGGGTTTTCCTCCCTCTCGCGGTTGCGTGCGGATTTTCGGCGGCACGCGCGGCGGCGAGGCTTCGGCCGGGCCCTCGTACGAATTGCCGCGCCGTTCCTTCGGGCGTCTCCATCCCTCTCGGGTTGTCAGGTGTCGGCGGGCCGCGCTGCCAGCTCCCGGGCCTCGGCCCGGCGTCGGGTCGGCTGGACGAGCCTCTCCAGCTGGTGCGGCGGCGCTTCTCGATGGCCAGTCGCATGGCAATGCACTCCGGCTGTTGCAGGTTGGCGGGTGCTCGCGCGTTCCCATCCCTTCGCGGCGTCGGCTTTCCCGACCTCTCGCGCGCACGGAAGTTAGGCGACGGCTCTTATTTTATTATTATATATAGTATTATTAATTAATATTATCGGTTTTCTTTATATCTCCCCCTCCGCATTATTTCCCTCCTGCCCTACGCTTCCCGCTCTCTCTCCTCCCCGTGACATCGTCACAATTTTCATATAATTTATATGAATAAAAAATTTAGTAGTTTCGTCTTTTTAAGAAAATTGTAATATACAAATAAAATTAATAAAATAAATAAAATATTTTTTCGTAACCTTGTTTATTTCATTTACTTTTTTACTCATAGACAACTTTATCGTTTTCTATTATTATCTATTGTATTTCCAATTCTATTTATTGTCGTTTTAGCTATTTTATGTGCAACATTTTCTTTTATTTAATAAAAGAAAATTTTAATTTATTAAAAATAAGAAAGTATTTTGGTTTTGGCATTAATAAAGTCGTCTATATTTTATTTATTTTATTAATTTTATTTATTACATGTTAAATACGTATTTTTTCATTTTTACAATTTTCTTTAAAAAACGAAACTACTAAATTTTTTATTCATATAAATTCTATGAAAATAATTACATTATTATTTAATTAATAAAAAAGTTCAAAAAAATTTCGTATGTCTGTAATTTAGTATATTGATTTGAATGTTTGAACGGCACGCAAGAGAGCTGAGACTAAGGAGCCAATCAGCGCGATGTGTTTACTGCGCAGGCGCATTTTGAGACACAAGATAGCCACACTGGTCTGGACTATTTAATGCTGTTTTTGTGAACATAGAAATCCTTGTAGAACATGAAAATTTTTCTGCATTTCTCCCTTCACTTTCTGGGAGCATTATAAAATACTTTAGTTAAAACACACAGCCCCGAAATACAATATGAGCTAAACCGAATTATTAAAAATTCCGGAAACTCAACAGCTGATTACTACACACCAAGCATCAAAAACCACTGTGTAACTAAGTCCTCGGGCAGCACTCCACACGGCCAGCTTATGGGTAAACAAGGACCCGAGGCTCCGTCGACCCGGTGGCCAGCGGTCAGTAGGCGGTCAGCGCGAAAACAAAGCGCCGATCGCCGTATGATTGCCGGCGGCGAACTGTTGAGGATGACAAACCCCGCACGTATATCCGTACCCCTTGCCATCGGGACGCGGACTGCAATTGCAGTGCACCATCAGGAGGCATAGACCCAACCATCAAGCCAGCAGCTAGGAGCCCCACCTACATCGGGGCGTGCAAGCCTGCCCGGAGTCTTCGAACGACATCTTCGGAGGATAGCTGTCGGCGCTGTAACGTGTATGCTAATAGAGAGGAGCAACCTATTCTGTACATGGTATACGCGGTAATAAAAAATAAATTGTAATTATATAATCTCCCAGTGAAGTATTTTGCAATTTAGAAGCAGAAAAAAGTTCAAAATACGTTTGCATCGATTGCATTAATAGCTAACTTATTTCTGAATAAATATCTCTCCAGCTTTATAATTAACAAAGATATGAATTTACAAAAAAGAGAAAAATGTCCACTATTTCGAATCGATCTGGTTGTTTTAAATTAAGAATTCTTTGTATTTATGTTGTCTAAAAATGCATCGTTTGTTGAATTTTGATCATTGAGTAATATTTTGAGTTACAATTAAAAAACCAAAAAATGTGCGATTTTTTGCATAAAATCGTTAATAACAAATAGAGTCGGTAAAATTCGCTGTTACATTATTTATTTAAATGATCTACAAATTATTCCGAACTATATTGCACAGTCGGCTAACTGTTTCGATTTTTTCACAAAAAGAGTCTATAATGCTTGACCTAATTGGACGTCAGCTGCTGAAGCAGCCCCTGGGCCTCCTGAGCTAAATGAGTTACTTTTACTAGCTACCTACACCCTACAATTGAGTGATTATCGCACCCTAGCTAACTATGTCCCTCCTAATCTCTTGTTTTCCCTGATCTCTCTACTGCAGACCCTCCGCTAATACTTTACTGTTGCAAGTGACACTGATCCAAGATGCCAGATCAGATCTCTGTATCGGTTCGTCTTTGACATTTTGTTGTGGAGAATGGAGTTGTCTGGGTCATTCGGAAGGGGAGCGTATTGTTTCGAGAAGCAGGAGGCAAGAGTTTCGGCTTTATCTTGAGGAGGTTGAGAGGCAAGTATCAGTGATACAGGCGACAATGACATTTTGGGATTCTTAGAGATCTTGGAGTTCCGGGAGTTTTGCTCGAATATCACTAATGAGGCCATTAATAAACTGTGATAAGTTAAGGGCATACTACACTAATATTTGTCTACTGTTTTAATATATATATATATATATATATATATATATATATATATATATATATATATATATATATATATATATATAAAGAATGTAGTAGTCTTATAAATCTAAAGACTTTTGCTTAAACAAATTGTTTATACCTATTTCATTTGCTTAAATGCTTCACTTGTTGCGGAAAGCGACGTTCAACACATCACTTTCTTTGAACAGGGAGAGGTTCCTTCTGCCTTGCGATTATTGCACAAAGGCGTGTTCACAGAATTTATTTTATATTAAAAAGATACCAAGCGAGCAGCCCCGATTCGGGGCCCCCGAATAGATTGAAAGGCATTGACACGAGCGTTTGTTTAGATTGGAAGGAGAGGGTAGAACAATAAATTATAGATCAAATGCTAATTGATACAACTGCGAAGATTTATTGCCTAATTACTAATTACAAAGCAAGGTCTCTATGCTTTTGTGTTGCTTACGCTTTTAGCCTCATGTCGTATTCCATTTCAATTCGCGCGAATCTCCGCAAGGTCTTCGAGTACACTATCCGTTTCCTTTCCGCAATGTTGATGTCACGTCCCGTCCGCGCCCAAACACTAGCGGTACGATATCGTCTTTGTGGCTGTGAAGCTGTCTGTCAACTGCAGTCAGCAGGCGGCGTTAGTGGCTGTCGCCCGTTGGCTGCAGTCCTCCATAGATGTCAAATGATGAGGGTGACGTCTGAGGTAGTCGCCCGCTCAGCTTAAGGTACAATGGTAATACTGCTAGGTAGACCATCCCGCACGCTGTCAGGTCGGCAGTTCTGGCTGGGAAACCTTCGTCCGATGCTTCACCACTCCTTCTGCGCTAGCCTTTCTCTCTTCCACTTCGCACTCCTTCTTTAACTTTACTTCGCTCTGCTTTAAATGTACTACACATAGTCAATCACACGACTTTTATCTGTCTCATCCGTCACATTTCCCATATTCGTCCACTGGTCTCAATCGCTACTTTTAACTATTCGCACGTCTCCAGCACTAATCGCAAAAATTACGTCAGCATGTGTCGACCGGCAAAAGCATTCTGCTACGGCGGACCGAAAGAAAGCAGCCCACATATTTGGTCCGTCTTGCTACATCGGCAAGCGAAACCCGTGTGATACGTAGCTTCAAGATATATCCTGGCCTCGCATCCCGTACAGTACTCGGATCAGTGCGGCGATTTTCGGGTACCTCGACATGTTCCAGCATCTCGGCCCTCAGTTGGACCGCTGGATTTCTGCGCTCTTACTGCACGCTTACTCTCTCTCTCTTTCTCTCTCTGTACCTCTCTCTCTCGTACTCATTCTCATCTCTCTCTATGTCAGTGATATCTATCCCAATGATATCGTCACAAAATTTTTCAAAAAATGCCGGATAACAGTGTACAGAAATCGAGATAGACGATAAATGCTGGGAGAGTCGGTGAAAGGTCACGACTTATCAAGAACAATGTCTAGTCATGATGGCAAATTTATTGAAGACATGAATAAAACGCGCAATTATGCGATACTTAATCGAATTGAATCCCCTAAATGCTAAGAGAATTAGTGAGCAATGCGCGGAGCAGTACCGTTTTGCGCGAACGATTTTGACGATATAAGTTGTGCACGCAACGACGGACGAGCGATAGATCCATCAGCGGAATCCAATGGCTTCCCGATTGGAACATACGAGGTGTGTTCAAAAAATCACGAGAATGTTTGTTTTATGAAAAAAATATTTATTTATTCATAAATATCTATTTTGTCCCTTTCAAAGTAATCCCCCTCGGATATAATACACTCCTTCCAACGCTTTTTCCAATCCTCGAAACACTTTTGAAACTCGATCTTTGTAATAGCTTTTAGCTCTTTTAGCGATTCGCTTTTAATGTCATCTATGCTTGCAAAACGACGACCTTTTAATGTTCTCTTTATTTTTGGAAATAGAAAAAAGTCACATGGAGCCATATCTGGCGAATATGGAGGCTGAGATATCGTTACAGTTTTGTTTTTGACCAAAAATTCCCGAACAAGCAATGAAGTGTGAGCAGATGCATTATCGTGGTGTAAAAGCCATGAATTGTTTTGCCACAAATCCGGGCGTTTTTTTCGGATTGCTTCACGCAAACGGCGTTGAACTTGTAGGTAGTACTCCTTATTGATTGTTTGACCTTGTGGCAAGAATTCATGATGCACTATGCCATTAAATTATCACGTTTTCATCGGTTGTTGATGTGCTTGGGCGTCCGGGTTCTTCGTCATCTTCAACATTTTCGCGGCTATCTTGGAAATGCTTATACCACTCGTAAACCCTTGCTTTACTCATAGCAGACTCACCATATGCCTTTGTTAACATTTTACACACTTCACTACACTTTATTTCATTTTTTACGCAAAATTGAATACATATTCTTTGATCCATTTTTTTCACAAACGAAAGTCGCCGAGCTCGAAAAAACACTGTCTACGTTAGCGGCTGCCACTTAAAAAGTAAGCAATGAATATTGCTGAAAATTTTATCGTACTTCAGGGGCATGTGTACCAATATAATAACAAAAAATTTTATACAGGCGGACTCTCCAAACCCGCGAAATTTAAAAATTCTCGTTACTTTTTGAACACACCTCGTATGTCTGATAAATTCACTTTCAACGATTGCGAATTCTGGACAACGCTAGTCAGTAAAATCTGGTATGCTCGCTGCGCCACCGCTTACCCCTAATCTTAACCGTAGCAGCCGAGGACAGGCGAGTGTGAGGCTTCTTGCGCAGACGTAAACAGATGGAGACGTACGCAAACGCGTCAGCCAGCGTACTATCGACTTGAGCGACGGGTAAGATCTGCTGTTCGTCGATAGAAGCTCTCCACGCAAATGCGAAGCACTTCCGCAATGATAACTATCGGTTCCTTCACAGGAAAAACGTCAAATCAATTAACAAGACGAAGTGAAGGTATACGCAGAGAGTGTAGCGTTATTCCTTCGCTCACCCTATTCTTTCTGCGAAGAAACTCAAACAGGCTGAAGGTGCGCATAAGGTGATGTGAGCCAGTCTCGAGAGTACACTCCGACACCGGGGTAATACGCAAACAGGCGAAATGGCAAATCGAGTGCAGTGACGAATAACAAATCCGGTACATTTCATATCACCTACAGCACAGCGTCACGATATCCACGATCGTTTTAATTCGAGACGCGCTGATAACAGGCGGAAAGATACAGCCACTGAAGTAATAAAGGTGATAGCGATGTGATCGTGTCAAACGATGGCAACTTGACGTGACAATACGGGTAAAGGTAGGCGTGCGAAACTATCCGTGGGTGGGGCAACCCTGAGTCGGTGCCCTGGCGCACGTTTCGAGCCCACCCGAAATTCGGAGACCCGCGGAAAATTATGCGCCGCTCTCTGACGCTCCCGCCGAGTTGACCGCTCGCGGTGGTGAGGGAAACTCAGGCGTACGTTTCCCGCGCTCGGGTCCCGCGCTTCCGCGACAAAAACCCGACGGAGTTTCCCGAAACGCTGTTCGTTTCCCGTCAATTTGGGGCGGCGAAGGGCCGCGCGAGAGTGTGAACAGGCTATGCGAGCGGTCGCCTGCGGCCCTTGCGGCAAAGCGATTCATTGTTTTTGCTAACTCCAACCAAGCACCATATTGTATTCGATACACATTTATTGTTTTATATATATATATATATATATATATATATATATTACATCTCCAGCATCATTAATAAATTACTATACATTTTCACCTTATCTACTTGTCACCTGCATTTAAATTATCACCTTCATTTACCTGACTGTCAATCAACGATTCCTCCGCTACAACCCTAGTTCCTTCGATGATTACTTAATCGGACATGGTTAGGACTTTTCGAGGCCACTTAGTTTTGGATTTCCTTCTTTGTGCTCCCGGTTAATTTTTCCTTTGTATCTCCATCGGGCTTCTGTTTTGTCCTCGCTACCGTTCATGGAGTAGGCATTATCATGCTGAAAGAACGTATCTCCTATTTAAGTTTTAGTAGGTATTTTTTTCTCTTAGTTTTATAATTTGTTTCTAAGACCTGTCTCTAGAATGCCCCTCTATTCTTTCTTTTAACTTGTTTTTTGTTCTAAGACATCTTACTCTAATATTATTACCTGAACTCTAATATCTAGGTAATCATATTTTGTTGGTCCCTCATCTAAAACTTACAAAAATTTCATTAAGTAAACATAAATTTTTACACATAAATTATCTTAAAAATTATAAAATTCGTAGCTTGCAGGTCGCTCGAGGAGAGAGGAAAGTCGGCTCTGCCGCAATAGGTCACACTGATATAGGTTAGTGACCGATTCACACTTCCGCTCCTCCGAACATAGCCGATCAATCGCGTACAATCATGTTCGCATTTCTCCCACTCACGTTTTCCCTTATGTGTCGTAAGTTTTTTTTATTAGAGAATTATGTTACAGAATAAATTTGCTAGCAACGATTCAATTATCACATAAAAAATAATATTTTTAACACGACATTCATTGCAATTGTATCACAGAGCCATGATTTAGATTATTTCTATATCAATCACATTTTTTATTTCAATCATAATTATTTACTACATATACAATATTTTAATTTACTATAAAACTATTCAAAGAATCATTGTTAGTAGTAAAAAATGTGCAACTTTTTTATTGTACAATAATATCTTGTTTGTTTTAGTTGTATTGCACTGTGATAAATATAAATATTTCATTTTTAAAAAAAATTATATTCTATTTTCATATTTTATTTTTAAAAATAACATTGTTTACAAATTAAAATTAATATATAACTAAAATTCAAAATTGTAATCTTTACTTACAAACCCTATAGTTTCAAATGTTTTATTCATGTAATATTATTGTTCAATATAAAAATATAATGAATATTAATGTTACATAAACATTTTTTGTCCAAAATCAAATAAGTTTTCCACGCAACCCTAGGGGTACTGTTCTCTATGCAATTCATATTTTTTTATTTTATTTATAAATAATTGTACATCAAAATATAATATATCCTGTAGCGCTATACAAAGTGACGTAAATAATGCGCATCACTGCAAGAAAAGTTCATTTTTTCGATTTGAATAATGCAATTTACAAAATTAAGTTATTTAATGCATACTTGTTGTCCTTTTTCCGAAAACAATTCAATTATCATTTGCAATCATCGTTTAAAATATGAAAATCTTGTCCGCAGAACTGCATCTAAAAGTGTCACATCTAGATATTCGCTTTGTAGTCAAGAAAGTCTTTACGAAAAAAAATAAAGCTTAGTATGTATTAATATGTTAATATAAAAGTAAAGTGTACAATGTAATAATATTTTTGAATATTAGTATACATAATATTATTATACGCTAAAGAATTCACTACACAGCCACTGCTGACTTTATGTGTCAACTCAATAAGACCAAGTAGAAAGATTATTTAAACTTACTAAAAAGTTTTGAGAACGAAATAAAACAAGTTGTCACTGAATAAATTTTAGTATTGCATTGGATCAAAATTATTCGACAGTAGTATTCTACTCAAATTGATAGATGAAAATTATCTGAAATCTTTTTTAAAATTAAATATATCTATCACAGTGCAAAGCAACTACAGCAAATAAGAAAGTATTGTACAATAAAAAACTTGCACATTTTTTACCATTGACCATTATTATTTGACTAGTTTTATAATAAATTTAAATACTGTATATGTAGTAAATAATTATGATTTAAATGAAAAATGTGATTAATTCAGAATTAAGTTGAATAATGACTTTGTGGTACAATTGTAATGAATGTTGTGATAACAATGTTTTATTTATTACGTACTAAATGAATCATTATTGCTAGCAAATTTATTCTGTAGCACAATTCTCCTCTAGTGCACAATTCTCCTCTAGTGCACAATTCAGAATCATAAGAAAGCTTTTTAAATTTAAATATTCATTAGTAAATAGATACGTAAGGTAATAGTATATAATGTATGTTTTTGATAAAAAATGTGATAAGTATATTAACAGGCTTAAATATACTTTGTAATATAAACCAAAAAGCTACTACAAAAATTAATTATATTTTTTAGAGACAGACTTCAATTATTTTGTTGTTTATTATTGTTAGTACAAATTATCATAAATTAAGTTGGAACATCTTGGAAAAAACATTTTATAACGATAAATTCTGTTTTAAACAACAAATATAAGTGTTTTTATTTTGATCAATCATATATATAATTCCAATAATTGATTAAAATTAAATTGAATCGATAAACGTTTTTTTCTACTCGTTTCTGCTCTGTTAAAATTTGTTATATTCGTAAAATGCACATGTCTTATTCTGAAAACCGAAGATAGCCGATTGGGCACGAACACAAACGATCGCAAATATACGATGTACATAGATCAGAATAGAATTCGACAGTGGCGCAAACTAGTGGAGGTAACACAACTACTCCGAAACGTTGCCATCCAATAACACGGAGTGTCAACCCTCGTCAACCCCCAGCGTTACCATTGATATCGGATAACACGGAGTGTCAGCCCCTTGCTTAGGAATATTATATCGGCGATCTCTATTCATCTCTGGTTATAGGGGTTTAGGACATTGGTGTTTTTTAATCTATCTTTTCTGCTTATATTTCGGTTTCCTGCAGAAAATTCAGAATTTTTTTATGTCAAATGCATATAAGAGTTTTAATAGCTGGTAATGATTATCTTTAATAACAGTACATAGTGTAGAAGTTAATCAACAAAATAAAATTTTAAATTTACAGAATTCAAATATAAGGTCATCTTACCAAAATAATAGTTATATTTCAAGGAGAAACAATGGCTCGGCCAATAAATCCATGCCAACAGAAATTGGCAGAAAAGCTAGTAGTTCTCAATGATAGAGGAGTTGGTATGCTTACTCGAATTTATAATATTAAAAAGGCTTGTGGAGATGCAAAATCGAAACCTGGTTTTCTGTCAGATAAGACATTGGAATCTTCTATAAAGACTATAATTAGAAAATTTCCTAATGTTGACATAAAAAGTTTACAAACTATTACTAATCTTCGTAATGAGATTATCAAATCGTTATCATTATATTATTATACCTTTGTCGACTTGTTAGACTTTAAAGATAATGTTTGTGAATTATTAACAACTATAGATGCTTGTGGTGTACATATGGATATAACAGTTAATTTTGATTTTACAAAAAGTTATTTAGATTTGGTTACTGTTTATGTTAGTCTGATGATTCTTTTATCACGAGTTGAAGATCGTAAAGCTGTTCTTGGCTTATTCAATGCTGCCTATGAAATGGTACATAATCAGTCAGATTCTAGTTTTCCTCGACTTGGTCAAATGATTATGGACTACGACATTCCACTGAAGAAGTTATCTGATGAATTTGTACCTCATGCAAAACTATTAAAAAATGCTTTAATTTCATTATGGATAATATATCCTGGTAGAAATTCATCAGCTGACATTTGGAGAACAGATCAAAAACTTAGTTTAATTGGTAGTCCAGGGCAAATTTTAAAAGCAGCAGCAACTGATACAATGAGTTGTGAAATTTTAAGCTTAGATAGAATTGAAAGATGGATTATTTTAGGACTGGCCCTTTGTCACAATATTCTTAATCAAGAAAAACCTAATAAACTTTGGACAATGGCATTAGAATCAAGTTGGGTTTTAGCACTTTTTAGAGATGAAGTTATTTATATTCATCAATACATTCAATCATTTTTTGAAAATATTAAGGGCTATGGAAAACGTGTGTCTGAAATTAAAGATTGTTATAATCAAGCTGTACAGAAAGCTGGATATAAAAATAGAGAAAGAAGAAAGTTTTTAAGAACAGCATTAAAGGAATTAGGTTTAATTTTAACAGATCAACCAGGACTTCTTGGTCCTAAAGTACTTCTAGTTTTGATGGGTTTATCACATGCAAGAGATGAAGTATTATGGCTTTTAAGACATGGAGATAACCCTCCAAATCAAGGAAAAGGTAAAGGTAGAGGAAGCGAAGATTTAGTTGATCGACAATTGCCTGAACTACTATTTCATTGTGAAGAATTGAGAGCTTTAGTTCGAAAGTACTCACAGGTTAGTTACAATAATTATATAGATAAATAATCCACATTTGTTTTTATATAATAGTAGATTTAATAAATTTATCTTATAACATTATTATAACAGGTTCTTCAACGTTATTATGTTCAATTTTTATCAGGATTTGATGCACCTGCAATGCATCAAATTGTACAAAATTTGCCAATTTGTCCTGAAGAAGAAGGTATAATATTAAGTGATATGTGTTCAGCTATATCAAATTTGACAATTAAACAAGTGGAAGATAATGAACTCTTTGATTTTCGACCATTTCGACTTGATTGGTTTCGTTTACAAGCTTATCTATCTGTTGCTGATAGCACTTTGAAATTAGCAGATAATAGAGAACTTGCATCATTTATGAATGCAACAATTTTTCACACAAAAATAGTTGACAGTCTAGATGACCTTTTAGTAGAAATATCAGATCTGTCAATTTTTTGTTTCTATAGCAAAATTTTTGAAGATCAATTTCATATGTGTTTAGAATTTCCAGCTCAAAACCGTTTTATAGTCGCATTTCCCTTAATCTGCAGTCACTTCCAAAGCTGCACACATGAGCTATGTCCTGAAGAACGTCATCATATACGAGAAAGAAGCTTATCTGTTGTCAATATGTTTTTGGAAGAAATGGCCAAAGAAGCAAAGAACATTATAACTACAATTTGTGACAAACAATGCAGTATGAGTGACAAACTATTACCAAAACATTGTGCTGTGTTAATTTCACAAGTTGTCAATAGAAAAAAAAAGGACAAAAATAAAAAAAATATTTTAGAGGTACGTAAACCAGGATTTGAAAGTTATAGGAAAACAAGAGAAGAATTAACAACAATGGATAAGTTACATATGGCACTTACTGAATTATGTTATGCCATAAATTATTGTCCTACAATTAATGTTTGGGAATATACATTTGCCCCTAGAGAGTATTTACATCAGCATCTTGAGACTAGATTTTCTAGAGCATTAGTTGGTATGGTAATGTTTGATTCTGATACGAATGTGATTGCAAAACCATCTGAATTATTTGTTAGTGTCAGAGCCTATATGAATGTACTACAGACAGTAGAAAACTATGTACATATTGATATCACCAGAGTTTTTAATAATGCACTTCTGCAACAAACTCAAGCATTGGATAGTCATGGGGATAAAACAATAGCTGCTTTGTACACACAATGGTATTCTGAAGTTTTATTAAGACGTGTAAGTGCAGGTAACATATGCTATTCTCCCAACCAGAGATCCTTTGTAAGTTTATCGATAGAAGGTTCGATCCCATTCAATGCTGAAGAATTTTCAGACATAAATGAACTCCGATCTCTTGCTGAACTCATTGGACCGTATGGTATGAAAATGTTAAATGAAACACTTATGTGGCACATATCAAGTCAAGTGCAAGAATTGAAGAAACTTGTCATTAGCAATAAAGACATCTTAATTTCTCTTAGAACAAATTTTGACAAGCCTGAAGTAATGAAAGAACAATTTAAAAAACTACAACATGTCGATAATGTTCTGCAAAGAGTGACAATTATTGGAGTAATTCTTAGCTTCCGGCAGATGGCTCAGAGTGCTCTAGTCGATGTACTAGAGGATAGGATACCATTCTTACTGAGTTCTATTTTGGATTTCAAACATCATCTCCCATCTGGTGATCCAATGCGTGTAATTTCCGAGATGACTTCTGCTGCTGGATTCATGTGTAAAATTGATCCAACTCTTACTACTGCTTTAAAAAGTCACAAAGCAGAAGGGGATGAAGATGAGCATATCCTGGTTTGTCTGTTAATGGTTTTTGTAGCGGTATCTATTCCAAAACTAGCGCGTAATGAGAACTCTTTCTACCGCGCCTCCCTTGAAGGTCATTCTAATAACATTCACTGTATGGCAACTGCTATTAATAATGTTTTTGGTGCACTATTCAGTATTTGTGGGCAGAATGACATTGAGGATAGAATGAAAGAATTTCTTGCATTGGCATCTTCTAGCTTATTAAGACTTGGCCAAGAGGTTGATAAAGAAGCCACACGTAACCGGGAGTCAGTATACTTATTGTTAGATCAAGTTGTGCAAGAATCACCGTTCTTAACTATGGATCTACTTGAGAATTGCTTCCCATATGCTCTTATTCGTAATGCTTATCATGACGTTTACAAACTAGAACACATTCAGCCTTAAAACTAAGCCCAACTTTAAATTAAATAAGGCATTTTGTATTAACATTATTTTCAGATTTAAATTAGTATGAATTTTTTTTAAATTTAGAGTAATTTTAAAACAATATTTTGTAATTATTTTATAAAAGAAATATTTCTTTCAGTGTACAAATTTTAAATACTTGTTCTTAATATTTTTTATAGAACAAATGATAAATAATTACTATTCTTAATTGAACATTACAATCATGAATAGCTTTTTATAAATTAAAAATAAAGTTAACAATGTACAAAACTAATGTAATAACTCCAAGGAATTATGTCTGGGTATGATGTATAGTTTTAAATCAAAACGACAATCTTATTTCATAATTTTTTAATTATTATCTAGAATTTAAATATTTAGAATTAAAAAGTGACCATTATCCATTTTAAATAGTATATTTTAAACTTTAAGTTAAGATTATTTTAATTTAATTTAAATTTTTAAGCATGTAACAATTATAATAGATTTATTGTTAAAATATAAACAAATGAGACCATGATTCATAGTTAGCTACTAATACTTAAATAATCACATCTCAAAGAGAGTAAGTTGCAGTTACTAGAATAATCATCGTTCTTTAAAAAAAATAGTAATAATAGTTTTGTTGTGAATGTCAATAAATATTACATGGACACAAGTTTATGAAAAAGAAGGCTAAATTTGGCTCTTTCATGAAGCGACATGAGATTCATACACCCTATCAATGCAGTGACGTCAGTCAGGTGCTAGTGGTTCGTAATGTTGCACGATCCGTCGCATACTTCAAATATAGAAAAGTAATATATTAATTGAGTATATTGTTAAATACAAAAAGAAATTAAATTTAAGTTATATGAATATTCTGATGATATTACGATAAATAAAGTATAGAAATTTTACCCAAAAACTATAGATTAGACGGAGAGCCTTGCATTTTGTTAAGATTCGAACTTTGATTATATTCGACTTTACATACAATAGACCTATTACAAGCTTATAAAATACGCGAGCACGAAAACAGATACGATGCATTCGAGAAGTGCCACTTACACCACATGGCAAATACTACGTGTATTTAGAAAAGTTTGAACTACAAAAAAGCATCATATTAGAAGGACTTGTAATGCGATACAGGTTCAAACAACATATCGACGTTCGTTCGAACCGGAAATCCGTGTTCACTCTCCGAAAGAGTAATACGCAATATTATAAATCATTTGTATTCCATAAAACTTAAAATATACATTCATATTGACTTCCCTTAAATCGATCTACTTTATTATTTAATTATTATTCTTTTTCGTACGTCTTCGCGATTCTAAACAGAGTTCTTTGCTGCACGGACGAATTAGAACCTATTAAATGGTATAGTTTCATTTTTTCCCGAGATAATATCTACAACAATGGAGATAAGGATATGATTTATTGATTTGATATGTGAATACAAGAAATTTATTTTTTTGCTTGACTGGGTCTCTTTTTCCCATATGACGGACTAATAGATTAATAACTCCGAAGTCGTTTTGAATATCAATGCAGAATAAAATTTGAAAGTCAATTAAAAAAACATTATTAACCTCTACAGTGAAAGTGATGTTAACTATTAATTTACTTAATTTAGATATTGAATAATTGCACATCTTCCTGGTGCCCTGCACTAAGTATAAAATGTAGATTGTAGAGAACTATAGTTAGTACCATAGAGATGGCACTCAAATGGGCCAAGTGGTAACGCATTATTTAGTACTGGCCATTTCCGAGAGTCAGCGCTGCATTCGAATTTTTCTGATAGTTCGGACTGTTTCGGACCACTTCGAGCCTCTTTGAATTAGATTAGGTGATTTGAATTCATTGATGCTCATTACACTTAATGTGTTGCGTGTGTGTATGTATTGCTACTATTGCCGTAATAAGCAATGGCATGGTGTACTGTAGTCGTATATAGATTTACATTTATTTCTTTTTTTGTTAATAGTCATAAGTTAGAATAGTTGTACAGATATTTTTGTAATGTAATAGTATATAATGTATGTTTTTAACAAAAAATGTGATAAGTATATTAACAGGCTTAATAATACTTTGTGATATACATCAAAAAATGACTATAAATGTTAGTTATATTTTTTAGATACAACATTCAATACAGACTTCAATTATTTTGTTATATGTTACTGTTTATACAAATTATCAACAATTTAATTGGAACATCTTATGAAAAGTGTTTTCACAAGATAAATAATAAATTCTATGTTTTAAATAACAAATATAAGAGTTTTTATTTTTATATATCATATATGTAATTGTCAAGTAGAATAATCTTATTTGTAGCCGTTTCTCACGTAGGTATGTAAGTCATCTCCGAAGATAGTGTCAAGTAAAATATTCTCATTAGGAACTGTTTCTCACGCCGATATGTGAGTTATCTCCCAGGATAGGTCATGCGAGTGACTCTTATACACATACATAACGCATAGAATTTCGGTCTATCACACAGATATCTAAGTTACTTCTTGTAAACTAATCTTATATAGAAAGATAAAACA
Source organism: Sycophaga agraensis (assembly GCA_018906755.1). Classification (NCBI taxonomy): domain Eukaryota; kingdom Metazoa; phylum Arthropoda; class Insecta; order Hymenoptera; family Pteromalidae; genus Sycophaga; species Sycophaga agraensis. The sequence goes on from JACCIE010000079.1 coordinate 454,903, forward strand.
GCATACAGATAGCACTAGATACTAAGAGCTGCGATGCCTATAAATACGTGAACCTATAAGGGACCAGCGGTTCAGTAATATAGTTTTAAATTCATCGTGTAAGCACATCTCTCAGGAGCTCTGTCACTATATTGCAATAAAGATCAGACGAATATATCTTTGTCCAATATTCATTTTCTGCCTTCCTTGACTCCAAGATTCCTGCAAGTACTCACAGGCGCCTTCAACTCGACCATTTGCTACCATCGCGTGAAATACTCATCTCGAATAGATGACATAATTCCAATAATAAATTAAATTGAATTCAGTTGATAAAGATTTCCTTCAAATATGTTCGTTTTGTTTCTGTTCATTTCTGCTCTATTTTGCCTTTCCTATTTAAGTTCTTAAAAAAAACAAAGGCACAGGGACTATTCTGAATACCGAAGATAGCCGATTTGGAACGAACACGAAAGATCGCAAGTGTATCTACATGCATTAGAAATCGATAGTACCAATGCTGCATCTCTATAATTTAAAGTAAGCCACTATACTACCTATTTTTTCAGTTCTCCATGTGTGGGGAGACTAGTGCTACGACATAGAGCCACCGATCTCAAACAGGTCCGGGTCGCCAAGGCTGACGGTCGTGTGCGTTTGAGTGTGAAATAGTGGGGTAGTCGCGGCGTCGGGAAAGAACCCTTTTATTATATTATTATATTATTATGTTATTAAATTATAACATACCACCCACGGGCTCAACCTTTACCATATTCTACAATAGACAATCGGCATAGCCGCACAGGTAAACTATTTTTTTTGGGGCAAGGGATTATTTAAATATTCCAGCAATTAATAAGAGCGATTAAAGGCCAGGGGAGTACGTGGGTCATGCCTGCGCGTGCAATACCCCGATAGTGTAGTCATTTTTGCCAGATGGGAAGAACGCGAGCCAAGTGCGCGGCTCCTAGCCGCTTGAGCAGGCATGATTACTCGAAAGAAAAAAAAGTAAAAAATTACAGTAAATTAATTAAGACAATAGGAGCCCTATGGGAGGATTAGGGGGAAGTCGTTTTGGTCAATGTTAATTTAAAAAAAAATCAAATTATAAGTTTTGGGATTAAATGTCCGAAAGACATAAATTTAGTATCCAGTTAAATAATGTAGGTTACTTAAGGAAAAATTTATCCGGATTTAACTCGCACTCAGGCCAACTGTATATCTGTTCATGTTATAAAGCTTTCCGCAAATTAATGGTAGGCTTGTATTAAGTAGTTAATGAAAATCGTTTGTCTAAGAACAGATTCCCGGGCTCGCTGAAGATGAAAGTAATGTGATAACAGGAGATCGGACAGTAAAGGAGTTTAGGAACAAGTAGACGATAAGAAAAGATAATTCAACAAGATTTTTAAATTAGTAGTTGACCGCGTTAGATATAGAGGAACGACTAAAGAGCGCAATAACATAACGCGTACTCCGTGGTACACTGACGGAATTTTCTTATAAACGGATTCAACATGTGTTCTGCAGGTTACACCTGTATCAAATACAACACCCAGTCTCGTCAGTATCTCAGACAAGGGCAGTACTACCCAATTTTAAATGAATTGAATCCAGTGGAGTCAATGTTAGAACGAAATCTACGCGTTTCAAAAAGAATCGCAAATGTCTTGATAGCATTGAGTCATATGGACGCAGATGATGTCCAGCCAAATACTTTTCTCGAAGTAGCAGTGACACTCCTAGCTTCGACCTCTAGGTTATCCTTAGAAAACTAAGGTAAACCTGAAGAGCATCAGCATACAAAATATGTCTTATACCCATCGAGTCAAGGGCCATATCTAGGCCATTTATATAAATGCAGAACAGCAGAGACTCCAAAACTGAGCTCTAAGGACTACCAAATAGGCAGAAATAGACTTCAGTATTCCGAGAGAGTAAAACAGGCGATTATGAACATATTCAGTCCTCGCCTGATCCAGTCTCATTTGAACGGGTCTTCGGAAATCGAGGAATTCTTTAAGGAACCGTGTACATCCTATCCTTTTGTGACGTCTATAAAGTGTGTTATATTTAGGCTGCATATCAGGTAACTCAGATCTCGTCCATGAAAGACTTTTCTTATTAAAATTCATTTCCCTTATATTAACGACAGATCTAACAAAGTTATTGTCAGCTGTCATAATGGGACAGAGTTGGGTGGGATCGTGATGAATAATCTGCAAGGATAGTTCCGCTGTAAGTCTGCGAACAAATGCAACATCGTCACCATCCGAGCATAGATCCGGACGTAAATCAGCAAAAACCATCTTGTAACTATGATTCGGTTTAGTCATCGCAATTTATCTAACCATTTTGAGTTCCTAGCGAACGACACATGAGGGGGTTTATGATCAACACAAACTAATGTGAGCTTAGAAGTGTAATTTTGCATAGAGCTAATCAAGTGGTCGGTCACAACTGGCTTTTTAGACCCCTCGGTATTGGAGAATAAGAGTATGCTGACTTTAAATTGCCTATTTACATATAACGCTTCTTTCACGCCATTGACATTACGATCCTGCCGAATGATAGAAAACTATTTGATTCCGATGACAATATCCGCGATATGAGAATCCAAGAGAGACAGAGAAAGAAAGAATAGAGCATAAATAGACAAATAAAAACAAGCCCGGAATGTGTGCGCGAAGCCGCCGACCGATTTATCGAGAAGCGACGTAGACGCAACCAAGGAGGGAAGATTTCAACGAGAGTTGCAAGATTTCACGAGCATCGTGGAAGGAGACAGGGGTGCTGCACATCAACCGCCCAATCAATAGCAATCGACGAAGCACATAACTGGCCGCCGGTACAGTCATATTAAGGAACCACTGACAGGCGCCAGTCATTCCTCAAAGGCAAATAATCGAAACGATAAGACGCGTGGAAAAAGTGTACCGAGAGCAGTCGAGTCATGAAGGACCACGAGTGCTCTATACCTCTTCACCAGCCGCATTATATCGGAGAGCCGTCTGGTCCAGCGATACCACAAAGCTTTGAACCTTGATTTATTTTGATTGTGACTGTCGCGGTCGAGACCTGTTCAGAAGCTCCGTCATATCTCAATATATTTAGCATAATATATTAATTGTAGTGAATATCCCGGGTTGAGTGTGTGAGAGAGAGAGAGATAGATAGAAATCACGTAATGTTGTCGGATGTTTTGTTATGTTAGACTATAATAAATATATGTTTATTATTGAATATTCACGTAAATATTATTTTGCTGCCCATTTCCCTCCTTTTCGTGCCCTTATAGCGACAAGCGCTCAGGCTTGCTCTGCCGTGTTCACGGATCTTCCATGCGGCAAAAAGCGAGCGTATAAGGACGGAAAATCCTCAAGTCGCAGGATAGCCGGGACTCGAGACGGGCTTATCCATCCGCTAACCGCTACATAACAAAATTGACGACCGTGATAGGACGCTGGCAGTATGCAACGCCAGCAGGAAACGATATGATATTCAAGATTATAACCAAGTGACCAATAACGCTGCGTCGGTTACCACAACCAGTACGACGGAAGAAGATAGTGCATGCTCATCGGGGGTTTGAGTTCGTGAGCTTGGAGCTGATTCCAAGGAGCATCCGTCGACTGTTTCTAGGGGAGGTGTACATGTCCAGGGAATCTCCAGGCCGGAGTCGTTTGATGTGAAGGGATATCTCTGAATGCATGAGCAGGTCCGACAAACAGTGATGTCAGTGATGACGGAGATGTTTGTTTCTAAGTGAGAAAGTCTTCCAGAGACGTTGAAAGGAGAAACGACGCAAGTGGTTCCTTTTATCGTATTAATGGAAGGACCTGCTCATCAGGGTGAAGATCCAAGTTTGCTGACGAATCCTGCTGAAACAGGCAGACCTACTGCAGCGGCTTCTACGCCGAATAAAAGGAGTCTCCTTGAACGGAGTTGAGAGAAGGGTAGTGTTCGTCGGGTCGCTTAACCTCTGGTTAAACGCCCGTTTTTAAAATAAAGGAAAGGGAAGGAAGGTAGGGTGAAATAAAATAAAATGCACACTTGAGCCAGCTATGAGTATAAAACCGCCGAAACGGTAAAAAAACCTCCCCTGAAATTATACAGAAAAGAACAGGGGAAGGGCTCTAAGAGCGACAGAAATATGGCTCGTGCACGAGCACTTACGTGATATCGCCTCGTGGCGATCGCCGCTGGTCCGCGCTCGCCGGGCTCGTGCTTGTCGTCGGAGGAGCCGCCCGATCCGCAATGTCGCCACGTGGCCGGCGCCGCGAACGAGGTTAGCCGCACGATGGCTATGCGCCGCGAACGAGGTTAGCCGCACGTTTCTTGCGAAATATTCTAGAACGCACGCGCAGGTGTTCTAGTTAGCCCGAACTTCAGCAAGGTTGCCCGCCGGGGACTGCGCAGGTATGTGACGTCGACGGATTCGGCGAGAAAGAGCTGCTACTGAATTTTAGGTTATAGAGGCACGTGGGCGACCACTTGTCTCTAGCTGTTTCAGTGCAACACTGGTTGCGCGCCCGCTGGCGCGCCGTCGCGATGCCGCTCTCATGCGCTCTCTGCCGCTGCAGAGCTGCCGGCGCGTCTGGCTCGCGTACTCCGTTGTTTCGCGACGCATAGGTTACATACATTGACGCCGTGATAATATACATACATTCACTCTCTCTCTCTCTCTCTCTCTCTCTCTCTCTCTCTCTCTCTCATCCATGTACGACTGTACAGGTAGTAGAGAGCTCGGATGCGATAACTCGTCGGGGACTAGCTAAAAAGAAGAAGGATCTGCGTTGATGTCGGCGCCGTGTTCGAGTTGTTGCGTCGTCGTGATGAAATGCGGGTCGAAAAGACAGCACCAATAGAAGAGAGAAAAGAAGGTGGATGTTCGAGTTAGTGTAAGTGTAACTGCATCTACGGGTCCTAACTAAAGAAGAAGATGAGTATGTCAACGAGTGGTAGCGGGAGCAGTGATGGCGTTGAGATTGCTTTGTTGGTAGGTTTATCGAGACAACAACATCAGCCGCAGCAGAGTCGAGTTTCGGGGCAGATGCCGCCAACGGGCTCGAATTTGCCTTCTCGCAAGGGGGTATAAGACGAGTTTGGTCTACACATGAAATGACATTGAGAGCGAGCGCGAGAGCCAGAGAGTAAGAGAAAGTAGGAATGGTGGGCGTGGGTGGCGCTTGGGAGCATTCAAACCTGAAGGACCTGTTGGTCAAGAGCACTCCGTACGTGGAGTCAGCTCGCCAGCGGTTTCTGACTTTGAGAAGGCAAGCGCGGGGGAGAATGGTTGAGTCCGGCATGAAAACCGTGTATTGCGCGAAAGGTGTAGTAGCATCCTGATCTCTCCTGTGAGAGATCCCGGTGAGCTACAGAGCTGCTGCATCTTCCCTGGGTGTTTGGACGTACCCGTGTATTTCTCCGTGATTCAGTCGCTATGCACGAGCCATCGGTGTTAGCGGAAGGAGCACAATCGAATGTATTCTCCTTGACTTCTACACACCTACTGCCACAACTGTGGGCGCTTGGGTCAAACCCTAAACAGTTGTCCACGTTGTGGTGAACAGCACGCTACGTGGTTGGTGGACATGGACAATCAGCGTATCCGGAACGTCCGTCTCCAATGCGGATGCCATTGTTAGAGCCCCGGGGTTGGTTGATGAAGCGGAGGAGAGTTGGAAGGTCTCGGGTGGTAGCATGAGCGGTAAGCGCCGACGGTGATTGCGAAGATCGGAGGTGGTTGAAGCACCACTACTGCTGGTAACCCTGCGCCTGAAGTCCCTAATCCCGTAGCTACCACCGAGGAAAGCTGTTGTCGCAGCGCAAAATAGGTTGAGTGCGCCGCCTCAGGAGCTTCCGGAGAAGGTGACACCCCTATCACCTAGCATGGTTTGGCTATCCTCGTTCCGGTGGCTGAATGAGTGTAAAAGCGGACGGAGACGCTGGACCGCAAAAGTCAACAGCAAACCGCCTGCCATTGACAGCACCATCCGAAGAGATCCGGGCTACTGTGGAACGCAAAATGCCAAAAACAGTAGTCATGGGGAGCTTCAAGACCGATCTACCTATTGCATTTTCCTTATTATCTATCAGTCGAGTCACACTCGTACACACATTTACACAATGAATACAAGCATGGTTATATGTACATATTATAAATAAAATGAAATCATACTTATATACAATCAGTCAAATGAACATATTTACGTAATGAATGTATTTATGTATTCGCGTAAATATTATTTTGCTTTTTGAGTCCTGAAGTAGCGTGGTGGCTGGGACCCGGGACGGGCTTATCCCCCCGGTATCCCCCACATAACAAACCATACAATTATAAGTATAAAAAGAACGAAATAATTATACTACAACGTATATAAATAATAAACAAAATAAAAATAATGCTGAAATCTCACACCATAATACGAAACAAAGTACTAGGGCAAAATTTAATCCTCGCCAAATACAATACAAACACAGTTGCTTTATTACGCAATAAATAGTGTAAATTGAAGAAAGATTTTCAGTTATTGAATGAGTATTAATGACGTTCATTTTCTACAGTATATATTAACTTACCTTTAGCGAGCTACCGCGCGCTTTGATTAATAATATATGAGCATATTTAAAAACTAAATCGAACGCCCTACATGTTAATAAAGTTCAAGTCATAAACAAAACTGTTCTTGAAATTAGATTTTCATTCAATACAGTGTGGAATGTATAGTTCTCCTTAATTATTAGTTTTTTAATAGTTACGTACTTTTACTTTAATATTTTGATAAAGTGTGCGAGGGGTATCCCGTTGTGATCCGGCGCCGCGTTTCCACCGAAACATATTTTTCGCGCCCACTCGTAATTTTTAGCTACGAGCACCCAGACTGATTTACTTTGAACAACGCCTGATTTGATTTGAACACAAACGATTGTAACTGTATGATCATGTATCAGAATTCAACAGTAATGCACATCAGTTGACTGCCGTCAAATAACACGAAGTAAGTTTGAAGCATCCGAAGTGATCCGAACCTCCCGAACTAATTCGAAGATGTCCGAAGTGGTTGAATTGACCATTACTAACTAACCTATTGTCATTTGACCCATTTGAGTGTCAACACTCTGATAACGTACACCCTCATGATCAAAAAAAGAATTCACTACACTTGTAATGAAATGACAGAAACAAAGTGGAAAAAAGTGTAAACGCGAGTCATCTGTTTTGTACTGAAACGCGCATAGAGCAAAGGTAGAAAAAAAAAAGACACGTACATTATTGTTTTACCTTTGTCACGGCATACATCATAATACGCCTTGTAAACCAATGCATCGAACCGACGTGATTATAGAACAATAAAGGCACGGGTTTCCCAAGGGTTTATTAACCGACCATAAAAAGTGTCTACCGGCGAAGACGAAGAATCCCCCTAATTACAGAATGTAAGATGCAGGCGCCCAATTGTTTTATGACTCTTGACCGTTTCCTCATTCCATACACAACCTTTTTTATCTACTTTCCCTTCTCCGTGCGCATAGACTAAGTGTGCTGCGTAGCTCTAATATAATAAAAATACATTCGACGACACTATCTTCGCTTCCCCCTCCCCATTCTAGCTCACCTTTCCTGACCCTTCCTCATGTTTGCGATGCTCAAGATCACAAGATCCTTTCTAGACGTTGACAGAACAACTACTGTAACTTGGCAAAATCAGTTTGTTTGCCTTGTATAAAACCAAGCTGTTACACTGTTAATTGTTATAATAAAAAACGTTAACTAAGATAACTGCTGTGCTTATCAATTCATTTTAAATAAGCTCGTTCGTCTTTAATTTAGACGCTCGATGCGAGAATTATAGAAGCTCACAACTTCAATTATTTATCCGTTTTTCTCGCACTTTAACATCATCCATGTGGCTGGCCTTCGAATTGCGGTTCTTTTGCCTTGTCACGGCAGCCTAATGTATGAAATATAGTAACAATAAATAAACTAATATTAATACTAAATTAATATTACTTCTAAGTAATGTATATACAAGTACAAGTAAATTCAATTATTATATTTTCACGAACAAAATCATGGAGATTGTAATACATTACGAATATAAAACAACTTCTCGTATGCAATATATTATATTTCCTATATCCCTTACACGATGCAGATTACGCTTAATGTGTCGCTTGTGTACATGTATTGCCGACATTGCTATAATCAGTCATAAGCTGTGAGAGAGATACGTCGAAATTTCTAAGGTGTATTATATTTATCAAATATACTCGTTTTTCTTCTGTTCATTTTGGCTCCATTTTTCTTCTGTATATAAATTCGTAAAGGAAGCAAAGGGGCATGCCCTATTCCAAAAACCGAAGATGCCGGATTTGATTTGAACACAAACGATTGTAACTGTATAATCATGTATCAGAATTCAACAGTGACGCACATCAGTTGACTGCCGTCAAATAACACGAAGTAACAGCCCCCTACGATTATTACGAAGTATAAGAATTGGATCGCATTGTATATAATCGGTGATTTCTTTGTTTATCTAATATTACTAACAAATGATAAGAAAATGTCACCATACCAATATCAGAAAGCGAGTTTTAATAGCTTGGATTGTACCTATAGCATTGCTAAGATTGCTTGTATTTTTGGTGCCCAAAATTATAACTTTTAGCAATTCTGGCATAAAGCATTTCCACGCTACGCGCTCATGCAGTGCAGTGGGGTCGAAATTATGTTTAATGGAAGAGTGAGTAAAGTCTGATGACTTGAATAATAGTTTTTTCCTTTTTTTTAACATTGATTTTATTAGTTATTTTACTACATAGTAGCTATGCACAAAATTTGTAATAAAAATTTACAATCCTTTTGCATCTTGAAGACATTATTTCAAAAATTAAAAAAGCACTCAATAGATATTAAAACCTAAAATTAAATTTGAAACTCATAATTAATGTAATCAAAGCACTATTTTGAGCTAAACTAAATCATCGTTTAAAAATTTTATATTAATAATTTCAAAAATTCTGTGCACTATATTTTCTATCATAAATAATCTATTCATACTTTGATTCCATAGTTGAATGTTCTGCATTGGTGAAATAAAAGAATGTTCTACAATTTCTGTATTATGGTCTACTGGATTGTATTTTAACCATTCAGATTTTTGAATGTCCACAGCCGTTTTAACAGTTTTGAGAAAATAATATTGTGTCTTTTTAAAAAAATTTAAAATATTACAATTTTTACTATTTTTTATAACTAGAAAAAGAATTAAGTTAAGTGTAGTTATTAATTGATCAGAAATTTCAATTAAATCAGTATTTAACCCATGCTTTAATATACACATTCTAGAAATTATAAGCTCTAAAGTATTTCCTAAAAACATTTCATTCACTAAATTTATATCTTCATTTTGAATATTTATTAATAAATTTGTAACAATATTTTTAACAATACTAATGGCAGTAGTTTTAATCACAGAATGGCAATTTAGATCTAAAATTTTTATAATTATAAAATATTTTGCTTTATCATTGAATTGATATATATACTTAATAAATATTTTAGTTGCATATTTTTGAATTACTGTCGATTCATTAATTGAAATAACTTCTGTAATATTTTGTATGAAATCTCTATGAATTTCTAAATCCAAAGAGTCAAAAGGAATTAAAAATGTATTTACAATCTTTAAAAAATAAAACATAATGTCAAGAGCTTTGATTACTGCAATTGTTTCTTTTCTTTTGTAAATCATTAGGCAATTAGATATATTTATGCAATTCTGAGCAATATAATGAGGATTATATACTTTTGGAAATTTTATATTTACAGTATTTTGAAAAACTACCCAGAAAAAATTACAAAGAGATAAATCATTATCATTTGAAAATGGCAACATTTGATCAAATTGAAAATGATCTGTATGCACATTTCTAACATAAATCAGGTAGTCATCTAAATTTCCATGATTAATAAATCGGAAAAAGAAAAAAACATCTGCTTCAATTAGCATCACATTTCTTAATATCTTAATAAAAATTATTTCTTGAATTTCCCAGTTTAAATTTATAAAGCAAACAGGTTTACCAAACATTGAAATTAAAAAATTCAATATTAAATATTTTGTCTTATTATACAATTTATAATTAATTTCAGAAAATCTTAGGTGATTCAATAAACTGTCTATAAAATTTGATATATTGATGTAAGCCAGAGTAAATTGTTCAATATTATTGTCATATTTTTTGCAATCTTCATCACTTGATAATGCTAAATGTGAGATGGTGTTTTTAATACTTTCAATACACATATCTATTACTTTCAAGAATTTGTTTGTTCTGAATAAGCACACTTTTAATGGATCAAGAAGAAAATAAAAACAATATTCCCAACCTAGCAATTCCATTTGTTCGATTACATATAAAAATAATTCAGATGGTTCACAGTATATTGACAGATATTGAAGCACCTTTATACTACAGTAATTTCTTGGTGTATGCATATTACTTTTCTCAAATAAAAATGTAATTATTGTACATAACACTTCATATGGAAATTCGATTAAGATATCAATCGATTTTGTTTGGTTAATAAAAATAAATAAACTTTTCCAATTTCCTTCTTGTATGTATGTTGCTAATTCTTCATTGAAAATTTCAAATGTAAAATGAGATTCACTTGAGAAATCGTCTTGGTTAATATTTCTATAAATGTAAGTCTTTATCTCAGACATTGAAAAAATATAATAATTATATTATTCCCTTGATGTACAATTCTTTTCCAAATCTATTTTAAAATTATTAATGTAATTCTCAAATCAACACACTTTTTATCTTACACAAATCATGTTTATTATCTACCAGGAAACACAAATAAAACTAAAAAGTGCGCTGCAATATTATCAACGAAAATTGATCCTAAGATGCATGAACTCATACATGGCCGAACAGTGTTGCGATTCTACCACATTCTACCACGGCTTTTCACACTTATTAACCCACTTCTCGTGCGTAGTTGAGTACTCCTCCAGGGAACCCGAACGCCGCCGTGATCAATTTTGTAGTTACATTCCGGAATCAATTTACTTTTATGCTTTGAAATATTAATGATTGTTTTACAAATATGTTTATTAAAATAAATATAAAATTTGCGGGAAAGTGGTCACACTTTGCTTTTTTATAAAATATATTTCTAAATATCATAAAAACATTAAGAATTATCAGTGTCTATCATCATTTGCTACAAAAGAAGCTGACGATTTCAGTAGTTCATCACAAAATGTTTTTATTTAGCGAAAATATATCGATATATACGTTGTAAACCAACTTGATGATTATAATAAGGAATAGGATAAAATTTACACGAAGATCATTGGATTAACATAATTGAAATAAAGCGAAAAAGTAAGTTATAAAGCAAAGAGCTTGCACTGTCGACAAAATAGAGCAGTTTCACTGTACACGAAGAATCCAGATGATGACGAAGCTACTATACATCAGGATCATATTTTACTCTACTTTTAGGAAGGGCTACGCGTTGTGCAGCGTTGTGTATATTCTACTACTCACTCAAAGGTTAAACTTTATATCTGTGCAGCGCGTGCCAACTCACAGATGCCAGTAAACAATATCGTAAATGTATGGGTGTAAACAGGGGCTGAAAATTCGTCTTATTCGATGGTTACGTTTCTGTGTAGTTATGATCAACTCCGACGGTGTTCGCCACTGTCGATTTTTGATGCCAAATTTTAGTCCCAAATGGGCTGTCTTCGGTTTTCAGAATAGGGCATGTGCCTTTGCTACTTTTACGAATTTAAATAGGATAGGAAAAATAATAAGCAGAAACGAATAGAAGAAAAACAAGCGTATTTTAACGAAATCTTTACCAACTGAATTTAATTTAATCTATTATCCGAATTACATGTATGATTTATAAAAATAAAAACACTTATAATTGTTGTCTAAAACATAGAATTTATTGCAATAATACAAAATAAAAGAGCAAACAAATCACAATAATATTTAGAAAAAAACACAAAATTCATTGAAAAGAAATAACAAAAATTAAAAACAAATTTTAATAAAGTACAGTGGAAGGAAACCTATACTAAACACAAGGATAATTCCCATTCCACAAATGATAGATTTAAAACCATTATTTTTCTTTGGCAACCAGAATTAGTAAATGCTAAATTGAAAGCAATAAACCTAAAGCATTATGAATAATAACTTAGCAAAGAACCTTTAACATAAGTATAACATAAGTATTATTGTTTTATTTCTAATAATATTATATTTCTGACCACACAGAAAAAGAGATAAAAATAATAAATAACGACAAAACCTCAAAATGCTAAATTCTTTAACTGTCATTAAACGCAATATAATTCGATAGAACAAAGTATGATTACTTGCGACGGTTGGAGACGCTATTTTAGATTTAAAATGCGCAATACAGAAAATTGTACGGATAAAATAATAATAACATGAAGAAATTTTGTACAAGTTTCACAGAAATTACGAAAACTAATTAAACTAATTAAATAATTAATTATAATAAAAGCTGTAAGCTCTGCAAAGAAAATATTGCAAATACAATTTGATGAAAAGGAGCTACAACATAAAAATGTATAATAACCCATAACCCATTGAAACCATAGAAACACACAAACTCTATGCTATGATTATTTTATCCGCGTTAAAATTATTAGAAACTTAAAGAACAGCGGAAAACGCATAAGGGCAAGGGAGAGCAATATAGAGGTCAAAGAGACCATCTCGCTTCCCCTCGCATGCCCTTATGGAGGAGCAAGCCTATTGTTACATCCGTATCTGGACACAAAAATTTCCTCACACTCTTTTTCCCTGCTAACGGTAACAAGCAGTTACACAGGTCCCATTTCATGATAAATAGAAACCGCGCGATTGGTAATGAGGGATCCAACCCGCCCTTCCTAGGATAAGGCCCGAGGCACACCACGAAAGACTTACGTAGGCGTGAAAACAAAGCCTCACGAAGCGTACCTGTGGGTTCGAGCCCCGAAGTGCAGAAATAGAGCGGGAGCAATAAAACGACCCGACCCTCGGCTAGTTTTTAGATATACAAATTAAACACGTAGAAGCTTCTAGAAGGAAACTTTCCTTCCCCCACAGGAAATTTCCAAGGGAAGCTTCTAGAAAGTTTTTTGCTATAGAATAATTCTTGTATTAAAATAGATATAACTGCGAAATCAAATAATAAAAGCAAATGCGCGCGCGCAATCGGCGAATACAATAAGCCAATGTACATACTCTCGTATAATGAAATAAGCGAATATAACAGTATAATCGACAAAGTTGAGCAAATCAAAATTAGAAAAATGAGTTAAATTATAAGATTAACATACATATATATATATATATAATAAACTCATACAAAAAGGCATACACGAAAAGCCCCGTTGAATAGTAAAAAAATAAATAAAACAATGTCGATATAGAAATACGTATTACTGCGCAATTATAAAAATAAATGAATATTGTTAATAATAAAATAATCTTCGAACCACAAATACCAAACAAAATAAAATGATAAATATTAATTAATAAACAAATTAATGCAACGACAACTAGATAACAATTTTCAAAGTTTAGATTTCTTTGGCAATTTTAAGCTTAATAAATTAATCCAAAATAATATACTTTACAACAAAAACAAACTGAACTGCGAACATTATTTTAATTATTCCGAATCTAATTTCTAATCAAAACATAATATAGAAACGTAAGAAAAGCGTGGGAGTAAGCGATATGGGAGACAGGATTTCTCTCTCTCTTACGGGCCTTACGGGGTCCTTAGGGTATATAAGAAATTTTCCGAACAGGAGAAACTCACTTCTACTTCTGCTGTCTCCAAGCTGTGAGTCAGGAACTGTAGCCTGTTAGCCACCAGCTCTCTAGCTGTAGCCAAGCAAGCGATCAGTCTAACTGTAAGCCCCTCATCCTAAATTCGCGAGCCATCAGTTTAAAGAACTCTCTAGTGTCTCTGTATCCTCTGTTTCTCTGCTATTTTTCCTAAACCAGCCTTCGGCCTGTATAGAAACTAGCAGAATCTCCGTATCCTCTGTTTCTTCCGTTTCTCTGCTATTTTTCCTGAACAAACTTTCGGCTTGTATGGAAATTAGCAGAATCTCTGTAACCACCGATTCCACTGTATATTTCAAATATAACTAGATCTCTAAACAAGTTCACCAGCACCTGTGTGAGAATATTTTTACAAATTTTCTAATCCAAAAAATTTTCCTCTTGCATATTTACTGTCTAAATTACGCCAAAGCTGCGAAAAGCTAAGAAAATTATATAACGTCTCTAAGCGGATATAAAGAATACACAAACCAATAAAAAGTGAGTAAAACAAAAAATAACTTTTCCATTTTCGAACTTCCTTACACTTCATTGGGTCTTCTCCTATTTCAAGCTGTTGAGACGGCCTCAAAGGAGGATCGATTCTATTTCCTAATAGAAACCATACGTTGATAAATAATTAACTCCCAAGGAGCCACTAATTCGAAGACTGCGACCTTCGTTATTGAGTAGCCATTCTCCCAATCTCTTCAATCTGAACCAAACCCCTATTCGGGCGAGCACAGGCTCAAAAGAAGGCAGTGATAGATTCTGCTTCACACAACCTGTCATTTTCTGTGAAGTTTGTTCCTGCATAGGAACTGCATAGATTGAACACGCGGATGGCTTTTTAAGCCAATAAATAGAGTTTAGACTAGGAATCCCGTTAAAGGTGAAAGTCGTGTCGGCCGCCCCGGAATAAATAATCTTTCAGTAGGAAGATGCCGCAATCGCGATCTTACCCCCTTTCTTTTTCTTCTTTTTTAAGACTAGACGGTAAAACTATGACGAGGCTCTTCTGAAGCTCGTCCTCTGGCCTCCAACTCGCAAAGTAGTCGTCCATCTGGAGTTGACGCCAGGGATTCCACTTCAGGCTGTCGCCTGGTCTCTTTGTAGTGCAGGTCCTCCAAATAGTCCGCCGGAAATCTGTTGCTGCTGGCCTCTTTTCGTCCTGCCAGAGCCTCCATCTCCATGGGCGCAACATCGGGACTTGCTGGTTCAGCAGCTGCAACCTCCTCGACGGGCTTCCCCCTAGCTCAAACACAACACCGAGTATATTTTAGCTTCCGACACTTCGTAGGTCGGCACGTTAGTTTCTCTGAAGAATGTACCGCATTAAGTGCCTTATATGCACCTTAGGTGTCTTCCGGCCGGAATCTTCAAGAAGAAAGATTGTATCACTCAATACTTTCTTTATCTCGAAGGGACTAAGGTATTTTCGTGCCAACATCCCGGAGACTCCCTTCGCAGTATCGGAAAGCGTGCTCTCGCGCCTGCATATGAGGTCGCCCACCTGAAACGACCGACCTCTTTTATTGCGATTATATACTTGTGCTTTATGTTCCTGGGATTTATCGTTATGTTTCCTCACCAGATTACAAAGAACGTATAATCGTTTCAGATGGTCAAGCCAATGCTCAGGAACAGCATGAAAAACCAACTTCTCGCACTCCACATCACGATGCAAAGTCTTGACAGGCTGTAGATGTCAATCATAGTTCAAGAACGCTAGCTATACTTTTGTGCTAGTTTGCACAGCCGTATTAATGGTGTGTCGAAACACGTAAAAGTGCTCGCGCCACTGATGATGATCAACCTCAATGAACATGGCAATCGTCGTTTTGAATATCCTATTCGTACATTCAACTGGATTGGCTTGAAGTGGTAGGGAGACGTGGTTACATGCTTTACACTGTAATCTTCCAATATCTCTCTAAGATAATTTTTAACGAATTCGATACCGCTATCAGTTAATGAGAACTCGGGGGTCTCCCACGGAAACAACACAAGCTCTCCAAAAGATTTTGCATTCCTATTAGCCGCACGTAACGATTCAATTCAATCCACCTTGTAAAAAGATCCTGAAATACTAAAATATATTTCTACTGACTCTTATTACGAGGCAACTCCATTACGTCTGCAGACACCACTGCCCCTGGCCTCTCAACAATACACTTACCCATCAAACCTTGAGGACCCACCTGAGAAACTTTATAACGCTGTCATTCGCTACACTGCTGTCTGTACGCACGTACTTGATAATAAAAACCAGGCCACTAATATTCTCTCTTAACCCTGTCATAAGTCTTCTCTATTCCGAGATGACCTGATGATGGGTGGTCATGTGCCTGCTCAATCACCCCAACTTTATACTCGTCTGGAACTACGAGTCTGCACCACTCCTCCTGAAAAGACAAGATCTTATTATGAGAATAACGGTACAGCATGCTATCTAACATTTTCCATCTTGGAAACTTCCAAGGACAACGATACACATCGTTTATTCTCCCAAGATAACAAGGATCCTATATCGTCTCAAAATTCGTTACAATCGCTATCGCTCGATCAATCTGTCTAGAGAGAGCATTAGGAACCTTATTGAGTACGCCTGTTGTATGCACGATCTCAAAGTCCCACTGCTACATCTTCAGGGCCCAACGCATTAGCCTCCCTGTAGGGTCTTTCATATTCGTAAGCCATGTTAATGCACTATACTCCGTTTTTACAACGTACTTATATGCTTCCAAGTATAGCCTCATTTTTTAGATCGCCTACAGTAAAGCAAGGCACTTCTTTTCCGACGTAGTATAATTTCTTTCAGCCGGATTAAGAACACGACTGATATACACGATGCTCAAACGCATCGTCATCCTTCACTCGTCACTTTAAACTCGGGTTCTCTCTCAATAAAACGTGTGTACCAGTCTATCATACACAAAAATGTGCGCCACTCCTTAACGTTCGTGGGGGCCGGATAATTCGGGACTGGCTCAATCCTTTCAGGGTGAGGCATTAACCCATCAGCATCCAGCCGGTAACTTAGAAAACGCACACTCGAACAATAAAACTACACTTCTCAAGTCCGGCTTACATTGTCGTACGCAACACAAACTGTAACCATTTAAGGTGCTCTTCAAACGTTTACGTAACGACTATTAGATCGTCCAAATACGCAAAAATATAAGGTTCTACTTTGAGTTCAAACAAGGCCCCAATTACCTTACAAAACGTCGTTGACGCATTTTTCAATCCAAAGGGTAAACGAACAAATTGCCATTGACCGGAGCCTGGCATAGCAAAAGCAGTGTATTGCCGGCTGACTTCAGACAAGATCACGTGGAAGTACGCTTTCTTTAAGTCGACTTTAGAGATACATCTAGCTTCACGTAAGTTATCCAAAATTGAATCAACATTCGGACAAGGATAATTATCGTATGTAGTTGTCTTGTTAATATCTCTAAAGTCTATTCAGAATCGATAGCTTCTTTTTTGTTTCACAATAACGGGAAAACCTTGGGAGACATACGTCGAGACGCGTGTCTCATCGGCGGAGCACCTTGGATATCGATGTGATGTTCAATGAGAGTCGTCTCCGAATTCTGAAACTATTCTTTCCACCAAAGCCTTCACTTGTTCCCGCACCCCATCTCGTATCTCAACGATACTACAGCACAACGAAAATTCTCGGGTCTGTACTCAACTCACATATATCCGAGAAAGGACGTCTCCCATCACGAATTTTCCAGAAACATTACAGCAGCGATAACTCAAAACCATACTTGAGATCAATATCTACTCTTAGAATAATAGGATGACCCATATCTGATACGATTCTGAGATTGACTGTTCGCACCATATTTTCCACTTCGAATTTAACTTCAAGCACTCCGAGAAAGAAGAGTTCCTCCTGTCATTCCATGAACGAGCCGATTTCCATTCATCCTTAAATGCAGCAGCTTCTTCAGGATCAATTAAGGAAATCAGGATCAATTAAATCAATCAAGGTAACCCGGATCAAACAACGCACAAACATCTTTGTCGTTCAGTCGAACTGTCAGGTACATTCGATTGTCGGTTATAACTCCGGCCACCATCTGCTTCTTACCAGTCGACTGTTTCGGCACCGTACCATTGAGTACATCTACAGCTAGACGGGATAGCAGACTCCCCAGTGAATCTGCGGATCCTTTCCCTGCAACATTGGTTGGAGCATCCCCTCCCCTTGATAACGGCGGAAGCTCCGAACTTTGTGCAGGCGTCTGATTAAGCACCTCAAAACGAACTCAATTCGAAGGTTTGTCTTGGAAGGTATTGAGCAGCTTACAGGCTGTGAAGAGCCTCTACAGCTCCTCCGTCAAATCCTGCGAAGCTTGAAGCGTCTTTGCGAGATCCTCTCTCTCTCTTTCTCATACTCACTCTCTTGACTGTCTCGATTTTGGCACTCTTCTCTCGATTCTCGACAACACATGAACCTCTACTCATCCTTTCTCTCTTTCTAACGTGTTCTTGCAGGACATATAACGCGCCCAGAGGGCGAATCTGTTGCCCTGCACTGGGGTTTCCCAGTTACACACATGACACGACACCTATGGGCCTCCGTTTGGACTGGCGACCGCGTTAAGTCCCGGAAATCTGGTCCCCTTGACCGTGCTGTCCACAGCTAAGATCTCGTCGCATACTCCTTGTTCAGGAGAAAGATTCGAGCACGTTGGCGGTATCTGCTCCGAAACTCGACTCTGTTGTGGCTTATGTTTTTGCAACGCTACGCCTTCTAGTAAACCTCTCCAACAAAGCGGGCTGCAAGTTAGGAGCCGTAGATGCAGCACTTATACCAATTGGAACATCCACTTCCTTTTCTTTCTTCTTGCTCGACGATGGTTTGAATATCGGAGACTCTAACACGTCATCGATTTGCTGAAGGTCTTCCAAACACTTTCCCAACTCCATTATCCTCTACACATTCGACGCACGTTTATCTATTAGATATCGCCGATATTCGCTAAGATCTGCTCAAAGATCATTAATTTTTCCTGATGTCCCGACTGTAGTTGAAGCATAAAGCTAGCTTTCGTCTGAAACGTATCCAAAACTTCGACTCATTGATTTCGACAGCTATTAACTCACCCTCTTTTTGCCGCCAATTCTGTAATTCTCTTAGCAGAGTCATATCATTAACCCTAACGCAGTATTTATCTTGAAAGGCTTAAACGAAATATCTTCCAATTCATAAGCGTACGACGAACGCGATTATACCGTCTTCCAACGTCCTCTATAAGATCGAATGCAAGTAAACAAACATCTAACCGAAAATCGGAATGGCCCCTTGAACGCTTCGAGATTCTTAAGAAAGTCAAGCGCAGCCTCCTTATCTCTACCTGCAATACAGTTACATGCATCTCGCAAGGCACGAATACAATTAGTCATATTGCGAAAATGCACATCTGTTTCTCTTGAGCTCTCATTACTATTACGGTCTGTGGCTGGCACAAACTGAAGAGTGCGTGGGCGACTCAATCGTCGAAGGTAAAACATGCCGACTGTGCCGCCTCGGACAATCTGTTCGACCTGTATTCTCTCATGACTGTTGGATACTAGGTAAGTATTCTAATCAATTACTTAAATCAACATTATACTGAAATGGATACATATCGCGCCATCGCTAGTTTTCCTATGATTTTGTACAGAGAGACAAGCACGACCGCGAGAACGCAAACATGAAAACATAATATACAATGAAAACTGAGCGCTCACACCTATACTGTAGTCGCGCTCTATTTCGAACTCTATCTTCTGTAAGTTTTCGATGGAGACGGTCTTGTTCGACGACGCATCACAAAATGGAAATAAATATTATTATAAACTAAATCTAAATTATTCAACCCACAACTCCAACAATGACGACACAACAACCTTCTCGAATGCAGTGTCGGCATGAACTCAGACCCTTTTTCTTCTGAGCTAGTCCGCGAAGAGTCATCTGCATCCGAGCTCTCTGCTGTTTTTCTCTCAACTCTCTTCAAGGAGACTCTTCTTCTATTCGGCGTAGAAGCCGCTGCAGGAGGTCTGTCTGCCTTAGTAGGGTTTGTCGGCGAACTTGGATCTTCACTCTGATAAGTTGGCCCTCCCGATAACGCAATAGAGGGAACCACTTGCGTAGTTGCTCTCCTCAGCGTTTGCAGAAGTCTCTCCCGCTGAGAAAAAAACACCTCCGTCATCGCTGACGTCACCATGTGGTGGACTTACTCCTCGAATCAGAGAATAAGCCCCTGCACATTAATCGACTCCGGCCTAGACGTTCAAGGAAAAAATGTCGTTCCTCAACGTTCAAGCCTGCGCGCTTGATGCTAAAGCGGCACAAAAATTAGGGAAAAGGGGTGGCAAAATAAGATATACGCAATATGTAAATATTAAATGAATATTTATTATAATTAATTATAATACTTTTCTTAACATTATTTAAGTAACGATAACGCGATCTATCTATCTCTTTCTCTTTCTATCAATAATAAGGATAAGGTTGCGGAATGTAGTAGGGGTGGTAGATTCCTTAAGATAGGCTTCATGAATGTGAACTCTCTTAGAGGCACTAATGAAGCTCACACTGAGGGACTTCGTCTTCATTACATTGTGACGGGGCGCCTCCTCCTCGGAAGCCGGATTGCTTCCCAGGGGTCCCGCAGCGCCGCGCCATCCCAAGTGCGCCTCCTGTTCCGCGCAGGCTCATGGTCGCCTCGGAGGGACCCGGGCGGTCGACCCACGACGGTCGCGACAGTTATGGGAGTTGGGAAGAGGGACGGCCGGGCACAATAATAACTCGCACACTCCAAATCCTTTTTATTTTATTTATTCGCGGGCGGCGGGACATACACCGCCTAGGTGGCCTCTGCAGGGTACCGAGGGAGTCGCCTCGCGCCCCTCGCGCTTAACCGCGAAGCCGCTCGCGCCGCGCGTAAAGGCTTGGAGCCCTACCTTGGCCGTCGGCGGGATCCTCGCGGGCTGTTCCTCTCCGCGTCGCCTCTCGACTCCGCTCGGCGGTGCGACGCACCCTCGTCCTGGACTCGGCTCGGGTCGTGGGCTCCTCGAGAACTCTCCTTGCGTGAGATAGCGGCTGCAGGAGTCGGCCTCGGGACGTGGGCTGCCCGCGAACTCTCCTCTCGTGAGATCGCGGGCGCAGGAGTCGGCCTCGGGGCGTACTCGAGGCCAAAACCAGAACTGACCTTTTCTCCCAAAACACTCGAGCGCGCCCGATTGCCACGGCCCCTGCGCCCCCCCCCCTTCGCGAGCGTGCCTCCCCGCGCCCGCCGATGTAAACATCGCTCGGGTGCGCTCGCACGGCCGATCCCCGAACCTATCGCCCGCGGCCCGATGACACCACGTCACATGATCATCCTACTTATCATCTGTTCGGTGTAGCGGAAATCTAGTTAGGTTATAGCATCATAGATGAAGTCATCGGGATTGATGGATTTTCTGTAGTTCGGCAAGATCACAGTGCTTTATATCAACAAGCAATTCCGAGTAAGTGTGCTCTATACCTTTCAAACACTGAGGGGCCTGAATGGGCAGGGGTGCTGGAGTACTTGATCAGCTCTGTGCAGAATCGTGCCTCTGAATCTACATTAGGCTTTCCAGAGGTGTGGAAAAAGACTCATATAGTGCCATTGGCTAAATCAAAAACATCTTCCGGACCAGATGATTTTCAACCAATTTCACTGCTCTGCTTTCTCTTAAAGGTGCTTGAGAGCATTGTTTATGACCAGTTTATACGAAACAGTCGACTGTTTGGTGTCTCATAACATCTTCGACCCACTCCAAACTGAGTATCGACAGCATAGGCACTCGTCTATTAAACTGTATGAAGCGCATGGGCTTCTTGCGAAGGGTGCTGATGTGGGTCTGGGCATACCTGTCTTTGAGTGAGCAATTTTGATAGGTCGATAAAATCTTCTTGGCTATCCACCATTTGGTGTTCCACAGGGTTCTGTGTTAGGACCATTGCTGTTCTCTCTTTACATTAATGACCTTCCTCTTGCCCTGGACACCATAGGTGTAAGACATATTGTATATGCCGATGATCACCAGGTTTACCACAGTTTTTCTAGGGATAACCTTGAGGCAAGAGCCAGACACGTAACAGCCGCGGCGCGAGTAGCCTCTTTCTGGGCCTCATCTGTGTCCTTGAAACTCAATGTTGGAAAGACGTATGTGAATCTTTTTGGAACTCACCGATTCCTTTCATATATTGAATCAGCTGGGTCCAATTCTATTGAAGTCTGGGAGGGAGCAGTCGTGTCTTTGTCTGAGACTGTAAAAAGCCTTGGTGTTGTGCTAGACTCAGATCTTACCTGGAGATCACATATTGAATTGATTTGTAAAAGAATTAACTAGATTTTATATAGTTTACGTTTTTTCCGTTAGTGCACTATGAAGGCTCTTCGTGCCAAACTAGAGCCGAGAATGCTGCGTTCACTGGTCTTTCCGCATTTAGCAATTGTTCTACTGTTTATTTAGATGCATCGCTTGAACTAAAAGCAAGGCTACAACGCTTACAGAATTTCGGTCTGCGGTATGTGACGGGTGCTAAGTGGGGTGATCATATCACTCCCTTCAGGATCCGATTGGGCTGGATGGGAGTAGTGAGGGGGTTAATAATGAAGCATTTGAGGGGTCGGGACATCACAATAGATTTTTCTAGTCAGTCATCGTCATAATCTTGTTTTAATTTGCGCCGTAACTTAATTGTACGCTTATGTCATGAGTATATGTGTATTCATCCTTAATTTTATATTGTAAATATATTCATTTCACTCATGTGGGTGTGCGTCATTTCATTTCATTCATCATATGTATATACAACCATACTTGTATTCACTGCGTGAATGTGTTTATGTATTACGTATGTGACTTGACTGATAGATAATAAGGAAAATTCAAGTAATATACACATATGCAAAAATTGTGATTTGACTAAAGCTGTGATACTGTACAATTATATTTACAAGTACACTTAAGATGTTGCGTTTATAAATGAGTGTTTTGTGCAATATTTTGAAAGCCATTTACAAATAAAAATTTATCTATCTATCTATCTATATATATATATATATCAATCATTCAATTGCTCTATCTCAATTATACAAATATTTTTTTCAATTAAGGGCATTAGTGCCAATAGAGTCGACACTATTGTCGAGACCAAGACTCCGGACAACATCTCTCAACTTTTTTCCATGCCAAGGATTGATCTCTCTTTTTTTCACTATATTATCCTCTTGAATAACATCCTCAACAAAAGTAGACAATTTAATTAATAAATTAACAAAAATTAATTTAATTCAACCGGCAGCAAGGTAATTCCTTATCTTGCTCGTCACCCGATGTACAAATCATTTTTAATAAAATTCTAACAACCTAAATATTAATTAAACAATGTATATATTCACTTCATATAAATGTTTAAAAAATAAATAACATACTCTCGTCAAACCCTCTTATTTATTAATAATCTACTAACATCCTTCTATCACTATTTCGCTACTGCTTAATTTTCATAGTACTATTTATGATAAAAGAATGCATTATTGTGTAGTTTGTTGTCATGCACTTGTAATGCACTATAACAGACGTCAGTCACTAGGCCTGTCGAAGCTAATACGAGCCGAGCCTCTAGGTTCGAGTTAGTTAATGAAGGGAAGTTTGCTCCTGTACGCGAGATTTCGCTTAAAAAGCTCTTCTCATCTATACTTGGAAATAACGCAGAAAGTGTCGTACTGGCTACGAACTTGCAGAACAGTATGTGGTGACGACCCCGGTGCTGGGACAGCGCAGCCCCTTCGTTGAAGAAGCCAGCGCAGAACTTGCGCTCCACCTCCGAAGAGCAGCCGCTAGCCTCTGGAAGCGCGACTCCAAGGAGGTACCCCCACTGGCAAGTCCACTCTCCTTCAGCAACGCTCGATGATCAGCAGAAATAGGACGAAAGCTGAATAATTAATTGAATTAAATAATCTAGCTAGAAGTGGCGTATCCGACAGAGGGAGAGAGAAAGCGGCACATGGGAAACTCATTGTTTACATGTAACTGAGAGAGACAGAAACCTCCTGTCTCTCACTCGTACCCGAACTAACGCTAATCGAGCGTAGTATAGAAGCGCGTCCCTTTAATGTGATTATGCCCGATTCGGTAAGGATCGCCATTTATCCCGACACGACAGATTTTTGTCCCATCGAAACGTCCACGGGAGTGTTACAGGCGTTTGCTCGCGTGAAAATGGCGATTGCGAGACGTGCCAATCAATACGTTGCGAGCGTATGCACATTGAGTGCGTCAGATCTGAACGCGATAAATGCATTGTTAGCACGTAATTAACAGTATTTCGATACAAACGCACGCATGCGCAAATCAAATCAATTCTGGACGAAATAAAATTTATATCGGGAAAGGCGTATGCGCATTATAATTTGCGCATTACATATAATCGATTGCTCGTATAAGCCCGCGTTGCGAAAACAATTTATTGTAAATAAATATACTTTGAATTGCTGGCACGTAGTTAATAATTGAAATATTATTTATTCGGCACATCGCCTCTGCGGTAGTTGCAATTAGTAACTTATTAGCTGAGTCGATAGCCAGCTGCGACGCTACATAGGGTGCGCGGCTGCGGGATAAGTGTCAATTACACTATCCCATACCACGTATAAGTGAGTGACGCAAATTATGTTACTCGTATTGAATAAGGCTGGGTCGGCGCAATAGCGTCCTGGATCTCCCCGTTAGAGCATACAACTTATCTAATACATCAACATCTAAACAATTTTTTTATCACCTTTGAAAAATTAATATCTTTATGCCTATATAAATTCTTAATGCATCCTGTTATAAATTAACACTATTTACATGTCCTGTAAGATTTGAGACGTATTTTCGCTGACCCTGCCGTATACAATGTCAGTAACAAGATAAATGTCATTCATTTATATGTGCAATAGGGCAATGGTTTTAGCACCTTCCCGGGGCTCCACACCCTTCATAGCGTGGCGGCTGGCTAGTCGCTCAGCTGATGAGTTGTGAAGAACAATTCAGGCTGAGGAAGCGTGGCTCCTCGAACTGCTCGTTCTGTTCAAAATTAGAAAAAGGGCGAGGGAGAGAGAAATATCAGTTTGCGACTCCGGCATGTTAAAGAAATGAAAGATTTATTTATTGGCCTTGTGCCATTAGCTCCAAATATATTTATTCTGCAATAACTCTACATACTCAAAAGATTCAATATTCGCGTCGCTCAAACAAATACGTACTGCGCATGCGCTCTCGCATTTACAAATTCCGAATTCTCTATATCGTTGCGCATGTGTGCGCTCGTGAGAAATATCATTTTGCTCCTTTTTATACACATAACTTTTTATGAAAATAAGTTGAAATATAATAGTCAGTCGAATACTGGACTTATACTTATTTATGTTTACAGGTTCAATTATACCCTTTACAACATCAAACAACAATCAATCAACTATAGGACAATTAAGTAAGAATAAGAAATAATAAAAATTAATTGTTTTATAAATAAATATTTTTAAATATACATATTTTTTCAGATTAAACTGATTCAAGGACAATCCAAAAATTGGAATAAGATATGAATTACACATTCAATAAATCATCATAAAATCTTTAACTAACTTATATCTAATTAACAGGAATACGACCACTCGTCAAAAGATTCTTCTACTCTTCTCCGATTTCCTTCCTATAGCCAAATCCACTATCGACAACGACTTATCAAATTTTTAACTACCTACCGACTGTTCACTGGTGTATTCTATTTCAACAATTATTACTCCTTCTGACAGACTAATAACCATATAGCAGATATGGTACCATAAAGCGTAAGTAGAAGAAAAAGAGATCGAGAAGAGTTCGCTCCCTTAATTCCTGTTTGACGCATAAATGATATGACCCCTAAGCAAAGCAGCGTAAAAATAAATTTTTTAATTCTGTGCGTCGAGCAAGTAAATCTGTGCGACTCTGATGCGAGTAAAGAAGCTCGTATTGCTAGTCAAATGGAAAATCTCAGTTTCAGTTGAGTTTTAGCTTTTATAATTTCTCTTTCACTGCGTATATGATTCAGAAAAAAATTATTTGACTTATCAAAATTAGAAAAATAACGTTTTTTCGGCATAAATTTCTCTTCTATATGAGCCTAAATAGAAGTTAAAAATGTAGCTTTAAAACACTAGTTACAGATTTAAGTAAATTTTGAAAAAAAACCGATTACTAGATTACTTTTTTGTACATAGTTAAATTCTGTAGAAGGTAATCCTATGAAAATTTGTTTTTCTCTAGACAATTTGTTTCAAATCAAAATGGCGATGTCTAGAATATAAGAAGTAAACGAAAATGAGGAACAAGGTGCTTTCGGAGAGTGTGAACAGAAGATTCCAAAAATAATATTTGGGCCCAATCAAATTACATTGTAATATTCAATTATATACAAAATATTGTTAAGTATATTCTAGAAGCATATCGGTAGGAAGTAAGCGTTATTTTGTGAAAATAATATACTAATTTTAATGGGAAAATGAAAAAGATTTTTCACTTTTTTACCACCTTTCTGTCAATTTGTAGAAACCACGTCAATACAATTGTTTTTTTAAGCAAACTAGTCAGATATACAATTTTTTACTTCCTCGTAGAAATTGTTTTTCTTCCTCGTGCTGCTCAGCTAATGCGTGCCCCATCGATGAAACTAAATGGTAGTCAAAAGGAGTCAAGTCTGATGAATACTTGAAAAAATACTTCAAAGCTCCAAGCAAGAGCTTTGATTGTTTCTTGAACGATTTTGCTTTGTCTGCAACTGCATTGTCACCATACAGCATTATCTTCTTGACAAATCTATCTGACTTTGCAGTCAATGTTGAAGGTTGTCCTAGATAAAACCGTAATTGTTTCCGTTTCGGATTCTTGAAATAGATCCATTTTTCATCGGCAGTAACAATTGGATGAAAATTTGATTTTCTTTCGTCTCTTTGAAGCAAAATTTTGGTTTTCGATCTGACATATATTTTCCATATTTTGTATCTTTCCAATACCTTTTAAATGGTCAAAAATTATTTGTTATGCAACATTTAATGCTATATTCCGTTAAATCGTTTGCAATTCGGCGTCTCCAAACTTTTTTGGTGGTCTTACAGTTCTTAATTCCTCACATAAAAATTATTATTTCTTAACCTTTGAAAACAACTTTCGAATGTTGCTTCTGATACAGCGTCATCATCATATACTTTAATATACCTTGACAGGCATTCGATGTAGCTCTACAGAACTTTTTTTCAACTGAAAATAAAAAATTAACGCTCTAAAGAAGAAAATAAATACGGACTATATCGAAGAATTTTGTGGCCTAAATCATGAAAAATAGCACTAAACGGAAGTATAAATGCAATTGGGATACTTTTCGAACACTTCAACTAGATTTCAAAAATAAATTTTATATGTATGCATAAATAAATAATAATAAATTTAATCTGTATACGTAAATCCAATGACACATTTAAAAGTTGTGTTTTTATTTATAATAATTAAGAAAATAATCTTAAATTGTTCAGTAGTCGAAAACTATGCACTATTGCAATAAAATCATTAAAATTCTTCTACATAATTGAAATATTTTGTACAGAATAATTTAAATTAAGTATGTGTTATAAGAGTTCAATGTATTTCATTTCATAGAATTATATTAGAAAAACTTATAATACAGGAACTAGATAATGGAATTTGCGAGTCAGGTACCATTGTAATTTTATAACTAGATTTCCACTTCGAACATATCCTGCTCTATTGGTTTTTTCACCCAATTTCCTAATTGAGCTCTAATAAATGCATCCTTTAATTGGCGTTTAGCTATCTGGAATATGCAATAAAAAAATTACTTTTTTGAAACATTGGAGAAAAATTACACAGAATATTTAAATTATTTATAAGAAAGACTATTTTTAAATAATTATTTAAATCGAATAAATACAATTACTACTAATTCAAATAGCGCAAATACAAGTAATTGCAGAAGAACAAAAGGCTATCTATGGATTAAGGAAGTTCTAGACTATTACATTGAAGACTGCCATGGGTAGAAACTTTAGATGGAACGCTATGGTGGGAAACAGATCGATTGTAATTGAAATCCAATGACTTAAACTTCAATTACCCACTAAATTTGATTATAAGAGAGTAGCAAGATAAATATAGCCTACAAGAAAAAAAAATTTTTATTCAAGTGATGTTTTTTTAAAATTCATTCTTCTTTAGTTTGATATATTTAATACGACCATATGTTAAATACGATGTTCGGCATCATATAACGAACGACAATAGCTATACGCCGCATGTGGTGGCAGTGGCGATCTTCAGCTCAGGGAGAGAAACATGATCGCTCGGATGGTATTACACATTCTGCTGCGCTGCGGATTGCTTAACCAAATAGATAAAAATCCACTTCTCCACAAAATCAACTCTTTACAATCTTGTGCAGTCTCAGTACACTTCGCTTGCATTCACGCTATCTCCACCTCTCAATTAATTTTCTTACTCTTTCTCTGTCGGTAAATACAGAGAGATGTCTACTATCCGCTCCCTACTTAAATTGCAATTAGCAATACTAATACTTGGTGGAGAGTCTATATATTTTGCAGAGGCACGAGGATTCATGCAGGCTCCATGCAACCGGAGCATTAACTGCGTGGCTTTTACAAGGAGCCAAGGAGTTTAATTTAAAAATTATTTCTTTTCATGCCTGGAGGACGGCTTGGGTGAGCAGCGTACACGCAGCTAAGTGACAGTGTAGTGCTCATATGTGCCTCATCGATGAAAACGCGTGGCGCGAAATCCCCCGCCTATTATGCGCACAGACACATACCACTATACATCGGTAGTGGTTCGCAATCTATCCACCTACATGTAACACCATCAGCATTTATGGAAGCCGGGACCTGCTATGTTTGTGTGTAGACGAGGAGAAATGTTAGAGCGCTGGTGAAGTGCAGCAAATATGAGCTGCGCAGTCATCCAGCATGCTCCACAACCACGTCGCGCACGGCACATACATACACGTGTCACGCTTGTAGGCCGCCGAAGCCTGCGTCACTAAGTGATCCCTCCATATCTGAGAGAAAGAGAGAGAGAGAGAGAGCGGCAGGCGCCGCTGAAAGCTTTACTGCGACCTGTATGATGAACCTGATGCGAACACCATCACCTTCGACACTCGACTCATCATTACAGGTCATATATCCGAAGCACTAAAGACGGAATAGAACTTCTCGGTGTCCACAATCGATCTTACATCTTTTCTTGCAAAGAGTCTCGGCTCACGCCCCTCTGATTTTAATCTATCTGCACCAGCAACGGGTGAGACAGTAGTGGCTCTTATAAATCGGGTCACAGAATTGGAAAACATTAAGAAAGCGCAGTTAGCCAAGCTGACAGCCCTGCGAGAGGATCGCTCACAGCTCATGAATGAGATCTCGGACTTAATATATTTAATGAACGAAATGAGGGAAATAATTAATGAAAAGTTAACGCTTGATGTCATCGCATCTGTGCCTTCCACCTTCGTACCTGATCACCTGGTCTCCGCGGTGCCACTCGGGGCGTGAACAACGAGTTCACATGGAGGGGTTGCTGGAAAACTCTAACCAACAATCCCAAAAATTAGGGTGCAGTTTAGAATAATTGAAGCTGCTCCTTATGTTTTAGAGGCAATGCAGTCCTTCACTGCTTTCTCCACTCAGCATGTCGTTTTTTCTCGTAGACTATTTTTATAAATATATATATATATATATATATATATGGTTAAGCCGAGGTCAATATGATGCGTTGAAGTAGTGCAAAGATTACTGCGCACGATCTCGGTTTCAAGTAAAGTTGACATCGATACGGTAAATTTTTTATTAGATAAACAGAAGATAGTAGGGCTCACGCTGTAGTCTTTGAGAAAGAGATTATTAATTTATTCATGAGTATCTACTCGTCGAGAGCTTCACGGGGGTCTGTAGTCAGAGATTCTTTAAGCCGTAGCCCTTTCAATTCGTCTGAATTATCAGCATAGTCATATCGAGGTTGTGAGGATGGATGTTTTAGTTGTGGGATAAAAACCTGTCATTTTTAACCGAATTGGACAAATGCTCCGTCGCTGATGGTCGTCGGGAGCACGAGAGCGAATAATAAAGGTAAGGCTGCAGTATACAGAAAGGGTGGTAGATTTCTCAAAGCGACGTTCATGATTATGAACTCTCTTAAAAGCACTAGGGGAGGTCATATTGACAACAAGCTCATAAGACTTCGTCTTCATTTACATGATCATCCTACTTATCATCTGTTCGGTGTAGTTGGAACCTGGTTCGGTTCTAGTATCATGGATAAAGTCATGGGGACTGATGAATTTTCTGTAGTTCGGCAAGATCGCACTATTAATGGTGGGGGAGTCGCGCTTTATATCGACAAGCAATTCCGAGTAAGTGTACTCTCTACCTCAAACACTGATGGGCCTGGAAGGGGTACTGGAGTACTTATTAACTTACATTAGTTTGTCTCGTGTATAGGCCCCCTCATGTTTCATTTATGAGGAACTTTAAATGTTTGAATGAACACTGATCTCTTCACTGCCGGTAATGATGCTGCTTTTTTCCACAGACTAGCAGCTGAGCTGTTATTGCAGATTATCCACCATGGTCCTACGCACATAGCACCCATATTCCGTTTCTGGATTGATGTCATTCTTGTGGAGGACAATGATACGGTAATCTCGTCTGCCATTATACCTGCTCCTTTTCATAGTAAGAACAACATAATTAATGGTACAGTAGAGGTACCTGTCTATGAATCTATCTGTTGCTCTTTCAGATATAAAGATTATAACAGCATCGATAATGATGTTCAGTTGTTGGCAGACTGTAATTGGGGACCGTTGCTGGCGGAGGATTTCGACGTTGAGTCAGCGGTCGTGAGGCTCAACTACAATTTAATGATGGCGACAGATGAATTTGCTCCAGTGGAAATTATGAAACTAAATAAAAATAGCCTTCCTTAGATTGGAGTTGAGCTTCATGTCATGCAGAGCAAGAGTGAGGCACTGCATACACTGTACAGACGAACGGGACGATAACAATTCTTTGAGAAGTTTCTCAATCTTCGCAAACATATTTAGGAGAAGATAGATCAGGTGAGAACTGAATATGATTATAATCGCCTGTTCGACTCACAAAATTCCAGCGCTATCTGGCATGAGTTACGGAACCTTGGTTCGTTAGTAAGCAAGTGCATCTTTGCATGGGCTAATGCCAGATCAGCTTAACTTTCACTTTGCGCGGGTGTCTGTGTCAAATACCATCGACGACGATCGGATACATGTCGTGCTCAACTCTGCTGTTGATTGACTGAAGACGTAAGCAATGCTATGGATAAAAGAAAGGCGACGTTACTGTTAGTGTTTGATTTTAGCAAGGCGTTTGATACTATCTGTCCCACTCGACTATTAAGTTGCATGAAGCGTATGGGTCTGTACTCAACTCACCCATCTCTGAGAAAGGACGTCTCCCATCAGCAATTCTTCAGAAATATTCGAATAACGATAATTCAGAACCATACTTGAGACCAAAATCTACTCCTAGAATAATAGGGTAACCTATATCTGGTATGATTTTGAGCTCGACTGCTTGCTCAATATTTTCTACTTCGAATTTAACTTCAAGCACTCCGAGAATGTTCTGAATTCCTCCTGTCACTTCATAAACAGTTAACTGAGCCGGTTTACATTCATCCTTAAATGAAGCTGTTTCTTCAGGGTCAATTAAGGATACAACATGCAAATATCTGTGCCATTCAGTCGGACTGTAAAGTACATTCGGTTGTCGGTTATAACTCCGGCCACCGTCTGCTTCTTACTAGTCGACTGTTTCGGTACCGTACCATAGAGTACATATACAGCTAGACGGGATAGCAGACTCCCCAGTGAATCTGCGGATCCTCTTCCCGCTACATTCGTTGGAGCATCCCCTCCCCTTGATAACGGCGGAAGCTCCGAACTTTGTGCAATTCGAAGGTTTGTTTTGGAAGGTATTGAGCAGCTTACAGGCTGTGGAGAGCCTCTGCAGCTCCTCCATCAAATCCTGCGAAGCTTGAAGCGTCTTTGCGAGATCCTCTCTCTCTCTCTCTCTTTCTCATACTCACTCTCTTGACTGTCTCGATTTTAGCGCTCTTGACTCGATTTACCCTTCTCGACTTCCTTTTCTCGATTCTCGACAACACATGAACCTCCACTCATCCTCTTTCTTTCTTTCTAACGTGTCCTGGCAGGGCCCAGAAGACGCGTCTGTTGCCCTACAGATTCCCAGACTATCGCTAATACTCACACAACTCCGGCAAGTTCAAAAAACTGATCTAGTGAACTTACACACCTGATACTATACATGTAGGCTTCCGTTTGGACAGGTGACCCCGTTAAGTCCCGGAAGTCTGCATCTATACTAAACTCTTTTCCGGCACATTGCGGCTTGATACCCAATGCCATTGCACGTGCAGTACTGGCCGTAAAACGGTGCATTGGCTACTGATGTCGGCATTGGGAGCGGGGCGGGCAATTGGGTACCAGACGCGTCGTCCTGGTTCACGCAGTGGGTGGCTGTCTTAACCGTGCTGTTCACTGTCAAGCTCTTGTCGCATACCCCTTGTTCAGGAGAAAGATTCGAGCACGTTGGCGGTATCTGCCCCGAAACTCGACTCTGTTGTGGGTTATGTTTTTGCAACGCTACGCCTTCTAGTAAACCTCTCCAACAAAGCGGGCTGCAAGTTAGGAGCCGTAGATGCAGCACTCACACCAACTCGATATCCCGGCTGTAGTTGAAGCATAAAGCTAGCTTTCGTCTGAAACGTATCCAAAACTTCGACTCATTGATTTCGACAGCTATTAACTCACCCTCTTTTTGCCGCCAATTCTATAATTCTCTTAACAGAGTCATATCATTAACCCCAACGCAGTATTTATCTTGAAAGGCTTAAACGAAATACCTTCCAATTCATAAGCGTACGACGAACGCGATTATACCGCCTTCCAACGTCCTCTATGAAGATCGAATGCAAGTAAACAAACATCTAACCGAAAATCGGAATGGCCCCTTGAACGCTTCGAGATTCTTAAGAAAGTCAAGCGCAGCCTCCTTATCTCTACCTGCAATACAGTTACATGCATCTCGCAAGGCACGAATACAATTAGTCATATTGCGAAAATGCACATCTGTTTCTCTTGAGCTCTCATTACTATTACGGTCTGTGGCTGGCACAAACTGAAGAGTGCGTGGGCGACTCAATCGTCGAAGGTAAAACATGCCGACTGTGCCGCCTCGGACAATCTGTTCGACCTGTATTCTCTCATGACTGTTGGATACTAGGTAAGTATTCTAATCAATTACTTAAATCAACATTATACTGAAATGGATACATATCGCGCCATCGCTAGTTTTCCTATGATTTTGTACAGAGAGACAAGCACGACCGCGAGAACGCAAACATGAAAACATATAATATACAATGAAAACTGAGCGCTCACACCTATACTGTAGTCGCGCTCTATTTCGAACTCTATCTTCTGTAAGTTTTCGATGGAGACGGTCTTGTTCGACGACGCATCACAAAATGGAACTAAATATTATTATAAACTAAATCTAAATTATTCAACCCACAACTCCAACAATGACGACACAACAACCTTCTCGAATGCAGTGTCGGCATGAACTCAGACCCTTTTTCTTCTGAGCTAGTCCGCGAAGAGTCATCTGCATCCGAGCTCTCTGCTGTTTTTCTCTCAACTCTCTTCAAGGAGACTCTTCTTCTATTCGGCGTAGAAGCCGCTGCAGGAGGTCTGTCTGCCTTAGTAGGGTTTGTCGGCGAACTTGGATCTTCACTCTGATAAGTTGGCCCTCCCGATAACGCAATAGAGGGAACCACTTGCGTAGTTGCTCTCCTCAGCGTTTGCAGAAGTCTCTCCCGCTGAGAAAAAAACACCTCCGTCATCGCTGACGTCACCATGTGGTGGACTTACTCCTCGAATCAGAGAATAAGCCCCTGCACATTAATCGACTCCGGCCTAGACGTTCAAGGAAAAAATGTCGTTCCTCAACGTTCAAGCCTGCGCGCTTGATGCTAAAGCGGCACAAAAATTAGGGAAAAGGGGTGGCAAAATAAGATATACGCAATATGTAAATATTAAATGAATATTTATTATAATTAATTATAATACTTTTCTTAACATTATTTAAGTAACGATAACGCGATCTATCTATCTCTTTCTCTTTCTATCAATAATAAGGATAAGGTTGCGGAATGTAGTAGGGGTGGTAGATTCCTTAAGATAGGCTTCATGAATGTGAACTCTCTTAGAGGCACTAATGAAGCTCACACTGAGGGACTTCGTCTTCATTACATTGTGACGGGGCGCCTCCTCCTCGGAAGCCGGATTGCTTCCCAGGGGTCCCGCAGCGCCGCGCCATCCCAAGTGCGCCTCCTGTTCCGCGCAGGCTCATGGTCGCCTCGGAGGGACCCGAGCGGTCGACCCACGACGCAACCGGCGCAATGTCATTGTTAGCTTCGTTATCATCTCCAACAACATGTGGTTCCCGACGTCAACCACAACTCTTAACACAGTAAATGAGGCGTCAAAGGATGAGCATCAAAGTTGTCGTCGTATCCCTTCACCTAAGGGACATCCACATTAGGCCGGGTAACCAAAAGCATGAAACGCCTTAAGCGTTCCCGTAATTCCTTATAGTCGCCTTGAAAACAGAGATCGTTCCAGCATTTTTTTATCGGCATGTCTCTGACGGGAACCTCTGGCAAGGCACGCACACGCTCACAATAGCGATCCCAAACTTGATTAATGGCGGCAACGCGCTTGCGAGCGCACTGCATTATCACCTCCTCTTCTTCCACACTAGCTGTATTCATTCTAGGACCATTTCTGTTGGTCTTCCATTACAGCCCAACCACACTAAATGTGCGGTCACGGCAGTACTTCGTGGCGAAAAACGAAAGAACACCTTTACGGCAAACCCTTCCCCCACTTACAAAGTGCTGAATCACTCCTCCGTGCGCTCAGTCATCTATCCTGTAAACAAAAAATAAACTTAGACCCAACACAAAAAAATAAAAATTTAGCATTCCTCATACACCTAAAATAAAAACTGCAAAGACAATAACAAAAAAAAATCAATAATCAACTATTAAATAAAAACAAGAAAAAAAAATTAGGATTTATAATTATTCACACTAACCGCGCAAATCGATGCAATGACCGCGATACACACAGGCTCACACATCACAATTCCACAAATGTGCACTCAAAATGCACTTTCTGTGCCTCTATGCACGAGAAAATACAAACCTCTCCCCCGCGCCGCTGGAGACGACAGGGAAGGGTTAGTGCATATACATCGCCGCGCCCTCTACCTTTAGCACTGGGGCGCTGGGCCAAGCAGCTCACTCCTGTTCCGCGCAGGACCTTCAACTACCGGACACCGACTAGGCAGGAGCGGCTGCAGATGGAACAGCGCGCGGATACAAACAACCAAATTTTTATTCTCTTTAAAAAAAACCATATAGGATATTATTCAATTCAATATTTTGCAATATTGAACAAAATTGCTCCTACTTATCTTTCCCAAAGAAAAATGTAATATTTTACGATATGAAATTAATTTAACGTATAGTCGAAAATGTTTTTCCTTGTACATAAACTGACGACAAAGAAGGAGATCATAAAAACAATCTTTTTATATTCAAGTCGAATTCGATCGTATCTCTTTTTATCAGATAGATTGCCAAAAGCGCTGTTAGTAATTAAAATCGTAGGACGTATAGCTATTTGTGGTGCGACGTTTTTTATATTATGCGTGGTAATATACCGATTACGATTTTCTGAATTTATGGTCTTATCAGTTTCCGAAAACGTCTCCCTAAATCTAGCGGTATTTTTTTTAGATCGACATGAAATACAATTATATCGATACTTATACGTCACTGTAACTCTGAGACAAGTTCGTTTTCCTTATGAAAATTTGTCAATTAAACGAGATTTGAGCTAGTAGAATTGGCAATTCATACCCATGTATAAGGTTGAATTATTCTTTCTTAATTCTCTATGTTTACGATCACTAGCACTCGTCACTAAATATTGACCGATGTCACCAAAAACATCTCGTGTTAATGAAAAACACGTCTTCTTGCAGAGCACACTCGTCTCAGCGCGATTTAATAATCATTTCAACTATATTTGCACGTTGATAAAAAATCTCAAGTCTTGCACTACGTTGCCTAAAAATTTATTCTATCAATTCGTTAAGAATCCTGTAAACGTTGGCAATGCTTTGGTTGAATCGATGAACACACAATTTTTTGTGACTGAAGAAAGACCTACAAAAGTTGGCGAAGATGGCAGCAGTTAGAAAACTGCCTTACTAGGGTTAGCGAGGTAGCGTTCGCGGAAGAAGATTTACGGGATCTTTGTAAATGGATATTTTGGTAACATTTACTCATAATAAAATTATAGCAAAATTTTCCTTACCGAATAATCTTGTACAGAGGTTTTTGCATTCAAGTAATTATGACAAAAAGATTTATCTATGTCATAAATGGTATTAAGTTTTCCCAATAGATTATAAAATTTTCCAAAAAGTCTTTGTTTTGATATTCTTGAAGCTTTACCTAGTTCATCTTTACCCGTTGTACAGTTGATGACTTCAGCTTCTGTTTGCCCTGAAAATAATAATTATGATCTTTTTGTAACACTAATATTCATCAGAAAATAATAATTGTTAACTATAAAAAATTAAATCTTTGTCGTTGCTGTACGTCGCCTGTGTTTGGGTAGGAAAAAGAAGCATGGTGAAGTTGTGCAATTAGTGCAGAGTCTGTTCTGTTGACAGTCTCCTCCCGGACGCACACTCCCGTCGTGGAGCATTGCGTCTTCTGCTATGTGGCCCCCTGGGGAGGTGAATGCAGAACTGCGAGGGCCCTCGTTTCGACCCGGACGGGCTTCCGACGGTCAGGGCCAACGAGGACCCTTCCGCGGCCCGAATATGTTTGACGCACGAGGCTTTCAGGGTTGCCTCTTGATGGTTAGCTAATGACTCTCGCGGGGTGTCGTGAGGGGTAGGGGGGCCGTCCGTTCGTACCGCGCACCCGGCGATTCCTCTCGGTCGTTCGAGCGCGAGCTCCCCCCGCCCCCCCTTCCCATGTGCTCCCGGAGATAGAGAGGCACACCCACCTGAGTTGCGGCCGGCTGATCCGCTCTTTGTACCGAAATAGTATCATGTGCCTATATAGACAATGAATAGTTTCAAGAGTTAAAAATCGTAATTTTCGTAATTTTCAGCACATTGCCTCAGCTATTTGTGGTATACCTGAGTAATCCCTGGAGGCCGGGCTGCAACAGCTCGAGGATAACGGTGAGGGACGCCATAGCATTCGAACCGGGAGAGATGAATGCGAATACGTTCTCCGCGCTTGGGCCCTCCGCAGGTCTCGTCTCCGGTAGATATGTCTGCTCTGTTGCGGCTTTCTTCGCAAGCTGCTAACGCTCCCCCCGGGCCCCACTTTGAGCCATCCCCTTCTCGATAAATCGCTGATTGATCCGTCGTGCTTCAGCCAGGATGGCGTTTGGGCGGGCCCTGCGATCTACCACCAGCTTCTGCTCATCCGAGAGGCAGCGCTCGCGCATAATTCCCTTCGGATCCCGGAAACTCTTAGCCAGGTCGGTGGGTCCGATCGACACCGACACAACTCTCGCGGATGACGATTTGTTGTAGCGTCTCTTCTTTTTGGAGACATACCGGGTTGTTAACCTATCCTTGCCTTTCGGCATTAAGCGGCTCCGCAGTTGCGGCAACATGTGACCCCCGGGTAGCAGCATATCTCCTTGAGATATCTGGTTTGTCAGTAGCGGAAGTAAGCTCCTAGAGACGAGTTAACTTTAGGGTCACTTAATTTCCGAGAGGAGAAAAGGAACAAACCCCAGAGCCGGCCGTCC
Source organism: Sycophaga agraensis (assembly GCA_018906755.1). NCBI lineage: Eukaryota > Metazoa > Arthropoda > Insecta > Hymenoptera > Pteromalidae > Sycophaga > Sycophaga agraensis. The sequence continues at coordinate 492,833 of JACCIE010000079.1, forward strand.
ATGATCTGAGGGGTACGGGCTTTTCCAAGCAGAGTTTCTCCTGCCATTGGCACCTCTAAAGTTTCCGTAGGATGGGGGACTTGATCGGAGGGAATTGCCGCACTCCCTCAATCGCAGCCGCTCGGCCGCTTCCGCCCTACCCGGTGAGCCCGCTAGCCGACGCGCTACTGGAGCCAAAGGAATGCCCGGGATGCGGGAGTCGAAGTAACCATCGATGGCACGCCCACGGCTCCGTGGGCCGCTAGTCGGCATCTCCCTGACATTAGTACTGGATGACTAATAGTCATCCATCGTCAGCGGTTAGACCAATCACACAGGCGCCTCTGCGACTCCGGATGTCGCTCCCACCCCAGGTTCACCACGTAGTGAGGAGGCGGGTAGCACGAGTCGGATGGGTGCACGTTGGCTTCCCTGATATCATAACGACACCCGACAGAACAGTAAGGCGACTGCTTGTCCCTGGTATTGCGCCCCTTTTCAGAATTTCTTGGCTGCTCTTTTTTCCCCACGACCGGCGTTTTTTATATTATTTATACATTTATATAAAGAAATAATTTAGTTACATTCAATAATATAAATTTATTAATTTATAATTTAAATAATTATATATTCTATCAAATTGATAAGCGATATTATAAATTCAATCACATATTCGTCAATATCACAGATGTAGCACAGTATATGACAATAAATAATTGATATGTAAAATTCTACAAATAAGTCACATTTCTCACAGTTTATATTATGTATCAGTCAATTCACACTCGTACACACGTACATACAATGAATGAAATGAATGTAATCGGATCCTGAAGTGGATGATATCATCATTCCACTTATCACGCGTCACGCCCCTAACACAAGAGTTCTGTGAGCGTTGCGGCCTTGTCCTAAGCTCCAGAGACGCATCTCAGTAAACAATAGAACAATAATTAAAATGAGGAAAGACCAGAGAACGTACCAGCTTAACGCGAAGAAACTCCGTGGTGTACTAGCAGAAAAACTGTAAACTATTTAAACTTTTTAAAACCAATTCAATGTATGGTCTTCTGATAAGACCAGCGGCTAGCACAACATCGAGGCTGTTCACAAACTCAGATAAAGACACGACTGCCCCCTCCGAAAGTTGCATAGAATTGAACCCAGCCGATTCAATACATGAAAGGAATCTGTGTTTCAAAAAAAATCACATACGTCTTTTTAATATTGAGTCTAAATGATGCAGATGAGGTCAAGGCAGATTGCTGCCTTAAGGTTATCCCTACAAAAAACTATGGTAAATCTGGAGGACATCGGTATGTAAAATATGTCTTACATCCATGGAGTCCAGGGCAAGACCAAGATCATTAATGTAGACAGAACAGCAATGGTCTAATGGTGGAGAGTCAAGAAAATTATTGCCCTATCGTTGATAACAAGTTGCTCTCTACCAGACAAGCCGAGTGGGACAGATAGTCAGTCAAGCATCTTTGAGAGAAAGCAGAGTAGTGAAATTGGCCGAAAATCATCTGGTTCGGAAGGTGCTTTTGATTTTGTCAATGACACTATATGAGCCCTCTTCCACACTTCTGCGAAGCCTCTACTCTCAAGTGAACTATTGTACAGGCGCATAAAACTGGACCTCGAAGATGAGATGAGCAGCTTCAATTATTCTAAGTGCACCCCAATTGTTTGGCGAACTCCCGTAGTCCCGACTAAACTGTTTACATTACTATTTTGTTGTGCACTTAATTTTAATATATTATCGGACATTTCGATGGTCAGTCTATCGACCTTCTCATTAATTCTTTCCCCCATTTTTTTCATTAAATTTCTTTATTTCGAGATCTCTATTCATAAGAGCCACCATCGACTCTTCCGTTGCTAGTGTAGATAGAGTTAAATCAGGGTGCTCTAAGCCGAGACTTCTCGCAAAAAGAGAATTAAGATCAGCAATCGCTTGATCAATGAGATCAAATCGATTACAGAAAAGATCAATTGTAGACACGGAGAAGTCCGATCGCGCTTTAAGTCGGCTGGGTCGCAATAGTGTTTTTGAAGGCTGTTTGATTTAGCAGCTCATATTCAAATTCAGAAAATCAAAAACATAAAAAACGTCTACGCCCTTATTGACAAATTTTGATGAATCTCGTAGGCAATTAATCTAAAAACAATTATTGTCGGAGAACCGGATCGTCATAGCTCTATTTTGGTCATTTAATATATTTTACAGAGGCTAATCATACTCCTAGTGTAGTATAAATCAAATTTAACTTTAAATAATAGGTGGTTTGTAAAGCATGATATTAGCTATAATTAATTATTATTTAGTCAAATAGAGTTTGTGATGGAGCCCTAGGGTAGCCTGCAACACGGCCGGCCGTGTTGATAAACCGGGTGCTCGCCGGCCACAAAAGAATGGGCAGTCTACGTTTGGCCCGAGCATTCTCGAGTCATGAGCGCGACGAAGCCCGGAGCCGCGAAACCCCGCACAGGAGCATGCGCGAGTGCTCCGTACCCCCCGGACCATCGGGACGAGTTCGACCCCCAACACCCTCGGACGGTCGAGCAGCACCATCGGCAGCCCAGCATCCGTGCTACCCCGACCCTCATCTCCATAGGGGCGTGAGGAGCTGGGGCAGCAGGCTGCCCCAACACCACCTGGGGAGCGGTCCAGCAAGACCCCAACACCACTTGGGGAGCGGTCCAGCGAGACCCCAACACCATCCTGGGGACCGGTGGCGTGGTGCCGCAAGCACCAGTGCGGTTCCGGCCCGTGCGGGGCCGGGGTTGAAACAAGGGTCAGCAGGCCTCATTGACAGGTGGGTCCGGTGGAGGCGGCGCGGAGAGGGAGCGCACGCGTGCGATGAGAGCCTCCGCGAGCTGCTTACCTGCGTTTTGTAGTGGGGCGCTGCGCGCCCGTCGGGAGAATACGCCCGGACAGGGACTGTCCGTCCGGGTGCGAATAAACATGTGTTCTTCCAGAGTCCCCGAATTATCATTTAGTGTCCCCTTCCTTCCGCGGTCCCAACCCGCGTTGACCGCTGCGAGGCTAGCCGCTCGGGGCTAGCCCGGTCGGATCCGCTCCGGGTCGATCACGAACCTGCGCGACTGGAGAGTGGCAGGTATTCCAGGCCCCTTCGAGAAACGTCGACTTCGGAGCGGAAGTATAACATCAGAAGTTTTAATTAAAAAATATAATAATGCTGACAATTTTATTGGAAAAAAGTTCATGTTAATTATAAATTATTTGTAAATAATTATATAATTCTAGTTAGTGTAGTTAATGATAATTAAAATTATTGATTCTAACAAACAAGTGGTCAGCCATTGTAACCCGGCACCCCTAAAAAAATTAAGAATCAATTAAAAAAAAGTAGTACTAACCGGACGTTACAAGGGTTGATACATAGATCGATTAAGTTTAAGTATGTATGACTTCTCATAATTCAGTAACATTTATTTGTTTTGTAACGTAGAAAATAATAATATAATGTATATGTATGAAATATATATCAGCTAGATGGCAAAACATTAACTAAAAAATTAGAGTATGCTTAATGGATGTCAATTATAACATATAAAAATATCATACATAATCATAATGTGTGCATAATAATATAATTATATAAAAAAAAATTACTTTGGTTACTACGCTAACAATTACTAGCAAGAGAAGAAATATTATTAAATAACATTGAACGAATATCCACTCTAAACATCGATAAGATGGCAAATAGCGAATTGAACAATAAATATTGTTTCAAATATTGACGTCCTAAACGTACAATAAGTTAATTCCGCAGTTAGTTTGTGCTAGAAGTAAATAAGCTAAGATAGATGAGTGGTACAGATGGCGAGTTGGTAATAAGTTTCGGGAGTATGGCAGTAGTAGGCGAAAATGGATAAAGTAATAGCCGAGATCAGGTCGGATCCAACTCAAGCAGGTGGAAAACGATAAAGAAGATTAATAAATAAAGCAAGCATCTCCAACGTACCAATGAGTCGTGACCAATCGATTGTTTATTAGTTCGCTGGCATTGTTATCGCGACACGACGTCCATAGGTGAGTCAAAGACAAGTTGCGGTGTACACATAGTAGCGACTTTGAATGTCCAAATGCAACTACGATTCTGCATGGTGATCTCGGATGATACAGAGAGCATAGACGTGGAGAAAACTACCGTACTTATGTAAGGTTCAGTGAGCTATCATGGCTCTAGGACATCTTCCGGAGAGTTGCTGAAGTATTCGGGTATGCGGAAATTGTCGGCATGGGTGCATCGGAGCGAGAATATCACTATTTAAAGACCAATAAAACGATCGCAGCTGGGACGTGTGTGGAATGTGATCGAACGATTAGAGGCCAGAATGTAGCAAACTATTCAAAATAAAAATATATTCAAAATAACTCATGTACAATCAAATACTTTTTTAGGAATCTTCGAGATAGTTTGCTCTAAATAAATCGTATATACCAATGTAAAAGTTGTGACGAGTATCTCGTCGTGGTCGACGTTGTACTGAACACGTGCTCGGAGCCTTGACCCCGAGCCGGGTGGGGAACAACAAGAGGCACGAATTTGGACGCAACGCGGTAATTACCGCGCGTGGCCGCGGCGTCTAATCAAAGAGAGAGGGCGATTAGACGCGCGATCGGCCCTCGATCCTTACTCGATCACACGATTTCAGCAGTGTGTCTCGGAATGCAAAAGAGCCCGAGATTAATAGCAAAAGGGAGTGCGTCGCGCATCATCATACTATATTTAGAGAGATAGTGAGAGAAAAAGAACGCGAGATATCGAGATAGTGCCGTAGTACATACGGCGTATTTTTGAGTATGCGGAAGTGCAGTAGAGATTGTGCTTGTTGGTGGCGTGGCTAGTTGGTGGCTAACTCCTCTCGTTTTCGGTTGAGGAGGTCATAGCCCACTTGACATGGAACACAGTTGAACGGTGAAAATTTCTCCCGCCAAAACGAGAGTCGCCGCTACTACAATAAGTAGCATTTATTATCCCGCGTCGTGAGAGTGGGAAAGAGATAGATAGATCGCGCTATCGTTATTTAATAATTGTCGAGAGAAACATTATATTTAATTATAATAAACATTTATTTAATATTTACACATCGTGCGTATATTTTGCCACTGTTTTCCCTTCTTTTCGCGCCCCTATAGCAGCAAGCGCTCAGGCTTGCTCCGCCAGACGGAAAGTCCTGAAGTCGCGTGGTGGCTGGGATCCGGGCGGGATTATTCACCCGGTAATTGCCACGTAACAAAGTTAAATAAAGAGTGAGATATTTTATCACCTTTTTTAAATCCTGAAATTTATTTTTTCGCAAAATAATTGTTCATACTTCTTTTCCATATAAAATGTTATGCTATTCTGATCTTGATTAAGAAAATAAGAAAAAAGTAAGCCCTTGAAACTTCCTATCTCTTTCTATTGTACGATTCATAAAAATAAGAGTTGAAGTCAAAAGAGGTTTAGAAGTATTATAAATAAAAAAAAAGAAAGAAATGATTGCACATAAAAACCGAACAATTTTCATTGAGATTATCGATACGGCATTGAAGTAATTTCCAACCATACGATAAATTTGCAAAAATCTAGCAACGATAATGCATTAAATGATGCATTCTTTGCGTAATCTAATTTTAAAATTCGTGGAGAAGCTCTAGATTTAGAAGTTTCTAATAATCTAGGAACATGTATCCTAGTTTTATCTTATTGAATTCTGTAATGCTCAATTATTTCGATCGTGCTCCGTATCTCCGTATCTCCGTACATTCGACGAGTTCGACTAAATATTAGACGCTGATGATATAACCATTCACTTAATGTAAATAATAACCATTTCTTAATGAAAATGTTAAATCTGGTAAACAAGATGGAATCTATTTCGCCAGCGAAAATCATTTTTTACATTGTCTAGGAGGATCTACCGGACTGTATACCAGTATCAGCTAGAGCTTTGTTAATACCCAATTGGGGTAAAATATATTTACACTTTTTAGTGCTGGATTACAAAGGCTCGAACGAGAGTCGAACGAGATCTGGTCTTCTCCGTGCGCGGCAACCATGACATGCGTTCCGAAGGCGCTCCTCCCGCCACCTACGTAGTGCGAGGCGCAGAGGGCACTGACGTGAAGGCAGCGGCCAACTGCTCATCAGAGTCGACTCGCGGGCGTAGCAAATGGTTGCGCCGATTCGAGCGGGCACCTCGCTGAGTCTCCACACACTCATATTGTATACAGTCGTTTATGAAAATGAAATTTGAATCGCGGTTGCAGTAGACGGTAGTACAAATGCCATTTGCAGCTCATCTATACGGATACAAGTACTTTGAAAGTTGCCCGTTTCTCTAATAAAATTAATTACAAACTACGAAATTCTTCTCGAGAATGCCGTATACATGGACAATCACGTCGTTATAAACATAGTTATTTTAAACAATCCAAGAAGTATTATAAATAAAATTGATAGAGATATAAATAATAATACTGAAATGATTAATAAGAATTTATTCAGTATATTAAAAGCCTTGTATATACAGCTTAATCTTTTAGCAAAGGTGGTCTCTCTAACGACAGAATAATAACATTTTAATGTATTAGGTAATATTAATTAGTCATTCATTTTTTCAAGACAATTATATAATTTAAAAATATTAATGGATAAATAAAAGTTAGAATTTCATACGCATTTGTTAAAAAGCTACTTTTGCAAAGAACTTACGTTAAACTATTGTAATTTATTAGAATTTCTCGTATTTTGCCACGATTACATCATTTACACTTTTAAATTTCCGATCCTAAATCCTATTGAGTTTTCGCTTATTGAGAAACTTTCTGTAATAAATAGTAAAAATCGAATCAAAATCGTTAGCATACCTTAGACACCGATTGACTTATCAATTAAATTATTTGCAAATAAACTTTTCACTGATTGAAGAAAAAAATTATTTATACATCATAACAGAAGTAGATGATCCGACCAATAATCCGATGAATTTTCTTCTAATATTATGTAACGGAGAGATCCGGGACTTAACTGCGCCGTCCTGGCCGTGTACAATACGAGTGACGAAATACCCGTCACTCGCTTTTACGTGCTATGGGACAGTGTCTTCAACGCTTGCCCCGCGGCCGCGTACCCTTCAAAGTGCGGCACCTGGCTACTTACTCACCTATTGAGCAATATTTTTTTTCATGCCGAAGTTACTATATTCATCACTGCGCATGCATACGCTCGCATCTATCGCATATATCAGTTGGCGCGCCACGCATATGCTATTTCCGCGCAAGCAAAGGCTCGCAACGCTCGGGCACACTTCCGCGATCTGATTCTATTTTGTCGTAGCGTATTGTAAATTTGGCTGGTCAGGGGCCTTTTTCCATAATACGTCCGCTTTGTATTTTTTCAAGTGTGAGTGAGAGAGATAGAAGTTTTCTCTATCTCAGTCGTACATAAAACTCATATTTCCCGTGCACCGCTAACTCTGTATTTCGCCGCAATTATTTATACAAATTAAATAATATCTGGGATTTTCCCTACCTTGAACAGTATCGTTTTAGCCTCCGCCCAGGGCGGTCGTTGCTCCACTTATAGACCAAGTATTATAGACTTTTGTAAAAAAATTTAAACAGTTAACCGACTGTAGAGGAATGCGCTATGCCCCGATGGCCGTATGCCCGCATAGACGGTCTCGAAAGAGTGGTGAGCGTGGAAAATGCGAAATCATGTATTGACTTCGGAGAAGCCTGCGCGCTTCAATTGTTTGCGAATTCCAAAAGATAGCCCTTTGTGTATTTGCGCGCGAAAGCCATAATGGGGGTCGTGGTTTAGCCTATAAAAGGGCAATTGACTTGTATAGAGGAGCTTTAGTTGTAGTCGATTGGTTGGCTCGATCGGAGGGCAAAATTGCGAGCGGTACGGCTACGCGTTCGGAGACGTGTCGGGCGAGCGGAAGGCAGGAGCAAGTCAAGATCCGGGCGGAACATAGTCACCAGGGAAGATCGATCCCCAGTCTCGGCGGGGTTGGGATAGGCCCTCCCCGTTTACTGCCACCTTCGATTCAGGGAAATCTGCCGACTCTCTCCGTGATATTTTGGGCCCGGCATATCGGCATGCTCTATATCGTCGTAGGCCGCCCGCAGCATAGACATTTAGGAAGGCCTATGGCTGCTCGGGCATCAGACCAGGGTTCGAGAGGAAGTCGCGAGCGCTGGCCTCTGCCAAGCGGCAGACGTAGGAAAATTCCTTCTCCCGCCGTCCTACCGTGAAAAGTAGGGGAACCGGGCCTAAAACTCTACCCACGCGACGCGCAAGGGCATTACTCTCGTTAGTTCTCCAGTGAGCGCAGCTATCATTTTGTAATAATATAATTCCGAAGAATTTATAAAGTGATTTCACCAACAAATACAATTTGAAAATTACTTACACCTCACCTCACCTCACCCCGATTTCGACGGTATTTCTTATTAATGCAAAAATCACACTTTTTTTTATTTTTTGCTTATAATTAAAAATATTACTCAGTGATCAAAATGCTATAAAGAAAATTCGGAAATAGTGAACATTTTTTGTTTTTTTTTTAATTCATGTTTGTTAATTATAAAGCTGAAGAGATGCTTTTGCGGGAATAAGTAAGCGCTGTAATGTATATAGTAATAGAGACCGGCAATGTATTTTGTACATGGTATACGCAGTACGCGCTGCCCGTGCGTGCTTTCCCACAGATCTTCCCCACCACTCGAAAGATTTCCCGTGCGAGACCGAAAACTGTCAACTTTGTCCAAATCTGTTTTCAAAATTGTAATTAAATAATCTCCCAGTGAGTGAAGCATTTTGCAATTTAGAAGCTGAAAAAAATTCAAAATATATTTGCATCGCAATTTATAAACTGATAGTAACAATGTTTATGCATGCAATGTTAATGCACAATAAGAGTGCATTAATATCTACTTATTTTCGAAAAAACATTCTTCCTGCTTTATAATGAATAAAAAAAAAACCAAAAATATCCACTATTTCCGACTTTTCTCCGCTCCTAATTATTCGATCAGGTTTCTTTCAATTCAGAATTGTTCGAATTTGTATTATCTATAAATATGTACTCTATAACATTTTGATCGCTAAGTAATATTTTGAATTATAAGCAAAAAACCAAAAAATGCAATTTTTTGCATAAAATCGTTAATAAGAAATAGCGTCCGTAAAACTACCTGTTACATTTTTTATTTTAATAATGTAGAGAGTATTCCAAACGATATTGCACAGTTGGCTAACTGTTTATTTTTTTTACAAAAAATGTCTATAATGCTTGGTCTATTAAGGTCTATAATATCCACATTGCCCATATTTTTGTAGTCTCTACCATAATTTTAGAATTAAATTACTCCATTTATAACTATCCAATAGATTTTTGAATTACAAAAACATTTAGGAGCTTTTGTGTTTTTTAGATTTGTAGGTTATGGGTTTAGATTGAAAATTTGGAAGCTGAGAAACTAACGTTAACGAAGCACCTGAAATGGAAAGTCCACTTCGTTGTTCGAGGGTAACGCTTAATGTAAAAAAAATTAATCTTGACAGGATCGTTAAGAACAATGTCAAAGTCAACATTAGATTGGTTGTGGAAAGTTACTAAAGAAACGATCTTTTCCGAATGATAAAAACCTTACACATTTCAGACTGTCATTAAGTTTAAAATACCTTCAAATGAACTTTTAGATCATCCTGAACCTATAACCTATGTAAATGATTGTTGTAAAAACTTCGTCTTTCTATTTAAAATAAGAAGTTCATAGAACCAATCTTGGTTACTGTTTGAAAAAAAAATTGACTTTGAAATGAAATTTGCCTCAAGGTCAAGCTAAAGGTTAAATCCAAGGTTACTGTTATGTTCCACGTTGAATTTCACTGTACGAGTAGCATTCAATATTTATAAAAATATCGTAAGCTGTAAATTCTTTTTGGCAGTGTCGCTACTTTTTAGATACGGGTATACAAGCAACATATAGTATAACTATCGCGGGTAAAATCAATTGTTTACGATACATTACGGGCGTATTTGTGGCAGGCGAGTCGCTCAACCCGGATCTTGCTGCTGGCTAATATTGATTCCCGCCCAGGTTTCTCCCAGCGGTATGTCAATCGGTTCCGTGCAACTGGCACTAGCCCCAGACTCAGTCGGATACTTCGTGTATTGGATCGCTGCAACCCTGCGGCTTCGGGAGTAGACCCAGATCCTAAGTCCTAGAATACAAGAATCTAGGGTGTGGCAACGGGCGAGTTGAATATAATGATGTCGTCTGCCTTAAGGTAGTCAGTAAGAGTTACTGTTTCGTTCCTTGAATTTTTATGTTTCTTATTCCATTTAATGAATTTCTCCAACTGTCATCTTTGTAATTACTTGATATAAGTGATAAATTGTAAGACAGTTTATTTACATATCAATATTAGAGTAAAATTTATTAGATTAATGATCAGACTGGCTACATCAGACATGATTTATAAATAAGTTAATTAATTCAAATAACATTTATTTTAAAATAATTTAATCGAAGAAAACTCAATAGGATTTAAGATCCAAATTTTTCAGGTAGAAATTATGCAGTCATAAGAAAATATAATTAATTAATCCATCAACAATACCCTCACAATGGTAGTTTTGATAATGAATCAAGAAAATGTCTTTTTAGTATTAGAGTGACTATTTTCAAAAAGATTTATTATTGTATTTTCATTGTTTAAGGCTTAAGAGATTTTTGTTAATTTTTTTCTCTATTATTAATTTACTTAAAATGACTAGCATTATTGAGTATCAATTAAATTTGAATAATTATTTATTTTTTAGAATCGTGTTTTCAATATCATCAAAGATACCTCTAAGATATCCCCCTCAGAAATCGACTCATTGAAGTCGTGGTCATCATGGCTATTGTTAATCTGCAACCGATGCCGAAATATTAAAGTTTTCGTTGCGCTGTAAACAACAGTAACGCCTCTACACGATTTATAACGCTGTACGTTTTTTGTACGCACATGTAACATCAATGAATAGTCGATGAAAACTTGCTAACATTTCGAGTCAACGTTTCGCATCCTGATTTTCGGTATCTTCAATCACTTATTTTTTTTATTGCTATGAGTTAATATAAAATGTAAAGTGGAATTACAGTAAAGACTCATCATTATGTTACTGTTATTTGAATATCACTACAACTAACTTGAGTAACATTCTCTTCTTCTGAAAAGGAGTTAAATTACCTGAGTAAATGCAAGATTTGAAGTTATGTTTCGTCTAAAAGTACAGTGCTCGAAATTTACAGTTACATCCCTTCATAATATTAATAATATCACTCTGATTTATTTCTGTATCTAAATAATACAAATAATCTTTTGCGAAAATATTTCAGTAGTTTCCTACCTTTAGTCCAATTGACACTGTAATTTGGTGCTTTTCCAGGTTGCCTGATTTCAGAGGAAGTAATCAAGCTCATAAGAGGTTTATTTAATCTATAAGGTGGAGGTAAGCCTTGAATAGAATTTTCTAAACGTCCACAAACGGCTCTATACATATGAGTTGGATTTAACAAACTTCCAAGAACTATACTATGAAAATATATTGGTTCAATAAAATGACTTAGAAGTGCACCTTGAATTCCAAGAACATTCCATCTTGCAATTTTATCTGAACAAGACATTGTTAATAAACGCTGACCCTGTTACAATAAAAACTGATATTAGACAACCAATATAAAATATAGCGAATACTATTAATGTAATCTTAAATTAAAAAAGTGCTTAAACTAAAGATATTAAACTGTGTATTAAAAATGTATATAAAAATGTCGAAAGTATACGATTCTTAAATGAAAATTGTGAAGGAAACGCACGTGCTTCGTGTCCGAATTCCACAATGGACGAGGTGCATTGCATCAATGAGCAATTTGCCGAAAAGGTCATGGCCATGAGTGTGAGGAATAGGCCGCTCGTGAGAAGTCGACCCTTCTCGAGACGAGACTTGTCAAGGGTTCGAGCGTCAGACGGGTTCCACCGGATAGCATCCAGGTCCTGATTTTAAATTGCCCCACGTTACTGCCCTAGGGCGGTAATTACCCGGCCATGTTTGGGGCCCGAAGCTGTAGCCGCCGACCCAGTGGGAGGCTCTGGGAGTGATTACCCGCGCGTGGACCCAGAAGACCGTTCGGTCAACTATTAGAACGATAGAGGTCTTGTACACCGCTGGCACCATGCCAGAGGGTGCTGCAACGGGAAGTAGCGGCTTGAAGACAGCCTGTCACCGACGTTTCGAGGACGGTATAGCAATAGAATACGCAGGAGGATGTTGAGTTAACGAAGGGACTGTGATATCATTGCCCAAGATCGCCGATGAATCGTCCAGCAATTTGGTGAGCTTCGCGCTAGAGGTTTATACCAGAGCTTCGCTGTTTGAAGAACCTTAATATCAAGTGTTCTTATAAAGTAAATATGCAATGCAAATAAACTTGGATCACTATCAGAATGCAAAATATTATTCACTGCAAATAATGAAAATTATTTGTAGATCAAATTGCTTTTTAATAAATTTGAAAGAAAACTTGTAAATATATGTTGACTTTTAATATTCTCCAAAGAAATCACTTGTAATGTGTAATAGGTGTAAACAATTTATCTATTTATTCTCAACATTAAAATTTATATTTTTAATCACTTAGTATACATACCATAAACAGTACCTGATTTTTAAGTATATTGTTTTAATAAATAACTTACATTTTTTTAAACACTATTTTAATTTTATGTAAAATAATTTAAATTTTATTATGTATATTACTTGTAGATTAGGAATAAGAATAAAATTGTTATTAATTTGTTGATAATTTAGCGGCACAGAATTAAGTGTTGAGTTTTGAATTATTTCAGGTTAATTGACATGTGACTTATAACATCCCGAGTACAGACATAGAAATTATGCTCTCTTTCTTATATCTCCTTCTCTTTTTTCTTCTATTTAGCTTTCTTAGCGTGTAACAGTTTAATGGTCGTTATTAATGTCTGCACGTACTTTTTCGAAAAAAACGTTTGACGTTTTCCAGGACCGCTTACTCCAGCAGGTCGTATGATGCCCCGGTGGGAACTCGGCCGTGCCAGCCCGAGTGGTTATCTGGCGAAGGCCTCACGCGGTTGAATAATCGTGTTTGTTGAATTTTTTATAAATAAAGGCGCTAAGTGAGCGGCCCCTAGCTAGCCAGTTGAGACCCTCGTCTCCTAGAGAAGTCCCGCTGGGAGGGAAGGCACGGGAACGAGCTCTTGTCCTCTGCTCACTTGAATACGTATCGGAAAAAAGGGGGAGCGGAGGTGAAAAATAACAAAGGTTCACGTTGTCTTACGTCTGTGGCGGCCGTGCTCGATCACCACTCGCGATCCGACCTCCGCCGCCTGATACTCGGCACACGTGGGTATTTCTTCGTCTGCTCGTTGATGCCGCGTCCTGTTCGCACCAAAGCACCGGTGTTTTCCTTCAGATGCTAGACTATGACCCGTTGAACTGGAGAGCATTGACGGTGGCTGTCAACGCGGGATGCTGGAGGTAGTGTCTGTTTTCATCGCCCATCAGATGCTGAAGGCACTGCTCAGGCGGTCGTCGATGAGCTGGTGTCCATCCCATGGTCGGAGGTCGGGGGATGAAGCGACAGATGCTCGCCCGTCGGTTGGATGCGGCGTGGTATGCGTCGCTTGCTGGATTTAGAGGTAGTGAGCGAGGTAGCTAGTAGCATCCGCTCACTCTCATCGTTGGCCCTGCACAATATTGGGTGCACTAGTATGCGCGTCTGTCTGTTTCACTACGGCCCATCACTACGTCAATCGTCAAATGACATCGCTATTCTCTACCCGACCGATTTCTTCTCGCCTCGACTCGTCTGGATAAAGTCTCGGCCACGACCCTACTTTGCGCCACGATCGTCTAAAGATTCTCGACTGTACACCACTACCATATAAAAAGATCTGTTAACTGCACGTCACGACCGCCAAATCTAGTTTGTCGCAGCACGCTAAGATAAAGGGCGCGGGCCCTCTCGCGATAATGGCTAGCGAAGCCCACAAGGCGCGTGCTCTGCCGTTATGGCTCAGCCCCGCGTCATTCACAACTTTCTTCAGTTCCATGGCTCGTAGGACAGCTCGTGTCCTTAGCACCTATCTGTCGTTATCTTCTCTTTGGCTACGTCTTCGCTACGTTTTTCCTCAGTATTGGTATTTTTGTAATTAAATATTGTTATTTATATTTAAGGTATCATAAATCGATCCATTCACGATAAGTATACCACGAGGAGTATACGCTATATATACAAATGTACGAGCTGTGTATACCACAATAGAGTAGTCCACGTGCAAACCACTTTGATTGTTATCCAAAGATATTTAGTCAGTAACTGAGGCTCCTCACTAATCGTCGGGAAGATAACGCATTATAAAGTTTAGTATTTATTTAATTTGATTAAATAAGTTAGGTTTAAATGAAAGATGATTTAACGATGAATTAATTATTTTAATAAAAAGATCACAAAGTAATGATCTAAGTTCTTGCTCTGTAGTTTTCAAAGCTGCTCACAAATTTTTTTAGATGACTTTTCTTTAAGTAAAACTAGATTAAATTTAGATTATAACTTAATCATAATAACCCATACACGTAATGCAATATTGGTATAGAGAAATAGATAAAAATATTACCATTAGCACGCCATCCCATGTTTGAATTCCTTCACTACTTTTAACTGGAATGGTACCCTCTCCAGATTCAATTTTAGTTCTCAACTGTCCTCGAGCCCTTCGATTCGGATGTTTGTCAACAGAGTCACTCTCCTCATGAGGTGAAAAAATTCGAGCATCGCCACAAGGCGCTGTATTTATGTATAAATGAAATTGAATGCCTTGTTTAAGTTTATAACCTCGTTTTCCTAATTCAAAAATGGATTCAATTTCTTTATTTTCTGTGTAAAATTCAAGCTGTTGATATAGATATTCACATAAACATCGTCTGGCAATAACTTCAGCATGACAATCATTAAGAACTCGACCGCTAACACTTAAGTGTTCTCCAGATACACATTTAGTACCTAAAAATAAAAATTATCATTTTTTGAATATTTAAAAAATTTTGATAGAAATTCGAAAATAAATTCTCATTTCTTAAATTTACAGTTTTCATTTTTATAAATATGTTGAAACAACAAATCAAATTATTATTACAATTTAATGATTTTTTTATTTGTTGAAATGAAATATTAAAAAATGAAATAATTCTAAACGTTTTCAAGCCTTAGTTGTAGTTTATATGTTGGTACGACAGTTGCTATTTAAGCTCAAGGCACCGATCAATAGCGCGGTAGTGGCTTATATGTAGAATACGATACAAAAAGTGCGGAAACACTTGCCTATTGATTATTCTTGAGGTTCTCCCTGAGGTTGAACAGCTATAGCACGGGCCCGATATCAGATGCGGCCGACTCGGAATAAGTACAAGCAGAACAGTACTGGGGAGAACTTTTGGGTGTCATCGGCGGAGTGCCGAGTGACGGATCGCACGGTTTGACCGACATCGACGATGAAGTCTGTTCAACTAGCGGATATACCCATGAAATTTCACAAAAAAATTTGAAAAATTTGTAAAATTATATCTAGAAATGTAAAAATACTGTAACAGAATTTTGAAACAATTTGTGTTATATTTTGTGATTAATAAATTATTATTTTTTAGTAAGTAAAGTAAATTTTTTTTAATTGAGTCAATTATTATTTTATTTTAAATTAAAAATAAAATGTATGATATTACCTTTTTTAAATTTTTATGTATAAGTTCTTTTAATAATAATAAGTTTGCATTAGATAATTAAAGCTTTGAATTGCTTTTAGTTTATTCGTTGCTGCACATATGCACTACACAACGTAAGTTAAGATCTAAGCTATACAATATCTCGGAATTATACATTATAGGTAAAGATGATTACTTATTTACCTGTAAGATAATTCTATACGTAAGTTATCACGTGTGATTTTGATTGAAAGCGTGTTTATAGGTTTCATTCGTTTGTTCTTATTTCTGATAAAGAGAGAAACTATAAGTATTTGCGTACATGTATCAACATATGACACACACTCGAGACTCACTAGAGACACACTGACCTTTCCATAAATTCCATAATTACAGGAGGTCCCATTATAATAGAAAAGTAATCATCACAGAGGCCGTCACCTGATCTATACATCTCCCCCCTCCGCTAAGGCTGAATCGGAGAAACGATACCCTACGTGCTATCACATGCTAATAGGATACTAATTGCAATATCTTCCCCTGCATTTTATATATGCGAAGATGTTTATATCGTTATATGATATTTATATGTCACGAGCATTCTGCCCGCACACACGCATACATTTTATCGCCCTACTCTAATAATAAATATAATACAATTATGTCCGCAATTAGTACAAATTAAATTTAGAAAAAGCTATTCTATTAAGGGCTACTGCCTATCGCCTTGATGATTTTTTAAGAAGCAGGCCAGTGCTTCCACTAATATGATCCGCGGTTTGATAAAACAGCCTCGCCTCGTGGAGAATAAGAGCCATTCCATCGCCCACTACAGCTCCCCAAGTAGCTCAGACGGCACCCTCCCCAGAAAATTCTTCTTAGACCGGGAGGATTATACCATCATCGGTCATACTCAACTCACTATTAGGGACTACTATGGCCTCTGAAAATGTTGCGGGCGCCTTTACGATACTCGCAGCCGCGTTTTATATGTTGAAAGGCTCCAACAACGTGGCAAGCACCATCGATGCTGCGGATATCGTTGCCACATAATCCGCTATCTTACGCTTAAAGATTCTATATCCCTACAGCTTCAGAGGTATTTTTATGGACGAGACAATAGGCCGCTGAATTAGTTCAGTGTCGGATTCGGGCTACATCTGCTTTCGTCCGCATCTTCTTCGCTGCAGCTCTGCTACTGTCGATTCTTGGAGTGATTCACTTCCTTTGCAATAGTCGTTGTAAAACCTTTCGCTCCCGCAGCTTAAATATTGCCGCCAGTCGCTTTCAACTGCGCCTCTTTGACTTGAGATGACCTGGCAAGGGAAGCTCCCTTAATCACTTTATTTCTATTCTCGTCGGGAACGACGAGTCTCCATCCTTTCTCTCCAAAAAAACCGACCAAGTTTCGTTCTAAGAGTGACGATACAGCGTGCCTCCCTCAACTTTCCACCCAGGACTGTGAGAAAAGCGCTGCACATCATTTAACCTCTCCAGATACCATCGATCTGATTTCGATTATCTTTATTGCTCGCTCAATACTTCTTGGAAGAACATCTGGGACATAATTAAGCGTGTCCTTTTTATTGACCATCTCAAAATCCTATTGTTGCATTTTGAGAGCCAAACGAGCTAATTTTAATTTTAAGATTTTTCAATCATTTTAGCGTGCCTTTTACTGTTACAAACTTATAGTCTTCCAAGAATGGTCTCAATTTCTTAATTGCCCAAAGGAGAGCGACTCACTTCTTTTCCTTAGTTGGGTAATTCGGCCACATTTAATACACGGTTGAGAAACACAATCGGATGCTTATGGTCCTATTTATCCTGTGTCATCACAGCGCCGATTATGTAATAACTTGTATTGGTGTACAAGATGAAACGCTTAGAGTAATCTAGGCGGGCGAGCACTGGAGCTTTAATTTTAACCATTTTTTAAATACCTCTATCTTCGCGGGGGTGCTTTTGACAGTTTCGTGACTGGAAAAAAAATGTTTAGAATTTCCTCAGCTATCCCGTGGTATAGCTGGAGACAAGGATTTAAAAGACAGGTTGTATTTTTATGGCTTTCTCTGGTAGCCAAATAATTCTGGAGATCACTATTTGCAGTTCCCGTTACATTTTTTGCTAATATTACAACTGATATTTTACAAAAAAATTTATTACTCAATTATTAATTTTTTAATTCACTTATACTTCTTTTGCTTCATAACTAATAATTGTAAATCTTATTTATGATCATGTTTGTTATATAAATGCATCATATTTATAACCTTAATTTTATTGTAATTTTTAATAATAATAATAATTTTCTGCAGCTTGTGTATTGGTCTGATTGTCCTTTTTTCTTTTTTTCTCTGCTAGAATGCAAACTTGTAACAGTTACTAAGGAATAATCTCTATTTTTGGAGTTGTATTTTCTTTCCGGTATTTCAAGAAGTAACGTTATTCATATAAATGGTTCTTTTAAAATTTTCTATATTTCGATTAATTGTTATCGTTCGTTCCCCATCATTCTTTTTTGATGAAGGAATCATTTTCCAACCGGTCCACCTCAATTATTTTTAATTTTATTTCAAACCTTATTTAATTTTTCATATCTCACGCCCAAAAATTTATATTGATTATTATATTATTTTTGACTCTATTCGTAACCATTTTTACTTCTTATCCGAATTTTTTTGTGCGGGCTACGTCCGGCACTCCGCTCCCGATAATAACTATTGCCTGCTGTAATTGATGTTTTATAAACATGTTTCTATTCGATTAGCATGACATTCTTGCTGTGCAATTAGTTTCTACAATGTTTTAATAAGATGCCAGCTTTCTAAATAATCAATGCGATTATCTATTTTTTAATTGTATCCTTCCTTCTGTATATATAATCATTGCTTTCCAGTTTTCAAATTCGAATGGGATATCGTCTCGTATTTTATAACGCATATGCCTATATTTTTCATGTCGCTTGTGGTGCTCGACTTATTGAGTGGAAATTTTACGTTTGCTAGCGTATTCCGTATTATTCTCGCGAGTTTTTAACTAAATCTATGCCCATATAGTTTGGGTGCGGCTTTTTGAGTACGTAGAAAATTGTTGCGCGAATGTACTAAAAAAATAATGCTTTGAAAACATTACTACGATATGAATCACAATTACATAAGAAATTATTTCAGACTGAATGAAATCCACTTAAAAATTTGTATATCAAAGTAAAAATATTCAAATTATTTGACGTTGCAGTTAGCAAAACTTTACCAATTTTCAAAGTATTTCGTTATCCATTGATATTTGAGACTATTGCGTTATGGCCAATGACTTCCTATGAATTATTGACAATTATGCAAGCTAAATGATTGAGGATGTGATCTTGATCTTTAAATACCAACATATATTTACGGAAATAAATCTATCTTCCGGGGCAAAATGTAAACTATAATCTTTATATAAAAGACGGTCAGGATCAACTGAAGATCAGTTATTGTTCTGGTTTAAATACAATTCAACTCCGTTTTTATTAGATATCTAAAATCGGTATTAACATTAAAACTAAGAATTATAACTCATTAACTCATATATTCGACTATACCATTGATTAAACCAAAGACGGATAATGCAATGTTATTCACCATTACCATCACAATTTCGTTGATTTTCACCGGAGTGTTATTGTGTCGGACTGTAGTACCGTGGCAGAGGGCGGCCCCAATAACTCCGCCCTACTCTTTGCTATTGACTGTTTTCTTTACTCTTAATCGCTACGCTGCGGTGAGAGAGATTTGACTGGAACTTGAGTGTCTATTTTTCCAATAGATGATACTAACCAAAAATAACTTCGATATACACCAGTAGTGCCTTCTTTTTGACTTTGCACAGACATTTCAAATCACCCTCGTATTTAATTATATTGCGGCAAATAATAATTTTTACAGGAATTTATTGTAGTCCTTTTCGTAGATTTATCAACAACCTCTGACCACAGCATATTTTCGATTTCGCTATTTTTTGATCTCGCCTTCAAGACCGGTCGGGTGATTGTCCTCCACTGCATCGGGCGGTGTTTCCTTATTTTTGCGACCTTCTCTCTATATGTGGTCTTGGTGCTGTTCTCTTTATTGTTGACCTTTCTCGGGCGCTTGACTCTGTAATTCGAACGCGCCAAGCGGCTGGTTTGATTTCTGGTTTGGACCGGTAGAATTGAAGCTTCGATAGGATTTCTGAACAGTTCATCTGCATTTATATTGGTCTTACTGTTTTTGTATACCGTGTTATAATTTTTTCATTTTATTCGCCATCTACTGGCGTGCGAGGTTCGGTCAATTGAATCTTGAATTATATTAGCGGCTTGAGATAGCGAATTTTTGTCGTATTAGGTAAGGGCGAAATTGCTCCACTAAATACATAATTGCAAGTGCTTTGCAGCTGTAGGTGTCATATCGCGACTGTGAGTCAGACAGTACCCTAGATGCGTATGCAATTCGTTGATCTTTCCCAATCGGGCCTTGTGACAGGATGTCACCTATTATGATTTCACTTGCATCGCATGTCACTATGAAGTCTTGTGCAAAATCGTGCAATTAAATATTCTAATTGCAAAGTCGTGCATTTAGAATGTCAAACGCTTTCTGTATTCATTATTTCATAGAAAGCTTGCATTCTTTTTCAACAAGTCGCTCAATGATTTTGCCAGAGAATCCTTTGACGAATTTGCGGCGATGATATACTGCTTCCCAATAATTGGCGCACATATTTCAGATTTTTGAGCTGTAGAAATTTGTACACTACTTCAAGTTCAGCGGAATCAGGCTTAGCTCATTTTTTGCTTAAAGAATTATATTTTTCAATAGTTCCGCTGTAAAACTACTCGTTGTCTAAATAGATATTCTCGATCATTCCTTAAAAAGTTGCGGGGCTATTAAATATACCCATGATTATTCGTTTAAATAAATAAAGTCCGTAGATGGATGCAAATCCAGTTAGTTTTATATACATATGCTTCATGCAAGGGAATGTGAAAGAATCCTTGTGCCAAAAAAAAATTCTTAAAAGTATTCGGAGCTGCCGATTTGGTTGATTATACCTAAGATACTAGGTAACGTGTATTTATCCCGAAACGTGCATTCATTCAGTTAACGAAAGTCGACTACTAGCTGGTATCTTTTATTGCCACTGATGTCCGGTATTTTCCAAACGAGAAAAGCTGGAGACATGTAGTTTGAATTAGAAGACTAGATTATATCATTTTTTAACGTCTCCTCGATTTGTCTTTCCAATTCCTGTTTTAATGCATACGGAATGTGGTACGCTTTAGTGTTACTAATAAATCAATTGTACTGGTAATAGAATACACTATACCATTAGTAGTTCCGAGTTTTTGCCTTTTAAATGAAAACAATATGCATATTATATATGCAATTATTTTTCATTGCTTCAATTGAAGCGAAACTTTCGTAAAAATTCAGCTTGTCCGCTATTTCTAAATACATATCACTCATTTCGAAAATCTCAAAACCCTGTGTCTTTTATTCTCACTTTTATCTGCATTTCTCGTTTCTACTTTTTCTCACTACCACCTGGCAACCTGGTACATGGCGATATCTATGTCCCTTTATCTTTCTTTTCCAGGATTTCTTCGTGTGTATACGTGTTCTCATTATTTCATCCGTTTTTTGATATTTTATTTTCTCAGTCTCCAATATTCTGACATCTTTGATTTGAAATGCTTTGTCTATCACGTGAAATTTTACCTCTATATCGAAGAGATTTAGATTCACATTCTCTGATATATATATATATATATATATATATATATATATATATATATATGATCGGTCTATAATCTGTCTCATTTTCGTGTGATTTTCTAATAAGGTTGATCAATACTTCTGTGTCGAGCATGAATTTCAAGGACATTTCACTTTTTTCTTAAGCGCATCGTTGGGGTCTGATAATGACTTGGAGAAGCAGTGGTCGGGCGCCCCCCTTCTCTCGCTCTCTCTCTCTCTCTCTCAGTGTGCTCTCTGCCTCAAACACTGAGAGGCCTGGAAGACCAGGGGTGCTCGAATATTTGATCTGCTCTGTGCAGTATCGTACCTCTGAGCCTACATTAATTTGTGTTGTATATAGGCCCCCTCACGTTTCATTTACGAGGAACTCTAAATTTTTGGATGAATTGCAGCGATTATTACCGGGTTACAGTCATAAAATCATTCTCAGTGATCCGAATGCTGATCTCTGCACTGCCAGTGATGATGCTCCGTTTCACTTTGCTTTCTTTCAAAAGTGCTTGAGAGAATTGTTTACGACCAGTTTATGGAGTATTTAGGGTCTCAAACATCCTCGACCCACTCCAACTGGGTATCGACGGCACAGTTCGACTGAGACTGCTCTGCTGAGATTGACCGAAGACATACGCAGTGCTAGAGACAAAAGACAGGTGACGTTACTATTATTGTTTGAATTCAGCAAGGCGTTCGACACTATATGTCCCACTCGTTTGTTGAACTGCATGATGCGAATGGGCTTCTCGCAAGAGATGCTAATGTGGATATGGGCATACTTGTCTGGAAGAGAGCAACTCGTCATCTCGAATAGAACAATAAAATCTTCTTGGCTCTCCACCACACTAGATATTCCTCAGGGTTCTGTTTTAGGACCACTGCTGTTATGCCTTTACATTAATGACCTTGGTCGTGCCCTTGACTCTATGTACTGATGACCTCAAGGTTTACCATAGTTTTCCTAGGGATAACTTCGAGGCAGGAGCCAGATACATAACAGCTGCGGCCCGTGCTGTCTCGGACTGAGCCTCATCTGCCTCCTTGAAGCTCAATGTTGGAAAAAAGTTTGTGATTCTTTTTGGAACTCGCAGGTTCCTTTCTGAAATTGAGTCCGCTGAGTTCAATTCTTTTGAACTCTGGGAGGGGGCAGTCGTGTCTTTGTCTGAGACTGAAAAAAGACTTGGTGTTGTGTTAGACGCGGGTCTTACGTGGAGACCACGCATTGAATTGATTTGCAAAAGAATCAACCAGGTTTTATAAAGCTTACGTTTTTTCCGTCAGTACATCACGGAGGCTCTTCGTGCCAATCTGGTGCGTTCACTGGTCTTTCCACATTTCAATTACTGTTCGACTGTTTATTTAGATGCGTCCCTTGAGGACAAGGCTACAACGCTCACAGAATTCCTGTGTGCGTTATGTGACAGGTGCTAGGTGGGATGACCATATCACCCTCTTCAGGATCCGATTAGGCTGGATAAGAGTATACGGTTGGGGGAATTTTTTATGTATTTGCAGATCTACAAGATCTTACGGCTGCGTAAGCCGGAGTACCTCGCTGATCTATTCTCTCCTGATATATCTGATCGACCGGTTAGGGGTGAACCTAAAGAGACTTCCGTTCCTCGGATACGTACCGATACGGGAATTAAATCTTTTTCTGTTCAAGACGCTCATTTGTGGAACAGACTGCCATCCTGTATTAGAAATGCGCCCTCTCTTTCTCGCTTCAGGGAGCTAGTGATGGAGCATTTGAGGGGTTGGTATATCACTATAGATTCCTCAAGTCAGTCGTCTTCTTTACCTTTTTTTGATTTTCGCCCTAAATTATTTATATGTGTGTATCTTGAGTATGTATGTATTATCCTTCATTTTATACTGTATATACGAGTAACATACATCTCATACATACATACGTCTCGTACATTCATCTCATTCATTGTTTGTAAGAGTGTATGAGTGTGTACTGACTGATAGATATTGAATTATGAGAGAAATGTGACTTATTTGTAGAATTTTATGTAACAATTACATATTTATTTATTTATTGCCCTATACTGCGCTACATCTGTGATAATGACGTATATGTGATATTATTTATATTTCAGTTGACTTAAGATGATTGCGTTTTTAAGTGTTATTTGTGCAATAATTTTGTAAAAATTTTACAAATAAACTTGTATGTATCTATCTATCTATCTCTCGGCTAGGCGTTTCACGGTCCTCTCTCAGAAGAGATCTCTCACAAGAGAGAGGACCGTGAAATGTCTAGCCTTTCTCTTTGAATATTCCCGTATTCGTTACAGTTGAAGCAACCCGGCGACGCTTGATCTTGTGAGCCTGTGCTATTTCTGGTGGAAGGGGTGCGTTTCTCATGTCCTCGCAGCCGAACGACGATATATGTTTGCCGGTTACCGGTAAGGAAGAAACTCGATTGTTGCGGATTCTTTACGTTCCACCCTCCAAGGTGAGAGTTAGATTTGGGGGACGTCGATCGAGAACGAAATTTTCGCTATTATGTATCCGGCTGCTGCATTAGTTGGTGAGCTAATCTTAAACGATTAAGCGTCCCCGTTCGTTTGCAATGAGTGCATATTAATTTCCCGAGTTTGGCATTGATCATATGAATGTTTTATCGTCTTCAAACCTTTCGGCTTTTGAAGTCATCGTGGCATCGGCCTTCCTCCACGAGGTCTTGGCTGCTGGCAATTCCCTTTCTATATCTAACGCGTGACGCCGGGTTTCAGTTCAGATGGCCGGCATGAAAATTTCTCCATGTCTACGGGAAGTATGCTCCGCGCTTCGTTACATCCATTGATGAATTGATTAAGTAGAATATTTTGTTCCACTAAATAAAGTATTATTTATGTATGAATGTCTTCTTTTTTGAGTCGCTAACATTTAATTTTTTTATATTTTATCTTTTAAGTTATCTAAACAGTGAGGTAAATTTTCTAAAAATTTACTACCACAATACTAATTTCACTACCATTTTTATGCAGACACTGCAAAAGATTTTTTAATTTTTACACACAGTATTCAGTTCACCTACAGGGACAAACCAAGGCCTCCGCCACCAATCTAAGAAAGGGTGTAGTAAATCACTCATATAAAATATTAATCTACACTCTATGTACAATTTCAATCCAAGTGTGCAACATTGGGCTTCTTTCGTCCCAAGGCTGCTCTGTTTCTGGAGCCAATATCGCTCCATCTCCATCGATAAATCTGTGGAGGGGTAGAGATATTGCATACACAACATAAGGATGTAGGTTTAGTTTCTTTTATATTTAAACCAGATCTATGTATAGTAGAAAAAGAATAAAAACTGTGACGGGTGTCGCCTTTTGCAGCTATGTCTGTCACCCACCTCTCATCCTCCCTTTTGGCTTTCAATGCTGCCCGACGCTCTCTCAATTCTTGTACCGCGCTGAACTCCTGCTTAGCCACGACCATTACCTCCTTGGCGAGGACTGTTCGCGCCTACTGCCTGATCTCGCGCCTCCTGCCGCTCGAGCTTCCTCGAGGAGAAAGCGAAAGGCTCGAGCCTCTTCCTCAACGAGTCACTTGAAGGTGGGCTGTTCATCTTCATCAGCCGAGCAGCTTCCTGCAGCTAGGAGACGTATGATCTTCAAAGTTCTGGAGCTTCCTTTAGACTCCGGCAACTTTGGCTACCTCAGCTGGGTCTCTCCTCGCTCGACGGATGGATTGCGCCATCATCGGACGACATGATGCCTGTGACTATAATAAAAAACGAATAAAACGAGGGCAAATAGACTTGGACCGTTTAAAGCTGCTCAAGTTGGAAACTATACAGTAGTGGTTGAAAAAAACTGTGCGCTTTGAAAGGATAGTCTGGAGAAACGTTAATTCATTCGTATGTATAAAAAACAAGGGTTGCACCTGTCAAGATAAACAACTCAAACGCTTAACGTTGCCTATGTTATCGATACAATTAATTGCTTAAGTAACTTACATTTAGTCATTTACCCTAAATCATTAATGTATTCTAAAGAATACTAACTTGTTGCATTTTTTATTGATTTTGTTTATCTCTATACTTACAACCCAAGATTCTAATTATTTCTGGAGAATATATAGTAAATTGAAAAATATTATTGGCTATACAATTACTGAAACTAAATATATCTATAATTTATTGTATAAAATGATACAATATTATTAGCATGTAAATATTTATGAGAAAAAATTACATTATTATTATAAATTAAAATTTTGTAAACAATTTTAATATATGTATACTTATATACTAGGATCTTGAATAAGTTCTCTCTGTTTCTTCCAAAACGGCAGTAGCAGTGCATCGGATATGGAATTTCTAATAGTAACGAACATGCAAAGAAGAACTGTATCTATACTTAAATTTTAGTATAAACAAACATATTTATTATTATTTTTGAAAATTTCTACTTTTGTTTAACAAAGTTTATTAGCGATCAATTTTATGACACTACTTTCTTTAAAAGAAATCTGCAGCTGAAGCACATTTAATTCTATTTGATACTTAGAGTGACAACGCTTTGTCGGATACAACATATAATTGACGCTGTCGACTGATTTTGACGCTTTAAAAATAATGATTTTAAGCTTGAAAATCAAGAACGTTCTGGTGCACCGAAAAAATTTGGGGACAAAGAATGATTTATGATTTGATCAAACGCTAGAAGAACTTGGAAAAACATTGCAGGCAGATGAGTCAACTGTTTCAAATCATTTAAAAGTGTTATGAATTATCTAGAAGCAAGGGCGTTAGGTGCAGTATAAATTGAAGCCAAGAGACGTCGAATAGCTTTTGTTGCACGTGAAAACTGCTTCAACATCAGAAACAAAAAAATTTTCTACCATACTGTAACAGGCGATGAGCAATAAATATGCTACAATAATCCAATGGGTAGAAAATCATGAGATCAAGACAAAGTGATTTTGTGA
The DNA here is from genome assembly GCA_018906755.1 of Sycophaga agraensis. Taxonomy (NCBI): domain Eukaryota; kingdom Metazoa; phylum Arthropoda; class Insecta; order Hymenoptera; family Pteromalidae; genus Sycophaga; species Sycophaga agraensis. The sequence continues at coordinate 519,355 of JACCIE010000079.1, forward strand.
CGATTTACACGATAATGCTCGGCTTCATATTGCAAAACAAGTGAAAACCGAGCTGCAAACGCTTCTACGGAAAATTCTATCCCACCCACCATACTCACTTGACATAACTCCTTCCGATTGCCACCAATTGTGTTGCTAAAAAATGGATCGATTCTTGGATAAACTCAAAAATCATGTCATTTTTTTACGTGGAATTCATATTCTGCCAGAAAGATGGCAGAAAGAGGTCTCTAGTGATGTATATCATATAGTGACTTATATTTTATAAAAAAAAAATAGTGAGAACTTATTCAAGGTCCGAATATACGAGGTGTGTTCAAAAAGTAATGAGAATTTTTAAATTTCGCGGGTTTGGAGAGTCCGCCTGTATAAATTTTCTTTTTATTATATTGGTACACATGCCCCTGAAGTACGATAAAATTTTCAGCAATATTCATTGCTTACTTTTTAAGTGGCAGCCGCTAGCGTAGACGTGTTTTTTCGAGCTCGGCGATTTTCGTTTGTGAAAAAAATGGATCAAAGAATATGTATTCAATTTTGCGTAAAAAATGAAATAAAGTGTAGTGAAGTTTGTAAAATGTTAACAAAGGCATATGGTGAGTCTGCTATGAGAAAAGCAAGGATTTACGAGTGGTATAAGCGTTTCCAAGATAGCCGCGAAAATGTTGATGATGAACGACCCGGACGCCCAAGCACATCAACAACCGATGAAAACATTATAATTTAATGGCATAGTGCATCAGTGAATTCTTGCCACAAAGTCAAACAATCAATAAGGAGTACTACCTACAAGTTCAACGCCGTTTGCGTGAAGCAATCCGAAAAAAGCGCCCGGATTTGTGGCAGAACAATTCATGGCTTTTGCACCACGATAATGCACCTGCTCACACTTCATTGCTTGTTCGTGAATTTTTGTCAAAAACAAAACTGTAACGATGCCTCAACCTCCATATTCGCCAGATATGGCTCTATGTGACTTTTTGCTATTTCCAAAAATAAAGAGAACATTAAAAAGCCGTCGTTTTGCAAGCTAGATGATATTAAAAGCGAATCGCTAAAAGAGCTAAAAGCTATTACAAAGATCGAGTTTCAAAAGTGTTTCGTGGATTGGAAGAAGCGTTGGCAGAAGTGTATTATATCCGAGGGGGATTACTTTGAAGGGGACAAAATAGATATTCATGAATAAATAAATATTTTTTTCATAAAACAAAAATTCTCGTTATTTTTTGAACACACCTCGTATAGTATAATTTCATATTGCTCATAATTCTTACCAGTTGAAACACAAATTAAGCTCATTTCTGTTCCTTTAGTTTGAACAATGCCAGCTAAAACTTTTCGTCTTGCATGTTGTGGTTTATTTTGCATTAATTCTGCAAATTTTTGATTAACCATTTTTCCAATTTTATCAGCTAGAATTTGAGGTAAACTTAGATGTTCCTTCAAAATGTTAGAATTCGTATAACTAGGTAACACTTGTATTGGCAATGGAACGTAAAACGAAGAACTATGAACATTTCTTAGTTTTGCTAAGGCTGCTTTACTTGCTGCTGCTTTTGCTAACTTTTTACTAGGTCCTGTACCTTCAAAAATCTCTCCATCGATTGTAATAGCGACAGTAAATTTTGCATAACTTTCACCTGCATCCGAAACACATCTGTACACCACTCCAGGATATAATTCATTTATTAATGCTACTGGACCCTTATCAAGAAATTTATTACTATTTTTAGGTTCCTGAGGTAAAGTTTTAAATACATTTACAAGATCTCTTTCTGTTATATCATTAGTAAAATCTGGTTCTACTAAAACATCTAAGGGCGGTGGGCTAATAGCTTGTTGCATTTCTGGTGTGTTCCGAAATTGAATAATATTTCTTAATGCAAGCTCCGCCGCAGCATGTTTTGCCATTTTCTTTGTCCTACCAGTTCCTTCATAAGTTTGTCCATCGATTATTACTGCAATAGTAAACAATGGGGCATGCGTTGGACCTGTTTGTGAAATAAGTTTATAAACTGCACCAATTTTCAATTCATTTAACGCACATACTGCATTTTTGGGTTGACAATTTTTATATTTTTTCTTGGTATTAGATGTTCCTATAATAAAAACGAATAATTAAAGATTGCTTTCTCGTTATAATATATTAAAAATATATTTTAATCAATAACGACTAATGGGTAGCAGTATTCGGTATTTAATAAGTATTCGACTCCCTCTATCTTAGAAATTACTCATTATAGAAATATGATCACCAATCTCAATCTAACGGAGGCCTTTACCTTTGCTTTAACCTTAACCTTCATCAAGAAAACGATTTCGAGGTCAAGTCGAAGTTGTCAGATCGAAACCAATAGAAAATTTTTTTCTTGATGTTGATTTTGATAGTTTGATATCGGTGAATGCAAGATCATTGCAGATAACATATATTTAAAGTATTCTCCTTGGACAGTTTGATAGTGATCTAATCTTACACAAAATGCGTATAGTTCAAGGTTGTGCATAATAGTTCTTTTTACTATGATTAATCATGGTTATGCCATGGACAAATTATTTTTGGAAATAAAATTTTTATCCTCTTCCAAATTCAGGATAAAAATTTAAAGTGTTCATCTACAGACATGGTGCTTCCTTCCGGCGGGCCTAGTCATTAAATCATACTAACACCAGGTCATTATTCCATGAATATGTTTCTTGTCTCCTGCAAGTTCTGTGGACGCCATGGCCTATCATGCAAAAGTTTTAGAAAAATGACCACAAACAACAGTTTATCCATTTATATAAAATGAGGCGTTTTATACGTCACTAGAAGAGCAGCCCCTCTTTCCACCACACAACTCCTTGTAATTGGCAAGCCAATTAAGCAACCATGCAGCTTAAAGCAAAAATTAAAAAAATTTAACCAGTAAAGAATATTTTAGAGAAAAATTTGAGTCCGCTCCGTTATATCGTCGACATCGACACGCCTCCCGCGCCTCCGACTCCACTTGCCACCGAACCTTTTTTTTTACGCGCACTCAAAAAAAAAGGCAAGAGACGTGAGGAAAACTAACCGTTGCATTCCTAAGCGCGTGTAAAGCCCTCGTGCGAATCTTTCGTGCACGAATCAATCAAAGTTTCGTGTCCTCTCGGCGCCCGAGAGAAACGAACGACGTGAAATCGACGCACGCGTGAAGTTTCCCCCGAAAAGATACGCGGAGATTGCTATGCCGGCCACGGAGTTCATAATGTTCAAGGCTATGTAGGCCTTGAACGCGATAAGCGCGAGGTTAGCGCGGAGCTAGCCTAGAATAATTGCGAGCGCATGCATGCGCAGCGAATACGGTCAATTCAACGCGAATTAGTGTACCCGGTGCGAGAGAGCGCATGCGCAGTGCGAATCCGTTTGCGCAACATAATTATTAAAGCATTTTATATACGCGCGCGATGCGCTGACAATAGTTTATAGTAAATAAATACGTTTCGACTTTTTGGCACGAAGACAATAAATAAACCCTTTATTTATTTATCCCGTCGATGGCAAGAACCGGCATCCCCGATCTCCCTTGCCTTTTTTGTGATTTTAGTCGGAACGAGCAATTCCAAGGACAACGCCGCCTCCGCGGGAGTTTACCTCGGCAACTCATTAGCTGAGAGGCCAGCCAGCTGACGCACTACACACCGTGCGCGGCCGAGGGGCAAGTGCATGCAACACTGCCCCATAGCTGGTAGAAGTGAAGACACCTTTCGTGTCACTCATATTGTACACGGCCAGGTCGGAGATATTTCCCCCCCGAATTTTCCCGTTACTATATGTATATTTTATACATTATACAAATATTTCCATACCATATATACTCATGTATTACATATTATATATATTTTATATAGATTTTCCATCTTCATAATAATTTTTAAATATAATGAGCGATGCATAATGCATCCCTATGAATCATTATAGTAATAAGAAATTAATATAACACAAGCTACACCGTAAGATAAAAATTTGAAAATTGCGACGAGTATCTCGCCGTGGTCACCGCTGTACTGAGCACGTGCTCGCAGCCTTGACCATGCGCCGAGTGGGGGGCACTGAGCTGCGCGAAATTCGGCGCACCGCGGTAATTGTCGCGCGGGAAAGCGCGCGGGCCGCGGCGGATAATGAAGGAGAGAGGGCAATTAGGCGCGCGATCGGCCCTCGATCCTTGTGAGATTGCACGATTTCGATCAGTGTGTCTCGGGACACGGTGCCTCCCGAGACTGATAGCGGCGAAGCGCTACGTTTCCGTGCAACGCGAGTCAAAGTTTTAGAATAGTTTATTAGAGAGAGTGATAGCGAGAGAGAGATAGAGAGAGAAGAAAGAGAGAGAGAGAGAGAGAGAGAGAGAGAGAGAGGGGGGTGCATCACAGTGCAGGTGCACTCAAACTGAAAGACAGAGATAGCGAACCTTGGGACGCTTCGATCTCGCCCTTGCAGTTTGAGATTGGCGAAACAAGCGTAAGCGTTTTCCCGCCAATTCGGAGATCGCCGCCGCCACCAAAGTAAGTGGAATTGATATATATATATTTTGTAGCCTGTGCGCGATCATCCGCGTCGGGAGAGTGAGAGAGAGAGAGAGAAAAAGTTAGATAGATAGCGTCGCTCATTGTCGGGATTCCTTTTGTAAATTTTATTATAATAAATATTTATTGATTTAATATTAAAAACATCCGTGTAATCATTTCGCGCGCCTTTTCCCATTTTTCGCGTCTCTTATAGCAGCGAGCACCCAGGCTCGCCCCGCCGCGTCCGCGGATTTTCCGTGCGACTATACGAGCAGTAGGAGAGGACGGAAAGTCCTTAAGTCGCGTGGTGGCTGGGAGCCGGGGCGAAATCAGCCACCTGGTATTCGCCACGTGACAAATTGGCGACCGTGACAGGACGCCGGCGGTAAGGGTCGCGAACGAAAATTTTAGCTTTTCCGTGAGGGAGCGGACGCGAAAATTGCGCGCGATTTATATAGCGTTAGTGTGTGAAGTGTATGTGAGTGTAGAGGGGGGGTAGTAGCTCGTGGCTCCGCGCTGTAATAAAGCGCTGAGCGGGAAAATTTTTATTTTATTGTGAGAAATCGGGAGCGGGAATAACGGAATCAATTAGTTTTGTGGAATAATTGTTTTTAATAATTATTAATGATAATAATTAAATTAATTTTTTTTGTAGGGTGATTTCGCGATTTCTGCCCCGATTTGGTAAAAACTAAAAAAAAAAAAAAAATAATTTAAATAAATAATTAAAAAAAAAAAAAATTTTTTTAGTGATTGTTAGCATTTGCGCGCTGATCCAGCCGCGGCCGCCCCTCCCTTTTTGTGCCTGGCTGTCGGAGGTCCTGTGAAGAACAGGCGTCGACTGTTTGGCGCCGCGCGCGGCGCGGGGAGGTAAGAGCTTGCGTTTGAGCGAGCTCCTCGGAGGCCGGCAGCTGTCGAGTTAGAGCCGATAGCAGAGGGCGCGTCGGTGGTTTGCACTGACCCCTCGCGTGGAGGCTCCAGTGTGCGAAGGGGGGGGGGGGGTGCATTTCTTCGTGCACAGGGGCACAGAGGAAGTGCAGGAGTGCACATTTGTGCAAATTATTTTATAAAAATAAGGTTGTGTTTGTGTGCGTCGCGGCGGCCGAAGCGAGCGTGCTGTAATATTTTTAATATTAGAATAAAATTTTAATAATTTATTTTGATAAATAATATTTTTTATATTTAATAATATTTTTATTATATTTTATATTTTATTATATTTTGTAAATTGTTTTCTTTGTGCTTTGTTTTATTTAGCATTTTTCTTTTTTTTGAAAATTGTTGAGTCTTGATTTCCAGCTTTAGAAGGGGGAATTCTCACTTTTCAGATTTTCGGTTTTTTTCCAGTATTTTAATTCTCTTTTTTATATCTAGCTGGCAGAGCGCGCAGAGGTGCGGTCCAGCACCTAGTAAGCGGGGGGAGGGTATTGCCGATCGGTGCTCCCTTTTTGTACCCGCCTGAAGTGCTGATGCGACCACCCTTTGAGTGTAGTTGAGGCCGTAATGGCGGACCAAAAAAAACTGTCCTCCATTAGCGGCTTGGAGACTATAAGTGTTGACGAGGAGGAGGAGGCGGCGATGCAGCGCGCTCGCGACTACGTCGCCGCCATTAATAGAGTTTGCGAGCGCTATGGTGAGTGCGTGCGTGCCTTGCCACTTGCATCCGCGAAGGCCAGGCGCCTGCGGAGGCATGTGCGAGGCATGCCGATATAACGTATTGTGATGGAGTTGCGCCGAAGTAAGCTCTGCTTTCAAGGCGACCATAATGAGTTGCGGGAAGGCTTATGGCGTTTCCTGCTCATGGTTGCCCGGCCTCTGCTGGACGTTCCCTGGGTCGAGGGATATGACGACAACTACGACGCCGAACCATTGGATCCTCCTTTGGTTTGTTACGATTTGCGGTTGCCGTCGATTTCTCCCCAGAAACGAGGAACGGATCGTGAGGACAGCCCCGCGAAGGATGACGGCGCGGCAGTTATGACGACCAGCACGACCGGAGAGGATAGCGAGAGTTCTTCGGGAGTTCGCGTTCAAGAGATTGGAGTTGATCCTAAGGATCATTCCCCGACTGTTTTTAAACAAGGGGTAGATGTCCCGGAAACCTCCCAGCCGGAGTCGACTGAGGTGGACGGGCTGACCCTCCGAATGCAGGAGCAGGTACGGCAGATCGTCTCATCCGTGATGACAGAAATTTTCGCTTCTCAGTGTGATAGTATTCCGCAGACGCTAAGAGGATCAACTACGCAAGTTGCTCCTTCTATGGCGTTAGCGGGTGGGCCGGCTAACAAGGGTGAGAGCCCGAGTTTGCCGCCTAATTCAGTTGAGAGAGGGAAGCCTCCTGCAGCGGCCTCTACGCCGCATAAAAGGAAGGTTTCCTTGAAGAAAGCAAACAAGAAGGTGTTTGTGAGTTCGGATGCGGATGACTCTTCACAGAGCGGATCGTCAGGAGAAGAATCTGTGTTGATGTCGGCGCCGCGTCCGAGCAAGTTAGTGAATCGTCGTGATAGAGTGAGGGTCAAGGATACTGCTCCGAGGCGACGCAGTTTTTACCTTCAGGTTTTACCTTCGACGACTGAGTCAGCCGCGGGCGATCTTCAGTTGGCAGCAACCATGGCCCGGAAGAATAGCGATGATAGTTCGAATAGAGAGAGACGTGAGTTTTCGCGACATAACTCGCTGCAGACGGGCGTTGCGAGATGCACGTCTTTCTTTCGCTGGTAGAGATACGGAGGATGCGTGGGATTTCCTTGAGGGTCTCGAATTGTTCAAGGAGCAGCTGGGAGTTTCAGATAGATGTTTGATAGGCTCCTTGCAATCGGCTTTCGTGGATGACGCTCGGAAATGGTACCACCGCGTCCAACGTATGTTTGTGGACTGGGAGTCCTTCGTGCAAGCCTTTCAGAACAAGTACTGCACGATAGTTAGCGATTCGACTCTGCTCAGAGATCTTCAGTGTTTGCGCCAGAGAGAAGGAGAGACGATCGCGAGGTTTATGGATGCGTTCCAGACGAAGGCAAACGCTATGCGTCACCCGCCGTCGGAACGCCGTCAGAAGATGATCTTTGAGCAGGTCTTACCGACTTACCGGCGGTATATCATGGATAAAGATATGCCGGACGTGCGGTCGCTGGTTCAGTGGGGTAAGCGTTTGGAGGACGTCCAACGGATCGATGATAGGTTTGAGTCTCCGTCACTCGATCTGTCATCGAGCAAGAAGAAGGTGGAGAAAAGGAGTGAAGCTAAAGTTGGTGTGAATGCTGCATCTACGGCTCCTAGTCTGCCGCCCGCTGCAGACTAAAAGAAGAAGAGAAAGAAGAAGAGTACGTCGTCGAGCGGTAGCGGGAGTAGTGATAGCGGTGAGGTTGCTTTGCTAGAAAGCATAGCAAGGCAACAGCACCAGCCGGAGAAGCAGAGTCGCGTTACGGGGCAGATAGCGCCAATGCGCTCGAATCTGCCTCCCCAGGGGGTTGGAAGACGGGAGTTTGGAAGCGGACAGCGAAGCGGCCAAGTGCAGCCATCTAAAACGTGGCCCGGGCCCTCGTATGTTCAGCTGCATGCTCCGACTCCAATGCCGACACCTATGGCGAATGCTCCGTTTTATGGACAGTGCTACACGTGTAACGGCGTTGGACATAGAGCCTCGATGTGCCCGAAGCGAGTCTGCTATAAATGCAGGCTTCCGGGACACAACGCGAGCGCCTGCCCAACTGCTAGCCCGCAGGTAGCGTGTCAAGTTTGCGACTGCCCTGGTGTAGTTTTCCGGACTTGCCCGAACTGTGCGCACGTAAGGGAGAGCCTGGGAAACGCCAAAGCAGGGCAACAGACGCGTCCCCTGGGCCCTGCGGGGAAACGGTAGCGAGCGAGAGGACGAGTGGAAGGTTGAGTGTATTGGAGAATCGAGAGAAGGAAGTTAGGCATGAAGAGTCGAGTCAGGAGCGTCAAAATCGAGAGACACAGAGTGAGTGTGAGAAAGAGAGAGAGCATCTCGAGAAGACGCTTCGAGCTTCTCAGGAGTTGATGGATGAGCTCCAGAGGCTCTCCACAGCCTGTAAGCTGCTCGATACAATGCCGGACAAGCCTTCGAATCGAGTTCGCGTTGAGGTGCCTAGTCGGACGCCTGCGCAGAGTTTGGAGTTTCCGCCTCTACGAAGCAGCAGAGAGGCTTCGAACAAAGCTGCGGGTGAAGGATCCGAGAGTTCACTGAGGAATTCGCTGTCCCGTCTGGCTACAGGCGTACTCAAGGGTGCTGTGCCGAAACAGTCGAACAGTAAGGAGCAGACGGTGGCCGGTGTTATAACCGACAACCGAATGTACCTAACGGTTCGATTGAACAGCAAAGATGTGTGTGCGTTGTTTGATCCTGGTTCCATGATTTCTTTGATCGACCCCGAAGAAGCAAAGGCGTTTAAAGATAAATGGAAACGGGCTCAGCTAGCGGTTCGTGGAGTTACTGGAGGAACTCAGAAAATCCTTGGAGAACTTGAAGTTCTCTTTGAAGTAGAGAATATCGAGCAGGCAGTTGATCTTAGAATTTTGCCGGATACCGGTCACCCTGTCATTCTCGGAGTAGATTTTGGTCTCAAGTATGGTTTTGAGTTATCGCTGGTAGGATGTTTCTGGAGGATTCCTGGTGGAAGATGGCGTCCTTTCTCAAAAGTTGGTGAATTGAGTTCAGATCCGAGAATTTTCGCAGAATGCTGTGGTATCGTTGAAATACTAAGCGAGGAGCAAGAGCAAGTGAAGGCTTTGATGGAAAAGCTACTTCCAGAACCCGGAGAGCTACACAGGTTTACGACTCTTATTGAACATCACATCGATGTCCAGGGTGCTGTGCCGGTGAGACACGCGCCTAGGCGTATGATCTCCCAAGGTTCTCGAGTTTGCTCAAGAAGAGGTGAAGAAGATGTTTGAGAAAGGGAATATTGAGCGTAGCGCTAGTGAGTGGTGTAGTGCACCAGTGATTGTCAAGCGAGAAGGGAGCTATAGGTTTTGTATAGATTTTAGAGATGTAAGTAAGACGACTAGACGCGATAACTATCGTTTACCGAATATAGATTCGATTTTGGATAAGTTGGGCGAAGCTAGGTATATTTCTAAAAACGACCTAAAGAAAGCTTACTTCCAGGTGTTCTTGACTGAAGTTAGCCGGCAATTTACAGCTTTTGCTGTGCCTGGCTCGGGTTAATCGGGGCCTTATTTGGACCCGAGGTAGAACCTCACGTTTTCGCGTACTTGGACGTTCTGATAGTGGTGACGCAAACGTTCGAAGAGCACCTGAAATGGGTAGAGTTTGTGTTGCGTACGATTGTAGAAGCCGGATTCGAGGTAAATCGTGAGAAGTGTGAGTTTTGTTGTTCGAGTGTGCGTTTCCTAGGTTACCGGCTGGATGCTGACGGATTAAGGCCTGACCCGGAAAGGGTTGAGCCGGTCCTGAACTATCTGGCACCCAAGAATGTGAAAGAGTTGCGTACGTTTTTGGATATGGTGGGTTGGTACGCACGGTTTATTGAGAAAGAGTCCGAGCTTAAAGTGCCCCTCACGAAGTTGTTAAAGAAAGATCAACCGTGGGAGTGGCAGAGAGAACAAGAGGTTGCGTTTAATGCTTTGAAGAACGCGCTTGTAAAGGCCCCTGTGCTTGCTCGTCCGAATTTTTCTAAGTCATTTACGGTCCAAAGCAATGCTAGTGATTACGCCATTGGAGTCGTTTTGACTCAGGAAGATGACGATGGGTTTGAGCATCCGATTGTGTATATCAGCCGTGTCTTAAATCCGGCTGAGAGAAATTACACTACGTCGGAAAAGGAGTGCCTTGCCTTATTGTGGGCAATTAAAAAACTGAGGCCATATTTGGAGGCCTATGAATTTGTTGCTGAAACAGATCATAGCGCTCTAACGTGGCTTATAAATCTTAAAGAGCCTATAGGGAGGCTAGCGCGTTGGGCCCTCGAGATGCAGCAGTGGGATTTCGAGATTGTGCATACAAAAGGCGCACTCAACAAGGTTCCTGATGCTCTCTCTAGAGGGATCGACAGAGAGATTGCGATTGTGGCGAATTTTGAGACGATCTCGGATCCTTGGTATCATGACAGAATAAACGAAATTCAGCGTTGCCCTCGAAAATTTCCGGGATAGAAAGTGATAGATGGCATGCTGTATCGTTATTCTCCTGATGAGATCTTGGATCCGATCTCGTTTCAAGAGGAGGGGTGGAGACTCGTCGTACCAGACGAGTATAGAGTTGGAGTGATCGAGCAGGCACATCGCCACCCGTCGTCGGGTCATCTTGGAATCGAGAAGACTTACGACAGGGTAAAGAGGGAGTATTATTGGCCTGGTTTTTACTACCAAGTGCGTGCATACGTGCAGCAGTGTAGCGAATGCGAGCGCTATAAAGTCTCTCAGACGGGTCCTCACGGGCTGATGGGTAAGCGAATCGTGGAGAGGCCATGGGCAGTGGTGGCTGCAGACGTGATGGAGCTGCCTCGTAGTAAGAGCCAATTTAAATACATTTTAGTGTTTCAGGATCTTTTTACGAGGTGGATTGAGTTGAAACCATTGCGTGCGGCTATCGGGAAGGCAGTGGCGAAAGCTTTTGAAGAGTTGGTGTTATTTAGGTGGGAGACTCCCGAGTTCTTATTGACGGACAATGGTACAGAGTTCGTTAATAAGCATCTCCGGGAGATGTTGGAAGATTTTGGTGTAAAGCATGTAACCACGCCTCCGTATCACCCCCAAGCCAATCCGATTGAGCGTACGAATAGGACGTTGAAAACGATGATTGCCACGTTCGTTGAGACTGATCATCGTTAGTGGGACGAGCACTTGCATGAGTTTCGACATACAATTAACACGGCCGTGCAAGCTAGCACAAAAGTCTCGCCAGCGTTCTTGAATTACGGGCGCCACCCACAGCCAGTGAAGAGTTTGCGACGTGAAGTTGCGGGAGAGAAGGTAGTTGTTCGTGCCGACCCTGAGCATTGGCTTTATCATCTGAAACGATTGGACGTTCTTTGGGATCTCGTGAGGAAGCATAACGATGAATCCTAGGAGCGCAACGCCCGAGCGTATAATCGCAATAAAAGAGGCGCGTCGTTTCAGGTGGGCGACCTTGTATGGAGGCGCGAGAGCACGCTTTCGGATGCTGCGAAGGGAGTCTCCGGTAAGCTGGCATCAAAATATTTTGGTCCCTTCTAGATTAAAGAAGTGCTTGGTGACACAGTCTTTATTCTCGAAGATGCTGGCCGGAAGACCTCTAAGGTGCATATTCAGCACCTAAAGCGATATATACCACCGAGGCGAGCTAACGTACCGACCGACGAAGTGTCGGAAGTCAGTATCTGTTCTTGTGTCGTGGTAGAGGTTGAGTGTAAGTGTAGTGTTTAGCGTGTTATTAACAAAGTTTTCCATTTTTCAGGTGGCGAACGGTGGAGAAATGGAGGGAGACATCCCCGTCGAGCCAGCTCCGGGGGTGGTTGATGGTAAGGGCGATGAGGAGTGCCTCGAAAAGCTGCTCCGGCTGGAGCTGCAAGCTCGCCGGGACAGCGTTCCGACTGACGAGGAGGAAGCACTGCTCATCAACGCCTCGGACGAGGAGATGGAGGTGCCGGAGGTGATGAGCGGCGGGGCCGCATCAACATCTGCCGAGATCGGAGACGGCACTGGCGCCAACGCCAGTAGCCCCGCGCTTGAAGGCCCCGAAGCCCCAGCCACCGCCACGGACGGACAGCACCTCGGTGCAAAAGAGATTGAGTGCGCCGCCTCGGGTAGTTCCGGGAGCCAAGGTAGGAGCCACCGTAGCATCGCGCACTCTGGCACCCCACGTTCCGGTAGCGAAGGGAGTGCAAAAGCGGATGAAGACAGAGGATCGCGAAAGCGTCGGCTTGACGCCGTCAGCTTCATACGCGGAGATCCAGACCGCACGGATCTCCGCGGCTGATCTGACGGTGATCGGAATGGGCGCTGAAGCATCCGGTGTTTCCCCGCTGATGCCTCCTGCGGAGATAGCAGGGTCCTTGGAGGCCAACCCTGTGCAGCCCATGGTAGTGTCCGGAGAGGCATTTGACGACTCGGTGGGAAGCGGAGATTCCGTTTCCCTGGGGCTTGCCCCATTGTCAGGGCCGATCGCCGTGCCTGCCGGAACAGGGACTGAATACGCACAGATGGCTCGCGCTTTCCAAGAGGCCAGGCTGTTTCTCGGCGAGCTCCGGAGCGCCGAGCCTGCGGATAGAGTGTGGATGCGAGCGGCATTGGCTCGGTTATTCCAGGACCACCCGACTCTGCAGTAGAGCTTGCAGAAGAGCGGTAGCGTTGAGCTTGCGAAGGTGGCCTCAATAACACCAGAGGCCACCGCCCCTTCTGAATTCGGTTGCTTGCCCAACTTTGCACGCTTAGTTTTTTCTGTGATATTAATAATAAGTAGTGGAATTTAGTGTATTGGTGAAGAAGAGTAGCCAAATAAGCCTGTAAGGTTGGCGGCGACCAACCGGATGAATAAACTTGACATCTGGGAAGATGTGAAGTTTAGGGGGGGGGGGGTATTGCGACGAGTATCTCGCCGTGGTCACCGCTGTACTGAGCACGTGCTCGCAGCCTTGACCATGTGCCGAGTGGGGGGCACTGAGCTGCGCGAAATTCGGCGCACCGCGGTAATTGTCGCGCGGGAAAGCGCGCGGGCCGCGGCGGATAATGAAGGAGAGAGGGCAATTAGGCGCGCGATCGGCCCTCGATCCTTGTGTGATTGCACGATTTCGATCAGTGTGTCTCGGGACACGGTGCCTCCCGAGACTGATAGTGGCGAAGCGCTACGTTTCCGTGCGACGCGAGTCAAAGTTTTAGAATAGTTTATTAGAGAGAGTGATAGCGAGAGAGAGATAGAGAGAGAGAGAAGAAAGAAAGAGAGAGAGAGAGAGAGAGAGAGAGGGATGCATCACAGTGCAGGTACACTCAAACTGAAAGATAAAGATAGCGAACCTTGGGACGCTTCGGTCTCGCCCTTGCAGTTTGAGATTGGCGAAACAAGCGTAAGCGTTTTCCCGCCAATTCGGAGATCGCCGCCGCCACCAAAGTAAGTGGAATTGAAATATATATATTTTGTAGCCTGTGCGCGATCATCCGCGTCGGGAGAGTGAGAGAGAGAGAGAGAAAGAGTTAGATAGATAGCGTCGCTCATTGTCGGGATTCCTTTTGTAAATTTTATTATAATAAATATTTATTGATTTAATATTAAAAACATCCGTGTAATCATTTCGCGCGCCTTTTCCCATTTTTCGCATCTCTTATAGCAGCGAGCACCCAGGCTCGCCCCGCCGCGTCCGCGGATTTTCCGTGCGACTATACGAGCAGTAGGAGAGGACGGAAAGTCCTTAAGTCGCGTGGTGGCTGGGAGCCGGGGCGAAATTAGCCACCTGGTAACCGCCACGTGACAAAATATAAAAATGTTAAATTATAAGTGCAAAAACAATTAAAGGATTGATCCCATTAATCCCTGTTCTTTAATTATAGAATTTACTTTTTTTACTTATGGAGTACATGTTCCTTTCTAATTTTGAACATAATCACTTACAAGTTTAACATGTAAATCGCACAGAATTAGTATAAATAAGTCTTACACATATTGAGTTAATCTCTAGACCGCCAGGATTACGTCGTATGGCGCGTAACTTTTTTGTATCAATTTATGTTTTGAGCAATCACGAAAATCGATGAAAACACTATTCTAGGCGTTTTTGATATCGCTAATCGCGAATCTGAGGTCAGATTTTGAAAATTCACTCCCCAGGGACGGATATGCCTCTCCGAATCACCCCAATAAAATTGGGATGACCTCAAAAACCCCTGGCCTCAAGTTTTCACTGAATTTCACTGTATATTTGTGAAATTCTGAACTTTTAAAAATTTTAGCATTGTGTCATACCGTGGGCCGCCGAAGTACGCCATATGGCGTGCACCCGTAACTCGCACACATCCACCCTCAAAGGGGTTCTATCTATTAGGCTTCAGAACACTTTTCTATAAGGAAAATCGAATTTTCGTTTTTTCAAAACCCCGGCGGTCTAAAGATTAAACAAGTAAAACGTTCAATAATAAGAGGCCTCAAACACCAATATTGATAAACAATTAGCAGGAAACAACTACCATAATTATTAACTTTAAATAATAAATTATAAATAATATGCCTTAATTGTATCCGATTCATTTGTTACAAAAATAAATAGGCATAGAATTTTAAGACCTATAATAATACGAATTTAAAATTATTGTAAAATTAATTTTTAAGTGTTAATTTTCAAAGAAAGGGAAAAGGGCTCCAGTTTTCTGACGGAGACAATGCGGAATCTTTCCTCGCCCGAAGACTTCCCAAATTACTTTCAAGTCGCCTCTTTTCCCTCTCTTGGGCACACGCACGCTAGTACGGGATGACTTTCTTGCGGTAAAACGGCCCTTAAAAGATGTTTCGCAACCCGGCCGCGGCACAGAGACTGTGAACCCACGGAGCGACCAGCCACCTCTCCGTCCGCTGTAGTTTTCCACGGCGACAAATTACAAAAATATATATATCAAAATCTTTAATTCAGCGAGTAAAGCTGAATTTTTGTTTCCTTTTCAATAAAAGACAAGTTGCCTTTTTATTTTTCGGGGTCCGTCTTTAGAAATGAAACGTGAAATATTTACCCCGATCCGTCCTTTCATAAAGATGTTGAAGCCGAATCCGTTCCTCTCATGAGGAGCGTGAGAGATATCCGCCTTGGCATTGGTGGTGAAGTCGTTCCTCTCCTGAGGAAAATCTGCCTGGCTCACATCCCCCTTTTTACAAAGAGGAATCTTGCCCGCGCTCGTCCCGAGCTATTTGCCGAAAGCCGAATCTCCAAAAGAGCTGAGATGTCTGGGAGAGCTGTCTCTGTCAGGGAGAGCGAAGAGATTGAAGTCAGGACGCGAACCCCGTTCTTGGTTCCAGGCATTTTTGCCACAATAGAAAATGACCAGGCTAATAATCTTGCTCAAGCTTAAGTTACGGGATTGCCAAATTCCAAGATATTAAATAAGAATTAAGTAAGTCTAAATGGGACATTATGTGAGAGGGCTACATCTTCAATCATAGATGATATGTCTCAATTTGATATTCTGTAAGATTCATGAAAGAGACTTTCTGAAAATCTATAAAGTAAATTGATACTAAACATATTAATCCGTATTTTGAAACGATGGTAGAATTATATACTCGAAACGTTTGAACGATGGTTTGTAACGAGTAAATCATAGGCAGTTACTATACTCCGATTAACGCTACTATTTTATACTATTGAAGTTCTATTCACTCATCATTACTAAAATGGACAATTCTAGAAAAAGTCCTTCTATTTATACATTAAAAATAACTGCTATTCGTACAGTATCCGACTGGATTACGTCTGCTTCTTTGAGACTTCTTTTGGAACATCTAGATTTTTTTTCTATATTTAGTTCTCCGATCTAAGTAAATTAAATTCGTGAGAACATTTTTGCCATTGTGTGAGAACATTGCGAGATCTGGTGTTATACTCGACATTGGTCTGTCTTAAAGATTACAATGTGGACCAGTATCTCATCAAATCAAAAAGAATATATTTTTATTAATACTTCAGAACCTGTCTAGTTTGAATACCAATTCTATCTCATATTCTTGGAAGACATAACGGACCTATGTGTTTATATTCGGATAATTGACCGTATACGCGATATGTATACTAAACAATACCACATGATATGAACAATAAAAGAATTACACGCGAACAAGCGAGCAAATACGACGAGTTGAAAGCAGAAATCGATGAATACGATTATTTTTCTAGAAAATCACGTATTCTACACGATACTTACTTAGAAGTTCAAAGACAAGAGGATTGATCTACTCATACCACCAAGAAATCCTCAGGAATCACAGAGGATAATAGCGGAAGCTCTTCCGACCAAATTAGAACTACTAGAAGTCCAACCCCCGAAATTTGCGAAAGCAAGTTAGTTAACATCTCTTGTCCAAATAACCCTGTCATGACTTTTTTTCAAAATCAGACAGTGTCCATTAATGATGCCGCAATTGTGAACTCGAATTTAAGGACAAAAACATTCCATTAACCGAATTTCTAGAAGTAATAAAAGAGGCAAGTGACATGATTGACAAGACAGCTCATAGAAACTTTTTAAAACTAATAAAAAGGAAAATAAGTGGTGAAGCATGAACTTTATTAGCAGGTCTGATTATAGATACATTAGAAAACTTTACAACCCATGTTAAAGCTATATACGCATCAAACCGCACAATTATTCCACTACTAAGCAGACTTTTAACAATGAATTTCAACGAAATGGGAAGACAGTAATAGTATTTGCCAATAAAATTCGAGTAATTGGCGCTAGAGTTAGAAGCTCACCGAAATGCTAATAATGGTGTAACAGATCCGGATTTTAGACAAACCATGCAATCTGCCGTAATAGAATGCTTCAGGCGAGGTCTCGAGCCAGAGATCGAACAAAGATAAGATTAGGCAAAAACAATGATGTAAATGATATCGTTAAAGATGCTGATTCCATCGAAAAAACTCTGATGGACCTGCACCAGCTGCGAGGCTAAGCAGGATCCCACTTACATAGATTAGCTGAAGAAAGACGAGCTTTAACCTGACCATATTGTAAAGCAATAGGATATGAAGCAAGTGATTGCAAACGAATTCATAGTATTCTAATAAATTGTAGCTATTGCCATAAGCAATGCCATACAGCAAATAAATATATGCCAATTATGTAAATAACTTATGTATGTAAGTTTGACCATTCCCTAGTTCCCTTTATTGAATCCATAAAACCACCACTCCCTGAACCAATCACATTAGTATTGGATACAGGCTCAGAGGTCAGCATCATTAAGCAACAATGCCTCACAAATAAAGATAAGATTGACCACACAGATTTGATTATTTTGTCAGGTGTCCAATCCGCTTCAGAAATTACATGAGAATACATAGAATTTAAACTTTTTGATCTCCCAGCGAAATTCTCGATAGTATCTAATAACTTCAAGCTGCCCTGCGATGGTTTAATTGGATCCGATTTCCTTTATCAAAATAAAGCAGGGGTAAATTTACAAACGTTATATGTTCATGACCTAATCATATGCAACAACACCCTAGAAGATCATGACAAGAAATTTAGAATAGTGATGAATAGATTAAGAGAAGCAAACCTAAAACTAGGCATTGAAAAATGTGAATTTTTATCCAAACAAGGTATCAACTGTACAAGATTTTCCTAGATCCAGAAAGTTAAAAAATGTCACACAGTTCCTAGAACTGGCGGGCTATTACAGACTTTTTATAAGTGACTTTGCTATGATTGCGAAACCGCTTACATGACTACTGCAAGACTTTATCGACTTCGTTTGGGACGAGAAATGTGAACAGGCCTTTTCTAAGCTAAAAGACTTGTTATGCAACCGACCGTTCGTGCAATTCCCAGATTTTTCGAAGCCATTTAACGTCACTACACATGCATCAGGTTACATAATAGGCTGAGTGCTCTCACAAGGAGAGATCGGTGAAACACGACCAGTAGCATATATATCTCGTGTTTTGAGAGGACCCGAGTTAAGGTATGAAACTTTCGAAAAGGAAGCTGTGGCAATATACCATAGCCTAAGGTACTTCACCCCTATAATCTTCCACTCTAAAATGTTCGTAGTAACTGATTGCAAACCTTTAGTCTGGTTTAAAACTGCAAATTTTAACTCACGTCTACAGAAATGGCGATGTAAACTATCAGAATTTAATTACGAAATTATTTATAAACCAGGAAAACTAAATTTGAAGCAAGACCAAGTTGATGAAAACCCGGAATAAATTACGCTGAAAGCAGTGATGACAGTCATATAGAAGCCGAATTAATTAGTCAACTGCGAAAGCAAATAAAGCTAAAACCGGTAGAACCTATTGAAAACAAAAATGACAAGCAATCCTTATTAAAGTTCCACTCCCAGCGATCGGAATCAGTAGACACAAACCGACATACAAGTAATTGAGTGTCTATATATTTAATTCAAACGAATAACGCCTAATATTACTTTAACGCCTTATATTACTTACGACATTTGACAGGAGTTTGCACATCTTGTTAAAATTAAGACGCTCTGTCTTGTAAAAGAGACAGGACGCCACACAGTTAGATCTTTCAAATACGCAAAAACGAAAGGTTCTACTTCTAGTCCAAGCAAGGCCCCAATTATCCTACAAAATATCATTGGCGAATTCTTGAATCCAAAGAGTAAACGAACGAATCACCATTGACCGGAGTCTGACACAGCAAAGCAGTATATTGCCAGCTGACTTTAGTCAAAAACACCTGAAAATAAACTTTCTTTAAGTCAACTTTATATGAAGTATCATAAGTCAATTGAGATATATCTAGCTTCACGCAATGTATCTAAAATCGAATCGACATTCGGTAAAGAATAATTATCGCTTCTAGATGTCTCATTGATATCTCTAAAGTCTATACAGAATCGATAGCTTCCTTCTCCTTTCACAATCATCGGGCAGAATACCACTCACTAGCACTACACTCAATAATCCCTTTTTAGGAGATCTCCTTAACTTATTTTTGAGCAAAACCTTGGGAGGCATACGCCGAGGCGCGTGTCTTACCGACAGAGCAACCTCGACATCTATGTAATTTTCAATGAAAGTCGTAATTCCGCGAAGGTCTCCGGATTCTGTAAGTATTCTTTCTAACCAAAGCTCGTCGAAAACCACAGCACTCTCTGAAAATTCTCGGTTTTGTACTCAACTCTTCCACCTTCAAGAAAGAACGCCATAATTCGCCAGGAATTCTTCAGAAACATTCCAGTAGCGATAACTCAAAACCATACACAAGACCAGAATCTACTCCAAGAATAATAGGGTGACCTTTATGTGGTACAATTCTAAGATCTCATACCTGTTTGAAATTTTCCACTTCGAATTGAGCTTCAAGCACTCCGAGAAAATTCTGAGTTTATCCTCTCTCACCACAAACAGCTATGAGCTGATTTCCATGTATCATAAAATGCGGCTGCTTTTTCATGGTCAATCAAGGAAATCATGAATTCCAAATCAAACAACGCACAAACATATTTGCCGTTAAGTCAGGCTGTCAGGTATATTTGGTTGTCAGTTATAACTCCGGCCACTGTCTGTTCCCTACTAGTCGACTGTTTCGGGACTGCACCCTTGAGTAAGGCTGTAGTCAGATACAGACTGGACAGTGGACTACCCAGTGAATCCGCGAATCTTTTCCCCGCAACACTTGTTGGAGCATCTCCTCCCCTTGGTAACGCCGGAAACTCCAAACATTGTGCAGGCGTCTGATTAGGCACCTCAACTCGAACTTGATTTGAATGTTTGTCTTGTAAGGTATTGGGCAGCTTATAAGCTGCGGAAAGCCTCTACAGCTTCTCCGAAAAATACTTTGGAACTTGAAGCGTCTTCTCAAGATGCTCTCTCTCTCTTTCTCACGTTCACTCTCTAGGTTGTCTCGATCTTGACGCTCTTGAGTTCATTTTTCCATCCAGAGTTCCTTCTCTCAAACATCGGCAATACACAAACCTTCACTCGTCCTCTCTTTAACGCGTGCCTGTAAAGCCCAAAGGACCTGGGTATTGCCCTGCCCTGGAGTTTCCAAGACTTTCCGTCATCCTCACACAATTCGGGCAAGTTGGGAAAACTACTCCAGGGCAGCTACACACTTGACACGACAGCAGTGGGCCTGCGTTCGGACAGTTCGGGCCCAGCCAACACGTGACTTGAGGAGTTACCGTCTCAACCCGCTTGCTTTTGCCGTACGGAAAATCAGTGGAAACGATGGAGCAAGCCTGGGCGTTTGATGTTACAAGGACGCGAAAAGAAGGAAATAGAGCGACAAAATAATGTTAACGCGGACAATTAAATAATGAATAAATATTTATTCTAATTCAATATAATTCATTACCCAACAATAATTTACTACGATAGTGCAATCTCTATTTTCTTCTCTCTCTCTCATTCACAACGCGGTTCGCGCGCTACAATTAATATGGTTGCTACTTATTTTAGTAGCGGCAACACGCAGCTTGGAACATCTCTCGGCTGCTCAGCTGTGTTCTACCTCAAGCCGGCTATGGCTTCCTCGTCCGAAATCGGGAAGAATTCTGCTGCGCCAATTATTATTGTGCACTGCGGTGCACACTCACTTTCTCCCTAACTTTAAATATGCGCGACGCGCTCTTGCTCTCTTAAAATGTCGAGCCCTCATTTGTCTCGAGATACACTGAGGATATCGTGCGATCGAGTAAGGATCGAAGGCCGATCGCGCACTGAAATTCGCGCCTATTGTTGCATCCCCTTCGGCTCGGGGTCAAAGCTCTGAACACGCAATCACGGCGAAATACTCGTCGCAAATAGTAGAGGTAGCCAACTGTAATATATTTTTCAACTGCAATGCTTGAATAAAATGTAAATTTCCAATAAAATCGAAAAATCTTAATCCTAGCATCCCATGTAGACTCAAGTAAGTTGAAATCGCCGCATTTTAAATCATACCTGCAGACAAGGATATCATTCAAACACTTTGAGATATTGTCGCTCAGAGGATTCAAATGAAAGTGATATGCCGCCCTGCTGCATCTTTTTGCGCTTTATAACTGATCGAGAGTAGCACCAAACCCTCCGCTCGATTCGTGGCCCCGATCCTGTTTGCTCCACCTCACTGTTCTTCTCGCTCTTATTCACTAAATCGCGTCTGCAGAAGTATGACTTCGGTACTGCGGGAGTCAGAATTTTGTAGTTTGCTTAATGTAATAGACTTTGCAAACATTCAAACTTAAAAAACATTGAGACTAATTTTGTGACCTACTCCATTTTTGTACATATTAATAATGCACAAATTTGACTTTTAGTAAGTAACAAGTATAAATTTTTGAAGAAATTTTTTGAATGTTTCTTTCCTCTGTTTATAATTATCCAATCAGTCTGTTTGGTATAATTATTAAATGTATTAGTTAAATATATTATTGTTTGCATTTATTTTTTTTTCAAATTTTTCAATATATACGGCTATATGAGCGAAAAAGCAAAAAAGGACGATTTCTTGCATAAAAATGTTAATCCCAGTCAATGTACGCATGTCTACTTTTTTCTATGAGAAAATTTTATGAGGAAAAGTACAGTTCATCAGCCTATGAAGCTATTAAGGACATTTTACTTAAAATACTCAAGACGTTGAATTAATAATGAACACAAGTGCTTAAAAATTATACATATACAATTAAAGTACTCTTTCACCTGACCTTCATTTTCTCCATCACAGGCTCGCTTAATAGAGGTTCTACTTGTTCGCAATGAGTCCATCTGAAACAAAAGATTTATAATTTTTTTTTTTAAAATAACTACTCAAATTTTAAAAAATTGTTGATTTTCTACAATCGTTCTACAATTATTATATGCAAATACGAAAAAATCCATTATACAATATTAAGAAAGAAATAAAATCTTGAAAAGAATATTATACAATTATCTTATATTTAAATTGTAAATAGTGGAAATAGCCTTATAATATAATAAACTCATTTTTACAGAGAAACGTTTCGGTTTATTACCGTACTAATTCTTGCCCCAGATTAACAATAAATAAACTACATATTGTAAAACAACATACTCGTTTTACAAAAAAAAGAACTATGAAAAAACTGAGTTTTGAATTTACAATGAGAGGTAGTTCAGATGGAAAAACAAATATACTTTGCATAACCTCAATTCAAACTCCGCATTGAAGAAAGTTTATTTTGCCTGATGAAATACAACCAATATCATTATATACAGTGATACTAAACAAGGAAATATTTTCAAAAATAAAAAACAGTATAATAAAAATAAATCAATATAGGCAAATCTGGATAAGAGTAACCAAGGAAATTAGAGAAGTTTACCTATATGTCGCGAAAAATATATAATTCGGAGATCATTATATAGAAGAATCAACAATGATTAGTAATATAGTGAGTAAGTCTGAACAAGCAACAAATCATATGTAGACTGGTATGAATGCGTCTTAATAAAACTAACTATTAAGTCATAATGGTTGGACTCGAAAAAAAATTTTGTGACACTTTTGCTAATCAAGGTTGGAACCCAATCTGGTATGCAATTAATTTTAAATATTGAACAGGATCGTTAATAGAGTACGCCTTAAGATAAGAAAAATTAATGTCAGAAACAAAGAAACAATTCTTTAATAAACATAGAAACAGAAGAACAAATCCAAAAAGTAGTATGCATACCATTGATTGAATTAAAAGTTACAATATATAAAGAATTTGTTATAAAGGGTGTATATGACACAAGCTTGAATGTATCACTCATTAATGCAAAAACACTAAAATTAAAAGTAAACAAATCTAAATATAAAAAAGTAAAATAAAATTAAAATTTAAAAATTTTAACATAGAAAAGGATGTTCATATGTTTGTGGTAGACAATGAATACTTGAAGTTTGATTATAATAGAGTTGTCGACCTTCCTATCACGTTCCCTCTTTTGCAATCGAAAAGAGTCTTACCCAAAGGGTACACAAAAAAGGTGACGGGAGCGATGGTGGAGCAGAAGAATAGGATACCGCGTGCGCCATTGTCCTTAAGTCTGAGTGCTCCAATGCCCATGTCCATGACTAATAGTCCGTTTTATGGACAGTGTCATGAGAGTAAAGGAATTCAACATAGAGCTACTGAGTGTGCGAGGCGAATTGTCGTAGTTTAACTGCTAGTGTCACAGCGAAATAAATACAATCAAGACTTGATACATTAGTAGTCGGTATGCAATAAAATATTTTATAATTTGACTTTGGTCTCTTCTAAATAACACGTCGATATTTACATTTCTGTCGCGCAAGACATTCACGGAGATCAACAAAGTATAAACGAAGCAGTAACTATATTATACATTTAGCAACTTCAGATTTGGCAATGAAGAATGCAGCAAATGAAGAAGTATCTACTCATCTTTCAAAAAATTTCATTGAACATTAATAAAAGTAATATAACAGAATTCTTCTTACTAATCCTGTTGTTATCATTTGACTAAAATGGCATATTTAATAAAATGTAATGTTCTTAATGCAGTTGAAAATATTTACGAAAATTCCAAAACAATGATAATTATAGTAGGTTAAGATATTAATGTGCTACTTATTATTTTCTCGTATTAGCAACAAATATTGAAAATATTTATTTACCCAAAAAATCTAGAGAAGCATAACCATTACATTTTTACGAGAAAAATTTTGTCATTGCGATACTATCTCTGTAATTAACAGAAAAACTTGCTAAAAAAAACTTGATTCATATTCACCTTATAAGTTATTCACATTATTTTCGAATTGTGTTCTTTAAAGTCGCAACCCGACAGCCGACATTGATGAGCAGATCCGGAGAATATGCGTTCTGTCCAAGGAGAGGGGCGATACCCAAGAGAGCATTCAACAGAGAGCGGACTTATGAGACTGCTTGACCGACACAGCCAGTCGAATTTGGTAAGGAGCTCCTGGTACGTGCAGAATACTGGTTTAGCGTAAAGGCGCCCCTGACGCAGGACGGCCAAGAAATTTCGGCGAGGAAATTCTAAACTGATAATGAATGAATTAAATTTTCGAGAACCAGTGGAGGAAACGATTGTGACGAGCAGAGGTTAGCTCTGCCTTGCCAAACGTAGAAGCTCTTAGATACGGTTCCGAGGTTATGATAAGGACAGTGGGAAGGGCTTGGTATGGTGCAGTTCCTTGTACAATTTCCGAGAGGTGACCGAGGCCTTTTCGAAACCGTCCAAGAGAGGTGAGATGTCAAGGGTAGATCTGGTGGAGGCGGCCCGTGTTTTACATGTCAGAGGTTCGAACAGAGCAATGCAGTGCTCGATGCTAGACTGCCTGATGTCAGAATGTTGTGAGAAACTTTGCAAAACGCCAGTGTAAGACAGTAGAATCATTCTCGAGAAACAAGAATCGGTAATCGAGACGAGTAAGCGGGCCGAGTCAGTCAAAGGACACTTCTAAGAGTCCTGTGGATAGAGGAAATCCTGGGTTTAAAATGTCTTAAATTATTGAACACGATATACTTGTAACGCAGAGGGCGGACAAACAGGTACGGTGTAAAAGCTAGAAAACTCAGTCGTGAATTTCCCACCGAACCCGGAATAGCGCTGTTCGAACCCAAAGTTCAAATATATCTAGTAAGAGTTGATGTGGTAAAACAATATAGAGACCGACACTATTCCGCACAACTAGCTATAATTGTCTAAAATCAGGAACATCACCTTGGGCTGCGATTCTCACCCTTCCCACTGTGATAAAATTTCGAGTTTCTTTACCTTTGTTGTGACATGGTGCTTCCACTTCGAGTCCGACGAGCCTCGGAGGGGCCCGGAGCACCAGCCACTGTCCGGTCGCGTCCGCCTGCCTGTCGCGTGGGTTCGTGGTCGCCCCGGAGGGGACCCGGCCGGGCTAGTCCCGGGCGGCTAGCCTCGCGGCGGTCGATGCGGTGGAGATCACGGAGGGAGGGAGAACACAAATAAATGCGATTGGGGCTCCTGGGGAAAATACTGTTTATTCGCGCCCGGGCGGACAATTCCCGCCCAGACACTAACTCCCGACAGGCGCGCAGCACCTACCACAAACGGGCTGTTGACACCGCCTCCGAGGCGTAGCCGGGCCGCACTCGGGGCCGTCCACCTCGCCGCTCGCACGATGACGGCACTCGGGGATGTCGTACCGGGCCACACAAGTCCATCGCTCTCGCAGCTCCGAGACGGCGTTGGGGCCGCCGCGTTCGCCGCGTCGCTCTCTCTCTCTCTCTCTCTCTCTCTCTCTCTGGTGCATTTTGCCCCAGAACAACCTGGTGATGAGGCCTGCTGGCACTTTCCTCTAAGCCCGGTCTGTCCGGACCGGAGACGCCGCCGTAACTGGGGCGCCTTGATGCTGTCCCCTGGTGGTGCTGGGGACATCGGCCTTCTGCTGTCGCCCTCACGCTCAGGACGTCCTCGCCTCTGGCAGCTGAGCCCGGGTGGTATGGGGTGCCGGCTCTGGAGATAGTGTTGGTTGGCGATGGGCGCTGGCTGGCTACGGTGCGTCCACGGGTGCAGCAAGGTGCAAATAATGCACTACCGCGCACGGAGGGCCTGCGTCTTTTTGCGATCGCGGCTCCAGGATAACGGCGGACCGAGAACGCTCGGGTCCGCGCCGCAAACCGAACTGACGGTCGATCACCCGGCGATCAGCGCCGCCGTGTTACAGGTGACTCGAGGCCTTCTGACAAAGTTGATCGAAAAGTAACAGAATATTTTGCAATACGCTTGCATAAGGTGAAGAATAAATAAAAAATGTCACTCGATCTCAATTTAATTTTAAGAAAACTCTTTATTGCATTGAAACTAATTATAATATTGTTACGTTATCCATTACATTATCTTATCCATCATCGTTATTCATTAACTGATTCATTGTCTCTATTTCGGAAAGATTAAACATCCCTCCGCTGAGACTTCCACCGAGCCATAACGTAGCTCACATATGTAGTCATGCAAATTACTGGAGACTCAGGATCTGGCCGGGCTGATTTGGTGGCAGTGCAAGCACGCTTATGAATACCCCTGACTCAACCCCCATAGCTTCTTCCCTCCCCGATTCACTTTTTTTGGAGCGTTTTCTTACAGTCTCTTGCAAAAGAGTGGTACGCTGTGGGGATCCACGCTAGGACCGTCGTTGTAATTCGGCATTAGAAAACCTTCGCGTTTTGTAAGGCAGACCAACATTTGGCTAGTAGTTGGGCACCAACTCGCTAAAGACAGAATTTTCGCTTTTTGCCGAAGTTTTGTAGCTGTCCTGCCATTTAGGAACGTCTTTATGCTAGAGTGGTATTCTGCACGCACTAGGCGCCGTTAGCAACATCGATCTAATTGCCACTCTTTTCCCCTTATTTGCCGACCTCCCGTTCTTGAATCACGAGGAGGATGCAAGTCTGATTTTAGATAAACAATTTTGTTTCTCGATCAGATTTATTTACCTCGCAGTTAGCGCCACTCTAATATCGAAACAAGGACGTGGTTTATTTAAATGGACGCGAAATTCAGATTCACTTTCATTCGAACAAACCATTGCGCTATGTAGCAGGAAAAATCTTCTTTTTCCTTTAAAGAAATCACCTTCTAGTGCTTGAAACGCGAAATCTAATTCCCGCTTACAAGCCATATTCAATGCTCTTTTTATCGAGTGCTTAACTTATTCGACAATCGGGCAATTCTGGATAATAATGATTTTTAACTCCGAAATTGTTAATTTCATTTATAGACATACTACTTTTTGTTCATAATTATGCATAGAATACTAAATATTTTTTTTCAAACAGCAAAAAACATTTTTTATTTTCAATGCCAAAAAAGTTAATTAACTAAATAAATAATCACTTTTTTAAAGTAGCTGGCATAATTGCATGGTTTCATTGGCATGGTTTTGTGTGTCAAAATACATTAAATACTTAAATCTCTTCAATTTATTGAATTAAATCAATTAGGGTCACTGGAAAGGGAAGCATTATTTTTGATAGTTTTACTTCCAAGGTCCACTCATTCACTGCCTTCAATTGATGTCTATTCATCCATGTCATCAATACATCGATTTAGCCGTCAATAGAGTCATTTTTATGGCAGTATTTATTATTTTATTGGGTTGTATTTTAATTGTCATTGGAAAAAATATTTTATATGTATATTGTATGCATATTATATGCATATCTGTGAGATCTTATGACTGTGCAAGCCGTAACACCTTACCAATCTGTTTCCATGCAAATTCATTTCTTGATTTATATGTATATTGGAATAAAATCTTTTTGTCACCTCTGTGTAAATTTGTATAACTGTAATTTGCATTTATAGATACAATGGTAACTCATTCTAGAGTAAAGATTAGTATATTTTCAACTGTACTATACCTATGTTAAATTGACAACCTGCAATTAACTGCGATATCAAAAAAATGCAAGATAAAATAACACTAGACTATTTACTGTAAACTAGATAATAGAATTCTGTAGGTTATGCTTGAGTATTGTAACGTAATAGAAATAAGACTTGGTTCAATTTTATATCGATTTCAATAACGTTTGCATTAAAAACTAATGAATAAATTTATAAAAAATTAACATTAAATATTGATTTATCAAATTATAATTTGTGAACACCTATCTCCTCATTGGTATAAGCTTCTAGAATAGGACATCAATTAATCTATTAATTTTGTATCTCTCACTCCTTTCTTTCCCTGTTGATCAATTTCAAACTGGTAATGATATCTAGATACTTATTATACTTATTATTGAATTATTATTAATCTAAAAATTTTCTAAAACAGTTACTCAAAAATGTCATCAATAACCTTACTTTTCTCTATCTATGATCCAATTTGGAGCACTCTGTTGTTGTTGTTTATATGACAAATAGAGGTTTATAAAACATACCTGAAGCTATCTTAATGTACAAATCTTGAAGTATCTGGGAAATCGATTTTAACAACCACTGTAACTTATCATAAAAGTAATCAAAATGCTAAATTCTTCATGGTTATAATAACTTGTGGTTGACTTTGGTTTTAAGCTGAATATAAATCTTTCAAACAAATATCTGACTATAATTAAACTATAATACCTAAATTGATAAGCATTATAATTATTTCACAATAGTTCAAAAGTTTCATAAAACTTTATATTGGATTATGCGATAAATTCATTACAAACAATTATCAAGATTGATTGGTTTAAAAATGTTGTCAATCTAAAATTTTAAAACCTTAATTACCATTTAATAAGATGTTTAAATCAATTTCAGAAAAAATAAATCTAGTTTACGCTTTAGTTTATTTTTTTCATTTACCTTGCGAGATTTATCAGTTAAATAGCTTTTGTTATTTCTAATAAATAAATAGGATAATTTATACTAAGTTTATAAAATTGATTGAAATATTGATTTTACCTAATGTTAATAAAATATCAATGAATTCTAAAATGAATTATACTCTATGCTAGATATTTGAATTTTTATAGACTTCAATTTGAAATAAATTTTAATGGAAGTATACCTAAGGGTTAAATAATCTAAGGAATCATTTGATACATAGTTATAAGAATTTACTATAAATTTCATCTATAACAAAAAGATCGTTTAACTAGATTTATTTTAAATGTTTCGCTATGCAGTTAGTTGGTTTTTGAATTAAAATGAATTAATTTTCTACTTTCAACATGAAAACTATATAGTTATGATTGGATTCAATTCAATTTAATTGACCTACTCATTTAGAACTATAATACACTAAACGTATTTGTAATCTTGAATATTATTACATGAATAGTAATACAAATATACAAACATTTAAAAAAATAATTAAAAAACATAAGAGCAACATACCTGACCTACATGATTGTAATTGACATACTGTTGCTTGACAAATGCTGTTAAAAACATATTTCTTCTTACAACATTTATATTTATTTGTCTTGTTAGAAACAAATCATTTCAAGAGAATCAAATAGATAATAAATTTATTTATCATAATCAAGAAAACCAAATATCGTGTAACTTGTATAAAGTACACACATCCGTCAACGGGATAACAACTATGTTGACTACATTGAGTAATCACTAATTTACACGAAACTGTTAAAATAATCAAGTGATTTTATAACCAGGTGGCAGCACGTAAATAATCCTGATTGCTCACCCTTAAATTAATTAGCGACGAAAACTGCGCATGCGTTAGGTACATTTTTGAGCCTGCATAAAATGAGCTAATGTTCGGCACTAAAATTACAAGTAATATTGGCATTGCTACAAAAATTTATCTCAGAACTGCATTTGTGTTGCTTCAAGAGTATCCAATCGGATGAATAGCAAAAAAGCATAAACGACGAGTCAATATTATAGAACAGCATAAGTACTAGTAATATGGAGTGCTGCCGCATGCTCAGCCAGATCGACGGGGGACTCGACAAACAGAAGCTAGCCTAGTAGCGAGCATCCTCAGAGTTCAAAGGAAACCACTGTTACTCCCGCTCTGTTTGCTTGAGGTAGATATTTATTAAGTTTTTAATACGTTTTTATTTCATCTTTTATTGACGCTTCTGCAGTGTTTGTAGCCTCCTTCCGTAGATACTTGATTTGTCACAATTTCGGTAAAGAATTTGTGCCGCCTGCATAGAAGTAGCGGCTTGTGAAACTGCTGCATTGCACGATTCATAATAGGCGACTATTATAAGTTTCCTGCATTATGAATAGCCGTGTTGGTGTCTAAACTGCACCACTGTACATGACCGCTTTTTGACGGCAATATGGCGATTTATGAGCTGCTTTTACACACCGCGATATTGCTCGGCATGCGCTGCTATCTGGGACTGTCCATCTCCGACAATAAGCGCTGCATTCGAATTTTTCTAATAGTTAGGATTACTTCGAACTACTTCGAATTAGATCGGGTTGTTTGGGTCACTTCGGTTATCTTCAAATTCATTGAGGCTTATTAAGCTTAATGTATTGCTTGTGCGCATGTATTCCCTCTATTGCCGTAATAAACAAAGATATTAGTGTAGTTCGTGTATAGATTTACATTTATTTACTTTTGGCAATAGTTGCAATATGGCTAAACTGCATACAACGTTTGCACTGTGGGGTGATTTGGTTTTTTCTCTTGGCTTCGACCTTGATGCCTTCGCATTTGGATGGAATGGGTGAAGGTGGACTGCGATAAGGGGTCAGATTTTTTCGCCTTATGCGGTGAATTTGCTAAATCGGAAATTTCCGGCTAAGCTCTTCGAAGAGAATATCTTCCGAAAGAGTCTGGTTTACGTCCCAGATGACAACGATCAGCTGACCAGCTGACGGTCTTCGAGAAGCTAATGGGTAGAGTATGCAACTTCCTTAGCTTCGAGTCGGGAGGTGAGTTCGCGAAAATTGGCGACCATTTCCCGATATATAATTTATATCATGATTAGCCATTGCGGCCTTAAGACGGGGCCACAGACTAATATTACGTACAAAGATCGGAGGTGGGGGCCGAGAGACCGAAGAAGATTCTTTGTCGGAGCTTGAAGACTCCGAATTGGAAAGTGCTGGGAGTGGCGAAGGCGCGATGCATTGCCGTTTTTGCAGTGCTTTACAACTGTAAATGAGTTGTCACCGCATGAAAAATTGGCGGGGGATGGAGCTGAAACCCGTTTTTGGTAGAGTTAAAATATGCCTGTCACTGTACATTTTTTTATTACGCAATATAATTTTTATAAATACTAATAATATAATTGTTAGATGTTTATTTATGGTTATCTATTATTTCATTATATATTCTATAATTTATGCATCAATATATTTACAAAAACACTAATAATATGGTTATTAGATTTTTACGATTACCTTTCGTTATAAAGTGGTGTTATTTTGCATAAAACAATATGTAAGTTTATAGATGTGTAGTTAATTAAAATATAATATAACTTTTTATTCGTAGTTATTTGAATTTTGGTGAAGCAATTGATTTCCAGTAAATTTTCAGGTAAAAAAGCGGTTTAAAAATGTCTGCGGTTTTAAAAAGTGTAACGTTTTTGCCGTGTAAACGGCATGAGAAGAGTGAGGTATATTTTCTTTTATTTCAACTACCGATTTGTAACTGACGGATGTCACAGTATTAACCTTAAATTACGTTTTATGCTTTTTAAAGTTTAATCTTTATTAAAACTTAATGTTGGTGTAATGGTGATTGTGTGATTGTAGTCCTTGGGTGAGATTCCCAAAAGGAATAAAAATTGTAATAATAAGACTGCGTGATGTAGGGTTAGGCACTGACAGGTCAGGGGCCAACAGGATCTTACTATGGCGACCAACGTAAGAATACCTTATTCATTCGTCGAGGTATAAGGTTTGTAGCAGGGGCAGGGCTGTTGAGCCCCCAAAAAAGTATTAGGGATTCGGGTGAAAATAAAATGAAAATAAAAAAATATATATTAAAACAAAAAAAATTAGAGGGATAGCCGAAGCTATTGATACCCCCAAAAATAAGGGTTTATAATTTTTCCTTTTTTTGAGAGTAGGGTGGTAAATGGTCGAGGAATTGGAAATGTAAGAAAAAAATAAAAAACAAAAAAAATTATGAGTTGCAAGTAAAAGGGAATAGGAGAGTTAAGGAATAAAACAAAAATAAAAAAAAAGTAAATTGATCCAAAAAAGAACTCGCTCGGTTCTTTTCGATTGTTAAAAATTTTACTCTACGGTATAAATAAACAATACTTACTAATGAACAGCATAAGGTATAGTGGCGGTGGTATTACCAACTTTATTCAATAAAATTACTTTATAAAGAGAACAGGACCTTGCTTGCGCACAAGGCCTTACAGGTGAAATTACCAGAAGCAGGAATTGATAAGAGCAGGACAGAGAGATTAACACGAGGACTTAACACGAGCGTAGCCACAATTGAGTTACAAATCTTTGTAGGACGTAGGAAATTATTTAGTATGAATTTTGAACGGAGAAAATAGGCCCATTACGAGGGATTATAACTCAACTGCTAATATTACATTAGTTTATAATTAGTTAATTGTAAAAAGGCTTAGAAATAGTATCGTAATTTTATATAATAATTTACTCAGCACTGCTGGCCGCAAGACTATTCACTTCTGACCCGTGTAACGGTATTTAAACTTTAATTTATTATTATTATTAATTTATTAGGTTAACAATAAACACAGGCAAAAGGGCGTGAGGTCAAACATGTACAGCCTTAAATTGTTAATAGTAGGGGGCATGTTTTTTTTTTTAAACGAAATTGGTTTAATTTATTATTGGTTGGACAGTTATTAAATTAATAATTTTTCTAAATGTAATTTATAACAGTTATTATAGTTAATTGTCATTGCGGATAAATTGGACCTTTATAGTTTATGGGGTATTTTTATGCCGGTCATAATTTGCAAAGCCGAAGAAGAATTTGCACTATCCGGTAGGATGGGGTCATTAGCAATCCTTTCAGGTAGAGTGTCGTTTTCCCGCCCGCTGTGTGTTTGACAGGCAATAATGGGGAGCGCTTGCCCAGACCGAAATGGCGTTTTTTCCATGGGAGAATCCGCGCATTTATAGAAAATGCATCGTTTCCAGTTCCCATGTTAAATTTTTAGGTGGCTGGAAACGAGCACTTTTTGGCTGTTGAGGCTTGATCAAACAGAGGGGTGGTATATTCTTCTGTTCATGACTTCCCGTCTCGCTCGCCTTGCGCTAGGGAAGATAAAGGCCGCGTCTTCTCGAGATAGAGTTGATCTAGTTAGCTGGCTGCCATTGGTGGTCGACAGCATTACCGACATCTCCGCTTTCCTTCGGCACGTTTTATCTTTCGCCGAAATTTTCGGTGGCCGGCTCATGAGAAGAGTCGGCTTTGAAATTCCGGCGATGTTCTGTGTATCGAGCGAGCTGTCGATTTAATATTTTTTTATTTTTATATGTTTTTTTTTGGCTTTTATTTTAGTATTAAATTCTCATGTTTATTAGTAGGTTCCGCAGGACGTAATATTGGTAATGAATTAAAGATTCTTTTATGTTTATATAATGTTATAGTTCATTTTCGATCACAGATGGTGTATGACTCATGAGTAGATATGCGTTAATGTAAGTTTAATGTAAAATAATAAGCGAAAGTTATTATAAAACATTATACTGAATTGCGTATCGAATTGTATAAACTTAAAAATCGAATGTTAAAATTGATTTGAGATATAAAATAAGATATGAAAGATATTCAAATTACACGTGATTTAACTCTAATTATATCCAAAATTCTAGAAAATGGGCAAATATGATACAATTTAATTATTTTTAATGCAAATTTTATAGATTCTGTATCTTTTTCAATCACTTTATTAAACTTTGGATATAATTAAAATTAATCTCATGTAATTTTAATACATTTTTTATCCTATTTTATGCAACAAATCAATATTATCAATTGATATTAAAAAGATTTTGAAAAAAATTAATTTTTTTAATCATTTTGAATGCGTAATTTCTAGCAGCTACTAGAAATAACGAATCGAGATAGAAATGTATATTAAATCTGAATCTCAATAAATATTTCTTATACTATGATACTGTTTGAAAAGAATCATGGATTTCAAATTTGAGCAGCTTAATCAGTTTAATATTGAAATATGATAAATTCCTTTTAATATCCTATTGAAACACTAATGTTGAATACAGTTTAATCATATTTAATTTCGCATACATTGTAACGAGGAGATCCGGAGATAAAATCTTCGACCCGGCCGAGTACAATGTGAGCGATACAGTTTGCGCCGCCCACGTCCACGTGCAATGGGGGTGTGTTTTTGTACACTCGCCCCGTGGCTGCGTAATCTGCGTAGCGCGACTATCTGCTGGCCACTCAGCTGATGAGTTGCTAGAACAACTCCCGCGGAGGCGGCGTGGTCCTTTGAACCGCTCTGGTCACAAGGGATTAGGGACAGAGAGAAACGGGATGGTCACTCCCGACGGCGACGCAGCAAATAAGTAACTGAAACGAAAATATTTGTTAGTACTTGTCCTTTAATCAAATAATATTCGTACATCAGTTTATATAAAAATTTAGCGGGAAGTACTTGTATTCGTCGTCGATTTGCACTCAAATTCCGAGCCTAACCGCTATTCCCTATTGTGCATGCGCGCCGCGTCTAGCGCGCCATTTCGCGGCGATCACAGCGCTTACTGGGAGTCGAATTATGAACTACGTGCAAGGGGTCCTACGACGGCGGAAGGGCTGCGCTTCACCCGTACAGCACTCCGTGTACCCGCTCTTTTAGTTAGTGAGAGAGAGATTCTATTTATCTCTCTCGCTTGCCCGCGCGACGCCGCTGATACAAACAAGAATGATAGAGAAGCGTTTTCTCTCTCTCTCTCTCTCTCTCACTCACTTGCACTGCACTGGCAGAAGTGCAACCGGCTGTATAATTGAAGTTTTTCTATAATTAAGTGATTTGATGCCCTGCCTGGGCTTTCTCGTGCAGGCGTGTACGATGCGGCGGGTCCTCGGAGGTATCTCCTTCGGATCACGCTTCCGAGCTCTAGAACCCTGGGAAAAATATATCCGGAGCTGGATCTCGTCCGAATGGGCGCCGACCTCTTCCTTGTGACTAGATGTCGGCGCAACTCTCCACTCGTCCTTTTTCGCTTTTGTAAAAAGGAAGAAAAGGCAGGCCACAATTGAGCGCCCCCTTCGCCGTCTACCATGCGCGGAGACACAGGAAAAACTACCCTTTTCCCGCCCTCCTTTATCTAGCCTTTCCCCAGCAGCCTACCTAACCTCTCGGCACGTTGGCACCCGTTATAACATTAATGTCATTTAATATATAATGATAGTATTTCCATTAAATAATATTTAATTAACATTCAATATTATTTATCTGAATCATTTTAATTACATATTATAGAAATAAAAATAACAACAGTTTTTATTTATTTGAATAAAAAATAGTTCAATCAAATTTTATACGCTATATAGATATTAAAATATAAACCTTTTATGTACAAAATTTAATCTTTTAGTATATTAATAACTTATAATTCATTATACTTGTATTAAAATGAAAAATATTTTTTATTTATTTCAATAAATAATATTTAAATGGCTTTTAATATTCTATTCACGTATTCATATTGAATTCATTTTTATCTAAAAAAGTTTAAATTTAAATATTAAATTTAAATTTGAGTTTAAAGTTTAATCTGTATTAATACATAATATTGATATTAAATTAAAGATTCTTTTATATTTATACTGTATTGTAGTTTATTTCCCACCATATTTGATTCTCGCAATTAGCTAGTGTGGGTTATAGTTTATATACAGTCTGTCCACTAATTCCTTGTCTTCAGCTATATAACGCGTCGCTTTTCTGCACCACGCAGAAGAGGCCTTTCCGACACACTACAGTTCAACATCGGCGTGCTCACTAATGATTTGTAAATAAAAGGCGCCACGCGAACGACCCCTTGCTAGCCGATGGTGACTCTCTCTTCTCCTGGGGAGGTCCCGCTGGTCTCGGATGGAAGGCGCCGAATCGAGCTGCTCTCGATTTTAGAATAAATACAATGGTGAAAAACATCATAAAGGCTCATTTTTTTTATATAATATATATTTCTCTATTGCGTAAATAATTACACAATTTTCCTTCAGCTACTTCCGCTCTCGATGACGAGTGGCGACCCGACCACGTTGTCGAGACGCGTGGGGATTCGTCGGTGGTGGTTTTGCTCGACCACTACTTGCGCAACCATGGTCCGACCTCCACGGCGATATGCACGACCAGCGCGGCTGCTATTCCGTCTACTCGTCGGTGCTGCGTCCCGTCCGCGACCAAGCACTCTGTGCACGAGAGGATTTCCTCCCTAGCCCACTCACCTATGATGCCTTCGGACGTCGACTGGTCGTCTAGACTGGAAAGAGGCGTCGAAGACTGCTACCCGTCTATATATAGAGAGAGAGAGAGAGAGAGAGAAAGAGAGAGAGAAAGAGAGAGAGAAAGAGAGAGAGAGAAAGAGAGAGAGAAAGAGAGAGAGAGAAAGAGAGAGAGAAAGAGAGAGAGAGAAAGAGAGAGAGAGAAAGAGAGAGAGAAAGAGAGAGAGAGAAAGAGAGAGAGAGAATGCAAAATATCAAAATAGTGTTGTAGTGCATACGGCGTGTTTTTAAGTGTACAGAAGTGGAATAGAGATTGTGTTTGTTGATGACGTGGCCTAACTCCTTCTATTTTCGGTCGAGGAGGTCATAGCCCACTTGAGATATAGTACAGTTGAGCGGTCGAGTTTTCTCCCGACATGCTGCAAGTTGCCGCTATTACTGTAAGTAGCATTGTATTATATCAATTTAGTGCATGAATTTCCCGCGTCGATAAAGTGAGAGATAGATAGATAGATAAATTTTTATTTGTAAATAATTTACAAAATATTAGAGAGAGAGTGTGTGTGTTAGGTTGCGCGCGTTATAAATATTGTCGGGTGTATTATTATATAAAATTATAATAAATATTTATTTAATATTGAAATATTTGCGCATATATTATTTTGCTGCCCTTTTCCCTTTTTTCGTAACTCTACATCAGTGCATGATTAAAATGAGTGTGTTAGGTTGGACACACGTTGCGTACCAGTACTCATAATCCACGTGTAATCCCAATCCTCGACGCTCTTTATTTTTCAAATTAAATTAATTTGGTTAAAAAAATATAACGTATGTTAAATAGTAAAAGTTAACATTAAAAATTCTTTATAATTCTTTGTAACTCCCTTCTACTCCTAGGTTGTGCCGCATTATATCATTATCCTTCGGAGTCGCCGGCCTGCCCTGCACCTCTGTGTTTGTGTGACTGTCTCTGACACTATCTTTACGGCAATCAAAAACATGCTTGATATTTCATGCTTATTCTATTGCACTCCTCTCTCTTTTTCTGTCAATCTCTCAACAAGTCATACTTATTATTTTGTGATGAAGCACTCGGACGGCCCTACACACAGCCGGCCGTGTAGTAAAAAGTGGCTTGAGGCTATGTCCGCGCGGCACTCGGCGGTAGGCCGGTGATTGGCGCGTAAACAAAGCGCCGGTCACAGGATGACCGCTGGCGGCGAGCTTGGAATAGAGAGTTTAATTTTCCCTGTGCGGTTTCGCTGGAAAGTTCGCCGTCACGTTCGCCCGTGTCCTGGTGAAGCGTGACCACCCGCGGAGCGACCCCCCCCCCCCCCCCCAGCTCTCGAGCAGCCCAGAAGGCGTGCCGTCCTCCGATGACGTCCACCAGCCTCACCAAGACCGGGATCTGCAAACGACTGAGTGCCTTCGACGATCATCACCGGAAGCAACCGACCGGAGCCCGACATCCCGAGATCGGCAAGCGAGGCGTCCAAGGAAGCCTGAGGACCCGACTCGGTCGCATCCTCGCATACTCGGTGCGCATTCGAGGAATGGAAATCTCTTTAGGTTCACTCCTGACCGGCCGATCACATGCATCCGGAGAGAACAGATCAGCGAGTACTGCGGCTTACGCAGCCGTAAAATCTTGTAGATCTGCAAATACGTAAAAAATTCCTTCCAACCGTCTACTCCTATCCAGCCCAATCGAATCCTGAAGGGGGTGATATGGTCATCCCACCTAGTACCCGTCACATACCGCATACAAGAATTCAGTGAGCGTTGTAGCCTTGTCCTCATCTCGAGGGACGCATCTAAATAAACAGTCGAACAATAATTGAAATGTGGAAAGACCAGTAAACGCACCAGCTTGGCACGAAGAACCTCCGTGGTGTACTGATGGAGAAAACGTAGACAATATAAAACCTGGTTGATTCTTTTGCAAATCAATTCAATGTGTGGTCTCTAGATAAGATCCGCGTCTAGCACAACACCAAGGCTTTTTACAGTCTCAGAAAAAGACACGACTGCCCCCTCCCAGAGTTCAATAGAGTTGAACCCAATGTCAGAAGTTAACGATAAAGGCAACCTCGGATATATTCATCTGCTAAGAAATAACCGCAAAAGCTATGATGCTGACGAAAAGGTAATTGGGAAGGAACAAGTAAATCCAGTGAATCACTAAAAGTGAGTAATCTGACTACTTCAATTTGACATATATCTACGCGCTAAAAACATCGACCTCTCGATGATCTTGCTGAAAAAAATTTCTCGCTGAGAGAAATTATCATATTTACCGGTTAAAAGGATTTTTATTTGATTGAGATTTTTATGAATAAACAGTTAGATACTTGACGTTATTATTAATTTATGTACGGAAGTCTTACAGATTATTGTGGACTTAATGCATGACTTATTAATATATAAATAAAGTCTGAATAAAAGTATGAAAAGTGCATCTGCATCAAATGTTTTGCATCTTAATCTAAAGCTAAAAAATTCTGTATACATTGTTTGTATAGGAAAAGGAGTAAGAGATCTATTTACGCGCCAGAAATAGTAGACACAATAGAAGTCGTATATTTGTATTTAAGGACTAATCTTAGTTGGTAGACGAGCTTTCTTGCAAGTCAAGCGCTGTCGGAGCGTCTGAACACCTATTGAGCAACTGAAATCCTTCCGTGGCAAAAAATTAATAAAACCACTGAAGCTAAAAAAATTAAAAGGAAAAGTTAGCTGTCAAGCGAGGAAACTTCAAGTTTCAATTTCAAATATGTTACAGATAATAATTTGGTTCTCAAAGAATCTTCCTAACTTATTTAAGAATTATTCGTCGAAATCTATTTCATACACACACGTAATATAATTTAAAAGTGACAAGTTGTAAAATTCTACAGTTCAAATTGTGACGTGGTGCTTTTTTAAATAAAATAGTAAATTTTGTGAAATATGCTTGTTTAGCTATATGTAACAGAGATTGTGGTTCGGTAATTTAGATTAATATCGCAATGATATGTTGCAAAACTTTTGAAAATATTTCTGTTTTTTTTTTTTAATATCTTTTGCTGCCTGTCAGGACTTAAATGACTATTAGACTATTTAAAGCTTACAACAAGGCTTAAAAATAAAAGCATTTTCAATGTTAGAAATATGGTTTACGTATCAAAAACAACGTTATTTTATTTACAATTGAAGAGCAATTTTGCTTTTCCTACATCTGTTTGTTAGAGCTCGAGTTTTTATGACATTCACTGCAACAATATTCTATATAATATTACATTATGTTACATTATATAATGTACAATATAATAGTACAATAGAATAATTAAAATTGTTATGTTATGTCCTGCGTAACGCTTCACTGTTTCTAATTAATGTGTGTGTGTGTGTGTGTGTGTGTGTGTGTGTGTGTGTGTGTGTGTGTGTGTGTGTGTGTGTGGGAGAGAGAGAAACGAATCGAGCGCCCATATTGCCCGCAGCGTTTATGATCGAGCCGGTGCATGTGCACCGTCGAGCCCCTTTTTCCACACCCCTATAGTGGACCGAAAAAACGGCCTTTCTTAAAGTAAACTTAAAAAAACTTATTCTTTGTTGTAGATATTCCATTATATAAAAAACCATAAATACAGTTTAATACAGAATAATTTTCCCTTTTCGAAAATACGTCACATGCGATAGAAAGATCTTATACAAATAAATATAAAAACTAAAGAAACGGAAGTTCGGACAGTAAGTCGTTCCGTCGCTGCGATTCACCTTTGCAAGGCTAGCGGCAGAACAGGTCCTCGCTCTGATGCTCCCCTTCCCGCGACCCTCGTGATATCTGTCTGCACGCTGGGTTAGCTTGAGGCCACCACGTCTCAGAACCTTAGTCGAAGGGCTACCGCGTGCGCGCTATGCTGACGATGTGTCAGACAAGCTGACTCCACAGTCAATGCTTCGGGCTACTGGGGCTCTCTAATCTCAGATCTCCGGCTTCAGGTCTCGCCTCTCCCCAGCGCATCATCCAAACAGGAGTCTGGTTCACAGGGCTAATCCCAACCCCGCTCCTTCCTGTTGTCTTGCTGATCTGGAGTGCGTCCCGGCCGCAGGTGGCACTCCTTCGTATCATCGAGCAGCTCGCCAACATGATGATCACGACTCCCGCCTGCCATTGGACCCGCGGCCTCATCGACAGCCGCGGTGATTTGCTGAAACGCTATTGGATTGAACTTCGTGGCCAACCACGTAGGACTCCTCAGCCTCTACAACACACGCAACAGCCGCTACCTAATATACGACGGATACTTCCACGCCCGTCTCTACTAAGAGTCCTTTCAGGACCTCTTCCAGTCATTCATCCAGTCGGATCCATACTTCTCGGATGTCGAGAGACTATATTACTTCAAGACCCATGTCCTCGGGGAGCTCTGGAGCATTTGCCAGTTACTGGGGACAACTAAGCCACTGCGTGGGCGATGCTAGAATCGCGTTACAACCAGATGCGGATCCTGGTGCAGAATCATCTCATGGCCCTCATCAGCACTTCTCTGCTGTTGGAAGAGTCAGCAGCTAGTCTCTACGGCCTCTTGAACTCCTCGGAGCGACACCATCGCCAACTGAGCACGTTGATTGCTTCGTCTCTCTCGCCATGGTTCCTGCCACCCATCAGGCCTAGGATCTTTTCTTGTCTCACCGACTTTCTTGAGAC
Organism: Sycophaga agraensis; assembly: GCA_018906755.1. NCBI lineage: Eukaryota > Metazoa > Arthropoda > Insecta > Hymenoptera > Pteromalidae > Sycophaga > Sycophaga agraensis. The sequence continues at coordinate 560,069 of JACCIE010000079.1, forward strand.
AACGCATAACCCTGAAATCTATCGGCAAGGACGGGGTTGCTCCATCTCCTGAACTCAGTCGCGGCCCAAGATCCACCTGCGCGCCTTGTGAGCGCATGCTTCAACTGTCCACTCGTCGGACCCCTGTCCGTTGTGCAGTCATATGTACTACCTGGGTCATTGCGATCAGTACCGCTCTATGGCTCCAACGACTTGCCGTCGCATTGTCGTTGAACAGAGGCTGTGATTCAACTGTCTAAGACACAATCACTCAGCGTCGATGTGCCCATTCTCGTCTCACTGCAGGACCTACCAGGGTGGCCACCACACCTTGCATCATGAGAGAGCCCTAGCCTCGTCGAGACGGGCCGGCCCTCCCATCGCTTGCAAGCCCCGGTGGACCTTCGGGGACTTCGCTGAGCCCGAGACCACTAGAGCATGTCATTCTTGGCGTCGCTGGCGTAGCCGGCCTTCTGCAGACCTGGTTCGACTCCGTACTACGTTGTTCATCGATCCGCCCTCTAACCGTCCACCTTGGCCGGTGACAGTGTATGGGCTCAAGAGCATACGGACTTCGCTTAACCTCGTGGTGTCGACATCATCCTCAGCGCAAATATGTATGGCCGCCTCTTGTGCTCAGGCTTCATGCAAGCCGACCCACTCCTCGCTCAGCTGACCATCTTTGGGTGGACCCTGATCGGCTGAATCTCCAGCCGCCCAAAGCTCATAGGCCACAGTATCGTCTCGTCCTGTGTCTCAGCATTGGAGCTAGAAGATGTCTGCGGTCATCGCTTTTGGAAACTTGAAAACATTTCGCCCCGTTTTCGACGTTCTTGGGCCGAGGAAGAATGTGAGCGCGTTTTCGACAGCGGTGTCACACGTGACTCGACTCCCACCTTTGCGAACGAATACCGAGCGTTCATGGATGACTACGCCTGGCTAGGGCACATGCGCCTGTTGACCCCGTCAGAGTTGGATCACTCTGCCTATTCGGTCAACTACCTTCCACATCACGGATTTTAGTAACGTGACGACGCTCGGGCTAAGTTTCACGTTGTCTTCAACGCCTTTTGAGGCACCGCGAGCGGCCACAACTTCAACGATGTTCTTCACGCCGGTCCCAAGTTGCAGGGATATCTTACCACCATCATTGCCCGCTGACGTATTCATCGTTTTGTGTTCTGCGCAAGATGATGATCCGTCAAATCCGAGTTGATTCAGCCCAATCTCATCTCCAGCTCATCCTCTGGAGGCCATCCGCTGATCAACCCGTTCAGCATTTTGTCATAGAGACCATGACCTACGGGGAGGCATGCACCCTGTGCATGGTCCTTAAGACCCTCAAACAGCTCTGTATCGATGAAGGGGGCCTTCTCCCTGAGGCCATGCATGCCGATGCCAGAAAGCTCGCTCTGGCGTCCGCTATCTACAGTCAAGTAACTTTACCGAATCTGATTCCAATCGTCCATCTCCTGCAGGCCTAAACGAAGCTGGTACCTGTGAGCAGCCTCGTACTAGGTAGGACTCTTGTTTAGGCTCGAATAACCATCCCACGGTTGGAGATTCGCGCCGCCCTCCTCATGACACAACTCCTTCGCTTCATCGCCGATAATGTTGGCGTGCTGGCCTGCCACCTGTGGAGCGACTCTCAGGTGGCGCTGTATTGGATTCTCTAAGCGAGCCTATCTGCAACGACTTGGTGGACAATTACCTTGGGTAGATCCAGGAGCTCACCCTGGGCATGACCTGGTACCATGTCTCCTCGGCCGACAATGCGGTCGACGTTGTCACCCAAGGTCTTCATTGTCGCCGTCTGCGTGACTTTCCATTGTAGTGGCACATTACACCCTGGCTTACTGGACCGAAGAGTGACTGGCCTTCCAGCTCTCTATGGCACCCAACCGCCGATGCATCGCCCTCAGACCCGTTAACCCAACACTGCCTCGTTACACGGACCGTCTCCCTAGCCGGGAAGTTGATGAACCAATTCTCGGACATCAATCGTCTGCTCCGCATGCTGACCCGCTGCCGCCTCCTCCTGCTGCATAGCCGGACGACCACGCCACCACCGATGGTTCCAATCACCGTGCAGGATCACCGTCGAGCATTCTTTAGCTGTGCCTCACTGTCCCAACAGGCTCACTTTGCCGACGCGATCGAGCATCTTCGGGACCACGGCTATCCGCGCCTACGCAGCAAGCTCCGCACGCTCCGTCCCTTCCTCGATAACACTCCTGTAGTTCGGCAAGATCGCAATATTAATGGTGGGGGAATCGCGCTTTATGTCGACAAGCAATTCCGAGTAAGTGTACTCTACCTCAAACACTGAGGGGCCTGGCAGACCAGGAGTGTTGGAGTACTTGATCTGCTCTGTGCAGAATCATGCCTCAGAGCCTACATTAATTTGTGTCGTGTATAGGCCCCTTCACGTTTCATTTACAAGGAACTCTAAATTTTTGTATGAATTGCGGCGATAATCGCAATTACCATCATAAAATCATTCCCGGTGATCTGAATGCTGATCTGTGCACTGCCAGTGATGATGCTGCGTTTCTTCGCAGACTCGCGGCTGAGCTGTCCTTGCAGATTATCCAACACAGTCCTACGCATATTACACCCGCATTCCGCACCTGGATTGTCGTCATTCTTGTGGAGGACAATGATACGGTAATCTCCGCTGCCAATATACCTGCTCCTTTTCATAGTAATCATAACATAATCTATGTTACATTAGAGATACCTGTTATGTTACATTAGGGATAACCTCGAGGCAGGAGCCAGATACGTAACAGCTGCGGCCCGTGCGGTCTCGGACTGGGCCTCGTCTGCCTTCTTGAAGCTCAATGTTGGAAAGACGTCTGCGATTCTTTTCGGAACTCGCAGGTTCCATTCTTACATTGAGTCGGCCGGGTTCAACTCCATTGAACTCAGGGAGGGGTCAGTCGTGTCTTTGTCTGAGAATGTAAAAAGTTTTGGTGTTGTGCTACACGCGGGTCTTATCTAGAGACCATACATTGAATTGATCTCATTTCGGTCAGTACACCATGGAGGCTCTTCGTGCCAAACTTGTGCGTTCACTAGTCCTTCCGCATTTTAACTATTGTTTTACTGTTTACTTAAATGCGTCCCTTGAGTTAAGGATTCCTGTCTGCGGTATGGAACGGGTGCCAAGTGGGTGGATCATATCACCGCCTTCAGGATCCGATTGGGCTGGATGAGAGTAGATGGTTGGAAGGAACATTTTATGTATTTGCAGATGTACAAGATCTTACGGCTGCGTAAGCCGGAGTACCTCGCCAGTCTGTTCTCTCCTAATGCATCCGATCGGCCGGTCAGGGGTAAACCTAAGGAGGATTCTGTTCCTCGAATGCGTAGCAAGACAGGAATTATATGTTTCTCTATTCAAAGCGCTCATTTGTGGAACGGACTGTCATCCTGCTTAAGGAATGCGTCTTCTCTTTCTCGCTTGAGAGGGATAGTGATGGAGCATTTGAGGGGTCGGGACACAACGATTGATTTTTTTAGTTAGTCATCCCCATAATCTTGTTTTAATTTGCGCCCAAATTAGTTGTGTGCGTGTGTCATGAGTATCTGTGTATACATCCTTCATTTCAAATATATTCCTTTCGATGTTGCCAAACAGCGTTGAAATAAGTAAAATAGCTTTGGTTTTTCGGACCAACAAATTAGCTCTATAAACTACAACATGCACAAGTTATAGGGGCAATGATCTAACATCTTGTTAGTTTTATATTTTATTTAGTTTTTCAATTTTCTTGTAAATGCCTTCTCGTGTTACATGGATCATTTATTTACAAGTCAATATAATATAATATTTAATAATTTGAGCCTTATAATTGTTGCTGGGAACTATTAATTCGGTAGGAATAAATATATACTAATAATTCATAGACAAATTTAGTTACTCTTTTATTTGTATCTTTAACATTTGTTCATCGCTGAGGCTATAAGAACAATATCTCGAACAATAAATTGTTGTGAATGAACATTATTAAGGTGAAAAATAGGATGGAATAAGAATAATCCCCTTTAACAATTCGGGATTAGAACGAATATTTTAGATTTCATATTCTATATTAAATGCCTTAAAAAAGTGTTCAAATCTTCAACAATAATAGCAGTGTTTACAGCCGAACGCCTAATCGCAGTATTGACAAGAATAATTGCATGATTACTATTTATTCATACCAGCCGGAACGATAGCATTTACATCGCGAGTAATTATTTCTCTTAATTTAATTTATGGAAATTATTTCCCTTATAAAAATATTTCTACTACAAGAAACAATTGCAATTATTTATTACAAAGATGACCTCATAAGTTAATAGAAGTTCTTAAAGAATGCTTACGCTCAGAAAGGTTATTACTGACCAAGTACAAGTACCAACTAAGGAACAAGATATACTTATTGACTCTATAGGTAGAGTTTCAATGTATACAAGTCTGTGTAGTACAAAATTAGCAAAATTAGCATAATTTGTTAAAATTGATCTTAAAATGAGAATCTTACACGAACAAATATATCTTTTTTTAAGTAGCAGAGAGCAGTTAACGGCTTAATCGAATTTAAAGACGGATAAGTAGGCGATTTGTGCTTTAGCTGCTCTAGTACAAACAGGAAATAGAATAAAATCTGGAGAAAAATTTTCATCCAATACACAACACTTAAGATACTCTCATTAGAGTTCTCCTCTTTTAGCACTTTGAAAGACGGTAATGATTTGTTTCAGTTACTTTTATTTCTACTTCATATTTAATAAACTAAATTACGATCAAATCTCTAATATTAAGTAAACATCAAAGGTTTTTTATGATTTTTTAAAGTAATTGTTAAAGCTCTTTTAAAATTAGTGTTTCTAATTGAGTGACACAGTAGCAGAATATCTGTCAAATGTGAAAAAAAGTTGGATATGCTTCATACAGAAAAAAGCACCACGTTTTTAAAAACAAAAATAATTAAAAGTTCTTGAACCTGCATTTGAACTAATGTAACTTTAAGCCAAATTAATAATCAGAATTTTTATTTTTGTTATGCATATCAATGATTTAAACACATTTATTAGGTGCGCAAGTTTGCTTCCGCCGCATTAAAAAAGAAATAATATTGGTACGCAACCTATTATATAGCGACAAACACAAATTAGTTAGTTACGACTGCCTTGCTAAATTGTTGAATAAAAAAATAAGGAAATTGTGGACTAAAATATGGAAAAAACTCTAAAAAATAATAAAAAAATAACAATACGTACAATCCGTTTTCTATAGCAAAAACCTATACACCAAATTCCTAACAAAAGCCAAGATGTTAATCACACTCAAATAACTCGACATCATCTAATTAACAAATTTAAAGCTAGTACTCGTACCCACTACAACGTTCAAATTACAATAGAACACATTTTAATAAAGTGATCGAGACAATGAAGAACGCTAGAAATTCAAATAAAAGAACATTATAAGAAATTGCTAAATAACACAAAAAAGAATGTACAAAATTAATCCAATTCATATACTGCGTATATGAGTATATGCGCAAACTTCTATAATACAAAACAACTGTTTCAACGTACCATGGGAACTAAATATATAAATACAACATCAAAAAAAATGTAAAAAGTATATAAAAATATAAATATGTATGTCGATAATATCTAAATTAAGGGATACGACTATAAATAAAATAAAAAAAAGGAATTAGAGGAACTACCCAATTAGAATAAATGTCAGACGCTTGAAAAACTTTGAAAAACATTCGCGTTAATCATCTTTCAATATGTTAATGTCCATGCAATATAATCGCATAATTAGCTACATTAATTAGCTGCATTTGTGGTCCCTAAATTTTTTAAGTTTTTCTATTTTAAAAACTTTTACAAATCATATTATTAAACATCCAGAAAGTATATAAAATCCCTAATTTCGTCTAAAATTTAAACTCTCACAGAATGAAGTTCATGGTTTGATTCAAGAAAAAATCTATTAAACTAAAAATGTTGAAATATTAATATATAAGTTTGGCAAATATCTCCCTTCCGCTTTATTGCTCCGTATTCAATGCTTTATAAAAAGTGTTACAGTGATTGCATTTAGTTCAAATATGCGCCGCTTTATTCGATAATCTGTTTTCATCTAGACGGCAACTTCATAATACCCCCATCGTAGAAGTCCCCCTTCTTATTTGCGATGAACTCGGACAGCCACTTTTCATAAGCCTCTTTTGAGTTCAACTTTACACCACCAAGGGCATTAGCTATGGACAGGAACAGGTGGTAATCACTTAGCGCTATATCGGGGCTATATGGTGGATGCGATAAAACCTCCCATCCGAGCTCCCGTAGCTTCTGACGAGTCATCAACGAAGTGTATGATCTGTCGTTGTCCTGGTGGAACACTAACCCTTCCTATTGGCTAATTCTGGACGTTTCTGGTCGATCACCTGCTTCAAGCGGTCCAGTTGTTCGCAGTAGAATTAAGCGTCTGGCCATATGGCAGCAGTTCATAGTGGATGATTCCCTTCTAATCCCACCAAACACACAGCAAAACTTTCTTGGCCGTCAATCTCGGTTTGGCCACTGTTTGGAACGATTCACCGACCTTCTACCACGACCATTTTCACTTGATACTGTCGTATGTGATCCATTTTTGTAGCCAGTGACCATTCGCTTCAAAAACGGGTCGATATGTGCCGTTTCAGCAGCATATCGCAAGCGTTTATTCGGTTCAGGTTTTTTTTGCGTCAAATCATGCTGCATCCAAACATTAAGCTTTTTTTTGTATCCAGCCTCCTGCAAATGGTTTGGTGATTATCTCCTATCTCCTGGGTGATTTCATGAGATGCCACATACTAATCTAACTCGATTTTCTCCACGATTTGATCAGTATTCATCGTTACAGGTCTTCCGCCGGCTGGCTTATCGATGATGTAGTTTTCACCGACTCTGAATCGTCGAAACCATTCCTCTACGGTTCGAAGTGTTAGAGTACCATCTCCTAACTACTTTAACGAAGGAAAACTTTAAAATAGCGCAAGTTTTGGTATTAGTGAACTCCATGTTTACACGTCTATAACTGTTGAATGCAATATCCAAACTAATGATGCATAGCGTCGTTTTGTAGGTTATGTCAAGACCTTTAAAATGAGGTATAGTATTGCCAGATACGAGCTCTGTAGCGCTTTGTATATTTTGAATGGGAGATATTTGCCAACCTAATATCATAATTAATAAATAAATTATAACTTGTAATACATACTGAAAAATCATGTAAACCAGCATCGATAGTAGAATAGTTTCAGAACAATATATAACTATTGTTTACAAATGAATAACTATATTCGATTATCAACAACTACGTATATTATAATCTCACGCGAATAACATTTGTAATTATAAAAAACATTAATTATAGCATTAATTTATAGAATTTTAATAGTTTCCATTCAACTGGAAATTTATAACTTTTATATGTAATATTTTTGGCTGTTGGTGTTTAAAGTTCAACGATGACATTCAGGGAGTAAAGTGTAATTCTTCTTTAACTTGTTCATTATCAGAATATGTGAAAATCACATAGCTTATGCAATTATTTATCATTTATTCAGATAAAAGCACATTAATTACATAGTTATTGAAATAAGCATTTCAAACTTATCGATTTCAATATCATCTACTGAGAAATATTTTATTTTCATGACACAGTTAAGCGTTTCATTCGAAGCAGAAAATAACCTCCAGAATTTAGCGGCCAAACTACAGCAGGTCGAAAATCGAGGCATTCTGCGATGACCCACAAGAAGGTTGCAGGGGCGAGATAAAGCGCAGCAAGTAACTGTTAGTGATGCCCTTTGGAAAGAGAAAAGGGTAAGTGGAGGGTCATGCCGACCGAGGCAGCGTTTTTCATATACTAGCTCTTATCGTGCACAATGTGGTACGCCAAAGAGCCAAGTAACATTCCATTGTTGAATCTTGCTTTTACATATCAACACTGTAGCATTCCATTGCACGTTTTAATTTTTGGATTTCTATAACGAGACAACAACGGCCACCGTCAGAAAATTGTGTTAATATTCCAACTCCTCTAATAAAACTTCATAGTATCTCCACTGCACAAGCTCAAAATGCAGACACATACGTGAAGAGGAAGCAAAGACCAATCCGAGGAAGAATCTGCGCGGCGGAGACGCCGCAGAGCGGAAAGCTAAATCATGGGCACTCCAAGGTCGGCCCCGGCGACTGATAGTAAAAAATGTAGTGACGGGGGAGGCGTGCCCGGATAGGTCTGGAGGGCGTGCCGTCTGTAAAACGGCTCGTTGACCCGCGCGTTCTTTTTGATTTCGAACGCCCTTGTCTGGCCCGATTTCTTTTATTTCTAAATGCGTCGGATAGGGGTGCAAAGAAAATCCATCCCATATTTACTTCATGAGACGCTTCTGTCAGCGTAATGTCTGGGAGCATGAGTGCGCCTTGCCTTTAAATGCCAGCCTGACGCGCCGTCCGTGCGTGCATGTATATATCATTAGCCGCAAGAACGCACAATGGCATGCTTTGGAGAATAATTGGGCTAAAATCAGCAGTTATCTATCAACTTCTGATGAGCTGCTCTATAAAAATATATCCAGTCTATAAATGACTTTTTGGATTTCGATTTTTCAGTTGATAGCTTAATTCTATAGCTACATAGTGCAATCTGTAGACAATTTTACTCCTTATTGACTCAAACGCGTTTAAATTTCTTTAAAGAACTTTTTTAAAAAACTTAGGTACTTCCCTGGTAGAAAATTAACCAGTTTTTAACTTATGATTAGTCTACCGTTGAAATACAAGATTCCTATACAAATCATACATCTTTCTATAACTTGTGACGTTGTCACTTGAGAGAGAGTGAGAGAGAATGAGCGAGTGTATAAGAGAGAAGCGTGAGTGCAAGAGGTAACGCGTAAGCATCGACGGACCTCTGAGCGTTTACGCGAGATGCAAGACGGGAGAACAACGGGCCGAAATACGGCAAGCGCGCGGAAAGCCGCCGCGGCCATCTTGACTAGGCGCCGGTCAGCGTCAAACATCACCGCTGCCAAATCGCAGCACGACGCAGCATGTCGTGCTCGGGTCAACCGATGCCGTAGCTGTTAACACGAGAAGGAAGACGAAGCCAAGGAGACGACGACGGCAAAAAGTAGACGAGGACGATAGTTGCTATACCGGCCAGCTAGGAGAAGTCAGGACAATACATGACGCGGGGCTAAGGCACATCAGCAGGGCACGTGCCTCGTGGGCTTCGCTCGCCATTGACGCGAGAGGACCCAGAGGGGAGGGCCCGTGTAAGCGCGCCACGACATATTCGATTCGGGTTTCGTTGCGTTTAGTTGCAAACGGAGATTGATATCGGCGGTCGTCGCGTACAGACGTGTTGAAGAGTCATTTTTGGAAGTCGTCGCGTGCAGTCAAAAAGAGTCGTATCGCAGCCGTAGGAAGACGACACATCGTGAAGAATTAGAAGAGAAGAAGTCGATAAGAGTTGTGGACGGTCGAGATGTATAGTCGGTCGACACGAAGTTGACGTACAGTGCAGTGAAGACGCCGCCGAGTGAGCTGTACTCACCCAGCTCTTGGGGCCACTGATGAGTGAGAGGAGGCTGCCTGTGACCCCGCTCACTCCCCCGAAACCAAGCGACAAGCGACGTAGGCGACGTTGCTTCAACAGGAACGAGCGACGCCTCAGATAGTGGCCGCCGTCTTCAACGCCCGACGGACGGGACAGCCCATTGCAGCCTTTCGCGCCCGACGGACGGGACAATCCATTGCCACATTCATTGCTCGGCTTAAGGGAGGGCCGCCATCGTCGCCTCTAACATCCGACGGGAAGGAACCGCCGACGTTACACTTCAATCCAGCGGGAAAGGCATCCGTTCATTACCGGCGAGCGGGCTTGGGAGGAAAATCTGCCGTGCATGCGCGGAGTGCTTGGGCGCGGACGGGACAAACGTGCAAGCGGTGATCGAGCGCGATCACCACCGACAGATTTCTCTGCGTCTCAACGACGAGATTAAGATAAATTGTATTAGTTAGGCAATAAAGAATTATATTTATACAAAGTGAGCCCCTATATTGTGTTTTTCTCTTTCCCCCTCATTGTAGCTGTTAAGACGAGAGAAGCTCGTGCTGGTGCCTTCCTGGCAAAGCTAGCGGGACCTCTTCAAGAGATGAGTTTCCACCGGCTAGCCAAATATATATTATAAATTCAGCGAGCACGTCGTTGGACCGTCGCGAGGCGAAAGGGCCTTTCCTGCAGCGTGCAGGAAAGCGACTCGCTACAATCTAAGGTTTTCAATTAATTTTAAGCGGGAAAACAAAAATTTATTCTCATAATTTTCTCAATAATGATGATCAAAATTAGCAGAAGATTTCCAGAGCATTTCCTATCACAAATTCCACTGGGCTACAAATTCCGATTTTTCGGGTTGTGTTACTTAAATAATGAATAGTAAATCGTGGTTCTCCATTATATGTATACTCTGAGCATTAAACTGCTTTTTAAGCAAGATATATTTTCTAAAAATGGTAAAATAAATATTCAATGAAGCATAGTGAAAATCAGGCCATGGTCTTGTCAGTGCAATCAGAGTAAGACTGCGGTCTTACCATATTCGCTGCTCAGGCGTGCGCTCGAAATTATTCTAGGACAGCTCCAAGCTAACCTCGCGTTTATCGCACAGAGGGCCGGCGCACCCAGTTCACATGCGCTGACATCGATTCAGTTGGTGCGCCGCGCGGACACTGTTTTCGCACCCGCAATCGCTCGCAATACTCGCGCGCATTTCTGCGCGCAACATCCGTCGCGTCGGGATGATCCGCACATTCCGTCGATTAAGGAGCCTAATGGCACTGAAGAGCCGCGCTTGTGTTACTCCCAGGCTTTGGCTTTACACGGGTGCGAGTGAGATAGTGGAATTTTCTCATTTTGTTTGCCGCACACATCTCTCATGTTTTCCACGCAACGCTAATAATATGCAGCGGACAAATTTTCCGCGTCTGGCCTAATTGTTATCAGTTTTTAAATGATGATTTGTACTTGCCCTACCCACGCTGTCTATAGACTTTGCAGCAGGGTACACTGCTCCCAGCTTCTGGCGCCGTCATCATGTCTCACTTCTGAATTCCATGGGCTGTGCAACAATCCGAGCGTATCTGTGCACTGATGCGCTGGAGACTCTTTGGAAACCTTAACGCGCGTATCGGCTTCGCGGCGATCGCTTCTCATGGACGCTGAGAGAACACATTAAACTTTGATTAATTCGCGGTCTCTCCATCTTTTTCTTTTTATCTTTCCAGGTAAACTTAGTTCGGCACGCTTTGGCCTTAACAGATGCAGCGCTTAGTGCCAGTTATAAACTATTAGAAGAATAATTGTTAATTGTAAAAAATGTGCAGCTTCTTTATTGCACAATACAAGAGGTCGCGTCTCTTCTCTTCACGTCGTGTCACGTCGCGTCGCGTCCCTCCCGAGCACTCCGCCTGCACTCTGAGCCGATGGCTCACTCACCCCGGTTCTCGTCGGCCTTGACCTTGTCCGGCTGGCTGTGGATCGGCGGCGACCGGTGGATGGTGATGGGCTGGCTGGAGCCGGCGGGCTGGCGGGAAGCGGTGGCTGGAGGGCGGCGGCGGTCGCCGGTCGGTGTGGCGGCAGTAAGCCGCGGGTCGCCCCTCCTCGGGTGGCAACGGTCTCGCTGTCGGCTCCGGTGGGCCGGTGGCCTCTGCTTGTTAGGGCTGGTGAGAGGTCTTCTCTCGGGACCGTTGGCAGGACCGTCGGCTTCCGCAGGTCTTCCTCCGGGCCGTTACGTTCCCCGTGGGCAGGCGCCTCTCCCCACCGGTCGTAATACGGGTGGACGGCCGGTGGTTTGGCGAGATAGTGCTTTTCCCACACGTTGCGGTCCTCTACGTCCCAAGGATAAATTCCCCGATCGCTTGGAAGGCGTCACGACGTCGCTACTTCTAATTCCTCAGTGTCTTCTCTCGCCAACACATCGATTCAATCTTCGTCTTCGCACGTCAGCGTCTTACTTCAATCGCCACGTCTTTTCGCGTCAACGTCGCAAAACAGTCTCTACGTCTTCGCACGTCAACGTCTCAATTAAGTCTCTCGGGCCGGGGCGCTGACCACAGCGCGGGCCCTTTGTCTTTTTTCGATTTTCGGCGGCGGCGCGGCTAGGCGGCCGCAGGCTGGCCCCCCGCGCTCTCCTCCTCCTCCCAACGGCCGCCCGGCAGCGGCGGCAATCGCGCCGGCCGGCTTTCCTCAAGATGACCGATGCCACGGCTCGCCGGTTACGTCGCCTTTCCTCCCGAGGCGGTGTTGCCGCGGCTGCAGGCTTGCAGTATTGCGCGGGTCAGGCTTGTGCTGCGTATCCCTCGGCGGGCTGCGCCCGTCGCTCGCTTACGTGCTCGGGCCTGACTTCCGTGCCCAGGCCGCTTCTCCCCCCGACGATTCTTACTCGTTCGAAGGCGCGCGCGGAGGTCGCACGGCGGCTACGTGTTACAATGTCCCGCTTCCGTACCTTCTTCTCCCGCGTTTCTCTCTCCCCGTGACACATGTCACAAATTAGTCTCCTCTCGGCACCCGAGAGAAGCGACCGCCGCGAAGCCGACGCACGCATGAGATTTCCCCCTCGGTTATTCCGTCGCTCTTTATTGGCGACCTACGGGGACTGGACGCTTCGCTGCAGCAGCGAAGTCGCCCTTCTGCTGAGGCCGGTATGCTTCGTCCTCGAACAAAACGGCCTCAGCGGGCGGAGGAAACCGAAACGTCTCCTGGCGCTCCAATACTACCTGCGTCTTATTCGCCAGCTCGATTAAATGCTCAACTGAGCGCGACTTATCTTTCTTAACCATTGCCTGTAGTCTATGGTCCATATTGACATACAGGCGATCAATTTGTTGATTTTCTGCGGGCACGATCTTCTGTTTCCGCATTAAGAAAACGAGCACATTCATATAGGCCCAGACGCATTCGCCTTGGCCTTGTGTGCGCGTACAGATCTGTGTCTCAAGGCGCTGCTGCTGTCGACTTTCAGATCCATATCTGGACCGCAGTTTTACGCAAAACTGCGCCCGTGATTGCGTTTGCTGCACGAAGTTGCGATACCAGACAGCAGCACAACCGCTAAGGAGTTCCGACATTTCCAGTAGGAGCTCTTTGTCGGACAGCTGTGCGTGTGCCCGACATTCGTCAACTCGAGTCAGGAACTTCTCGAGATCTTCGTTATTCTCCCCCGTGAACTTAATTCTCCACTTCCGTACAATGGCGCCTATATCCCTGAAACTGTACCGGGACGGCGCACTCGGAGCTTGTGCCAACCTACGTGGAATGTTCCTCCGTTGGCGGCTCCGATTATGGTTTGTGGGTGTGGGAGAGATTGAGGTACTCGGGTGAATCTGACGAGATGGATCTCGAGATCCAGGACTCGCCAGCGAGTAAGTATCCCGGAAATTCACGCGATTTTGGCGCTGTTCCGGATACTCGCTTTGTTGACGCAACGTCGGCGCCATGTCCAGATGTGCCCCTTCTGCATCTAGTCTTGTACTGGACGCAACTACTGTGGGTCTAGCAGACAACTGGGGCTCCGTCTGCCTGGAGAGCTGCTGCGACTCCAGTAGTCTCGCGTTTGCTTCGCCGCACATCACTAGTGACATCTGTTGTTGGAGGTCGCTGATCTGGGCAGACATTTTTGTCATCACCTCAACTAATGTTCTCATCCTGTCATCGCAGAACTCCGAACACATCTGTTTGTGTCAAGTTCAGGCTTGAGCGCCTGTCTATCTAGCAGGGCGCCCAATTCCCTCAGACACAGGAGTGGGTACGCTGCGTCCGAGAGTTCGTCTGGATGGAGGATCGTCAACCCGAACTTCCCTGTGCACACCCGGTCAATAAACGTGCGCCTGCGCTCCCACAGCTCCTTTTCGTCTGCCAGAACCCGACTCAACAAACTCGTCTGGACGAAGCTTTTTAGGCGTCTGGCTTTATCGAACCTTGAGCCTTCTGCGTTGAGCTTTAATTCGTTTAACGTCTCGTCTATATCTTCCAGTCGCATAAATCACAGCAAATTTTCAAGGTCTATCTTGGCCTTCTGGATCGCAACTGCGTCCATCGCAACCTGTTGCGGTGCTTTGACCGCTTTTTGATAGCTAGCGCGAAGGAGGGTAGCACGCTTTGTGCTTGCATCTTCGTTCGATAAAAACAGGGAAGGAGGCCGCTATTGCACGATAGGCAACAGCCCCTTATGCGCCGCGCACATTCCGCGCAGGCGCTTGGGCTTTCGTCCTAGAGAAAGGGCCTAAGAAAAACCCCCTGCCCAATAGGTTGCGACGTCCCCCTCATATTTGCAAAGCGGGGTTCCAAATTTATGCGCAATTCAAGTAAATTTCAACTGTGCACAGCTGCTTTATTGCGCTTTAAAAATATTCAATTGCGCAGTTCGCTTGGACCACTTACACGCTCAAATGCGGCGCGTGACCTTCTTTTTCGCTCATGACTCCACGCAAGGTCCGTCACGTCGAGACGATTTGCGCTTACCGCTGGTAAAGGGGCCTAATCGTACCGAAGGGCCACGCTTCTACTACTAGCACGCCTTAACGCTATACGAAAGTGAGCGGGAGAGGGGAGATTTCTTTCTCTCAGCCGCGCGTAAAACTCGCGATTCCCGGCAATGCCTGTAAAATATTATGCACGCTGGCCCTACTTGAGTTCGCTGTCAGGCGCTGCGGTTACGGGCTAAACCTGACCGTGGAGGTACCTTTCCGGGTCGCTCTCACGCGTACATCGGCTTTGCGGTGTTCGCTTCTCTCGGGCGCAGAGAGGACACTAACTTTTGATTGATTCATGCCCGAAAGATTCGCGGTCTCCCCACCTATTCTTTGTTAACCGATAGAGATAAACGTAGTTCGACCCGCGTTGGCCTTGACGGGCCCAACGCCTGGCGCCCGTTACAAGGTATTCAATAACACTAGCACTTTTTATGCACTAAACATACTATAGTACTGTATATTTAGATAAGTTTACTGTAAAACTAAATTATTAAAAAAACATCTAATTTTAATATTGTACGCATAAAGGTATTCAATAACACTAGCACTTCTTCACACTATACATACTATACTACTGTATATTTAGATAATCTTCAAAAGCTTACTGTAAAAAAATCCTTTTTGAAGCTGCCTAATCTTTAGAGTGGAAGGTGGATAGGCTCCTCTGCTGATGATTGGCTGCCCAGTTGCAATGCTCCAATAGTACTTGTAAAAAGATTAATTAGTATCTAATATTTATTGCAGCCAGCTGAGTCATGCAGCTGACAATTAGCCTAAAGAATGTGATTTTAGATCACATATGAGTTCAATAAAGTAAGCTTTAAATTCTATTAAATTTAAAATCTTATGTCGTTTGATAAATCAAATTTACACATATACAAACAACAATAACAATACACAATAACTCGCAATACAATACAATTTACAATACACGTTTTACTATTCACACATAATTTACACACACGTGTGTAACACGTGTTTATTTATAAAATAATATACCTGAAATAAGATGCTCCCTGATCTTCTTCACAATCTACGGAAGATGAAGATGAGATTGAAAAAAACTATATGAAAGAAAGTTATTTATAACGATTAAATTATAGTTATAAAATTAATAATAATTAGACGATTCTGTACTTACCAAAGCTAATCTGCAAATAGACTAATCAAAAACAAATAAATTTAATGATCAATTTACTAAATAATTATTGATAATCAACTATTATTTAGTAATAATCGATATATTCAATGATTTTTGCTTTGCACAGTGCAAGCTGTTTAAAACAAAAGAGCGGAAATATTATATATATATATATATATGGCTATTCATTTGTATCCGATGGACTGATAGCGAATTGGCGCCTCAATTGATTTGAGAATATCTCAATAATTTTTTAAGAAAATTGAATCATATTAATAATTTATTTTATTAAGTATATAATTAATATGTAAAAATATGTAAATACATAAATATTTTTAAAAATAAAATATTTAAACAATAATATTTGTTAAATATTTTATTACTTATTTAAAATAATTGTAAATTAAAGAAATTTTTTTATGCATAATTAATTATTAGCTTAATAATGTATGGCTAACAATTTATTTAAATACCTAAAATTATTTAAAAATTTCAATACTGCGAATACCTACAAAATATAAATCTATGATTGCTTGTACATCACCATAATCGTAATTTTAAATAAATATAATTTATTTAGAACAATTTATCATAATAATTTTTTATTGCTATATCTGATTGCGCCAGAAATGCGCCGGTTTTTTGCCAGCGCAAAAACCGCCGATAGCCTGGCATTTTACCGGTGTAAAGCCGCGCTAAAAACTTGGTGGGATATGACCGCATTTTCACGGCAAGAAGACGATTTATGAGCCGCTTTTGCATGCTGCAATATAATTGCTCGGCATGCGCTGCTATCTGAGTAAGTGGCAGCCCAGTCGACGCGCTACGAAAGGTGCGCGGCCGAGGGGCGAGTGTCAGTGACATTGTCCTATTGCACGCAAAAGTGAGTGACACCTTCTGTGTCACTCACATTGTACACGGCCGGGTCGGAGATATTTTCTCCCAGATCTTCCCATCATAGTAGCAAATTGATATCTGAAAAGAAACTCGACTAAAAAAGTATATTGTAGTCAAGTATGCTTCTGAGACTACTAGAAATATTATAAAACTCGAAATTGAAATATTTAATTTTTAAATTAAAGTGATTTACATCATAGTTAAACTGATGATGTAAAAATTCAGTTAGGACATTTTTAGGTAACAAATGAAAAATTTTATAAAGACTACTTTTCTGTATAAGTGTCACTAAGCAGTTTTAAATTTAAGTAAAATAATTTGGAACCAAAATTTTATGATTAGGTAGTTTTAAATTTTTTCATTTTTATTTAAGTACATACCAATGGAATGTGATTAAAAGCATAGGAATGTAATCAAATCAAATAGTTTATAATTTATATATATATATGTATATATATAAATAATAGTAATAATAGTAATAATATTTATAATTTATATATATATAATAATAATGTATAATTTATAATTCAGTTGTAATTGTCTAACAAATTTCATGAAATAGTTTTGTTTACATTTAATCCGTTTGACCATATCATACAAATTACTTTTTATATTACTTATTAATTAATATAAATTAACAGTATCAATGCAAACATAGGATAATAGTAAAATTGGTGAATATGGTTAGGTATTTATTTTATTAGTATTTTGGCTTAAAAATTATATAATCCTAAAAAAATAAGATACAGGTTTAATGGGTAGTATTTTCAGAATTTATAGATTTTTATAGACTTTTTCGTTTACTTGTAACAATTTTAATTTTTAGTCTTCGGTTGTAAATGGAATATTTTTAGATGTAAATGGTGTGTAATGTAAAATAGTTCTGAAAATGCATTTTATGTATACCTCTTCTAGTTGGAGACAAAAAATGATTCGTACGAAAACTCAGCAATGAGTAAATTTTATTTGAGATCTATCTATTTGTTAATCTTCTATATACTTAAATTAGTACAAAAATATCATTTCTAGTGCATTTACAAATTAGAAAAATGAAATGATTTAAAGTATTTATTGTATGTAGAATAAAACGACAGAATTTGAAGTTTATAATTTAAAGAAATAATTAAAATGTAATGATTTGTAATCATGTGACTACTTTGTTTGATTATAGAACTATTTCAATAATTTTTTTAATTGTTAATTGTATTAATTTTATTGTGTATGCATTTGTACTTCCTGCAGTAGTTCTATTTCTGTTAGCTGCAATGTGAATCTGTTATACAACGCCTTCCAGAAGCGTTGTCAAACGGATGGCTTTTCAAGTTTGGAAGTGTCTCAGATTCGATTGCGCCGCCCGCCTCGTTAACATTGTTACTGTTACTTTGAGGAATTCCTCGTCACTGTAATTTGAATTGTAATAGCATTTATTAAGTCCATCTATGAAGATTTCCGCACTTTCCTAAGTTGTCCCAAAAATTGTATGCGAAAGTAGCTCGGCTCCGCTCCAGTATCCGCAATGCGCTAATTTTTATCTGTAAACTACCTTATCTGTAAACTATTGTCGCTATCCGTCTCTCTCCCCTGAATCATACTCTTCAGTGTAATAATGAAAAAAACCCGTGGCATATTTCTCAAAAAAACTAAATCAACACCAAAACAAAAAAAAGGCTATCTACTTAGAATGTCTAGCTATAGAAGCTGTTAAATGTTAGCAATATCGCCTGATTGGAAAAAAACTCAGTTCTGTCATTATAAGCTACTAGAAAATATGAATTTTTAATCTAGAACAGATGAATAACTAGGGGATTTAACATACTACCAGCCCCAATATAATTTGATATAAAATACAACCCGGAAAATCAAACCTGGAGGGGCAGACTGGTTCAGTAGGAATTCAGTTTTAGAACAAAATAAAAACAATGAAGAACAATTACAAATAGTAAATTATGTAGAAATAAATGATTTGCTCAAAAGAAATAATAAATAAATAAACAAACAAGATATATGCTATAATAAAATAAGAAAAAGGAGAAAATCATTTTATCCGAAGATTTCAATGTAAGATTAAAAAAAGATTGATAAAGACTTCTGTCGTATAGGTATAAATCAAACATAAAGAAAAATGAGTGTTCTTTACACAAGAAAGAATCTAGATAAAAATATACGAAAGATTTTGAATGTAATTGTCACTATAATCTATAGCGCAGTCAACAAATGAAAGGGATGGATGAGTGAGAGGTTTCTAGAATAAAACAAGCTCGATTCGCGAGGCACACTCACTTGTTTCGGCATAAAAATCCTCACGGATCAGAGGGAAAAGCCGAAGCAAGCGTATGACATTTATTTAAAACGTAAATGCCAGAGATACAAAATAAACCGCGCACACCCGAGCACACATCTACACACACACCGCTATCTTCCTCCTGCGCTATGGGCAACTCACACCCCGACGGACGCTTCTCGCTCGCCGAACCGACAACTAACCGCGGCGCCGAACCACCTCCTCATGGTCCAGCCGGGCACGGGGAGCCAGAAGGTGGATCCTGGAACCTGCGGAGTGCTCGCCCCGACGTCTCGGGGGGAACGCCACACCCGCCTCGGGCAATCTGAAGCTGTTGCCGCTTGCTGGCTCGCCCTGGACGATCACGGCGATGTCACGCCGTAGTTTCGTCTCCAAACTTGGTTCCTAATTGACCGCCTTGAGGCACACATGCACGCACGCTCCGTCCGCACGCGAGAAGGTTGATCGCGAGATCACGGTGACGCAACCGATCCCAAAATCTCGCAAACGACTATACCAAGTCGAGTACGTGGTAATGGTTAAAGAAATGCAGTGCTTGGCACGCAGAAGGCTCGGCGTTCTAATCACGATTTGCCACAAGCGCTGGTACGCACGCCGGAAAGCGCAGAGGGCCAGATGCGCGCGCACTTCTAGAATACGTCGTGAACGCGACGGCCAGTTGGTGTCGTCCGTCGAAGGCAGAACTGCCTCAAACATATTTGTGAAAACTGATACACGCATTAAAAATAAAACTGGAGGAAAACCAAATTCCAGCAAAATAATCCTTTAAAATAGTAACATTAGATACGAGCGGGGGCTTTGGAGGTTCACGATCAACAAAAAAAAATCTCTATCTACTAGTAGACCACTAGTAGTCGCGGATACGCGATGCGCAATATATGTATACACGGTATGCATATATATATATGTACTTCGAAAAAACAAAGTGTTAAAGATTTCAGTAGACTAGTAAGTGACATAAAAAACCATATAGAAAGTGGTATAATCTTAGCGGATGAATATCCGGGTATAAATTCAAATGAATTTAAAGTCTTTCTGAACGAAAAAAATATTCGGATTGTTTTTACAGCGGTAGATGCACTGTTTTCAAACGGTCTAAACGAAAGACTAAATAAAACGTTGATAAATAAAAAAAATGGAAAATGAATGAACGAAAATAAATAAATCCTGGAAAATAATTGTACAAAAATGCATGCTAAAATATAACGAAACTGAATACTTGGTTACAAAGATTACATCAGAAAACATAGATGTCAAAATTTTATCAAGGAAATTAATAACAAAAAGACACGAAGAATAGATACTGAACAGAGAAAAACTTTTAAATACGAGAGAAATACAATAATATCTCATAATTATAATAAAAACTTATTTGATAAAAACAGAAGAGACATGAACTTTTCTGTAGGAGATCCAGTTTTCATAATGAAAGGTAACAATTAAATAGGTTAAAACATGATAAGTCTATCTGAGTTAAACTGGTGGGGGATATTTCAAAAAGTATTCTTTATTCGAATATTACCGCGCACCTAAAGAGTCAAGTTACAACACGTGATTACCGAGAGAACTATTGATAGGATTAGCGATAGGATCGAGCACATGTTAAGTTTATAAATTTAAGAATATAAAAAGGAATTCTTTAAGGTATATAAATCATATTAATTACTGGAGTGGAAAGGATATTTGCATTGAGAGAATAAAAACTCGAATGTCGTTTCTTTCTTCGCAATGTAACTATATTGTAAATAAATTTTCTTCACGGAGAGAAATTCATACAGACGTTTAAAAAATAGTAAAATTTCAGCCCCCGCGGCCGAAAAGCGCGGCCTACTCGCCGCAGCACGAGAAGATAGAAAGCTGAGCCACCCTTTTCTCGGATTAAAAATTTTATTGCGGGTTTAAAACTTATTATAATTTTAAACATTGTTATGAATATTTTTTTTAACCGTCATAAAGTAATATAAAAAAAAGTTAAAAATATACAAAGATTAATAACGAAATGCTTCTCAACTGTTTTTAGAACATACCATTAATAAGCAGTCTGCCGAACTAAAAGGCCTATGGAGATAGTCTGTCTTTTTAATGAGCATGGTATGAGGTCGTTGGAGCTTTCTGATTCAAGTGATGGAGGTTCGGGGATTGTCGGATATACAGATTCATTTCAGAACAAATAATAATAAAAAATTAAATATCTTAGTAACATTAAAATAGTAACATGAACCATAGTAATAAAAATAACAAATTTTAACCTCTGAAGCAGTCGCCGATTTCATTTTTGAAGTGAGGCATGGCTTTACTGCTTTCTCCACTAGAGATGTAGATTTTTCTCGCGTGTATTGGTTGGGTTGTGTTGGTGAAAGACAGTGTACAATTTTTATTATTAAATGGGTAAGTAAAGGTCTATACTTGACATTTAGGTAGGATAAGAATATGACAAGAACTCTTGGATTTAAAAGTCTGGTACAGGTATAGTATCCTTCCTTTGCTTCGCCGTCGGATTTTACCGTTTATCTGTAGCATCACGGACATTCGTGATAATCATTGCGTCGTCACATAATACAAAAATTATAATTAATCAACGTTTAATAAATAGTTGTTTGCTGAGAATTAAAATAAAGATCTGAATTGTTTTTTTATTTCCATCATCGTGCAAGTGAATCGTGCAAGTTCTTTTCGATGAGCTTAGGATGGAACACGAAAGATCAAAATGTTGGTAGCAGAGCATGATTAGGACAGTCTTCTGCTTACTACAATTAAATCTACAAAATCTTCGATCTTGAGTCCAAAGCGATTCTACTACGCTCGATAAGATCAATCATACACTACTGTTACGACCATAGCCAGTACTAGCTACTCTTCACACAGTACATAGTCTGACTCTACTCTTAGATAGTATCGGACGGATAAAGGAGCTCCTCGTGAGGAGTGATACCATAATTGGCTAATGGCAGTACACGAGTCTACTTTCGAACCTCTGGCAAGCTGTAGTTATTCAACGAGTAACTGTACATGCGCACTAAAAAAGGACCAATAATCGGAAGGGTTGTCTCTCATAATTCACTCGAGGGAGGGCGGTGGCTCTGGGGCAATAATAAGTGGACGCGCGCGTCGATTCCCGTGGTGGGGATGGGGTCTTGCCATCCGGCTGTGGAGTTGCTTCTGGTTCGGTGGGGTGGCAAGCCCCCGGCTTGGGGGGACAGGTGGCGGTGCTCAGCCAAGGCGCGAGATCCCTCTGTCGAGATCTGGCCTGGCCTTCGCGGCGCGGCGACAGAGGGACAACTCGATATTACTCGAGGGAGACGGGCCTGCTACCCGGCTCCCGAGTGTAGATGTTCACTTGGTTGTCTTCCGTCTGGGCTGCTGCCGATGAGGAAACACCATGGAGACCCAAGGTTGCGAGGTCCTCGGGAGGCCTGGCGACATTTTGTCGGCCAGGGCGTTGAGGGCGGCTGCGATATCGGCAGTCCGCGTAAAAGGTAGGGGGGTGCTCGAGGGAGCCGATGAGCGACCTGGCAAAGTTGAGCACTCGTGGAGGAGGTCTCTCTCTCTTGCGAATGGTATCCCGCGGGCCTGCTCGAGGTAGGTGGGGAGGTGGGGGTGTACTGATCCGGCTTCGCGGACCTCTTAAGACCACTCAGCTGTCCGGCCTTACCTGCGGGCCTCGCCCTTTGGCGGCGGCGCGCCGAAGTGCGGCCGTGGCGCGGCGAGGGTTCCCCTACTCGGAAAGGCCGGGCGCGTGGTGGGAGCGAGTGCTCACGAGGCTGCGCGTTGCCCGCTGCGGCGGGCGATAAGTTTATCGCGCCCGGGCGGACAATCCCCATCCGAACGCCCATTCCCGTCTGGTGCACAGCGCCCCTCCTGCATGGGTACGGCGAAGCCGCGCGAGGAGGAATATGTAAGGCCGCGAGGGCCCTTGGTCGCCAGACCGGCCGCCTCGCGTCAGAGAGCCGTTTGCTATCGCGGTCCCAAGGTGTCGTCCCAAACCCATCATCTGCGGCAACGATGAGTACAGCATCTATCCGTCTGTCATCGATGGCATTAGCTAACTGCAACTTGCGCCAGATTGTGCGTTTTGTGAGTCAAACAGTCGAATTGTCGCTGTCCTGTCCTGTGCCGTTAATATAGTGACCCACTCTTGACATGCAAGTCACGAAGCTCGAGTTCAATCCAAGACTTCCGTTTCTTTTTTAGGTTTATTAACTTTATCGGTGACAATTCGTTAAATTAATTGCCTCCATTAACTCTAAAGTTAAGCCTCGCAACCGCCGACTCGATGTTAAAGTCATCCGCCAACAACGGCCCCTAGGCAACATCTGTACCAGCCCATTACCATCGATATTCTTATAGTTTCTGTATTCAAAAGAGCAACAGATACGTTCTGGAACAGGTATCTCTACTGTGACATCGATTATGTTTTTCGTACAGTGAAGAACAGCACGTTCATTAGCGGCAGAAGTCAACGTATCATTGTCTTTAACAAGAATGATGTCAATCAAAGAGATACAAGTATAAGTACATTTAAATTAATCGGTATAGTAATTTTTATACTGCTTTGTAATAATGTGCAATATTGTGAAGAATTTTACGAATAATAAAATATCTATCTACGTATATCGATGTTTGTTTTGATGCGTTAATGCATAATAAGGATACATATCACGTTTTGTAAGAGATTCTTACAAAAACAAAATGTAAAGCATGTTTATAATACATTCGATACCTAATGAAAAGGAGAATTGTCCGATCCAATTCAAAGATTAACAAGGTTTAACATACTTTTGAATATATTTATTTTACATAATTGTCAATGATTAATGTAACACTACCTAAAATAGTTATTATTGACTGAAAATTGAAGATTGTACAACGAGAAACGAGGCCATTCATTTAAAGTTCTTTAAAATTCTTCTAAATCAACCAATTAAAATTTTGGTTTCAGCTACTTTTTTGGTCTAAATTATAACAGCAGTGGGTAATTTTTTTGAGACACTTGCTACTTTCGAGTATACGTCGCTCTTTTTTTTTTTTTATTATTTTTGAACAAAATCTCAGAACATTCCATGCAGTAGTATTTTTTTAAAAAATTCCCTAAAATCAGCAGAAATTCTATCGTTGATAAGTTTTTCGTTTCTAAAACTCTTAAAACTAACAAAATAATATTAGACCTTATTAGTTATATAGTATTAATAAAGGCCTTAATTTCTGAACCTGAGGTCAGATTTAAGAAATATTTTCATAAAAATTTAAGTATAAAATATATCAACTATAAATATAATATTATACTTCTAAATATAAAATATGAAATTCAAAAAATAATTATCAGTGCGTCATGTGAATATTTTTTTAAATTGATTATTTTTAAAAGTTAGATATTTTGTATAATCATATATTTTTCAGGAGTTGTGAGCAGCTATGGCACAGTTAAACAGATCACCTAGTTTTTTAATTCAGATTACATATAAAAGATATAACTAGAAATTTTATTATTAAAATTATTAGGAGATAAAAAAGAGACAGTCATCAAGTTTAATAAAAAATAAAGATTGAAGAACCAATTGAAGCATAATGAAGTTAATCAAATTACTTTAATTAATTAAATTTGTGTGTTATTTAAATATACTACAATAATAATTAAAATAATGTCAAATACAATTCACCAACTTCAACAAAAAGGAACCCTTATAATGTTGTTTTTATATGCATCAATAGTTTTTACTACTTTGCTTTTTACCATATGCTTTTCCTCGCGATTTTTAAATAAATATTTAGAAATCAATATAACTTTTACTGATGATATAATGGACTCTAAGTATTTTTTTATTTTATCAAGAAATGATTCAAAATATTCACAAAGGCGTATTGTTAATAATTTTCAACATCACGATGAATCGAAATTAATAGATATAAAAAATTTTAAATTTGTAATTAATCATAATATTTGTTATAAAACTAAACCGGTTCTTTTGGTGCTAATACATTCAGCACCAGCTAACTTAAAAAAAAGAAACGTAATTAGAGAGACTTGGGGTAAAGGGGTATCCTTTATTAATATTTTTTTTATTGTTGGATTTTCTGAAATCTATAACGAAAATTTAAAACACGAAGATATGCGGTATAACGATCTTATTCAAGGAAATTTTCTTGATTCCTACAGAAATATGACTTACAAACATGTGATGGCATTAAAATGGGTTACATATTATTGTTCAAGTAAAATATTATTTTTGATACTGCTGCTTAAAAAAACCTTTTCAATAATAGTTTTTCATTACAGATGCAAAATTTATTTTAAAATTGGATGACGATGTTTTTGTAAATGTTTCCACCTTAATGGATTTTTTAAAGAAATGGTTATTACCACGAGGAGCAAGTCGTTTAATTTTGTGTGATGCTATTTCAAACTCAAAAGTAAAGAGATCATGACGGTCAAAGTGGCACGTATCACCAAGAGAATATCCAGACAAAGAATACCTAACCTATTGTGCAGGGTGGGCTATTTTATATACGTTAGATTCTGTGCTTATGCTTTATGAAGAAGCTCAAAAACGACCTTTCTTTTGGATAGATGATATACATATAACTGGAACTTTAGCAGAAAGTATCAATCTTACAACAATTTCTATTCACTCTATGATACTGTCAGAGCATATGATGCAAATTTTATTTAGAAATTTAAACATAAAAAAAACTTTTTTTTTCGGACCACCTAATCTTCGAGAATTTGCGATAAGAGAATTACATAATATCGTTTCTACTAATAAAAAATGAAGTAATTTAATGTACGTTAAAATCAAGTAATAACAGTAAATAAATATAAAATTTTATATCATTGTTTAAAATAACTACTGTTTTATAAGTAGTGACTACAAAAATATTTCGTGAGTAGAATCATGTTAGATAGCAGAGCCATAATATGTTATTAATTTATGCACTATGTAAATGATATTCTGTAATTGATCCGTACTAATCATATTCTTCTGGCCTTGGTATTCTAACATTTTCCCAGTTTTGTATATCCATCTGAAACGATTGTATAAGTAATATTAGATTGATGTAATAATGGTATATATATTTAATTATATTTAGTATAATAGTTTTATCATGCAGTATACATTTATGTAATTATATCCGAAAATGTAACAGATTTACACACCATGATTGTTAAGAAGGATGCAATATCTAATAAAAATAGGAATATATTTCCGATAAAATAATTGAAATATAATCGTTTTCTAAAATATACAGGGCAAGAAACAAACAAATTTGTTAATTATAAGGTTTAAATACGTTAAAAATGTAATTTTAATATATTAAAACTGCGGGAAGAAGTAATAAAACCTGTAAAAGTTTTTCCTGAAAAAGTATGAACGAGTGGCCCTTGATCAACGGATAACGGTAATGTGCGGGAGATTTGGTAACGATACGCCGGGCAGTGAGGGGGATTCAAGGACAGGTAGATCGATACTAGGAAGAGCTTTCAACTGGAGTGATAGGAGTAGTTGACTTAATAGTCTAATTGGGGAAGCGAAAATTTAAACGATCCCATGTAAGGCGTGATGACAAGGAAAAGGGTGACCGAGAGAGATTCACCAATCTGTTCTTTCTTCCGGAATTTATCTCGACTTATTAAGTCAGGAATTAGTTGCGTCGAACTGTTTTCTATTCCCTCGCCTTGCAGACATTTTATTGAACATATCTCTCTCTTTCTTCCTTATTTAATTAATTTATCATATACAATTACTACATAATTTGTTGGTGAATGAATTTGTTATTTAGAATCCCCTGAATAAGTAGAGTCGGGTTGACCAAGGAGAGGGTAGGGATTGGTCCGTAATATCCGTACCGGTAATAAGGTACCGGTTAACTAGCTACCAGGCGTAATTTGGGGGGGGGGGGGGGGAGAAGGATAGAACGGGACACAGACTGTCTGCAAGGAAGTCTCAATTTTGACGAGTAGTCTTGGAATATGGACGTCCCGTCCAAGCACCAGCTAGTAAAAGGAGAGGCCGCGAAGGAACCTCAACTGAGCAGCCGGTGAAGGATTACCCCGTAAGACTGCCTGTCCAGCACAGCTTGTCTAGGTTGGCAAGGAGCACCTCTGGCGTGCAGAGTACTACTCCCGCCTAAGGACGCTTCCGTATAATAGGATGGCCAGGAAACTCCAGTGAGAAGCGCAAGCTCTCCCCTTCGTTGAGTTGGCTTCAAAACTCATTAGAAATAATTTAAATTTCTAAATTTCCGAGCTTTACGGGAATAGCGTCATTTGCAAGGAACTATGGAGCAAACGCTTAAAAAAAATCAAAGGGACGGGGACTGAAGACTTATGAGGGAGACAACTTTCGACGAGGACAATTCAGGACAATTAGCCTACGGGTTGTTCCTCGAATGTGCATATCTGTCTTCTAACACGCGTTTTTGAAGCTTCAGCCATAGAAGAACAACTTCCGAAGCAAACAGCCTCCATGAAATTCACAACGACGCTTCAGACCTGTAGTAATCAAAGCTCGAAGTCGGAGAATTGAAGGACGAGACAAAGACGGAGTCATCCGTCCTGTCGAAACCTTCAGATTCCAAATCTGGCACTTCATAGTCTTTCGAAGGCATAATTCTAGAAAAAAGAAATAAAATTATCGATAACAATCTACATATAATCTATTACCAACGTTGAGCCTAACTCCGCGATAAGCGCATATAAAAAACTGCTTTCGGCAGATTGTCTCTCTAAGCAGCACTAAGACCTCTGACATCCAGCCGTCTTCTGCGTTGCAACTAGACTGCGAGTGATCTCACCTACTTGTGCGAGAAAAAGGTTTGGGTATGTTAAACTCGCGGCAACTATAATGTTTAAGTTTAAGTTCTCGCTGTTTTTACAACATAAAAGCTTTATAAAATATAAGAAACATTGCATGCACAGTTTCGCCCATGACTAGGTACCACTTTTTCCCATCGTCTTGTCAGTGCATGAATTCCATGATATGTAAGCCTTGAACCATCTGACGATATAGGTGACAATTAGAAAGGTCTATGTCAGGTGAATACGGCGGGCGGGGTACAACTTTCCCTTAAAGCGTTTCCAGGTAAGTTTTCAATGGTTATGCAACATGTGACTGAGCGTTGATATGTAATAAAATCACTGACATATCTGTGTTCGTATAGCATCCGTTTATCGTAAATTACGCCCTGCTGATTCGATCAAATATACAGAAGCTTCGAGTCATGGATATTTGGTTTTGCGGACGAAACTGATTTTGAATGACCGGGATGACCCCATAATTTTCTACGCTTTGATTATCGTATTACATCCACTTTTCATCGTCAGCTAAAACATGGTGCAAAAAAACTTTTCTCTTCTGCTATTCAAGCAGTAGTTTACACATGACAAAATAGCGTTAGACATCTTTCACCTTCAATTTATAGACACCCAATGCCCTATTTTCTAGATTACTCCTATTACTTTTAAACATTTTCAAACAGTTGACTCGTCTGCTTGTAATGTTTTTCCAAGTTTAGCTAGTGGTTGACATTGGTCCGGATAAAGTAATTCCCCCAATTCTTTTCAAACTTTTTCAAATTTTTTCGATATGCCATGAATGTTCTTATCTTCCAGTTCAAAATCAGTATTTTTGAAGTGTCGAAACTAACTAGAATGCACTTTCTTGTAAAAAGATATACGAAGAATAATTATATGATTTTAAAATATTCTTCTGACTCTGCAGTTAATCAATAGTAAAGACAATTTTACATGTATAACTTTAGTAAATGGGCAATCACTGCAATGACTGCTCGTAAAAATTAGTACAAACTATTGCTATGTCTAGTTTGGAAATAATGGACAGGGAAAACAAGGAGCAAGAGATACAGAATTAATTGGATTAATCACGGTTTTATTCTAGTTGAATGGTAACAAAAGTATGTGAACTATCTGACGATTATAGGTTAAGGCTTGTATTTATAAAATTGCTCTATACAAATCAGATCGTTGATTTA
The DNA here is from genome assembly GCA_018906755.1 of Sycophaga agraensis. Taxonomy (NCBI): domain Eukaryota; kingdom Metazoa; phylum Arthropoda; class Insecta; order Hymenoptera; family Pteromalidae; genus Sycophaga; species Sycophaga agraensis. The sequence continues at coordinate 588,970 of JACCIE010000079.1, forward strand.
ATCCGTGACATCGCGCGAGGAACAGATTAATAAGGAAGCGTTTAAAGAGTATGAAATAAATACTGAAAAACGGTTTGCAAATACATATAGTTGATATTTTATGTCACAAGCAATGCATACTGTTTTGGTGCATGATCATTCAATAATGGATCATTTTTTATTATCAATGAGAATGCTCTCAGAAGAGGTTCAAGAGGCCAATAACAATATTATATAACTGATATTATGTTGCTAGTGGATGCTCCGACCTCCAGATGGTGTGGGAGACCGCCCGCCTCCCGATGGTCAGGGGTTACGGAAGCGTGCGGGGCCTGGGGGCTGCGCGGCAATTTGTGGGGTCCTAGCTCAGGGTAGTGGTCACCCGAGAGCGTTCGGGGTCACGCGGTAATTAACTCTTAATTCGCGGCCGGAGATCATCTGGCAATCGGCAATTTATTTTCGCACCGTCCGCTGACCTCGGATCCTTGTTTATTCACACGGCCGGCCGTGTGGAAGGCTGTCCGAGAGCTCCTTCAGACACTGAATACATAATTGCGAATGCAACGCTGGAGAAAGTGTCATTCGCGTCTCGGTGCCACACAGTACCCTGGAGATTATTTTATCATCTCAGAGAAAATTTCTTCCTTTTTCAATAACTCTCAACGGTTTCACTATATCCGAGAATCTGTCAATGAGCGTAGCGGAGTTGTCTTTAAAAGTAATTATCTGGCTGTAATTTTATAGAAAAATCATTCACAGTGTTATTGGACAAGCTCACGGGTAGTTCACGGAGTAGCTTAAACTGATAAAAACCGTTAGAGGATTCGAATGTACTTGTATATTGATCGGTCTTATGCAAGGGGATCTGAAAGAATCCTTGTGCTAAATTAAACGTAAATTTAAAAATTGAAGTAGAATTCAAGTAACAACTAAGATTAATATTGCGCTCGTTAAGTTATTCAAAATCTAAGTTAGTAATCTAAGTTATTCTGTAGTCTTCAATACGAAAAAAAACATGTAACTTATTGTTGTGTGTGTTCTTAAGATGATAAGGTGTAGGTATTAAATAAAACAATATTAAATTATTTTGAATAATTATATGGACTTTGCTTCGGCGGCCAAATCAAATCTAATGCGTTCTCATTCGATTAAAGGAGGCCTTCCCCCCGCGGACTTCCGCCCCTCACGTCCGAGTCTCGAGCGGATTCGGCCCGCTCTCCCTCTCAATCTCGCCAGTCACTTTGACTTTATCCTTTTATTTGCAATTTTACAATTTTGTACATGTTCATATATATATAATATTAATTTCTTTACTTATTAACTCCGCTTGAGTTTTACAAATTAAATTAATAATAAAATGAAATAAATAGTAACATAATAAAATAACAATACGTTTTAATACAATAATCTCTGTCCAGTACACTTGTAGTTTGAATTTGAGGGCTTGATGGTGTTATTCTCTAGCATTTCTCCAATTTCCGTATATAATTTCTGCTTTAATAATACTTGAGGTACGCGGTAAGGTTTAGTGCTTACCGTTACATAATTTATAATTGGAATATTATGTACTGTTTTATTAGTAGTCCCTAGTTTTTATGAACTAAAAACTGTCGGCGTATACTTTAATCAATCTCTATTACCTTTCTTTTAAGTGTTTACACCTTAATCCTGTTTTTAACTTCTCTATTCTTATGGGCGTTCCCTCGCTCTCCTTTGTGACCATAAATTTTTTTTGAGTGTCATATAACTTTGAATTCTTTTTCCAATTATTCTTTATCATGTCAATCGAAGTAAAAGTCGTGTTAAAATGCGACTTCCCAGTTACTTCTAAACATATATCACTAATCTCGTCGACTTCGATCGCCCGTGCAACCACAATAATTTCTAAATTCATTTTCTCCTATTTATCTTTACTTTTATCAGTATCCTTCGTCCGGACCGCCCCCCCCCCCCGCGGTTTCCGTGGCCGCGTTGCTGAGTCCTGGTAATGATGGAAACCAGGCAACTCTCTCTCTCTCTCAGATGGTGTTGGGCACACTGTACTAACTACACGCGAGGTGTTCGCCTCGGTCTAAAGTGGAGTAGCCAACCCAGATGTCGGTGAGCTCCCTTGACCCTCGTCGCAGCACTTTGCGCTCGGCTCGAGTCACGGGTTGTCGTCGGCGCGATCTCGCGAAAGGTAGATGAGGCTCACACGGAACTAGCGGGCTGTTGATCATTAGGTGATCGGCGCGCAGTGGTTCCATTTAAAAAAAAATTGAAACAATTATGGCTTTCCTCGCGTTTTTCGCCCATTCGAATGATTCGAGATCGAGAATGTTCCTCTCATATTAAGCTACAAGGATCTGTTTCCCTCACAATGATAATTAAGATCTTACTTGTCCATATAATTCGTCAAAATTGGTCATTTCGATAAACTGAAATTAATTTTCGCTTATAGTTTTTGATGGGGGAGATATGCCAAGGAGTTTGAACATGTTTTTTATGTGTTTTGGCCTGCTGAATTCGAATATGACGGTTATTTTGTTTAAATTGAAGTATATGTAGCGATACAATTTATGTATTGTATATATAGTACATGTATTGTAACAAAAACAAAAAATTTTGTTTTTTGTTCGAAAAATTTATTTTTAATAGACTTTTGTAAAAAAGATAATCAGCAGGTATATAAGTACTTTAAAGACAAGATGTGTTTATCAGACATGAGTTTAAAGCCAAAGCATCTCGTACGAATCTGATACAGGATATCTTAATGATCAGATTTAATTCATGAAGTTATTCTGCCTGGTAAATATATCTTAATTATAATAATATTAATTTATAATGTAACAAATTAATCATCAAATTTGTGATCAATTTGCAGATTTAGTCAATTCTAAAAATTGCGTGGTGATTGCATATGATTTAAAAATTTCTGATTTACATACATTATCTGAAATAGTCCAGGTAAGATTATAGTGTTTATGAGTCTTTTAAACTTTAAAACTATCCTTTTTACCAATACCCTAATGCTACTACTTGTAAAAGCAAAAATTTTAATGTGTGCATTTGGCCTACAAAAAATGTCTCTAAGCACATGTGAAGTTACTAGCATAATAATAGGCAATAGAGATCTTTATTTCAACGACGAAAAAGTATTAACATATACATCTAGTTATTTCTAATGCAAAACAAATAAATGATATCATATTTCTTTAGATTTGATGCTACGAGAGTCATCGAATTAGCTACTTCACTAGTTGACTTCATTGCGCACCTAATACTATTATCAGAATGCAAGTAATGATGTACTGATGCTACAGAAATTAAAGAAAAGGTTTGCAAAAAAATGACTTCTGTAGCGACACATAGTAAAAGTTTTATTTTACAGAGGAAGCTAAGGAAAAGCTAAAATAACTAAAAATTATAAGAAACATTAGATAACATAAATATTTTTAATTCTATGAAATCTAAAATTTTAATAGCAAGTTGCTATAAATCTGTACTGAAGAAAGTTTGTGAAGATAGCAAAGAAGGATTGACAATTTTATTAGCTGAAAATATAAATAAATGTCACGTGTTACAAAAAATGTAAAAATGATTAATAATTAATTTAATGAAAAATTTTAAAAACTAAACTTTTTTAAAGTTTTCTAAAAAATTTAAAAAAGTCACCTGATTGAGTTACAAAAATAATAGATGATTTTGTTTAGCATTCTTACAGATCAAGTAAACTTTTTATCCATTGTTCCATACGTATCTAATCATTTGAAAATATAAAAAGGTGTAAATATTTGTACTTTTGATTGTTCTATTAAGTTTGACATTACATACAACTAAATGCAAAATTTTTTTATATTTGAAACATAATAATAAATTTAACCACAATAGTAATAAAATAATTTAATTAACCAACTTCATTTAATTATCAAACAATTAGACTAAAATTATTAATACTGCAATCAATTAAATTTCATGCTTTATCATTCATCTTTGATAATATTCAATGTACTCAACTAATTCCTCTTCAAATTAGTTCTAGTACTTATAAACTGTCTAATTAACATTACATTTAAAAATAACAGTTTGGTAAGTTCAAAACTTAACAGTATGTTTAAAAATAATTTGAGCATAAAACTAACATAAATATCTATACAAATTAAAATAACAGTTATAAAATTTTTGTAAAAATAAGTCTTAATTTAGGTCTATTACAACTCTTGTATACAATAACCATACATTTAGAAAAATTGTCTACTAGTTGTAATTTTATTACTTTTATTTAATTATATTTTTAACTACATATCTAATACTTTTTGTATATATTTTTTATTTTAAATAAACCATTCTTATGCATCTAACACAAAAATTTTCAAAACAAGAATTCAAATTTTGGTATTGAGCAGAAATTTATTGTATCAGTACATTTTCATTTCTAAAATACCTTATCCTGATAAGTAAATTTTGGAAGATAATATTTATTAATTAAATAATTACCTTCTTCAATGTTTCATATTCTGCTTCCAATGTTGCACTCTTAGATTTCTTAAAATAAATAAAGGAATGATTTGTACTTTCATCCTGTGGATCATAACGCTTCACTAGTCTATATTTATACCTAAAAAGAATAATATTGTATTTTTTACCTTTTGTAAACAAAACATTTTATTTATTGAAACCTTCAAACAAATGTTATTAGACTATATCATTTTTAAAAATTAGAATTTCTTATACTGGACATTTTTTATATTTTATGTTTATGTTTAAAAGTTATAATTAAAATTTTTTTCGATGTTACTTCACCTACATCTATGAATGCTATAAGTATGTTCAATTTCAAAATTGTTTTATATTGTAAATATGATTTAAAAGTCAAAAATAATTTATAATCATGTCATTAGTTTATCGAATAAAGAATTAATACACTTATATTATGAATTAATATACTTATTAGTATTATTTACAAAACATTTTAAACAGTATATAAAAAATGTTTAGTATTTATTATTCATGAAGATTTAAACTAATAAATGTAATCCAAAAAATAATACGGATGCATAAAATAATTCTTCACCTTATATTTGTAAACTCACGTAATCCAAATGATCCTCCAATAACAAATGTCAAAAAAGGAAGTCCAAACAGTATTTTTTTGTAAGAATAGATATCAAACATTTCACCGTACAACATATACGTACCGGTCTTAGGTGAGCTCCCAGCGAAAACAACCCAGGTAGCAGCGCATGCTGGGCAATATCGCAGCATGCAAAAGCGGCTCATAAGCCGTCATATTGCCGTCAAAAAACGGTCATATACGACCAATTTTTCAGCGCGGCTTTACGCCGGTAAAATGTCAGCGCAATTGCCGCCCTATCAGCGAGTTTTGCACTAGAAAAATACCGGCTCATTTTCGGCGCAATCAGATATAACAATAAAAAATTATTATGATAAATTGTTGTAAATAAATTATATTTATTTAAAATTACAATTATGATGATATACGAGTAATCATTATAGATTTATATTTTGTAGGTATTGACAATATTGAAAATTTTAAATAATTTTAGGTATTCAAATAATTTATTGTCCATATATTATTATGCTAATAAATAATTATGCACAAAATTTTTTCTTTAATTTACAATTATTTTAAATAAGTAATAAAATATTTAACAAATACTATTGTTTGTAAATATTTCACTTTTAATAATATTTATGTATTTACATATTTTAATATAATAATTATATACTTAATTAAATAAATTATTAATACGATTAATTTTCTTAAAAAATCTATTTTAATCTAACCTATAATAATACCTTGTTTCTACGCTTTATTTTGCCAATTGTAAAATTCGTTAATTAGAGGGCTAAGGATAGTTTCAAAATAAACAATAATAGCAGAGATGAATAGAAAGATAGCCGATGCTATAGGCCCAGCCGCGCCAAATTCGATGCGCCATAGCAATACGCACCCTCGCGGATAAAATTATAATCTGTTACACTTGAGGGGAAATAAGGGAGAGGGAAGAAGTAAGCGCGAGCCACGAGTCGTGTCCATGTGACCGGCCGCAGGTATGTGTTAGTGCGCCCGATCGCGGCCGAAGCTGGCTCGGCTCGGCGAGGGAAGGAGCACGAATGACGAGCCACGTCCGTGTGCCCAGCACTCTTTATGTGTGCGACTGTGCATGACTCGATCGTTTGCATGTGTCCATGACTCGCGGCCGCATTGGAGGAGCCAGCGCGAGCAACGAGTCAAGTCAAGCCCAGATAGACGCACGTGGCCAGCACTGTTTCTGTGTGCGTATGTTCATGATTCGGTAGCTAGCTTGTGTCAGTTCGTCGGATTTTTGGCGGGTCTGCTTGCGGCTGCTTTTCTGCTGTTCGGCCTCACCTCGGACCCGAGGCCCGAGCTCGGACCTCAAGCGTGAAAATGATAGCAATCGTTTTGCAATGCACGCAAGATTTATGCCTCGATTTATGCACATTTTCAAACAAAAGTAAAGATTATTTTTTATTTAATTAATAATTTTTTAGCGTATTTTTTAAAAACCATGTTATATATAATTATCCCTAAAATCGGAATACGATTATAAACTTTTGTGTAAAAGACTTCTTCATTCGACAAATAACAAATTACTCGATAGTCGTTTAGAATTTTTTTACGACTTTACCTGAGTAATTCAAAAAGCATTCAAAATAGAATCGAAACGCGATTCTGCAGGTAGAAAAATTATAGCTATGTACTTTCGTGATCTTAACTGTATGCATCAATGTCAATTGAGTAGAGCCATGAATCAAGAGTTGTATATCACTAGGCAACGATAATAATAATTTAAGTTAAGCGCTAGCTCTTACGCCGAATCGAAAGATATTACGTTGAGAACGCGACACTTCTGCTCGCACTTAGTAGAAGACTGAGTATAGCTTTCGCCGGTTTTAGGCCTAGGCTTGCGCCTAATAGCCTCGGAACAGGGCCGAAAGGGGGTAGCCACTTTTTATGGTATACCTTGCCGGGATTATCTCCAAGGCGGGGGTCTATGGATTTCCCCAAGACAATGCTCTCTCTTTATTTAACTGGGAAAGCTTTACAGCTTGTATGGCAGGAGTAATTTTTGAATGACAAAGAAGAAAAATTAAATTGAATCGTGAATTTTATGCGGTTATACGGTGATACGGTTTTACAAAGGCTTTAACAATGATTCGCGGTTCTGACAATTTGATACGGCGGTTTGCGTTATGCTTTAGATATATAACGATAGTTTACAATATTAAAGTCGCAGCTTCGGATTCGAGAAATGAATAAGTATGTATTGAATAAAATTAGCTTAACCCTTACTATGATTATTCTATCCTGATGACGGGAATGCGAATAACTAGATTGACGAAGTTTTAGGCTAGAGGCCTATTGTCGCTTATCGAATTAGACTATTGGGGGAAATCTCTACTGTCCATTGATAAACCGGCTACTGGGAGGGATCTCCAGAACGAACCAGTACAGTAAAGGTAGGAAGAATCAGCTAGTCCTTACCACTAGAGTATGTACGAACAAAGGCCCCAGTCCTCGTTAGGCAGGAGCTAGCCAGTTTGCTCAATATAAAGCTTCACAAAGGTATCCAAAAACTTGGGTGAACCTTACAGCGATATAGCAGCAAAACGGTAAGGAGAAAAGCGAGAATATTCCTTTATCTGACCAGTGAGTTTCAGGTTAGGAATCTTCCTAGTCAAGAGAACGGAGCGTTCTGATTTTTCGTGGGTAACGCAACGGGTTTTATAGGGCCAGCTTCCGCTAGAAACTAGCAGCGCCGCAGGTTTCTTGGAAAAGTCGCGAGCGGGAGCGAAGGGCAGCAAATCAGGGCGTGAGTTTCCCTCTGCTGGGTCCTAGCCACCGCTTTCCCGGCGCAGCGGAGGTTGCACGAGACGCGTTTTACATTTGGGGTCTGTAGTAAGAGAGAGCTTATGGGAAATAGACTCCAGGCCCTTGAGGGTATGCTCTTAAGCGTGGGCGTGAGGGAGAGAGAAGAGAGGCGGTGGTGAGGGAGGTGAGGCGGCGCTAGGCGCTGCATCTCTGACAGAGACAGGAATGGGCGGTAGTGAGGGACGTGTGAGTGCGAGAGAGAAAGGACAGTGGGTGCGAGAGAGAAGGAGAATAGGTGCGAGAGAGAAGGAAGAGAGGTAGTAGTGAGGAAAACGTGGGTGCGAGGGATAGGAGGGAGGCAGTGGTGAGGGAAGGGTGAGTGAGAGAGAGAGAGAGAGGAGAGTGAGTGCGAGAAAGAAAGGAAAGTAGGTTCGAGAGAGAAAGAAGAGAGGTAGTAGTGAGGGAAGCGAGAGTGCCGTCTACGGTACATACAGGTCGTTTTGGGGGAAATCCCTTTTGAGCTCTTTTCTCTTACTATTATAATTTGCTATAATCGGAGGTATCTGTCGTTACATAATTTGCGTATCATTCCGGTTCTCTTTAAATGGAGTTGTTTCGTTTTCGAATGGTGCTGATCGGACTGTTATTAGTGTTTCGCTTATTTTCTGTGTTTACTTGTATTATATCTTTCTATCGCGTGTGTGGTCTTTTCTGAAAAGGAAAATTATTCTCTATTAACCTGTATATACGGTTTTCGATATAATAGTTTGTCCACTGCGAAGAATAAGTTTTTCAACTATTGTATTTATGAAAGGTCATTCTATGGGCCTACTTGAGAAGTGTGAAAAGGGGCTCGGCGGTGCACGTGCACCGGCCCGGTTGTAAACGCAACGGGTGGTATGGGCGCTCGATTCGTTTCTCGGTTTCCTTTATAATTTCATTCCTATATTAATTAAAATATGGAAGCGTTATGCAGGAAATAACAATTTAAACAATTTGTATACAACATTATATTTCAAGATAACTAATCATTGAATGAAATGCATTGATTAATAGCATTTGAATCATGGAGCATTCATTTTTTATAATTAATATAATTAAAATTTTTATTATTATACAAAATGCTCTTAATAATATATTTATACTAAAGTTACATTGCGTGCACCAAAACATACCTGCGGCCGGTCACATAGATGTGACTCGTGGTTCGCGCTTACTTCTTCCCTCTTCTTATTACCTCTCATTTCCCCTCAAGCGCAACGGATTACAATTTTCTCCGCGAGGGTGCGTATTGCTACGGCGCATCGAATTTGGCGCGGCTTGGGCTTATAGCACCGGCTATCTCTCTATTCATATCTGATATCACCCCTTACAAGTGACGATTGAGTAGAATGGGATTTTACAGTTGTAGAGAACATTTTATATCTTGTAATGAAGCCCTTTACGCGGCCTTGCGCGTGGCCGGGCCGCGTATGCAAACAACGGCCCGCGGCTCGGTAACCACGCGGGCCGGCGGTTAGCAGTCGATTAGCGTCGAAATGAGACGGCGATCGCTTGATGATAACAGCCCGGAAGTTGTGTGGAAGCCTGTCACGAGAGACAGTTGATCCCGCGCAATTTCGCGAATCCTTCTCGATGCATACCTGTGACCAGAACCGTACAAGAAGGCCCAGTCGTGCAGCCCCACACCGGTCACTACCAATATTAGGAGCTGGCAGAGCGACTGGACCCGACCCGGGCAGAGCCGGGACAGGTTCGTTTTCCCTCCTATCGACGAGGTATGCGATAGGAAATACGCACGCGCAACAGCGGATACGCGGCGCGAGGCGGACAGTGGCCCCACGATACTTAGGGGCTGCGAGAGCAGGTGGCTCTCTGACTCGAGACCGCTGGCTTAGCAGCAGAGGGCTCTTGCTTACGGCTCTACCAGCTCCAGCTTGGTAATGGAGTGCTTGAGGGAACGGAATCTTGTGATGCTCTAGTTTGAATGTTTGTTATACTAACATTATGGATGGTGTGTAAATGTACACATACACACACACACCATACTTGTATTAATTATGTTGATGTATGGGACACGATTGATAGATAATAAGAAAAATCTGTGATTTGACTAAAGCAGGAATTGTATGTGATTGTATTTATAAGTAGGCTTAAGATGTTGCATTTGTGACTGCTAGTTTTGTGCAGTATTTTGTAAATTATTTAGAAATAAATATTTATATCTACCTAGCTATTTATCCATCTTTCTCCCTCACTTACTCTTTCTCTCTAAGTCTCCCTCTATTATAATTTTGTAAAAAAATTTGCTGCGGCAAATACTATGTGTGGCCTGAATATCAGCCTTTATCTCACAGGAAACATATGTTTCATTTAATTTAAATAATTGGCATATCGAGAACACTTTAATATTGCATAAAAAATTATTGAACACTTTAATAAAAACGAACAAATGCATGCTCGGTACTGACTGCACTGCGCACATGCTATGCGCCTTTCATTGACATAATTTGACCTGAATTTTAGCTTTTTTCCTACATAAAAAAAATAAGTTTCAGTAAGTTTAAATGCGTCGCATACAGGGGATACATAAATATTTCATAAAACACAATATCTGAACCTCGATCTATTTGAGTCTCCTTTAGTTTTTTTTTGCAGCCTACGCATGCATTTGCATTCGCACTTACGCAACTGCTGCTCTCGTGAGACGTAAAATACATATTTTTCCAGCTTATAAATACCTTTTCAACTCGAAAAATGTAAAATAAAGTTACGATCTACAGGTTCTAAATTGCCCATGAGTAGCGTTAAGATGACTGCACTGAGTACTCTTATACAATATTTTAATACATTTTGAAGCGTGCTTTTTACCAAAAAGTGACTTCTAAATATTTGCTGTATTTTATCAATGTATCAGTTCAGACATAAATTATAATAGCAGAACTCAGAGCAAAAATTTTTTAGACACCATAAAATCGTAAAATCTTATTGATATTATAGAAATATAAGTATTCAGAAACAGAATAAATGATGATTATTACAGAGCAAAGGAGTTGATCAGTCAATTGTCGGAGTTTTAAGGGATGGAAGGCGAAATAAATAAAATACCGCAGCATGAAAAATTTTAAAATCAAGCTACGGGCTTTCAAAGTCATAAGTCATAAGTCTTAACATTACGACCTATGTTATCCCTATTTGGGGTACAGCTCGTCCAA